>JAHRIK010000001.1:1096665-1697885 GCA_020085045.1 Pythium oligandrum | reverse complement strand
CACACTAGTCCCTTGGTGTCAGAAGACTGACCACGGCCCCGAGTCAGTCCTTTCGTACTCATGTGGAAAGATAAACCTAAACCCTAAACCCTAAACCCTAAACCCTAAACCCTAAACCCTAAACCCTAAACCCTAAACCCTAAACCCTAAACCCTAAACCCTAAACCCTAAACCCTAAACCCTAAACCCTAAACCCTAAACCCTAAACCCTAAACCCTAAACCCAGTGCTAGGTGCGAGTTTCATCATACTCTTAGTTTGTATGGGATTTCCTGTGTTAAGGCTACCAAACAGGGAATTTCCATAGTAAAGACCCAGGACATTTGACCTCCACCTAGGACATCGGCTGCCACCGATACAAACTCCTATTAAAGAGTTACTTGATTAAAGTATGATGTACCAGGCCGGGCAGGGACCCTGGTCTCGACTTGGACTCGTATTAGCTTGCCTCTTTTGATCGTCGAAGTCATTCTGGAACTTGTTTTTTTTCAAAGGATTTTCAAGTAATTGAACCCTCGAGACAGGGTTCAATGTTAACATGATAAGGTCCAAGTCGAGACCGAAACACGGCTGCTGTTTTTCCTCATAGTCTGTCTTTTTGGACTGTTATTCCTCGTGCTCACATATAGCGTGCTCCTTAAAATATGCGGTGATTGGACGCATATGGCCCACCAGCTCCCGTGAGAGTTAGCACACAGACACACCAATTAAACGGAGTATAAACATATACTTATTCCCAGTTCGAGATATGTATCGCCACTGATATAAGCACCTCTCTCGTGAACGGAGTCTGTGGACCAAATAGTTGATCAGGATTGTTTTCAGTCTCAAGCACGAAGCGGAGAACTTTGTTCCGAATCTCTCTCCGAAGAGCCACCATACAACTCTGATATGCTTGGTTAGGCAGGTCATTCTTGATAATGAACTGGCCAGTTCTCACACTGAGTTCACCGACGTATTCGGTGTGGTCGACCATTGCTTCGTCTGCTGCATCTATATATGCGCTCCTATACAAAGTAATATTCGCAATCGGATAGATGGAGATGTGAGGATTCTCAGCTTTGTATCCGCATGGCCGAATGGCTTGAGTTATACTCTTAGTCACCCAGACACCGCCCGCTGATACCAGTTCATCGTCTTTGAGTAGGTCTCCATGTCTATATGGATGGTCCCTCCTCGTCCCGTGAAGGAAACACCATACAACTGGCCATAGTTGCAAAAATCTGCGTGTTACACTTGATATCTGTATATGAAATGTATGGTGAAGTAACTCCAGCAAGGTGAAAAATGATCCAAATGGAGATGCTCTAATTACACTTGAGATGTTGCTGCAGATGTGATCTAGGTTACAGTACTCGTGTATCTGGCTCGAAGTATATCAGGAACCTATGAGGCATGAAGCAGCCCACATCTGAACACGTTCATCTTGCTGTACATAATACCATCATAGACTTCGAAAGTCAGCTCAAGTCTAATTCTTGTTCAACAGCCTGTGACGCGGAGCGGTTTGTCGTACGTGGAAGTAAGTGAGTAGACATTTAGAGACTGCTGACAATGGACGAGAATTTGGCCGCCTGTTGGACAGATTCACTTGACGCAAGCATGACACAGGTCACGGACTTCGAACATGTAGTTGTTATGCTCCAATCGTTACGCTGGTCGCGCTTCCTGAGCCTTCAAACTCACTGACTATAGCGAGGTCTCTGCTAATGACCAAGCACGAATCTTGATCCCGGCTACGCAAAAAGACCCCCATCTCCGTCTCTACACCTCTTAACAACAGCCTTCACCGCCCCAAAACTGCGTCCGAAATACAGCCATGACCGTATGACCCGACCTTCCCCGCGACGAAGCCAAACGAGCTCTTGCATTTGACTTTCTCTACCAATTTCGAAGTTGGTCGCATCGCCAGACGCTGCGTTTGATGTTGTCGCAGTCGCGCTCATCGATCGGTTAAGTCGATTTGGTGTGGTACCGTGGGTTAGTGACCACCGATCGTATTTCAAGAATGAAGTCGAGATCGTGCGCCGCACGCTCCACACACACCAACACTTCGCAACCGATTATTGCCCGCGGCCAAATGGTACATTGAAGTGGTGAACCACGTTGTACTCCGATGTCGGTGCGCCATCCTCTGTGAGCTCAATACGATTGGCCGCACCTTATCCTCGCTCTTCGCTCCGCTCTCAGCCACCAGCGTAGTGCACGCCTACGTGGCGTGGCTCCCACCACTGTTTTCACCACGTTACTAGCCACTTCGTAGCTCGACGCAGTCCTGAACGCGACAGGCACGACCACTGATTCACTCAGTTGTAACCTGGACCGTCAACACCAGCGTATTACCGATACTCAAGTTGAACGTGAGGATATCTCACGAACAGTGGCGTCTTGCACGATCTCTATCTCCTGTAGAGCCGGCCGGACCAAATAGTGGAGAGATAGACGCAAGTTTTCGGCTCTGGGTTCTCTGAGTTGTTCCCCATCGAGAGAGTAGATCACTCCTGACCTTGGCATCGACTCGTAAATGTCTAACGACACAACGAGAACTTCGTCAAAGTCATTGCCCACCGTTGCAGCTTATCAGCTTGACACCGTTGGATAGATGAATCTGTAGCCGTGGGATCGAAGATGAAGGCCAGTTCATCGGCTTCGGAGATTGGGATTGGGGATTTGCATGATTATGGCACCCCAGTGATTCTATCTCGCATCGGTGTACACTCCGACCGCGACTTCGAGAGACGAATGAGCTAACGGAACGAGGGCCGATAAACCACAAGAACACTAGCAACATTTGCATGCAGTGGATACACAGTTGCTTGGCTTGGCGTTCTTGATCGCGCAATCCAACTTGCCAACCGGCTTCTAGTCACAGGATCGAACTCTTCCACCAATTGTAACTTGTAGTTTCCGCGTGAGGGGTGAAATGCCCGTGTTTCACCCTCAACTGGGAACAATAGGTTTGGATGTTGTACGAAGGTTGCTTGAGCGTCGAAAGGATGGAGGGACCTCTTGGCTTCCAGAGACTCGCGGCAACGGGCGGCAGCAGTGCGTCTCACTCGCCACAGACCAAGGGGAGAGCGCGTCGTGAGCCATGGTGCGCGCCAACGGTACGAACGCCACTCGCTTGGAGGGACATGCAGTCTAAACTGACGCTCTTTCCATCACCAGAGGAACTGCTGAGCAACCTGTTCAGCTGGGACACCACTGTCGACGAGATCTACGCCTTTCCAGAAGACGACCCCAACTTCGATGAAGATAGCGCGTTGGAGGCGTACGAGGAGATGATCCACGTGGTCACCAAGCCGGACGGGACGAACGAAACTGCGCTCTGTCTCGCTGTGCAGCTGCTCACCAAACATTTCTACAAGTTCCCGCACGTTCATCTCAATGTGGTGGACGCGATGGTGGCGCTCTGTGATCGGAATCGACCTGTAGCTGTGCGACTTCATGCGATCCGTTCGTTTCTCGAAATCGTTCGCGCCTCCAATCACGAGAAGGAGCTCGTGGAACAGTGCCGTCAGCGCGTTACGGAGTGCATTGACCGTCTTCTAGCGAAGGAGGCGTCTGCTGGTATTCGACGCCACGTAGAGCTTGTCAAGAAGGCCCTCACAGCGGAACCCAAGGCGGCGAAGAGAACGACATCGAAGGAGAATACGCAGCGCAAAGCGAACACGAAGGAAACCGTACGGGAAAAGACTCGCGAGCAGGAGAAGCCAGCGACGAGTAACGACAAGAAAGGTACGCTGACATGCAGCGTATTAGACATACGGATCTGGCTCACCTAGGGTGTGATACGTTAGATAACGGCCGTCGGGAGAAAACTTCGAAGGACGATCGCCGAAACCCTGAGGATCGCGAAAAGCCGTCAAGAGATGAGCGCAAGGCAACTGGGACACGCGATGAACGTGAGCGTGAGCGACGCCCAAGCGCGGCAAGCGACATGGGTGCGTTTGCCAACTCCAATGGTCAAAGCTGTCCACCTGGACCATATATTTTTGTTGGTGGAGTCCCTCGTGGGACAATGAACTCGGACATTTCGTCGTTTCTTTCCGCTGTGGATCCAGCTCTGACGTCGTCAGCAGTCCAAATCAAGTTTCCCAAGCCGAACGCGGCAGGATACGCTTTCGTGAGTCTGTCATCGACTCGCCACGCTCTTGAAGCTATCCGTCGGATCAAGTCTACGGAATTCAACGGGCGGAACCTTATCGGTGATTTTGCTCGTGGTCCTCCTTGTTCGACCTTGCTTTTCCTTGAGCGTAATGGGACCAAGTCGATGTACGAAGAAGATGCTGTGCGCGATGCGGACTTCGCTAGCAAGCCGTCAAGCGTCTGGGACGATTTGTGTGATGAGTTGCGACGCTATGGATCCATGGAGCTTGTTTCCCAAGGCAAAGTTCGCTTTCGAGACCCTGAGAGTGCCAAGGCTGTCATTCGTCGCCATCATATCGTAATCCAGAATCAAGAATTTTTCCCAGTGTACGATCCTGAGGAACAGGCGGCGAATGACGGCAATCGTCGACGAAGAGCTGATGCCGACTCGAGGGATAATCACGGTCGCAAGCGTCAGCGTTCGCGCTCACCAGAGCGTGCTAATGATCGCGTGAGGCCGCGACGCGAAGACGATAGAGATCACCCTCGACGAAGCTCGAGTCGCGACCGATCAGTTCCGCGCAGTCGCCCAGAAGGGAATCGCTCGCGCTATGGCCCATCGGATGGGGACTTGACAAAGAACAGGGAGCGTGACTCAGTGGTCAATGACGGTAACCGCCCAGATCGTGAGGACCGAGGACGAAGCCGTCAACAGCGCGATCAGTGGAACGACCGGGCTTCAAGAGACCAACGGGAGAACAAAGAGCGCGAGAGTGGCCGTTCAGCATCTCCACGTCGGGATGTCCCTATGCGCAAGGATGGAAATCAGGGCCGGCGTTCTGTCTCTCCTACACGGGAGGGACCATCTAACAAGAACGATCGCGCTCCACGTGACCACGGACGCTCTGCTTCGCCACCTCGGGACAAGCCGGAAAGTCGCCCACGTGACTCGGGTACCAAGCGCAGTAGCCGCAAAACAGATGATCGTTCGATCGCTGAGATTGCTCGTGAGCAACAAGAGCGCCAGCGCCAGCAGCAGCAGCAGCGAGGACGTGGGCGTGATCGAGAGGAGAACAACAAGTACAAAGGCGGTGCGCCACGATCAGATGATCGTTATGGCCCTCGTGATCGAGGTGTTGCTCGCAGTCGTAGTCAGTCCAACCCGCGCAGCCCACCTCGCCGTCGTGACTCTGTGGATCAACGTGGTCGCGGGCGCTCTCCTACGGTAGGATCTTCACCTCGTAGTGGTCAGAATCGTGAGCGTAGCCGCAGCTTGACTCGCATGAACGGGAACAGTACTTCTTCGCGTGGGAACGCCAGCAGTGATCGTCGCCGTGCACCAGAGCGCGAGCGTGGTCGAGCGCGAGAATCGAAGAGAGACGAGTCTCCCAATCTGCGCCTGCGCTCGCGCACTCCATCGCCAGTCCGTCGTGACCACAAGCACACGTCACCACGCCGTCGTGCGTCAAGTGAGGACCGCGATGGTGGCTCGGATGATGAGCGCCGTGTTAACCGTGTGACTTCGCGTGACTATGAAGAAATGGACGAGTTGATGGTGGATTATGAAGAGGATGACGATTGACGTGTGGTGAATCGATGATTTCGGCAACGATGAAAACCTCACGAGAATGGTGGCTGGTTCATGCCGAATCAAATAGGACGGAACTGTGGACGACACAACGAAGACAGAGAAGAAGAAAAAAAAAAAAAAGAAACAAAGAGACAAGGTGGTATGCATAGGAAATGATCGCGTGAAGGACAAGACCGATCAAGTGCGCAGTGGGAATGGTGACTCAATGCGATGTGCTTGTTGAAACTCGTTGTGTGGAAGCGCGTCTGTGTAGCTGGTGTGGCTCTTGTGTTTATCTTGCATCCTGTCGAACCAGTCGGTGTCTTTTATTGCTTCTCCTGTGGTGTCCGCTCGTCCGATTCGTCTCTTTTTCCTATTCGCTCCCGTCACCATCGGTTGCCCAGTCCGGATTAGCGTGTGCCATTTCTCAACTTGATTAGCAAAAGGCGGAGAATGCTGCTGTCACACCACGCACTGTCGTTCCTCGTCGCTATCACCCTCTTCTCGTGGCTCGCAATGGATCTCGTTGACGCATGGTTCTTCAGCCCGTTCATCAACTTGGAGAAAGTGTGTACACCCGACTTTCTCGTCTGCCCAAACAATGGTCTCGCGTTTCGCGATCGCAAGCACGACTGTGTCTTCACTCCATGTGAGCTTGTCCTCCCAGGGCCTACGATGGCGCATAAAACAGCGTCCCCGCTCGCCTCAACCACAGCGTCGCAAGTCGCTAATAAGTTTGGTCGTGAAGAATTTCTTGTCCCAGCGTTGCGCACTCGAGATTTGGTGCGGGGAAAGCGTCGGGAGCAAGAGATATTGAAGATCATTCGCAGTCGTGTTGAAGGTGTGTACACGACTCTTGCCCTCTTTGTGAAGAAGCGAGTGTCGATCCCAGAGAAGCCCACGTTTGAGGAGAATGCTACGCGAGTCCGTTTGGAGGTCGCTCGTATCGCAGCGGATACAGAAACAGCTACCGTAGGAGTGGCACGTACACCCGTGTCAAGGTGGTCACTGCTTGGGCAACTGGACAAGGACTGTGCGCTAGAGACTGTTAACACGTCACTTCATCTCGTCAAGTCTAGCGCCAATGTGGCTAGTCCCATGTCCATTCTCGTGGTTGAAGATAACAGCACAGAATCACTCAACTTGGCCGAACTGCGAAGTGAGGTAGTGGCACAGGTGTTGTTTCATGTGGAAGCAACTCTGAACAGTGGCAGTTACGTTCAACTCGATTCGAAGACACGCCAAACTCTTGAAGTCGGCAATTCTTCTGCTCGTCGTATCGCGTCCCCATCCATCGGTGTCACAGTTATGTCGCTCGTAGGGATCCTGGCTGAGGCTTCCTCGCAGTCACCCGTTGTGGAAAGGTGGAACGTCACGCAGATCGGCTGTCCTCGTGAGGTGACACAACTTCTCCCGTCAGTCTTCTCTGTCGGAGGTGATCTCTCCCTTGACGGATGGCGTCTTGTGCGCGTTGGCGGGAGAAACAGCACTGTAGCAGTTTTCAAGTGCTCATGTTGGTCGCTACTGCCTCTTTCTAGTGCTTTAACCAGCTCTCCGTTTGGATCAATCGTACTAGCCCGTGATTGAGACCCGAATACAGGGTGTGAGATCATTTATACAACACATCACCTCTGAATGTGCCAAGCTTGTATTAGCGTGTTACGTGTTTTCGCTATCCTTGAGCTCAATCGTAGAATTCCACAGGATGCTGCGCATTTTCACGGTGAAGAACCTGAAGCTGCTGTTGCTTTTCACCGGAAACGTCCATCATCTCCACGTCGTCCTGCTCACGGTCTCGCGCTGCTGCTTCACCTTCTTCTCGGGCACTTGTGGACGGCGTCTGATGAAATGGTACGCTCGGCACGGGGTCGATCTGCTTGAGTTGCGTGTATAGCAGCTGCTTCATCTCACTGAGATACGTTGGCGTATTCAAGTTCTCCATGTTGCTGACTGGCATGTGAAGGCGGTACTCTGGGCCAAAGTACTCAAAGTAGTCGTTGTATGGCATCGCGTCTGGAATGTCCACACCTGTGAGTACCGACGTTTCATAGCACCAGCAACGGGCAACGTTACGGAGCGTGTAGCCACCACCACCCAGAACAAGTGTCGGCACGTTGAAGCTCTTGACGTAGGCAACGCAGTCGGCGTGACCCTTGACTGAGAGGTTGAAACAGCCCAGACGATCACCGGAGAGCGAGTCCGTACCACACTGAAGCACGACGGCACCAGGCGCGAAATGCTCCATGATTTTGGAAATGACTCCGCGGAAGATGTTGGTGAAGCTCTCGTCATCCATACCGTCGCGAAGTGGGAAGTTGACTGCGTAGTTCTTGCCTTCCCCGTAACCGATATCCTTAATGTCACCAGTGCCCGGGAAATACTCGCCATACTTGTGGAACGAGCACGTCATCACTCGGTTTGTTGTGTAGAACGCTTCCTCCACACCGTCGCCGTGGTGGATATCAATGTCGATGTAGAGCACACGCTCATGCTTCTTGAGCAACTCAAGGATACCCAGAACACAATCGTTCACGTAGCAGAAACCAGAGGCTTCGCTGCGTTTGGCGTGATGGAGACCACCAGCCCAGTTGATGACGATATCAGCGGCGTCTTCGTTGAGTTTAGCGGCACCGCCGATAGAGGCCGACGCGTAGAGCTGGCAGAACTCAAAGACTCCATCGAACACTGGACAATCCTCGCCAACATTGAAACGCTGGAGCTGACGGAGGTAGTTGTGCATGTTGTCTGGTGTGACGAGGCGCAAGAAGTGGATGTAGTCATCCGAGTGGAAGCGCGTGAGCTCTTCCCACTCCACGAGACGTGGGCGCTGTGAAGGTCGGACGTTAGTATCAGATGCCACTCTGCACAAACAACCATTTCACGTACAAAGATCTGCATGTGCTTAGTAAGGCCGTAGTTGGCGACGAGGTTGTGCGCCATACGCACTCGATGCGGCTGCACAGCCAGGTGAACGAATCAGTCCTCGCATTCACAAGGGAGGGCGAGACCTTCGACGTACCTTCATCGGGTGGTTCTGTCCATAATGGTAATTCCCGACCTCGGCTGGAGACATTTCAGCAAAACGTTTGGGTTAGACCGCGGACTAAGAGGTTAGTCGCTCGGGTCGAGAGACGCACAGTCATAGAAGTAGGCGACACGTCGCTTGGTCGCGGACGCACTGCTGCCGTTGGCGCTCATGATGCTCGCGTTCCCTCTCTCGCACTCGCACGCACACACGTGGTCCGTCCTTCCGTCTTGTTCCCGGCTTCAAACTTGGGCAGAGCGCAACAGCAGTGCACAGTGGGCACAAGGTCGATTGGTGTGGACCACTCTTTGTCGTGTAAATTAGTGTGGCAGGCCGTGAACTGAGCCATCATTACACCAGAGACGTAATTACGCACTGGTAGTGGGAGATGGTTGGCTGAAAAGGGCGTCAAAGGGGGATGGGACGCTTCGTAAGAAGTCCTGCGTTTGAGTGAGGTGAAGTGAGCGTGGCTGGTGGAGCGCGGAAGGAGACACCGGCGACGACTGACACCCCCTCACGTACTCTTAGAACACCACTCAGAGCAAGCAACATGGCTGACAACGGACCAGACACGGTGGTGGAAGTGGATGCCAACGATGGGCGCGGCTTCCAGCCGGTGAACGACGTCGCTGAGCAGCTCGAGCAGCTCGAGATCGAAGACGAACTCGCCAACTTGCCAGTCAAGGTGCAGCTCCGTATTGAGGCTCTCCGTAAGCTTCAGGAGCAGCAGGCGACGATCGAGGAGGAGTTCGAGAAGGAACGCAAGATCCTGGAACTCAAGTACGAGAAGCTCTACCAGCCTCTCTACCAGGAGCGTGCCGCCATTGTCTCGGGTGCCAAGGAAGTCGACGCTGTGGCCAACGGCGAGGGTCAGCAGCAGGACGATGAGGAGGACGTGAAGGGTGTGCCTGGTTTCTGGGCGCGTGCCTTCATGAACCACTCTGCTCTTGCCGAGATGGTCCAGGAACGTGACCTCCCGGCGTTGGAGTACTTGGTCGACGTCCGTTCAACGAGTCACGAGGCCGACAACGGTTTCAAGCTCGAGTTCGAGTTCACGGAGAACTCGTTCTTCACCAACAAGGTCCTTACGAAGGAGTATGACATTGGTGAGGCCTCCGAGTCGGGTGAAGCCGTCTTGCGCAACGTTGTCGGTACCGTCATCGAGTGGAAGGAAGGCCAGAACCTCTGCGAGATTACCAAGAAGGTCAAGCAGCGCGCTAAGGGCTCGAAGGAAACCCGTGTGGTCTCCCGTACGGAGGCTTGCGAGAGTTTCTTCCAGTTCTTCACGCCTGTTGAGATGCCATCGGAGGATGACGAGGATGTAAGTTGTTTATATTGCCATACGGATTGCTGGCAGGAATTCTGACTGATTGTGTGTTGTCTAAACAGAGCGAGATCATCATGCGCCAGCTCAGCGGTGACTTCGAAATCGGTTTCACGATTCACGAGTCGATTGTGCCACAGGCGCTCCTCTGGTTCACTGGTGAGGCCATCGAAGAGGACTCTGAGTACGACCCAGAGGACGACGAAGACTACGATGATGACGATGATGATTCGGACGAGTCGTCTGGTGACGACGCCCCAAAGCCTCGCAAGGGTAAGAAGAAGTTTGCTGCTCTCGAGGGCGGCGCCTCGACGGAGAAGCCTCCAGAGTGCAAGAACCAGTAAAGCGTGTCTGTAGCCATTTCTTCATATCTTCTTTCGTGCTTCACATAAAATTATCATCAATCAGGGTCATGTCGTTTCCTCAAATTTCACCTATCTTTTCTGCGGAATCCCATTTCGTGTACCTAACTGTAATTTTCACAGTTTAAAAATTTCCTTCTGTAGAAATTTTTCTTGGGGTTACTTCAAGAATCAGTTGACTGGATTTCATCGAATCGCTGAGGTGGACCAGTGGAGTTTCGACCAATGGTTTTATTTCCGCGACATGTGGTGGGTTAACTTCCCTCGTCACTCCCGCGCCACCATCACTCTGCTCGCCCGACGCAATCCACAACACCCACGCGCGCTCGTGCTCAGAACACGATCTGCGCAACTCGACACCACTCGCCATGTCGGACGCCTCGTACACCCGCTGCGACATGGGTCTCTTCGACTTCTTCCGTCGCTCGTCTCGCTCTGATAGCCAGAGATCTGGGCCTACGTTGACGTCGATGGCCTCCATGCCAGTGACCTCTTCGAGTGACGCCGCTGACTCGGCCGCTCTCCAGGAACGCAACTCCTTGCCGGCGCGTCCAGCTGCCTACCAGAAGCAAACCTCCACATCGATGGATTCGGCCACGACAACAGTCTCAACGGAATCCAACAACGAGGAGGGTGAAGAGAGTCGACCTGAATCGCTCGGGAGTATCCAAAACTACGACATCGTCCGAGAACTCGGCCGTGGTGCCACGGCGGTGGTGCAGCTGGGGAAGCGGAAGAATGGCAATGAACTGGTGGCACTCAAGGTGTTCAAGACGTCGCTTTTGAAGAAGATGCGTGAGGTCAAGCGAGTCGGTCGAAAAATGGTCGTCTCCACTGCTCTTGACAAGGTCCAAGTTGAGATTGCGATCATGAAGAAGCTTCAGCACCGCAACCTTTTGAACTTGCTAGAAGTTTTCGACGACGACTCAGAGACGCTGGTGCTTATGCTTGAATATGCTCCGCACGGCCAGATTATGCATTGGAATGCTGAAGAGCGCGTTTACCATGCCAGCCCTATGGTACTTGGGCTCAGCGAAACCTCCGCCGATGATGGAGCGAATCCTCGCGTTTTCGACGAGGAACTCCTCCGTAAGTGTGTGCGCCAGCTTCTTCTTGGATTGGAATATCTCCACGAAAACAACATCTGCCACCGCGATCTTAAACCAGAAAACATTTTGGTTTCGGATGACGGAGTTTTCAAGATCGCAGACTTTGGTGTCGCGCATCTGTTCGAAGAGGAAAAGACGACACCGGATGCCGCTACGTTGAAGAAGGGCTATGTCTCGTCGACTGCAGGTACTTACGCCTTCATGGGTCCCGAGACCTTGAAGGGACAAGCGTTCAGTGCGTATGCAGCTGACGTGTGGGCATTGGGTATCACAATCCATGCGCTGGCATTTGGCACGATCCCTTACTACCATTCAGAAGTCGTCGAGCTCTTCGACATGATCGAGAACGAGCCGCTGACTTTGGAGAACAACAACATCACAGTCTCCGATGGCCTCACCGCGTTGTTGCAGGGCATGCTTGAGAAGGACCCAGAGAAGCGTTGGACCATCCAGCAGTGCAAGGAGGACGAGTGGGTGCTGCAGGGACTTGATGCCGAGGCCGTTAAGTCCTTCCTGAATGTCAAGAACGAACAAGTTCAAGTGAGTGAAGAAGAAGTTGCCAGAGCTGTAACGCGTGTGACGTCGTTCAGCACGCTTATGCGCGTGAAGCTCACTGCCAATATGTGGAAGCGCAAGACTCAAGAGGCGAAGCGTCGGGCATCTATCGAGACTATTGTCGAAGGGGTTGACTCTACGCCTGCGAGTACCAAGTCCGAAGACAACCAAGCGGATCAATAGTCGTAGTGGTGTACAGGAATTGAATGAAATGGAATGCTACATATTTCACTTTCGAAACCTGAAATTCCGTTTAGTAATAGTAGCGCAGGTGTGCAAATCGCTGCCAGCTGTCACACGGAGCCTCTACCGTCACGACTGGTACATTATTAGTTGATACAGGTCTGGAAAATTCAAGCGAGGTTCGGACAAGTGAGTGTTTGTATTTCGCAATGAGATTATGAATTTATGGGGGTTTTCATGCGACAATATATCAACTGTACAAGTATATCACATTTCCATCTGCGCTGGCCAGAGAAAGAAAACGCACGACTGTGGATCAAAGCAACAACGAAGAAGTCGGAGAAAGAAGCAAGCACAGCACAATGGACCAGAACTCGGTCGCCGTCAAGATCGGATTCAACGGCGATCTCCACCGCCTGCGCGTGGACCTCAACACGTTCACGCTCGACGAGCTCACGCGGCTCTTTGTGCACACGTTCCGCCTCACGCCTGGGTCGTTTGTGATCAAGTACACGGATGCGGAGGGGGACAACTTGAACGTTTGCTCGGATGCCGAGTTCGTCGAAGCGTGTCGTGTCCTTCTCGGTGGACAGCACGGTGACCTCAAGACCCTCAAGTTCACGGCTGTGTCGCGTGGCGACGGTGCGGTTCGTCCTGAGAACGCGGCGGACCCTCTGATCCAAGCGGTTGAACGTCTTGTGCACACGCTCAATGTGACCGTGGAGAAGGCCCGTACGGAGGAATGGAAGGGCATGGAGGTCGCGACGGAAGCGCTGAGTCAGGCCGCGACAGACGCCAAGGAGACTCTTGAAGCCGCTCGCCAGGCTGTGCAGGAGAAGCCGTTTGAGCAGGTTGTGGGTGAAACGTCCGAAGGACTCAAGTCGGCTGCTGGCGGCATTTCCTCGTTTGCTCAGCGTCTTGTGACCAAGTTTATCCCGGAGAAGAAGCAGGCTGCTGCTGCTGCTGCGACCCCACCGCCTGCTCCCGTGGAGACGACTGTGGAAGAGCCGCAGGAAGTGGTGCAGCCCGAAGAGAAGGTCGAGGCTGTCGTGGACAACGACGCCCCAGAGCCAGAGGTGGTCGTCCCAGCCCCTGCGGCCACGGAGGCCCCAGTGGCGTTCTCGGAGGCCGAAATCAAGTGGGCGGAACAGCTCATGATCGTCCGTGGCATTTTCCCTGACATCGAGACCGCGCGTGCTGTTGAGATGCTCGAGCGCAGCCAGGGCGACGTGAACCTCGTGATTAACTTGCTCATGGAGCAGGTGGTGTAAGTAGGTTAACAGGTAGGCGTCTGTCATGCCTTTTATGAAAAATTATGTATGCGAATCCTTCGTTTTCTCGCTTGTCGTCATTTTCTGTGGGCGTCAACTGATTCCGTACTTAATAGAATCGATGCAGTGACGCATCTGGTTTTGACTTGGAGGAAAGGTGGAAGAGAGAAGTGAGCCACCGACGATGCCCTCCTCAAGCTCCTCGGCGACGGCGCGCGCGCCACGGCGACCGACTCACGCCTCGCGCCGCTCCACCAACCATAGTATCATGTCCACGACCAGCAGTGTCGCCTCAGACTCGTCTCGTGGCACATCTGGCGCCGCGACTGGCCATCACGGACGAGGCTTCACCACTCGCTCCGATCGAAGCGCTGGTGCTGGATCTCGCGAGACGTCGTCGTTGCTGCAAGGAGGGGGACGCGGAAATGCAAGCATGTCGGCAGGCGGAGCTGTGGGCGGAAATCCGATGGGTCCAGAAGAGGACGAGTTCCATTTCTATGAGTTTCAGCTGTTCGCGTATCGAATCATTTACGTCTTCCAGGGAGTCTTCCTCGGTCTCCTCGGTCCATCTCTGAGCTACTTCTCGACACTTGCACTAAACAACGCGGGGATCAATAGCCCGGTGGCGTCCTATGGCTCGATTTTCTCGGCTCACGGTGGTGCTGCCCTCGTGATGTCGTTTGTGAGCGAACTGGTGCTCAATGTGTCGATCGAGATGGATCTGATGAAGAACTTGATGGTCGGTCTATTGCTGTGCAGTGGCACGTGGTACGCGTGCTTGCCATCGGTTGCTGCGGCATCAGGCAGTCTTGGTGTGAATGTCTACTTCATCGCCAAGGGATTCTGGACAGCGTTGCTGAACATCTCGTACGTACATCGCGTGTTCTTTATTGCAGATCAACACTTGCTGACTTGCTCATTGCCTCAACGATTGTAGGCTCAATCGATGCACTCTTTGGATCGCCGGTGACACGATTGAATATGGACGCAGCCTTGTCACCTCCATGAACTTTGCGTACGGTTTCGGTACGGTGCTCGGTCCAGTCATAGCTTGCGTCTTGGATAAGCTTCACATCGATATGAGCAATGCTTACTACGGCCTGGCCCTCGCCCAGCTCATCCCAATGGGTCTCATCATCATGCTACCAAGTCCGAGACCGCTGTACGGGCGTACTCAGAACCAGACCATTATCGGATTCGAAGATCCAACGCGGCGCGTGCCGACTGTGCCAAGTCCAATTGTCGGAGGTGTTTTCCTTCACGTCAAGCATCTCGGTGGCTCGGCCAACTGCAACCCAGACACGTACGACCCACTTAACAACTTCATCATCCTCCTCGTGACCATCTTCTCGACCATCCTGTTCGGCATCCAGCTTGGCCTCAGTGCGTTTCTCTTTGACTACATTGGTCATGTGCTCACAGTCGCAACACATCCGTTGCCAAACGAAGACATTGTCGTCTGGTGTTGTCTGCTTATGATCCTCTTTTGGTCGTCATTGTGGCTCTCGTACGTGTTCTTCTCCAAGTACATGTTCCACGCGTTCAACACCTTCTCGATCTTCTACCTCTCGATCGTGTGCATGGTGAGTTCCTTCGGCATTCTCTTCGGCACCGAGACGGGTTTTGCGTGCTTTGTGATCACGTTGGCACTCTTCGGCTTTGCGCTCGCGCCGCTCTTCACTCTGAGCATCCACTGCCTCACACGTGTGATCAACGAGCTTTTGATTCGACGTGTGTCATCGTTGATCGTGTTTGGTTGCGGCATGGGCGAGATTTTCATTCCAGTGCTCATGGGCTTCTTTATGGGCAACTACAGTGGCAAGACGTACGGCTCAGTAGCCGTGAGCTACATCGTGTTCATCCTGTCCATGTGTCTCGTTGGTGTGAGTAGCATGCTGCTCATGATGGTGCGCAAGAAGCTCCGGGAGCTCGATCATCCGCTCGAGAGTCTCAGCAGTGCGAGCAAGCGCGGCTCCAGTGCGTACCAGCGCGTATAGGCTCATAGGCGATACACTATGTGTGTCATACAGACTAAATCCAGTGGACGGAATCTTGCATTGGATGCAGTGGCGAATCTGAAGTGTGTATGGAGTGGCCGTTTGCTCAGTGTACGCTGACTGCGTTGAAGTAGCGAGGCCACCTGCGTGTCTGTGGCTCTGTCGCATGTGTATCTGTGTCCAGCTGTGTACCAGTCATTGGCCGAGTCTAAAATTCCGGAGGGGATCCGAAGATTCCGCCTCTGCAAGCCATTGGCTTTTGTGTACGCACGCGCACACAAAACACAACGCGAGCCATCACCCACTTCGCTTTCGTGTGCCTCCACTGGCTCACGGCGCACACGCAACAGACTCACTCAACCGCTTTTCTCGGTCGTCTGTCGCATGGAACGTTCCCTCTGGTGGCACTGCCCTCATCCCTACCCCTGCCACACACTTCATCCACTCGTTGCTGTCGGGTTGCGGGGTTTGCACCAATCAAATGGCGTGTACGGTCATTCTTCTTCAACCGACCATCATTCAGACCCCGCAATCACTGCGGTTGTGGGCGGACGCCAGGATGGCTCACACATCACAGGAGGGAATGATGGAATCTCTGGGTCGAATGTTGGTGGCCACGCGCTCTGTCTATTGTGTGTTGTGTGCGCCGCGCTGAGGCAGTGGCCACGCACAGAGCAACCATTTCAGAATCTGCAGCACGCAGTTAACAACCACAGTACCAACATGGGCGTCATGCTAGTCAACACCATTGGCGTCTTGCCTCCGATCGCAGAGAAGCAAAAGGCACTGGCACGAGCCAGCAAAGCCGAAATGAAGCGCGTACATCCACTTAACGACAACGGCTCAGGAGACCTGTCCCACGACAAGAAATGCCCGTGCTATCATGAGGAATCCGAACCTGTCAGCGATGAAGCGATGCAGAAGCGCAGTTTGTGGCGCAAGATCTTGGGGAAGGGACCCAAGTGCCGCTGTGCCAAGATCGAGAGTGAGCGACGGATCGGAAAGCTGGAAATTTCCGACGAGTATGTTGGATTCATCTCGGTCCGTGTATCTGGCAAGCGTATCCCGTACACCCGCGAGATGCACAAGCGAAGACGTCAGCTCTTGAACAAGATGGAAGCGATTTCAGAGTAGAAGACATCCGCAGTGCGCACACTCTAGAGCTTTGTACGAATACTCATTATTTAGACACATCAACGCAACAACTATTTGCCCTACACACGAGCCAAACGGATCTTCCGATGAATCACACTCATGCTCTCGTGGACCACGCTCAACGGATACGCGAGTGCAGCAAGCCTTGCGTGCTGACAAAGTGGCGTCGATAGATTTCCTTGCGAATCGCAGCTTCACTTGTGTCTGGATTTGCCTCCAGTGGTGTCATCGAGTAGTTTTTCGCAGACGTAGGCTGCATGAAGCGGGTCTGGTGCACGTCGTCAACGGCGTAGTGACTGTGGCGACACCCCATGCTTGGCTGGACGGGCTGGTTTGCGGAATGAAGTAGCAATTCCGTGAATCACACGAGAAGACTGGTCCACCCAAGCCAAGGGAAGAACGTTTGGCCGAAGCTTATGCGAAACGCTCAGGTGCACCCTCTGTGTCTCCAAGAGTCGTTGAGAGAGAAGAGTGTATCCAACAGGGCGGACTAACAATCTACGGTACAACACTGTGTAACGTCGGATTGCGCACAACTTGCACTTGGAGGCGAACACATTTGATGCACAAAAGTGTTTCCCTGTATTAGGAGTCACTGTCGCTGACTACACTACACTCGCTACAATCGCGAAGGGAGACCGAGCCCAAGGCGGTTCTAGTTGACGATACCCGAGACCGCACCGACGAGAGTCGCGCGACCGGCTGAGCTCGACTTGAGGTAACACGCTGGACGACCAGGGTTGGCGTTGACAAACGTGTAAGCCTTGCAGCCGTTCGTGGCGGCACACTTGTCGCAACACTCGGCTGGCGTGAGGCCGTAGATCGTGGAGATATCGTTGCCGACAAAGTCCAAGTCCGTCTGCTGCTGCGAGCACTTGGCTGGCTTGGCCATACACTGGTAGTACTGTGGGTTCCATGGCTGACAGTAGAAGCCCGAAGGACAACACGTCGTACCCGAGCTCGTGCCACAGAAGCCCCACTCTGGCGTCGAGCAGCCTGGCTTTGGGTTGAGAACAGTGGACGACACAGCACCAACCAATGGACGCTTGATGCCAGTGCTTCGCTTGAGGTAGCAGCGCGACTTGCCATCCGAGTGGTAGTTGACAAACGTGTAAGCCGAACAGCCAGCCGTCTCACTACACTTGTCGCAACACTCCCACGACAAGAGACCCTCGACCGTCTCGAGGTCAGCCCCGTTGTAATCCACACCGACTTCCTGCACACCGCACTTCTGAGGCGCTGGACGACACTGGTAGTAGAATGGGTTCCATGGCTGACAGTATTCACCCGATGGACAGCACTTGACGCCATCCTTGTCACTGCCACACTGGCCGCCCGATGGCACACGGCACTCTGGCTGCACAACAGTCGCCGAGACAGCACCGGCGAGCTTACGCTTCTCACCCGCACTCTTCTTGAGGTAACACATTGGACGGCCATTGGCGTTGAAGTTGATGAACGTGTAAGCCGCACAGCCCTCCGTCTTACGACACTCCTCGCAACAGAGTTCTGGGAGGTGCAACGAAATACTCGAAAGATCCTCGCCATAGAAATCGACATCCACTTCCTGCTTGCCACACTTGGAGTCAATGCTACGACACTGGTAGTAGTAAGGGTTCCAAGGCTGGCAGTACTCGCCCTGTGGGCACGAAGTTGGACCGGTCTCCAGGTTACCACAACCAGCACCAGACACTGGGCTGGGGCTTGGCGTGTTGGTTGGAACAGGAGTCTCGCTTGGGACTGGGCTTGGCGTCGGCGTGTGGGTTGGAAGTGGGGTCTCCGTAGGAGTTGGCGTCGTTGGAGCAGGTGACGAGGTCGATGGCGTAGGAGCTGGCGACGACGAACCTGGCTGTGATGGCGTTGGCGATGGCGTTGGCACTGGCGCGAACTTGCACGAGCTAGCCACCAAGTCCAACAAGTCGGCGCGGTACTGGATGCGAGCACCGAGCGACACCGTACACTCCGATGGACCCGCAGCCAAAGCCGCAGTGAACACCTTCGTACACGACGCACTGGCACAGATCTTGGCCAACACGTCCGTCGATGGACGCGATGGAGGCACAAACGTGTATCCAGAGTCCTTGGCACACTGGATCGTGTCCGCCGAAGCGGTCACCACTGGCGCGATCACCGACTGCGCACAGATTGGGCTCACTGGAGCCGGCGTTGGCACTGGAGCAGGCGTTGGCTTTGGCGTTGGCTTTGGACCTGGCGTCGACGTTGGCGATGGCGTTGGCGTTGGCAACTCACCCGTCTTACAGTACTTGGTCACACGGTCCAACAAGTCGGCGCGCAAAGCCAAGTTGCCCGATGGAATCGTACACTCAACTGGATCCTTCGCAACGGCGTCCGCGAACGCCTTCGTACACGTCGAGCTGGCACACATCTTGTCCATCTGCTCCTTCGTTGGCGCCGACAAGGCACCCACGAAACCATAACCAGTGTCCTTACCACACTGCGCGAAATCACCGTTGGCGTAGATCAACGACTCGACCGTCTTCTGGTCACAGAACTTGGTTGGCGTCGTTGGAGCAGGTGACGAGGTCGATGGCGTAGGAACTGGCGACGACGAACCTGGCTGTGATGGCGTTGGCGATGGCGTTGGCACTGGCGCGAACTTGCACGAGCTAGCCACCAAGTCCAACAAGTCGGCGCGGTACTGGATGCGAGCACCGAGCGACACCGTACACTCCGATGGACCCGCAGCCAAAGCCGCAGTGAACACCTTCGTACACGACGCACTGGCACAGATCTTGGCCAACACGTCCGTCGATGGACGCGATGGAGGCACAAACGTGTATCCAGAGTCCTTGGCACACTGGATCGTGTCCGCCGAAGCGGTCACCACTGGCGCGATCACCGACTGCGCACAGATTGGGCTCACTGGAGCCGGCGTTGGCACTGGAGCAGGCGTTGGCTTTGGCGTTGGCTTTGGACCTGGCGTCGACGTTGGCGATGGCGTTGGCGTTGGCAACTCACCCGTCTTACAGTACTTGGTCACACGGTCCAACAAGTCGGCGCGCAAAGCCAAGTTGCCCGATGGAATCGTACACTCAACTGGATCCTTCGCAACGGCGTCCGCGAACGCCTTCGTACACGTCGAGCTGGCACACATCTTGTCCATCTGCTCCTTCGTTGGCGCCGACAAGGCACCCACGAAACCATAACCAGTGTCCTTACCACACTGCGCGAAATCACCGTTGGCGTAGATCAACGACTCGACCGTCTTCTGGTCACAGAACTTGGTTGGCGTCGTTGGAGCAGGTGACGAGGTCGATGGCGTAGGAACTGGCGACGACGAACCTGGCTGTGATGGCGTTGGCGATGGCGTTGGCACTGGCGCGAACTTGCACGAGCTAGCCACCAAGTCCAACAAGTCGGCGCGGTACTGGATGCGAGCACCGAGCGACACCGTACACTCCGATGGACCCGCAGCCAAAGCCGCAGTGAACACCTTCGTACACGACGCACTGGCACAGATCTTGGCCAACACGTCCGTCGATGGACGCGATGGAGGCACAAACGTGTATCCAGAGTCCTTGGCACACTGGATCGTGTCCGCCGAAGCGGTCACCACTGGCGCGATCACCGACTGCGCACAGATTGGGCTCACTGGAGCCGGCGTTGGCACTGGAGCAGGCGTTGGCTTTGGCGTTGGCTTTGGACCTGGCGTCGACGTTGGCGATGGCGTTGGCGTTGGCAACTCACCCGTCTTACAGTACTTGGTCACACGGTCCAACAAGTCGGCGCGCAAAGCCAAGTTGCCCGATGGAATCGTACACTCAACTGGATCCTTCGCAACGGCGTCCGCGAACGCCTTCGTACACGTCGAGCTGGCACACATCTTGTCCATCTGCTCCTTCGTTGGCGCCGACAAGGCACCCACGAAACCATAACCAGTGTCCTTACCACACTGCGCGAAATCACCGTTGGCGTAGATCAACGACTCGACCGTCTTCTGGTCACAGAACTTGGTTGGCGTCGTTGGAGCAGGTGACGAGGTCGATGGCGTAGGAGCTGGCGACGACGAACCTGGCTGTGATGGCGTTGGCGATGGCGTTGGCACTGGCGCGAACTTGCACGAGCTAGCCACCAAGTCCAACAAGTCGGCGCGGTACTGGATGCGAGCACCGAGCGACACCGTACACTCCGATGGACCCGCAGCCAAAGCCGCAGTGAACACCTTCGTACACGACGCACTGGCACAGATCTTGGCCAACACGTCCGTCGATGGACGCGATGGAGGCACAAACGTGTATCCAGAGTCCTTGGCACACTGGATCGTGTCCGCCGAAGCGGTCACCACTGGCGCGATCACCGACTGCGCACAGATTGGGCTCACAGGAGCTGGTGTTGGCACTGGAGCAGGTGCCTGAGTGGGGGACGGAATAGCAGGACCTGGAGCTGGGCCTGGGACCGTAGGAGATGGGGTGTCGACCTGGCCAGTCTGGCAGTAATCGGAAATACGCTGGAAGACGTCGCCACGGAAGTGAAGCTTGGTCAGTGGAAGCACACAGTCTTCGGCAACGTCGGCGAGCACCTTGGCGACACCGCCAACGCACGAGGAGCTCTTACACATAGCATCCATCTGCTGTTGCGTTGGCGCGGTTGGCGAAGTCGCGAAGGCGTAGCCCGTGTCCTTGGCGCACTTGATAATCGCGCTGTCGGCCGTGGTGATCGACGAGAGGACGGAGGACGAACACGTTGGGACGGTGTCGGCCGCCGCCGTCGCGACGAGCACGGCATGCAGCGCGGCCGCGAGCATCCCAGAGACCTTCATCGTCGCCCGTGGAAGTCACGCAGAGGCGAGCGAGGGTAATTTGACTGACCGGCGTCAAATTTCTGAGTGGTGCTGCACTCGGCGTGAGCGAGCAGAGGCAGATCCAGCCAGCGCGCTGGTCCACGCGCGCTACCGTTCCACCCGCGCTTGTGGGCGCTGGGGGCTTCATCGACAGACAGGAGATTCGACAAGAGTGGTCGACGGTCAAGCCGATCGTCGCGTCGCGGGGACCACGAGTCCGTCCATGGCGCCGCAGAGACCGCACGCGCGACCGAGAGGAGGAACGCATTGGCCACTTGCAGATTCGAGAGTGACAGGCGCTGAGGCCAGATGGCCAGGCAGATGAGATGATCGATTTGGACGGGTGAATGGATTGTACGAAGGTGATACACAAATGTTAAACTCTATGTATACATATCGTATAAGGCGGGGTACACTTAAACAGAGGTATTCAGTGGACTGGACGAGCGGATCCATTTTGATTCATAGTGGCACTGCAAGTGGATTGGGTTAGGGGGCGCGGACACGAGATGATACGACTAAATCAGTAACCACGGGTCACTGAAAAATGGTTTTTGAACCTCAGTGTGGCCATGACGTGGTTGATGGCTGAAAAAATTCAAGCAATCGACAATCACTGATTGAAACAGCGTGAGATCAAGCTCTTGCCGCAACGAGATGTCTCTCACAAGAATGAGCTCTTGCCTATTCCTTCTTCGATATCAGCACAGGCGGCATCGTCGTTGGGTCTACAGTTGCCGATGAAAACAGCAAATGGTTGTCGCTGAGAGCGCAGTCGATAAGAAGAAGTGGAGTGAGTGCAATATCTAAATGTGATTGATCAACCTCACTAGAGCACAAGGGTAGGGACAAAACCATGACGCACATGACTGCTCTCTCAGTTACACAGCGAATATCACTTTTAAATGCATAGCTCGAGTTGTTTGTTGGCAATCGTCAGCAACTTCAGAGTGAGCCCATGGATACGTGAGGACATGAATGGTTGGTGTATGATGTTCGCAAATGACCAATTCTAGGAGCAAGCTAAGACAACGAAAATGATGATTCGGCCACATTCATAGTCTGTATGTTAAGCGCCGTGCCTCTCTTACACTGTAGAAGACTCTTTTCTAAGTACAAGCAAAATGAAACTAGTTCTTTCCACACAGCGGTCGCTCTGTCGTTGGCGATGAAGCAGTTGGCCCACTTGGGGATTGAGATGGGTTACCGGAAGCGTCCGGTGTTGGGGTGGGCGATGGTGATGATGTACTTGGTATCTCTGGGGTTTGTGTCGGAGCCGACGGCAACTGGGGAGGCATCGGAGTGGTCTCAGTAGAGGGCGGAGGGGTGGAAGGCTCGGAGGTTGTAGGAGCTGGTGTAACCGTTGGAGTTGGTTGTGGCGTTGGCGTTGGCGTTGGCGTTGGCGTTGGCGTTGGCGTTGGCGTTGGCGTTGGCGTTGGCGTTGGCGTTGGCGTTGGCGTTGGCGTTGGCGTTGGCGTTGGCGTTGGCGTTGGCGTTGGCGTTGGCGTTGGCGTTGGCGTTGGCGTTGGCGTTGGCGTTGGCGTTGGCGTTGGCGTTGGCGTTGGCGTTGGCGTTGGCGTTGGCGTTGGCGTTGGCGTTGTTACGCTGGGTGTGGGTGTCGGAGCCACACAGTTGCTAACCAGATTAAGGAAGTCCGTACGAAACAGGTAATTTCCTGGATTGACTAAACAGTCTGGAGGGTTCAAGCTTAGAGCTCTGGCAACCGCGGTCTTGCAGGCAGTACTTGCACACATAAGATTGATGTGTGCATCTGTGGGCTTGATATTCGGGAATATGAGTGGGTACCCGGACTCTTGTTGGCACGTGGTAGTAAAGGTTGACCCAACGAAGAAACTCGTCCCAATAAAGTTTGAAGTGCACGGTGTCGCAGCCTCGGATGAACGCGAAGCGAAGGTCGCCATGAAAGCGAGGACGAAGATATGCACGGATTGCATGTCGGAGGCGGATTGGAAAGTGAAGAGGTAGACACTGTCATCGCTCCACACCATAACAGATTACAGACACTCTCCCTCAGTGTAATCTACCCGCGTTGGCGTCTGCTCGCCGACCAGAGATCTGCTGGCGCCTTGAGTATGTGCTGATTGGCCAGGGCAACTATAGATTGGGCTGAATACCTTGAAGCGCAGTAATATAGAGTTGGTGTATCATATATGAAAGAATGTATCCATCCACCTTCGCCTGGTCGAAGACCTGGAGAATAGGTCCAAGCCTAGTGCCGTATCTCGAGAGGGTATATGCTTGTACCCAATGCACAACACCACTCTCGTAGGTGCAGGGAGAAGTCAGGTCATCACATTACCAGACGTTCCGAAGATTGAGCGGATGTACTGCACCTTCGTTGGTAGTAAGCGACTACTGTAGCGTACTACGGTAGCAAAAAGCTACCAATAAAATCAACATCGTGATCGTCAGCCATGTCTACACAATCCGATGTGTTGTTTCTCATGTATTATTGTTACGTTGTACCGAAACTGTTAGTTTGAACCACATAGTGGTCTCGTAGTCGCCGGGGTTGGAATAGAATCGTCATCTTTGGACTGAGGAGTGGCAGAAGGTTCGGCCGATGAAGGAGTCAAAACTGGGGCTGCGGTCACCGTTGGTGTCGGGGTTGAGATTGGGTCGTCGCTTCGAGGTGATGGAGTGGTGGGTGGCTCAACCGGCGAAGGAGTTGGAACTGGGGCCGCTGTGATCGTTGGTACGGGGGTTGGTGCCGGAGATGTAGTGGCTGGAGTGGGTGTTGGTGTCTCCTCGACTGGAGCTGGGTTTGCCTCAGTAGGAGGTGGGGCGGCTGAAGGTGGTATTGGTGTCTGCGAAGCGCAAGCAGAAACTCGTTCGAGGAAATCTGCGCGAAGGTCATATCCTGGGCTGACAGGGCAATATACTGGAGTCATGCTGAGTGTCTTGGATACCACGATCTTACACGCCTCACTCGCGCACATTGCCGCGATCTGTGCATCCGTGGGCTTCGTGTAGAGATTCGTGAGAGAATATCCTGACGCCTGGGTGCATAAGGATGCATTCGGTCGATCTGCAGTAAGGTAAAGACCAACCATCCCGGCGCATGTCGCGGCGTGAATAGCTTGAGCGGCGAAAACCAGGGGAAGAGTGACGATGAATCGTGTTTGCATCTTGGGGCGAATTGAAGAGTGATGTAGTAGTATCGCTTCTGCGTGATCAACACAGATGCGCCGAAGGCGCTCTCTCCCAGTTTGTGCTCATCTGATCGTCGACCAGTGATCTGCCGTGGAGTACAGTATGCTCGCGATAGTGCTGAGCAGGGAGGAGTGAGTAACAGGTCAGTGTCCTCTCTTGATTGGCCAAGCCTAATGTAGATCCCGAATGCCGTAGGACGAAGCCTAAAGTAGAGTTGAAAAGTCATCTGTGACGTACCAAGTGTTTCACCCCAGATGAACTAGATGATGTGCATCAGCGTCCTACCGCGAACACTGAGGTACACTTGCTCCACAAGCTTTCCGCACGTCTCCATTGTCTTCAACGTATATTAATAGAGGGATTGGATATGACTCCCTTCTAGATCAGTGAGAGATGACAAGGGCGTAGCAGTAGTCAAACGCGATTCAAATGCAATCGGTTACAATTTGCAAAAGTGCTGGGATTGTTCCGACATTTTCTCTAATTCAAGTGATATGTTTGGTCAGTTATGATGAAACACAGCCATGCCGGACTACTCGTCATCAAACTCATAGTAACTCCATGGCTCGAATGGGTCCTCCCAGTCTTCGACCTGGCCCTGTTTGTACTGCCCCATCTCGGTATCTGTAAGCAGACAAGCGTCGAGTGCTTCTCGGATCTTGGCAATCTCGTTCTCTTCCTTGTTGAAGCGACCGATGAATACCAGCTCCTGACCACGATCGCCAAACTCGCGCGCCATCAGCTTTTCGTAGTTTGGTAGATCCTTCATATCACGTGTGCGGCGCTTCTCTGGAAAGTCAGCGATCCACATGCCGCCATTCGCCATCGTACAATACAATCCTGCCTGAGACCATGTGCCATAGTTCATTGGTCGCGTTCCGAGCCAGAAGCATCCCTTACTGCGGAGAAGATTCTTGAACAGACCACTCTGCTTGCTCTTCAGGCGCTCTTGCAGCGTCTCATCATCAAGTGGCTGTGGTGCTTCATCCATGGCCTCATCATCTTCTCCCGAGTTCTCGGCCTCCACCAATTCTTCCTCTTCTTCGTCGACATGATCATCGTCCATAGGCGGAGGAGGCAGATCCGGGCTCTCGACAATCACAAACGATTCCTGAATGAGCTCGCCGAGACGCATGGGATGGAAGGGTCGGTACGCAGCGTACAAAAATGAACCGATCCCGTATTCCTCTGTCTCGGGTGTATGTGGAATCGCCAGTGACTCAAGCCAGCCTTCGCGCGCCTGAGCCCGCTCAAACGAGAAAAGCTTAGTGCCGAGAATCTCTGACGGACTGATACGGCCCTTAACACTTGTAAGGATACGCGCGTACGTGTTGAACTTGCGAATGACCTTCTCGATCTGCTCTACCTCACTCTTCGGTACGAGGTCAGTCTTGTTGAGCACGATGACATCAGCGAACTCGATCTGATCCACAAGCAGATCTGTGAGCGTCCGTGTGTCCATCTCGGGCAACTGGTTCTTGTGCTCTTCGATCTGCACGAGCATACGAGGATCTTCAAACACATTGAAGAAGTTCGCAGCATCGACGACCGTCACACACGTATCAAGCTCGGCAATATCCTTAAGTACCGGCAACTGGCCTTGTTCGCCCTTGAAGAGCTCGTCGACCTGCATGGACGAAATGCCCTTCGATTTCTCAGCATCCTTTTGGTTATGCGAGTGCTTGTGATTGCTTGCGTGATCGTCTTCGTCCATCGCTTCTGGCTCAGGGTCTTCCGGAAGCTCAAACGCGAAGGTCTCAGCCACCTGCATCGGCTCACTGATGCCCGAGCTCTCAATCACAATGTAGTCCACTTCTCCACCCTTGGCAATCTTGGCGATCTCCTCGAGCAGATCAACACGCAGCGTGCAGCAGATGCAACCGTTCTCCAAGCGCACAAGTTGCTCCTCGCGCTTGAGAAGTCCCGACTTGGCTACAAGATTGGCGTCGATGTTAAGTGCGCCCATGTCGTTGACGATTACGGCAACGCGAAGCTTGTGATCCTTGTTCTGTAGAATGTGTTGCAGCATTGTTGTCTTGCCACTGCCCAAGAAGCCTGAGAGCAGAGTGACGGGGATGAGTGCCTTCGAGGTAGCCATTGAAGCGGATTCGATGAAGAGATGGTGGTTCGCTTGATGCAGATTGAACTGTGAGCGAGTGGACGCAAGTGCAGACGGAGTGAGAGCAGGACGTCTCCGTCCCAGTATGCACAGACAAGCAGTGCTCTGGACCACCAAAATGCACTTCAACGTTCAGTATATCATACTATATGACCTCTACTATTACATATTATATTACAATACGCTGTGTTTCGTTTATATAGTCTGCGAAAAGCTCTGTAAACGCATATTCCCTCCGAAACAAATTACACATGAACTGCCGCCGTCGGCGCTGGTCCGACGACGAGCCCATTTGCCGACGGCAGCCTTCGAGAACGACGGCCTTTAGTTCTGTGCGTGATGACTTACTCAGCGCCGTAGAGAGGACGCTAGCTTGTCCACAGCAAATAGTTGAATCACTTTTTTTTATGATTAAGGTGAAGTCTATTGAGCGGCGAACCAAGGACGTAAATCGTTGCTGAGAAGGGCGTCTACGTTGACATGCACACTACGTGCCGTGGGATGCATGACTTGCGAACTGCGTCGATGATCCATGGCGTGATTGGCCAACGAGTCAGCCATTTTGTTGGACGCTCGTGGGTGATGTTTCCATCGTCGGACGTCTAGAAGATCTGCCAGACGTCGTGCGATCGCGTACAGCCAAAGTAGACAGAGATTCTTCAGTTTACAGCAGGAGCGTAGCTGCTGGAGGATGAGGGCGCTGTCCCCAGCCACTTCAAGCGGAAGCCACTTGTTTTGATGAGCTGCTCGTAGGCCTGTGATGAGTTCTTGATACTCATAATTGAATCACTTAAAAGAAACACATGATAATTCACTCAACACAAAGGCTTTATTCATGCTTCTCATGGCATTGAAAGCCTTATCTGTCCCTGGACGGAAAATGCCTAGCAGCCACGGCCACCAGCGATACGCAAGCACTTGGTGGTTGGGAAGATGGACAAGACGTTGGTCATGATCGACCATCCGAGGGCGAAAATCACATAGGCGACTGTGAAGGCACCCATGATCTTGCTCTTTCCGCCCTGGCGACGAAGAGCCTGGGTTTCAGCCTTCTGAGGTGGGAGCAGTGGCAACCAAAGCAACGACATAAGCTTGGCAGCGTAACTGATCCAGATTGTGTATGTCACTTCCCATCGAACGTGAGTCGTGTCCTTCTGCACGTCCAAGTTGGTCACATCAAAGAGCGAGTTGACGTTCTTGGAAATGGTGCTCGAGAACGGCGACGAAAGGTTCGAGACCGTCGTGACGAGACCGTACACCGCACCTTCATTGCCCATGCCCGCCAATTCCACGACGACGTAGGTACCGATGATGAAGTTGACACCAGAAGGCACCGTCTCGACGATTGGCACACCGAGCCAGAACCACTGACTACGGAAGACATCCCAGACCGAGAGCATCGTGACGATCGAGTCGATGGCGATGATCAAAACCATGGTGATGATGGACATGTAGCGCCAGTTCCAGTGCAAGCCGTACTTGCCTGTGGCCCAAAGCGTGATAGCAAAAACACCGTTGCCGATGATCGCCGAGATCTTGTCGTTCAAGTTGGTCACACCAATCCAGTATGAAGCCACAGGATCGGCAGCAACCCAGATGGCATTGTCAAAGACACCAGCAGCAAACTTGTAGGCGATGACCTGGTACATAGCACGTGACTGGAGAAGCTCCCAGAATTCGATCATGTACTCTTTGAAGTCCAATCCACTGGACTTCTCCTCTGCGATGAAGAACCACGTGGCTGGAATTACTGGCACAAGGAAGAGGGCGAGAATCAACATGAGCTGCGGAAAGCTCAATGTGAAGCTGAAGTCACCGCCGTAGTCTTCACCATTGAACAGAAAACCAGTCAAGACCTGCGAAATGATCACGAAGATCGTACGCGTTGTGTAGATAGCGGTCTGGGTCGTTCCACGCACGGCCTCTGGTTCACGCTGAGCAAATTCACAGACCACGGCATCTGCCGCAACGTCAGCACCGACATAGCCGATGGATGCAAGCATCATCAAAATCACGAAGATACCGCCATTGTCGCGAGAGCTTTCGTTGAATGACGCGAGGATCTCAGGTGTGTACTCATCCGGTTTCATTTCAGCATATTCAGGCTTTGGGTAGTATGGTGGACCCGGGTTCATGCAGGCCATGACCAGAAGCATAGCGAACGACATACCCCAACCGATGATCATGTACGGACGACGACGGTAGCCAAAGATTGGAAAGCAGTCCGAGATAATACCGTAGACAAACTTGAAAGACCATGGCATGACAACCAGCACTCGGGCTGAGGCCGTTTGGGTACCTTCCATGTTGAGGTACTTGGTCAGGAACGGATAGATCGTTCCAGGCAGCGTACCGTAGATCATGCCCACAGCAGCGTACTGAACGAGGAGACCGATACACTCACGACTCCAGAGGTTCGGAGCACCACCTTCACGGAGCGCACCGCCTTCGATGTCTGGGGTCTTGAGGTCGACGTAGTTCTCGCCGCCCTTGCCGTGTGCGGACGAGATGTAGGAGATCCGTTCTCCCAGGTCCATATTGCTGGTCTGGGTAGTCGTCGCAGCCATGGTTGCTTCGCTTGCTTCGGAGTCTTGAGGGCTTGGAGGCAAATGCGAAAGTGAGAGTGGTGGAAATGAAACGAATGGCACCCGATTCAAAGAGGGCCATCGAGGAGACGCCAAGAACATAGAGGGAGGAGAGGTGCACACTTTACCGGGAAAGAGATAGAGGAGGAGGAGCTTAATCCATGGGTGAGGAGTCGGGGTGATGCGTTACTATAGGGGATTCTGACACACTACTGCACTCAAATCATATCGCACGATTGACACAGGGACCTTATGGCGCTGCGACACTTCGTGGAAACACGGAGGAGTCGTGAGAGAAGTGGAGAAGAACCATGGATGATTAATGGAAGTACCACTGTTGATTAATCACGATCCCACTTTCGATCCACCTTCCAGACCCATCAACACGTTCGGTCCGCTAACAAGCCAATCAACGCGGTCTGCTGAGGCTCATTCAACCTCATCTGGGCCAACATCTGGCCGTCTTGTCCAGGAGATGAGCCATGGATTGACACAAACGATTACCGGGTGTCAGCTGACCGATCTTTAACGTTTCCATTTCTCGTCATTGGTCGTAGACCGTCCGATTGTCGAAGTCCAGACCTCCACGCTGCAGCGTGCTGATTGGCTCACCTCGCTGTTGACGAGCCCTTCGTTGAGGCGTTCCCTCGGCCATCGAGTCGTGTTCAAATCGACAGGGAAAGCCAGTCGATCTGGCTAGTGAGGGGTTTCAGGCTGAGACGCAAGTAATCCATCCGTCCTGGCTCGAACTATCCACTTGCACTCAGCTGCTTCATTACCTTCAACAGATAATCAAGACATCAAGATCGTATCCAGCACTAAATTCAACTGCCCGTAGAGTACTGTATTCACGGACGTGACGGCAACCTACACGAAACTAGGAGCGAGGGCCAAGGCAGCCATAATGCTCTACCATCTATGCATTCGTCGACACTGGGGCTTCGTTGGCTGGACCTCCCTCCTCCGCGTTGGTGAGGGTCAACGTCTCAAGCGTGCGGATCAAAAGCGCCTTCTCTTCAATGAACTGTGGATCCTCTGTTGGCCATAACATACCATATCAGACAGTCAGATAAAGGATGTGACTGACTGGCTCCACTGACCTTTCGAGTTCTGGAAGTTCTTAAGATACGCGATGAGTTTCTCTCGGTTGTTGATAAGGATCTGCGAGATCGTGTCCGGCTTGCGTGGGTTCGCCACAAACACCTTAAAGACGTGGAAAGCCTCAAACTGAATGTTGGCACTCGTGTCACGGAGCATGTTCATCAGCATCTTGAGGTTCTCCTTATCACTACATCGACACACGATGAGATTCTGCTGAAGTCCACTTAGAACCTTGGGTACGTACGCGATGTACTTCATCATGACCTCAAAGTTGGATCGATCGAGAAGGATTTCTCCCAGGAGCTTGAGCGACTGCCGCCGCGTTACGTAGTTCTCGGACGTCAAGAGCTTGTTGTAGCGAGTAAACACCTATTGAACCGACACATTATCAACATAGATAGAGAGCGCAATATTCGCAAAGCGAAACGCACCTGATCGAAGTGGCTCGTGAAAAACTGCGAGCTCAATTCCTTGTGGCGCGTCAACAGCTCCTTGAAGGTGGCAAACGCATCCGATCCAACGTCAAAGTTGGGGTAGTGGACGTACGTGTCGAAAAACTAGCACATACCATACTGACAGTCAGTATCCAGTGCACCAGTCAAAGCTGCACAACAATAAACCCACCTTCCAGAGATCGTCCGAGTAGAGGACCTGGCGCGCCAACGGCTCGTGACGGATCGATTCTCGAAGCATGGTGCCGCAGTTGAGCGCAATCTCAGCATTCTCGTAGCCAGCAACGAGCGAAGAGAGCAAGTCTGGCTGACGACGCACATACTCGACGAATCCCGAGAGGTTACGACGCACGAGGTTGTTGTAGACCTGCGCCACGTGCTTGCGGGCCTCGAATGGCAACTGCACGAGATCCTTCGCGAGCTTGTTGATCAACTGCGTGGACATCAAGAGCGACGCGAGTTGCGTGCACTTCTCTGGCTTGGCTTCTTGATCGCCCTGGCAGTCATTCAGTGTTATCAGACCTGTTCACTCATGCTCAAAAGCACCTTCAAACATACCTCTCCGTACAAGAGGAGCTTCATCTGGTTCAGTCGCTTGGTGATCTCGCACACCTTGTTGCCATCCTTATCAAGCTTGGTGGCGGCCGACGGATTCGCGAGTGCTTCTCGCAGCAGCTTGACGAGCTGCTCCGGGTTCTTACGACGAGTGAAGAGGGACATGGTGGTCTGAGGTGACACATTTTGACACCAAAAATGAGTCATTTGCGGAGACGAGCACACGAGCAGACTCGCCAGACATAGCTCTATCCTACCTAAATGCAAGAAGATGTCGTGGGGCGGTAGGAAACGGGGGAAATGGCGGCGATCGGCGGCGACGCGGGTGTCTTTGTCGTCGTGATCTGCTTGGCGATCTGACCGTCAAAGCCACACGGTGGGAGAGAGGTGTTTGACCTGGAGCACCTGTTTTACCAGAACAAGGTGAGCCATCTATTTTGGGACCAGCACTCGTTCAGTGCCCAGCTGACGGTTTGTCGCAAAGCTACCTTCTTATCAAATTTTCCATCATTTGTGACGGCTTTTGGTGTGTCCCTCCTCAACATTGACTGACTCGCACCAAGCTCAGACTCAGACGATGAATATGACAAGGTGGGTGTGCAGACGGTATTTGTTTAAATAACCCCTTCAATTTGCCTCGTGGTATGCACCTATATCGTACAACTGGTCGCGCTCGCTCGCCTCTCGTCTGTCCGTCTCGACCCCGCTCTTCTCTGTGCCATTTTTTTCTTCCCCTTTTCTCGCTTCTTCTCTCTCGGACGCTTTGGACAAATACTGGTACGACACATAGGCCGCAGCCTTCTTGGAGTCCGCTGTCTGGTCTTTACGAGAGCGGCAAGAGACTGCAGTGCAAGTTGGCAGGCTGATGCATTCGATCGTGGATCATCGAGACAGAAACAAACACCTGAAACACGTCAAAGAGTCGGTCAGTACATGCTCACACAGTAGAGTTCAGTAGCAAGTTCCCCACATACCTTACGGTCGCCCGAGTTGGAGAAATGCCACACCATCTTGCTCTGGGCGGATGCCATTTCACAGGAGAGGATCTTGTTGACAAGGTTGTACATCTTGGGTGCGTCCATGGCCGAACACATTGTGTAGAGACTGTGAAGACGAAGCTCATCGATGTTTTTGCACGAGAGCTCGAGGAAGAGACTGTTGGCTTCGACGATCGTGCCGTCAAGCTTAGCGAGGAGGCTTGGCATGCTGCTGTTAGCAAACACATCCTTGTAGCTCGCGGTGGAGCCTTCAATGGTTTCCACCGGATATCCAGGCGAGCCGGCGCTGGATGAGCCAGGATACATACTGGGTTCCATCGGATTCATCGGGAACTGCATGTTGGGCATGGACAGTGCGGGGACAGGAGAAGGCATCGAATCAATCATGAACGAGTGACCTCCTTTGTCTGGTGCCGTGATAGAGAGACCAGAAGGTGCGCCTGATGGAGGAGCAGCGTGTGATGTGTTGCTGCCATCGGAACGAGCTTGGTTCTGTTCTAAGTTGCTGATGTACTCGAGTGTGGCTTGGAGAACGCTGTACTTGTCCTTCTTGGCCGAGGAATACCCGGCATTCTCGAGCTTGGCTCGGAGGATGTCGAACTGGTTGCTGATTCGCAGGATTCGTCGCTGTTCTCGAAGGTTGTGTCGCTGCTTTTTACTGAGGTCTGTGGAGCCACCCGGTGTCATGGGGGTCATCGGAAACGGACTCTCGCACGACGCCATGTCACTGTAGAGGCAAGGGGGTGAGATCTTTGGGCATACCAGGATAGGAATCTACGAGGGCACGTACCCATTGGGCGTTGTGATATTGCTACTGAGTGGATTCTGGTCGATGAGGTTGAGCTTGATGTTCATCATCGGATATGGCCCCGACTGCTCGACCTTGGGCGAGATCGTGCTATAGGTGATCTCAAGCGACGAGTTGCCGCTCGATGCGGACGAGGCCGCGCCGTGGTCCCCTGTGCTGGCGGAAGTGGTCGGTGGAGTGGTCTGGAGCGTCGCCATCGTGGCTCTGGTTCTTTGGTTGCGCAATGCCCGTAAACGTCGCGATCTGAGCGGCTCACACGCCTCGTCTTCGCGTGGTGAGTCGACTGATCCTCTTTTCGGCGAGAACGCTACACGCCGTCGCCGCTTTCTTCCTCTTCTCGCGGCTTTCGCGCGCCCTCCGTGTACTGATTGTCTGGTTCTTCCTTCCTTCCACCTCCTGTGGTCATAAGACCCAAAGCGCATGTCGTTACTTCATACTTCTGAAGTAGCCCCACTGGAGGAAAATCAGAGGCTGACCCTCTTGTTTGCACTGCTCTTCTGGCATCACGGCAGCGAGATAGTACACTCAGTACTTTTACCCACCCAACCTCTACATTCTATATTTTATGTACTTGTTTAGTAGATTATGATTCCAACCACGTTGAAGGAAAATGGCTGCTTCCACTGCGGTTGGGGGAATTTAGGCCAGAGCCGGGCCATAGATGGGCCCTGCCCTCTACTAGCGCTACTTCAGGTGAGCCGTATGTTCAAGCGCACCACATGGTGGCCCTCTATTCAAGATCATCTTGCGGCTTTCATCCCCGTGTGCGTATGGCTCCGCAATAATCCGAGGCACACGTAAACGCGTCGAGATGCAATAATACGGTGTGCCGTATGCATGGATGGTCAGACTTTCCGTCCATCTCTTTTACTTGAGATCGCCGTTCCACCCGAGCAAGCCACACCGAACAAAGAGAGATCGAAGAGAGCAGTGCGGCTTTCTTCCGTCTGACCAGTGGCCAGTGTGTGCATTACAGATTGGCTGAACTGCATCGATACCGTACACTTCGACGGCGATCTTCCGCCCCCTACCCGCACTTTTTTCTTGCTTGAATGATCGCTGCGGACGCCTCGAAAGGATTCTCAGGGTGCGACGGATCACGTTTTGCAAGACAAGACCTCACATCCGCACATATCTATCGTACTGTAACTGCAACCCAGGACTGTCACACGTTTCTGCTGTCGGATTATGACACTACAGTACACGGGGGCCAATACCTGGGTTTCTTTTCAACGCCACTTGTCGCAAGTTCTAGATCTCACAACAAAGAGGTCTGAGTGGACAAGACTCCTATGCCGTACGCAACTAGTTTACCCAGTGTCAACCACAGACGAGTGATATCGCAGGACGGACATCATCTCCGCTCAAAGGTCACGTTCAAACTTTTCGTCATGATGTACCCTGTTTTGTCATTAGATGGGTTCGTCTCCTCATGAATTGACATCCGTCTTCTCATCTGATCTTGTCGCGGATTGGCTTTCAGATCTGATCCGTATCAGATAGGGACCGTGAAAGGTCACACTCCTTGTCATGGAACCGACGCATGGAACGTGAAGAGCCCGAGTGAGTGCCAGCAGCAGAGCATGCAGACGGGAGGCTACGAGTTCTCAGCGGCCCCGCGGTCTGTCTCGACCAAGCGAGTGAAGCCAGCGCGCGATGGCGGCGGGTATGGGTCGCACTCTGTCTCAATTGATGCCGTTGCGGTGGACTGACACGGCTTGTGTGGATGTGAAGGAGCTCGGATCGACCGCAGAATATCATGTATGACAGACGGATCCATCGAGGAAGCGCATATGTCACTCGTGAAGTAGGATGGTACTTCGATCTTGCGCTTCTGTCTTGGTTTTCACCTCGTTATGATAGGAAACGCCGGATTCACCATCGACTGAAGCGAGAAAGAAGCCTCAGCGTCCACAGGCGTCTCCACAACGACAGCAGCAGCAAGGACAACAGCGCGCGGCCACGCCACCACCCATCGATGGACGCATGCACATGGATATCCAGACCGACAACTATCTGGAAGAGCTCACTGATCGAAATCCAGAGGTCGACGTCGACACGCAGACTGACGCTTTGTTGGACTTGCACCCGCCAGTTTCCTTCGTACCGATGCCGTCGGGTATTGATGTCGCGACGCAGATTGAGAACGGCGATCTCTTCGACTTTGATCTAGAGGTCGAGCCCATTCTTGAAGTGCTCGTCGGCAAGACGCTTGAAATCGGAATGCTCGAAGTCCTGGAAGAGAATGAGATGCGCGAGATTCGACACCGACAAGAGATCTTCGAGCAGGCTCGGAATGCAGAATTGGCGGAGGTCCAGCGTCTTGAAGCCGAGGCCAAACGTAAATACGCCGAGAAGCAGCGTCGCCTGGACGAAGAGCAACGCCGATTATCTGCGCAGGCCGAACTCGAAGAGAAAGTGGCTGCCCGTGCCTATGCCAAGCGCTATTTATCAGATCTCCACAGTCAAGTGTTCGATTCTCTTGTGGAGACCGGTCACTTCTACGATCCAATTCTCAAGGACGTCCGTGAAGTGTTCCTGCCAGACGTGGTCCAGAACGCGGCAGTTCGAGCCCACAACACCGACATTGCGCGGAAACTGGTGGAGAATATCTTGATAGAAACGATTAAACGGCGCAGTAGTGTAGCTCGAAACCCAGCAGCACCGTAACGAGTGAGAAATTTTCACACTTGACAACAATGAATGCACTGTAAACTACTCTTTCCGCGCAAAACACTCTTTTTCTACTCGATCGAACGCAACTGGCGCGCAATCTTCTTCTCATTATGATAGAAGAAGACCGAACTCATCATCGACACGCCACTAGCAGTCTCCCACGATGTCAAAACCGCGTTGTCTGGAGTACGCTGGCCCCACTTGGCCCACATGAGACCGTCCTTGTTGCGTACACCCCAAGCAGCCTTGGCATTCTTCTCCAACCAAGCACCGTAGCGCTGCTGCTGCTTGTGATCACGCACAAAGAAGCCAACCCAACGGGCGAAGATACTCTTGAAACCTGGACAATCGGCCATGCCGTCACAGTACTCGTCTGGAAGGAGACCATTTGACCCAGCCATCTTGTTCTTGGCATAGTCCGTCGCCTTGATGGCGCTGTCGAGCCAGCCTTCGCTAGGATAAAGCGGGTGAAGCATACCAGCGGCGCCGATGTAGGTTCCCTGTGTATACGTACGACCACCCTCGGTGACCTTACCCGCGGCATTCATCGCACCCTTGACTTCACCCGACCCATTATCGAGCAGCTTGCTCTTGGTCCATTGCATGATCTTGTGCGCACGATCCTTGTAGACGGCGTCACCAGTCTCGCGGTGAAGCAGCACGGCAGCAATAGCGGCAGGAGCATTGACGCACGTGTTCTTGGTCTTCTTGTCTGTCTTCCACCACAGACCACCACCAACCTTGTCGTCCCAACCTCGCTTCCACACAATGTTGAAATTGTCGATGGCCATTTGCATCATGGCGCCATCGTTGAAGATCTCAAAAGCGCGGATTGCCATGAGCACACCCCAGATCACATCGTCGTTGAAGTCGTTCTTCTCCCACGTAAGACCATGCTTGTCGCGGAAGCCGTGGTACAGATACTTGATGCGCTTCTTGAACTCCTCGTCACGCGTGACTTCATACGCGTCGATCAGAGTCTCGATGGCCTCCAATTCACGCCAGAAGTCTTGACGGTGGTCGCGCTTGGTGTTCTCCATGTACATGGCCTTCTTCGAGTTGCCATAATTGCCATATTCGTTGTAGAACTTGTTGTTGTAGATTTGAGTGGCAAGACGCACGTCGTCACGTGTTAGAGCGGCGGCGCTGACCATCGTCGAAGGCGACGTCGTCGACCCGAGCAAGAGCGTCGAGCACGCGAGTGCCGCGAAGCAGGCGATGCGAGACAACATGGCACGATTCTTTAGAATGAAGAGCTCTTCTTGTGACTGGAGTGGCGAAATGCGAAGTGATGTGTGACCAGCAGCTCAGTCAGCGTCGCCGTCATGTTCGGTTAACCATCCGGAGTGTACCTTGACCTCTGCCGATTAACCCATCACATGATCATTGATTCCTTGTTCGAATGAGCCACAGCCTGTGGCTCATTGTGACACTCGACCGCCAGCTGGTACGAGGGAAGCTGAGTGCCAGAAATCCAGGGTCAATGTCATCCAGACATGCAACAGGAGAGGAACCAGTTCAAGATTCGGCATCGGGTGGTCGCACGGTTGTCATGTGAGCTATTGGTTTAACTCGGGCATGAAATTTGTCACTGTGCTGTAGAGGACCCCGCTGATCTGAGCTTCCTCTTCGTAGAGCACGGTTAGCACAGGCCCGCCACACGCTTATCGTCATTCCAATATGTCTTTATGACCAATCGGCGATTGGTAATAATTGGGCTTTGTCACAGCCAGAAATCGTGTTTTGGCGAATAGATTTTTTTTTCAAAATCGTGGCGAATCAGGATATCTTGCGTAGCAACATTTTGGCCATGAAGTTTGTCAACGAGGTCCGCATCCTGGAAAGACGATACCATCTACGCGCTTCACGACGGCACCGCCGCCGACACCAAAGAACCGCGGCGCCTCTATCAAGAGTTTATTCGACCCTCGCAGGGACGCCCTAGTTACAGTATCATCCAATACTCGTGTCAAACTAGGGAGTCCCTGGCAGGGCCCCATAATCTCTTGGCGTAGGCTACACGCAGCCGCAAAATGCATCGGCAAACAAAATGGTTTGAGCCATCCACAGGCCGTCCATCTTCGATTCTCTTCCTAGTCGATGAGCTGTGTTTCCTCGAGAAGCCCTGGCAACACTCATACCTACCAATAATCCTGGTTCTAGGCGCCCTACAGCGAAGCTCGTGCGTGTGCTTTCTAGGTTCAAGCCTGATCGCGCCGCTACCCTCAGCTTTACATTTGATAATCTGCCTCGTCATCCGCGACGTCGTAAGTGATTGCTCTGAACCTGTCATTTATTATATTTGGCGGTGTTTAGTTATTGCGTCCCAGCGAGATGCGTTCAGAAAATACTGTATAAAACGATACATATGATATATGATGACACTATATCATAGAGAATATGGGAACAGTTTGATGAGTCCCTAAAGTGTGAGCAGGAGCCTCCCACCGCCAATGCAGCAGCGTCACACTAGCCATTGTGCACTAGCACGTTGTGGTAAAGGATAGCCGAGAATCACACGCGATAAACGGAAACATGTACGCTTCTAGGATGGCAAAGATTGGTGATGATGAATGAAATGATCTATAGAATAAGCTACCTCACTGCGTCATCTTTGTCATCGTCTAGTGCTCTAGATCGTTTGGAAGAAGCTGCTCAAGGTTGGAATGTTGTCAGCGTGTTGTCGGATGAATCACTTGTTTACTTACTTTGCATTCATTGCAATGTTTATCAAGTTGGTCAGCTAACCTTCTCATTTCCGCATGTAGTCGCGCTTCGTGAGCATCTGCCAGACGAAGCAATCATGCTCTGTGCTGAACAAAGCTGCACTGTAGTTGACGCGGTCTTTGCTCTTGGTCTAGACCCACTTGCGCGTGTCCTGTTGACACGTGCCATTACCGTCGTACTGTGAGTACTCGCGGCTCATCTGCTCGACAATCAGCGTAACAAGGTCTTCTCTACTCGAGCTTGGGAGGAATGCGCCCATTGCCTGGAGTCCAGGACCGTCAAACTTGAAGTTTGAGGCATGGGAAGCGAGGATCGATCAAAACGCAGGTTAGGTTAGGGAGATTTTGGTTCACATAACAGTTCTATTCATCAGAATACGATCTCCAGTTGTGACAAACCCCACGAAACAGATGTGACAAAAACGATGATAGCTCTTGGCCTTCGCCAAGAGAACTTGAAGTTTGTCAACGAGGTCCGCATCATGGAAGGACAATACCACCTACGCGCTTCACGACGAAGCCGCCGCCGACATCAAAGAACCGCGGCGCCTCTATCAAGAGATTATTCGACCCTCGCAGGGACGCCCTAGTCACAGTATCATCCAATGATTGTGTCAAACATCCAAATTGATTCATTTTCTTATGGTGAGCTCAGGCTCGGAAAGATACACACACGAAAAGGCCTAAACTTAATCGGCACGCAACATGCGAGCGATCTTCTGCTCGTTGTGGTAGAAGAAGACCGAACTCATCATCGACACGCCACTGGCGGCCTCCCACGAGGTAATAACGGCGTTGTCCGGCGTACGCTGACCCCACTTGGCCCACATGAGACCGTCGCTGTTGCGCACGCTCCAAGCAGCCTTGGCGTTCTGCTCGAGCCACGACGCGTAGCGGCTCTGCTGCTTGTGATCACGCACGAAGTATCCGACCCAACGAGCGAAGATACTCTTGAAGCCAGGGCAATCAGCCATACCGTCGCAGTACTCGTCTGGAAGCAATCCGTTCGAGCCCGCCATCTTGCTCTTGGCAAAGTCGGTCGCCTTGATGGCGCTGTCGAGCCAACCCTCACCGGGGTACAGCTCCTCCAGCATACCAGCAGCACCGATGTAGGTGCCCTGGGTGTACGTGCGACCACCCTCAGTGATCTTGCCCGAAGCGTCAAGGGCTCCCTTGACTTCGCCCGAGCCGTTGTCCAAGAGCTTCTCCTTGGTCCACTGCATGAGCTGATGCGCGCGGTCCTTGTACTTGGCGTCACCGGTCGCACGGTGGAGCAGCACGGCGGCGATGGCGGCAGGCGCGTTGACACACGTGTTCTTGCTCTTCTTGTCCGTCTTCCACCAGAGTCCACCACCAACGGCGTTGTCAAAGCCTCGCTTCCACACGATCTCAAAGTTGTCAACGGCCATTTGCTTCATGCCGCCGTCGTTGAAGATCTCAAAGGCACGGATTGCCATGATCACGCCCCAAATGATATCGTCGTTGAACTCGTTCTTCTCCCACGTGAGACCGCGGCCGTCACGGAAGCCGTGGTACAAGTACTTGATACGAGTCTTGAATTCTTCGTCGCGCGTGACGTCGTACGCGTCGATCACCGTCTCAATGGCTTCCACCTCACGCCAAAAGTCTTGACGATGGTCACGCTTGGTGTTTTCCATGAGCATGGCCTTCTTCGAGTCGGCATAGTTACCGTACTCGTTGTAAAACTTGTTGTTGAAGATCTGGGTTGCGAGACGCACATCATCGCGGGTCAGAGCCTCAACGGACGTTGAGGTCATCGAGAGCGAGGCGCAGGCGAGCGCCGCGAGGCAGGCGAAGCGAGTCAGCATGACGAATACGCGGAAAGAGGTCAAGTGACGTGAGTTGAGTTACATTCGCAGTTTAGTTGTGTAGTTTACTCTTCCTTGGAGGAAGAGCAAACCAGGCATCCATCTGTTCGTATGGAGAGGCTCTACCTCAAGTCTCCGCCATGTGTGTGGCTCACAGGGCCAGTTGGGGCGCCATAAAGGGTCCTCCAGAAATCCGAGCTGGTACACTCGACGACAAGTTGAGATGGGGAGTTTTCCTAAAATTCACGAAACACTTGCTGTTCGCTATCGGTTAAGAACGCGTTTGTATCAGACTGGATCTTGAAAAGCTGCTGGAAATGGCTCGCATGGGATGGGTTCAAAAAGCCCTAGGTGAGCTCAGGACGGAGAAAAAACGACGGACATGGTGGATATTAACAGCCATGGAGAGTGACTGGCGGAGATTCGAGATGCCAGGTACAGTATGTCACAGGTAACGGACGAGCGGAACGCGTTCGTCTGGTGGTGCCACTCACTCCTGGGTTTGCTGACCAGTGTTAACCTCACTAAGCCTCTTCCAGCTTGCCCATCTCATGGCACGTCGACTGCTGGCGCTCGTTGTCGCTCTTTGCAGCTTCAGCGCTGTCTCTGCTGGGCCACATCACCACCGTCTTCGTGAACTCGTCCGTGTCCAAGGGCACAAGGCGGTCGATGAGCATGCCCCAGCGTTGACGCCCAAGCCGCTTCCCGTGTTTTTCTTCCACGGTGTCACCGCTAATGCCTCATCGGGTTACAACTACCAGGCCAATCTCACTGCGGAGGGCCGCGTCTTCGTCGCTCTCAACTTTTGCCCATCGCTGTGCTCCGTCTCCGCTCTTCCAGGTCAAGTTCAAGCTGCCATTACGGCTGTGCGTACGCGTGTTGCATCGGATGCTGCGTTCGCGAAGGGCTATGTCTTCATTGGTCACTCGCAAGGCGCTGCTATCGCTCGTGCTGTGATTGAGGAGATGGATGACCACAACGTCAAGATGTTTATCAGCCTCGCAGGACCCCAGACCGGTGTATTTTACGGCCCTCAGCCTAGTGACATCATCCCACGCATGGCTTTCACCATGCGCATTGGGCCACAGATGATCCCGTCATTTGATTTCTCCAAGTACTCGGGTGCAGACTATGCGGCGGGCAAGTTCCAGTCTGACTTCAACGCGCTCGTCCTGGGCAATCCATTGCTTCAGCAGCAACTCTCGGTCGTGAACCTCGGTCGCTCGCCCGTCAAGAAGGCGTGGCGTGCCGTCAACACGTTCCTTCCTGTTATCAACAACGTGAACCCGTGTGGTAAAGGCGACAAACAGTGTATGGCGGACAAAACGCGTCGACGTCGCAATTTCCTCAAGCTTAAGAGCGCGCATTTCTTCGGATCGCCTGCGGATGACGTTGTGGCACCATGGCAGAGCTCCATCCTGGGCCAGTACAACGACGTTGTGACGTCTGAGGATATCCTTCTCAACTTCCCGCTCTTCCGCGTCATCGACATGAAGCTCACGGATGAATACGAGTACGACACGTACGGTTTGCGCTCTCTGGACGTTCGAGGTGGACTCTTCTTGTATGCTGTGCCAAATGTGGGTCACTCGTGCTGGGTCGCTGACTCGAAGCCGCTTGGCGCGACCGAAATCTGCCGCTTCCAGCCTGTTTACGAGAATTACATCTACCCTTTGCTTCACAAGCAGGGCTGGGGCGAGTACTGAGCGTCGATAGATGCCTGCACTACTCGCGCTCCAACCAAACAAGTGAGACTTATGATGAATAAACGCATCTCATTTCAAATAGTCGTTCGTTTATGTCTATGACGTCGTATCTGTGCCTTCCTGCGCGACTACCTCTTTTGTTTCTTGCTGCTCGTCGTCTAACACTGGGGCTCCTGCTGCGTCTTTTGTTGGTTTGCTCGTTTCAGTTGGCGCTTTGTCGTTGATGGCCACAACAGGATCCACGACGCTTTTGGTTGCCTTGCTACTCTTTGGCTCCGAGAGTCCTCTTCGCACGAGGTGAAAGTTGTGGTGATCACCCACTGTCATCCAGATACACGGTGTCAACGTCACGCGCATGTACACGCCTTGCACACGCTCCCACGAATACCTCGTCTTGTACTCGAGCAGCATGAACACGTACTCATGCGTCATGAACATGGCATGCCAGAACAGCTCCCAATTGTCCTCCACAAGCACCAGTCGTCGCCAGCCTTTCTTGCACCACAATAAGCCAAAGCGATACAAGAACGTGAACGCGAGAGTCACGTTCTCCGAGACGTTGTTCATGGCGTCTGCACCGCCAAATCGCGTGACGACCGAGGGATCGAAGATGGCAACGAAGCCTAGGATCACCACAGCCACGTCAAAGAGAATGAGCAAATCGGCGAGGCGCTTGAGTATCTTTGGCCCGAGCGGTGCGTCCGAGTGACTAGAACCAACTAGAACCGTTTGTACTAGTAGCAGAAGAGCGAGACACGACTCGGAGACGTCGTTCATGGCGTCGACCGTCAAGTGGGGTCGAGTCGCGTACGGAATAAGCACAATGAATCCGATAGCAGAGACGGTCAGCAATAGCATCACACGTGGTTCCCGCCAGCGACGATGGAAGAGCAGCAAGAGATACTGGAAGCACGCACAGTTCATGAGGAGCATTATCGGGAGGCACCACGTCGACCCGAAGTGATCCAAACGTTGTTCATCATGCACTTCAGTCATGCTAACTCGTTTCTGTTGTGAAGTGGCCGTGCAAGGAGAATGCGAGGTATTTTGGATAGGAGGCCATCTTGACTAGAATTAGCACATCAGAGCCACTGGCGGGCATCGTGTGCCACCAAGACCACGCTTTTTGTAGTACGAGGAAAACTGACTGGCCTCTCATCCCACTAGTAGTTGTGCCTAATTCGGTTGTTGACGAGCTCAACGAATCCATAGCACAGATGGAGCTCTTGATATGACACTTCTGCAACTCTATTGATCAAGTCGTCTTTGAGGTCGTTGCTGTCGAAGCCTTCCCTCCTCCTTCCATACTGCAGTTTCCATGTCATTCGGTCCTTTCAATGAAGCTCGGATCTTGCACTGACTCCCAGTCCGATCATTGTCTGGCACACTGGGTCGAGCCACCCTCAAACTTAGCCGCCCCGTGAGGTGCTTCCGAACTAAATGGAATTGATGGTGATCGCCAATGGTCATCCAGACGCACGGCGTTGAGACGAGGCGCATGTATACGCTTTGTATTCGGTCCCACGTGTACCCCGCTTCGTTTTCGATCACGAAAAATATGTAGTTGTGCGTCATGAACACGGCGTGCCAGAAGAGTTCCCAGTTGTCGTCCTTGAGTAGCACTCGTCGCCAGCCCTTCTCTCGCCAGAGCAATCCAAAGCGATATAGGAACGTGAAAAAGAGCGTCACGTTCTCGGAGACGGCATTCATGGTGTTTGCCCCTCCGAACTGGGATACGACTGCTGGATTAAAGATCGCAACGATACCAAGAAGTATGACAGCCACATCGAGAAGAACAAGGAGACCTGCGGTCCAGCGGAGCATCTTGGGAGCGAGACTTGTGTTATCCGCTTGACTTGAGCCCACGAATACTGTCTGCACAAGCAGAAGCAGAGCGAGACACGACTCGGACACATCGTTCATCGCGTCGATAGTCTCGTGGTCTTGGGTGGCGTAAGGGATGAGTACAACGAACCCGGTGGCTGCGATTGTCAAGAGGAAAAACACTCGTGGTTCGCGCCAACGTCGATAAAAGAGCAATAGCAGATACTGGAAGCAACCGAAGTTCATTAGCAACATTACAGGGAGACACCACGTCAAGCCGATATAATCCAAGCGATGGTCTGCATGGGGATCTGCATGTGGTTCCGTCATGCTAATCGCTGTGAACAGACTGCGTGTCAGAACGTCGAGTAAAGGACTACTAGACCTACATCAGACCAACTTTGTCGAGACATCCTATGCCACCACAGCCACGTTTATTATAGTAAGAACCTATCGACCGCATCCGACCAACCTGTTGTGCTCGCTGCTTTTAATAGCCGTCCCGCTTGCGTGGTGCGCACTTGATAATATCATCTACTCGCAGGATCATCTCGGCCGCTTCAGCCGCCGAGAACAACACTTGCTTCTTGCTCTTGTACGCCTCTCGGATACCCAACTGCTCCATGTCACCGATCGTGCCGTTCGTCATGTCCAGACCCGCGGTCGTCTGTCCATTGTGATGCGCCGCTCGCAACTGCGTCACGAGTTCCGAACTGTCATAACCACCATTGTCGGCAATGATGCTAGGCAACTGACGCAATGCACGCGCGAAAGCCTCCATCGCAAGGGCCTTCTTGCCTGGGATCGATGGCGCCTTGGCATCAATGGCCTGGGCCATCAGGACTTCGGTGCAACCACCACCCATCACGGTCTGCGAGTGCTTGACCGTCTGCGAGAGAACGGCAAGGGCGTCGTGGAGCGATCGCTCGGCTTCTTCGAGCAAGTGCGAGCTGGCACCACGCAAGACAACCGAACAAGCGTTGCCGGTCTTGACACCCGAGAAACGGATCAAGCGGTCTTCGCCGATGATGATCTCTTCAATGAGTTTACACTCACCAATCGAGACTTCGTCTGGGCGGTCGAAAGTCGACGCGATCTCACCGCCAGTGACGGCGGCAAGACGCTCAATACCGTCAAAGTCAGCGTGCTCGATCGCCATGATCCCCTTCTCGGTGAAGATCTGTTCTGGGTAGTTGTAGATGAGCTGACGGTTGACAAAGCAGTTGACGCCGAACGCCGCGATCTTCTCGACCTTGGCCTTCATCTTGGCCTTCTCCGCATCCTCGATCGCCGCCACCTTGTCCATCGAGTCGACCTTGACACGCGCACCGTAGATCTTGATCTTGTCCGTGTCCATACCCGTGTTGGCAACAAGGATACGAGCGTTCTCAATGCGCTTTGGCTGACCGACGCCGATCTTCTTGTCGAGGATGAAACCTTCTTCCAAGTACGAGTCCTTGAGACTGCCACCGGCCTTCTTGATGATCTGGATGTGGTCCAAGTTGTTCGAGCCCTTGAGACGCAAGACGGCGTTCACCGCGAGCTCGGCAAAGTGGTTCTTCTCCTGCGTGAGCAGCTTGGAGCTGAGCGTCGTGCGGGCGATGTTGAGCAAGTCCTCACGGAACTTTTCAGGGTCGCTCGAGTGATCCTGCGCGCTCTGCTGCAAGGCGTCGTGCGCCGTGGTGAGGGCAATGCGCCAGCCCTCGATGATGGTCTGTGGATGGATGCGCTGGTCGATCAGCTTCTCGGCCTCACGCAGCAGCTCGCCACAGAGCACGGCGACACTCGTGGTGCCGTCGCCGACCTCCTCGTCCTGCGTCTTGGCAATGTCCACGAGCACCTTGGCGGCCGCGTTGTCCACGTAAACCGAGCGCAAGATGGTGGCGCCGTCGTTGGTGACCGAGATGTTCTTGTCGGGGCCGCCCATGGACTGCAGGATCTTGTCCATGCCCTTAGGGCCGAGCGTCGTCTTGACCATGTCGGCGATGGCGATGGCGCCGACGAACGACGCCATGCGGGCGTTCTCGCCCTTCTCCACCTGCGATTCCGGATCCAAAACGGCCTACACCCACCGAATCAGACACGCGCTTTCCATCGCACGTACGCACACGGCGTCCTACCTGCTGCATGCTTGTGTAAATGCGGCGAGTCGCGTGCTGCTCTTGGCCAATCTTTCTTCCACGCTTTGTCCTTAGCGCTTCTCCACCCCAAATGATCGCGGACCAAAGGGGAAAAAACCTCAGCACGAGGTTAGACGTCTATCGGTTTATATACCGGTAGGGTCTTCTACCAGTAGTCTACCAGTAATGCACCGGTATACCTCGACGGCTGGGTATAGTAGTATACATGGATTGTATACTTAGAAATCAGGTGGGACGTCTGACTATGCCTGGCAGCAGCTGGCGGGATGGAACACCAAGAGCCACAACTTTGGTATCATGCGCGATGCGCCACATTGCCAATTGCTTGAGGGGATGTACGGAAACAACTTGCAACTGTCCTTCCTCAAGCATTCCGTGCTGAGAATGCAACCCTCCTGAGTGAGGAGCGTGCTCTCTTTCTCGTTTCCGTTGGGTCCCTCTCTTCCATGGACCCTTGAGCTTCGAGACAACTTCAAACACAGTCACTTGAAGATTTGCCGACCAGGAAACCAAGATGTTGGCACGCTTCGTGTACGCTGCTGCGCTCGTGTGCTCGACGCTTCTCTTGGGCTCGACCATGACTTCCTCCACGGTCAAAGCGTTGAGCCGGGATGAGGTACGTCTCGCCACGCAGGTGTACAACAACCATTTCTACAACGACTATGGCGAGTACGCATGGTCCCGCAAGGCCATGTACTACGCGACGACCGAGCGGAAGGGCCGCGATGGTTTCTGGACGACGCTCGAGGAGATCGAGATGCTCATCGACGCCTTCGAAGTCACTGGCGACGCGCAGTTCAAGGACCGCATTCGTCACTTGTACCACGGCTTTATCGATGCGCATGGCCCGACCTGGGCGAACAACGAGTTCAACGACGACATTATCTGGGGCGTACTCATGGCGGTCCGTGCCTTGAACATCTTTAACGATGGTGCGATGAAGGACATGGCCGTCAACAACTTTAACATCGTGTGGAACCGTGGCTGGGATGAGCGAACCGGCGGTGGTATCTACTGGAAGACGGACAAGAAGTCGAAGAACGTGTGCGTGAACGCACCAGCGGCTATCGCGGCTATGTTGCTCTACCGTGTTACGGGCGACGCTGTCTACAAGGACCGTGCCCACATGATCATGCAATGGATCAAGACCAAGTTGCTCGATAACTCCGGCGAGGTCAAGGGTGCGATGGATGCCAACGGCAAGATCACGGAAGGCTCGCGTACGTACACACAGGGTACGTTCATTGGTGCCGCTGGTATGCTCCATCAGGTATACCCGAACGAAGGCTGGCTCGATGCTGCTCTCAAGGCCACTGACTACGCCAAAAGCACGATTTCTGGTCCTAACGGAATCCTCCCTGACGAGTACTGCGACAGTCAGAACGGAGGCGATTGTTCTGGTTTCAAGGGTATTTTCGCTCGCTGGGTCGGATACTTTGTCCGCGACCACAAGCTCCAGAGTCGTTATGGCTCGTGGTTGGAGTCGAACGCCAAGGCGGCCTGGGCAGTTCGCAACAGCAATGGTCTCATGTGGGCCAAGTGGGGCCAGCGTACGCCAGACAACGGCGTTTTCAGCTCGTGGGAGGCGTCGAGTGGTGTGGCCATGATGAGCTCGGTGTTCTTCTTCCGCCCTGAACAACAGATCGGTCGTCAGCTTCGCTCGGAGGAGCAATAAGCAAGCGTGGAGTTATGTGAAGATGGGTTGGTAAACTATGAGGAAAGGGAAGCCATTGAGGCATAATGTAACCTTCCTGTTGACGTTGGTAAATCACGGACACATTCTCCCACGTCCACTAGTACTTGGGTCCATAAACTCATGGCTTTCGGGTTGGTCTCCACTTGAAGCTGGGATGCATGAACGGAAATGGCAGGCGATCGCTTCCACTTCACGAGTTGAGCAATCTTCGCATGTCTCCACTCTCTCGACTTTCCCCCAATCATTTGTGGTCGCTGTGATCGGATTGATTGCTCATGTGCCCCTCGATCTGATCCCTTCATCAAAGTCAGCTGAGATTTCTGGGGGGGCCTTTGTGACGAACCCCAGCTGGAGCAGTGGATTGCTTAGAGCCACAACTTTCGATCTCTAGATTGTGCGCCACATCAATTATGAATAAAGGTGTGTACAGACACTATTGCTGCTCGTGCAACAAGATCAGTTGGAGATTCACCACCTGGGAGACTAAGATGTTGGCTCGCTTCGTGTATGCTGCCACGCTCGTGTGCTCGACGCTTCTGGTGGGCTTGACCATGGCCCCATCCACCACGGTCAATGCGTTGACCCGTGATGAGGTGCGGCTCGCCATGCAGGTCTACAACAACCATTTCTACAACGACTATGGCGCGTATGGTAACTCACGCAAGGCCATGTACTATGGAACAACCGAGCGCAAGGGACGCGATGGCTTCTGGACGACACTCGAGGAGATCGAGGTCCTCATCGATGCTTACGGAGTCACACGTAATACGCAATTCAAGGATCGCATTCGTCACTTGTACAATGGCTTCCGTGATGCGCATGGATTGACGTGGGCGAACAACGAATTCAACGATGACATCATCTGGGGAGTGATCATGGCGATTCGTGCCTTTCAGGTCTTCAACGACGGCGCAATGAAGCAAATGGCGATCGACAATTTTAACATTGTGTGGAAGCGTGGCTGGGATGACAAGGTTGGCGGTGGTATTTGGTGGAAGACAGACAAGAAGTCGAAGAACGTATGTGTGAATGCGCCAGCAGCGATTGCGGCCATGCTGCTCTACAAGAACACGGGAGATGCAGTGTACAAGGACCGCGCACGCAAGATCATGCGGTGGATCAAGTCGAAGCTCTTTGACGCCAAGTCGGGAGAAGTGAAGGGTGCTATGAACGCAGCGGGCAAAATTACCGAAGGCTGGCGTACTTACACACAGGGTACGTTCATTGGTGCCGCTGGTAAGCTTCACAAGGAGTACCCGAGCGAAGGCTGGCTTGATGTCGCTATTAAGGCAACTGACTTTTCCAAGAGCACCATCACTGGCAAGAATGGTCTCCTGCCTGACGAGTACTGCGACGGTCAGAGCGGAGGCGATTGCTCTGGTTTCAAGGGTATCTTCGCTCGTTGGGTCGGATTCTTCGTCCGCGACCACAAGCTCCAGGATCGTTACGCTGAGTGGTTGGAGAAGAACGCCAAGGCGGCCTGGGCTGTGCGTAACGGTAACGGTCTCATGTGGGCCAAGTGGGGCCAACGCACGCCAGATAAGAGAGTGTTCAGCTCTTGGGAGGCGTCGAGTGGTGTGGCCATGATGAGTGCTGTCTTCGCGTACAACAACGACCAAAAGGTCTTGCGCCAGCTTCGTTCGGAGGAATAAGCCAACATTTCTGTATGTAGATTCCTGAAATATGAGGAAACGCTAGTGTTCAGTCGTAATAAAACGTGATCGGACTGGTAAATTACTGCTCCGGTTTCTTACTACAGTAATTGTTTTTCTTTCGCTGTCCTGTTTCCTGATTTTAGCAGTCGTCCGTCCCAAATCACCCTGGTCACTTGACAAATCGCCCGACAGCGACCATGGCGATCTTCGCCTCTCGTCCGCTGCTACTGGTGCTCGTCGCGTGCATCGCGCTCTCCACGACAGTCCGCGCGATCATCCTGCCGCTGCCTCTGCAGCTACGCATGTCCAGACCCCGCGTGCTCGCCACGCCAGTCAAGTCGTCGCCATCCTCATCGAACGCCTCGCGCGCGCTGCCCGTGTTCTTCTTCCACGGGATTCTTTCCAACGCCTCGTCTGCGGAACACTACGCGCGCAACCTCACGGCAGAAGGGCGTACCGTGGTGGCGTTGAACTTCTGTCCGGAACGATGCTCCGTGTCCGCTTTGCAGCACCAAGTCCAACTCGCCATCAAGAACCTCGAGAGTATCATCCAGGCCTCGCCCAAGACGTTCCAAGACGGCTACATCTTCGTTGGACACTCGCAAGGCGGCGTACTGGCGCGTGCCGTGCTGGAAGAATGGGACGCGCACGATGTCAAGGCCCTCATCAGTCTCGCTGGTGTACAGAACGGTGTCTTCTACGGTCCCCAAGCAGCTGACCAGCTCGCGCTCAAGATCTTCCGCTCGGGATTCGGTTCCACGATCTTCCCATCTGATTTCGTCAACTTCAACAACATGTCTGCTCTGAATGCCAGAGGCCAGTTCCAGTACGAGCTTGACCGTCTGGGATGGGCACATCCCGAGGCACAAAATCGAAGCTCTGGCTTCAACCTCGCGCGATCGCCCGCTCTTCACGAGCACTGGGCCGCCACCAATCCCTTCCTCCCAGTCATCAACAACGTGAATCCGTGCCCGACCACCAATCGGTCGGAGGAAGACAACTGTCGCACTGCGCAGTTGCGCCGTCGAGACAACTTTCTTCGTCTTGAGCAGGCCCACTTCTTCGCTTCGCCGGATGACGGCGTTGTTGCTCCTTGGCAGAGCTCGATCCTCGCGCAGTATGAAGACTTGAGCTCCGAGCGCGAGATCGAGACCAAGTTTGAGGATCTTCGCATCATCTTCATGGAGCACACGGCTGAGTATCGTCAGGACACGTATGGGCTCCAGACACTGATGCGTCGAGATGGAATCTTCTTTCACGTTTACCCCAACATCAGCCACAACTGCTGGGTTACTGACTCGGTCGCCGTGGTGGATGGTGTTGTTGTGCCGTGCTCTTTCAGCAAAGTCTACGACGAGCATGTGTACCCTGTGCTCGCTGAATTCTAGACCAACAGTCAACTCCGCAATGCGAGAAATAGAGATATAAACGCAGCCAGACTGCGAGTTGCTTCGATTCATTCGAACTCTACCAATACTCATAGTTATGACTAGCTTTGCTATTCAATACGAAGGTTGCGAGCCAGTTGCTGCTTGCTGTGGTAAGAGAACGCAGCGCTCATCACGGCCACGCCGCTGTTGGCCTCCCATGAAGTCAACACAGTGTTGTCTGGAGTGCGTTCACCGAACTTGGCCCACATGAGACCATTACTGTTGCGTACGCTCCAAGCAGCCTTGGCGTTCTTCTCCATCCACGACGCATACCGCTGCTGCTGCTTGTGGTCACGCACAAAGTAGCCCACCCAGCGCGCGAAGATCCCCTTGAAGCCAGGACAGTCAGTCAAACTGCCACAATACTCGTCAGGAAGCAGACCGTTCGATCCACCCTACATCTGTCTGCGAATCCATCAACAGGGAAGGCGACAGTGCCATCTCTGCCAGAAATCACAGATGGTTGTCCTCAAGGGATCAGTTGTTGAATGGGACAGTACACACACGAGTATACGGTGATGACCAGACTGTCGAAAATCAACGAGGCGTGTCAAGAACGTCAGCCACGAATGTGCCAGTCGTGCTTCTCACCACTCTATCGAGATGTCTCGGGCGTGTCGTGTCGTGGCGTATTCAAGAATTCGCGCTGAGACATCGCGATGCAGTCGACCGAGAAGAGACGTCGAGACACGAACCACACTCAAGAATGCATACTTGCCCTTCACGTCCGAGAGCTTGACACTTTGCGTCTTTCGGTCGCCTTCGTTGAAGCCCAGTAGCTCCATCATTGCGATCTGTTCAGTCTGGCGGCTGCCTCGGTATGAGACAGCCATTCTCGGCCAACGTGCGATCGCGCAGTGCTTTTCCCAATGAAAACATTGCAATGTCGGCAATCCGCGGAGGATCGTAAGTATGGCCTCCCGACTTTGTTCAAGCAGAATCCTTTCAGCGCCCCTATTGTGACTCACAACTGTGATGCGGAGCGCGGTGAGATCACAAAAACAGGTGTGGAGTGCTATGGATGTTGGTTCCTGGAGTGTCTTGTTTCTTGTGAGGAAGAGTTCGAGTTCTTGAAGACGAGGGAGACCTCGCCAGTCCACCTCGTGGCCCTCATGCGACCATAACTCACCGGAATGGTTCAGTGCAAGGGACCGTAGCTGTGGCGTCAGTAGCAGCAACTTCCGTAATAGCTGCGGTTCGACCTCACCGAATCGACGAATGTCCAAGTGCTCAAGGTTCCTCCCAAGCATTGTGAGCAGATCGGGGAGGAAACGCGCAATTGGATCATCGTGGTTTTGAGCGTCGATCTTGAGCCCAGTGAGCCATGCAGTAGGCGATGCTGGTCGTGGTGTGAGACTCACAACATTGCGTCGAGACGTATACGCCAGTCCGTAGCCGCGGATGATGACAGGGACGAACTTACCCAGCGCCTTCAAGTCCGTGGATGACACACCTGGTACGTCGACGTCCTGAACTTCGTTCAGCGTCACGAGATGTGAGGTAAACGCATGAGTCGTGCTCATGATCTTAGCGCCGCAAGCCAGACGAGCCACAGTGTAAGAGGTGCAATCGGCTTGGCGGTGTTTCAGAACGGCCAAGAGGTTATTGCCACGGGCCATAGACATCAAGACTTGCACGGCTTCAGCTGTGATTTGCACATTCTGAAGTTGAAGCTCCCTCCACGAAGACGACTCTGTGGCTGGATGGAACAGAGCGTAACCGAGCCACGCCCAGTCATGTCGAGAAGAGTCGGATGGTTGAGCCGAGTGACCAAAAGACCTGGCAATAGATCGTCTTCTCACGGGAGGGGGAGACTGAGATCTGCTGAACGAGAATGAGCGCAAGTAGCGTCCATGGGGCAACGCTGAGCAGAGGGCTGCGACATCTTGGTCCGAGACTTGGTATTTGTCAATTGCTATCGACCGCACGCGGGCTTTGACTTGTGATTCCAGTCCAAAGACGACACGGACAAAGTCCACAAGAGCCTCATCGTCATCGCGAAACGACTCAGGGAGCGTAAGAAGCGGGATATCCAGATGATGCGAGAGCAAAAGCGTTTTCAGCGCTGCAATCGCTGATGCATTGACGGAGAAATGCCCCTGGAGACAGATTTCGTACGGGACAAAGCTGACATCTCCTGTGTCTGGTGTGAGCAAATCCGGAATACAAGACACAAGGCGATGCGTAGCCAGACCGAGGCTGATTGGGATCGGACCGTACTGCCTGGTCGACTCTATATGCGGGAGAAGGCGACTGCGTATGTCATTCAGCGTACTCTGGATCCACGAGACCCTCAAAGCGTCCGTGTCCTGGCCAAACACGGCGCGACAGAACTCCATAGCTGAGCGTTCCCCTCGAAAATGCGTGATCTGATTGAGTCGAAAGCGAGGAAACGCATGACGTGTGAAGAAACGAATCGTGTTGGAGACTTGGTCGTTCACGTCCCGGTTGCACCACATGTCCACAACGTACTTCCAGAAGACGGGATTCTCCTCGCCTCTGTAGCCGCGACACCGAGAGAGCAGCGTCCACGTAGTACAGATCGCATGGACGGCAGCACCAAGCGCCCGCTCGTCTCGTCCTGGTGTTCCCTCAATCTCAATCCACTCGTACGACTGCATGCCATGTGTGTCGTCGGCGGCGAGCCGGATACTCACAATGGCCCTGCGTTCCAGGTGGCGCTTCCAACACATGGCGATAGACCAGGCCTCGCGCACACTCAGAGGAGCTGTGTGCGTCATTGAAGCCTCGATGTCGCGCACGCAGACGTCGCTCATGGCCACCGAGCCGACTTCTTCCAGGAGCTCCATTCTCGATTTTCGAATGAGAGCTCTTTGGTGAGAAGAGCGATGTGATTGGCTATGTGTTTGCTCCATCCTGTATTTGATTGGCTAAAACTATCTATTCTAATATTTGCGAATTCAAACCTGGGGATTTCGAATAAACTTGGGCAGCCAATGCTGATGACGGTTTGATCGAGTCACATGACGCCGTACGATCCGAAATGGCGAATACAACAATCTGAGAAGCCGACATTCGTTGCACGGAAGCTGTTTTGACCACCAGGATGCTTGGTCGTTGAGCCGAAGCGCGTCGGAACTCTTGGGATTTGTATCGATCGCTGGACCGAGACCCTCCTGGCCCCCGGAGTTTGTTGGTCGCTGTGATGTAGAGACAACCAGCAAGAGTTACTCGCTCCCACAGTGCCTGAGCGTATTCCCAGGAGAGCCCACTGGCGTTTTCCAGTATAAGGAATGGGATCTCGTGCAGGGCAAAGAGCAAGTACAACGTGACTTCGAGCTTCCGGTTCATCCAGAGGTCAGGCCAGCCACTGGAGATGACGACGTAGTAGAGACGAAAGACGAAGATGGCGCCGAGCGTCACGTTCTCACGGACTGTCGGGAAGAGCTCAGCGATTTCCTCGTGGACAAGGGTGGGGAAGAAAATGGAGAGAAGAGCGCGGACGATTTCGATGAGGTCGATGATGGTAAGGAGTTGGGACACTCGTGTGAGCACGCGCACCGTGCGGAAGCGGATCTTCTTGTTGAGGTCATAGCCAATGATGGTGATTTGAAGGAGGAACGTGACAGCACACGAGAACTCGGAGATGAAGTTAAGACGCTCCACAAGCTCTTCGTCGGCATTCATATGAGAATCAGCGCACTGAGGGCGGCGACAGAGAAGAGAAAGCGCACGCGCCATTTGCCTCGACGTGGCCAGTAGAAAACCACGAGATACTGGAAGAGCGTGTAATTGACGAGGAGATTCAACGGCATGAAGACTTGGCGCGCGACTTGCTGGAGCAGTGCTGTTGACACATTCCACGGCATAGTCGCTCGTGAGGTAAGGTAATTGAGGAATTGATCCCCGCTACAAGCTGACTGATACTGAATGCCGACTTTGAAACAGGTTTGCTGCACCAAGCAGTCCACAAGCTGCGTGTTGGAGCACTAAACATAGCCGACAATATGGATCTTGATGGTAGGATCAACAGATCAGTCCGACTCAGCGGGGTTAAGAGGCGCAAGATGGTACCTTGTTTATGAGTACGCGTATTCTGAATGCGTCGTCAACGAGCCGAAGCGATTGGTTGGTTAGTGTACCTCGCGACGTGAGCATGATCTTCTAGAGACGTATCCGTTCAAAGGAATCACGTAAGTGGTCGTAGTGCGTCCGTTTGATGTCGACGTGCGGTGGGACTTCATGCGTTGAACTGTGCTCCAGCGAGACGGACCAGCGGCGACACTGGCTTCTGATCCTCCGCGGGAGCGGAGCTTGCCGCGTGCCGTCACAAACAAGCAGCCTGCAAGCGTGATGCGGTGATACAGCGCCTGGACAAACTCCCAGGACACACCACTCGCGCTGTCAAGAAAACCAAACGGCATCTCGTGTGTTGAGAAGAGGAGGTACCACACGAACTCGGTCTTGCGATTCATGAGAATGTCGCGCCAGCCGCGAGACATGACGACGTAGTAGAAGCGAAAGGCGAAGATGAAAACGAGGGTGGCGTTTTCGCAGATATTGGGGATGAGTTCGTGAAGATCCGAAGGTACGGCGCTGGGAAAGAAAAGCACAACGAAGGAGAGAATGACAGCGCCAAGGTCGATGGCAATCAGGCCCTCGGCAAGGTATGTGAGCCACTTGACGGAGCGCAGCTTAAGTTTCTTGTTGACATCGTAGCCGATGATTGTGATTTGGACCAGAAAAGTGAGCACGCAGCACGACTCGGACACGTCATTGAGGCGCATCACGAGGTCATCGTCAGGATTAGCGAACGGAACGACGCAGATCACACCGAGAAGACCGATGAACAGAAGTAACTGGATGCGACGCTCGTACCTCCGCTCACGATGGAAGAAGACGAGATACTGAAGCAGAGAGTAGTTGACCATGAGAACTAGTGGCAGGAACACTTGTCTGGCGGCTGTGTTCATGCGCTCGGGCGTAAAGCTGGACCAGTCTAGCATCGTGATTCACCCGCTGTTGTTTTGTATGGCGTGACCGCGGAAATGAGCCATGATCACCGTTCGTGTCGGGTGCATTTCTATGCTGGGAGCGCTAATTTCAGAGCTTACGTGCGATCCAATCAGGCAAACCGGTCGAGTACTAGCGCATACACAAGAGTTCCGCAAATACTCGCTCTATTGCGATGGTTTTGCCTCCTCTGGGTGGTCAGGAACTGGTTGGGCGAAGACGCCGGTGGTGGCGCGCCACGCACCAGCGACGGCGAACGCCGCGCTACACGCCAGAAGCCATCGCCGTTGGCCTAGGTCTCGTCGAGGAAGCTTCGATCGCTACAGAGAAAGGATAAGAACACATCGAAGAGCTACAGAAGATAATGACGCACCTCGACCATGAAGTACGTCGACAGTCCGAGCAGTGTGGCCGTACCCGTGAGGCGACAGCTGCAAAACAGATAGGAGAACCGTTAGCCAACATAATAAGGAGCCTCGTGACATGCATAGAGGCGTCATATACCCAAGACAGTCGGCCATCACCGTCGTCTTGCTTGCGTCGGCCATGCTCTTCCACTCTGGGCGACCAGGAAGCCAGACACTGCAATAGTAGCCTCTCCATGTCTTTTATTTAGGTGTTATAGTGTGGTCCACCTGATGTGATCTTGATCAAGGCGCGACTAGTCCAAGGGCGAAAATGGCTTCATCGAGTCCATGGACGCCGTGCGACTGGAGATAGCGTTTGAGATGGCGACCTGTGATACGGAGATGCGAACTTTGGACGAGCTCTTGGAGACGCTAATCGACCCATTCGTGCGCTTGCGTGGGATGCCCGAGAGGTTGTATTTGGACATGGTCCGCTGTGAAGTCTTGGTGCGCAATTTCGACTTGGTTGTGATGTAGAGACAGCCAGCGAGCGTCGTGCGCTCCCACAGCGCCTGAACAAACTCCTAAGAGAAGCCTGTCACTGCCTCGAGTACCAGGAATGGGACTTCGTGTGTAGTAAAGCAAAATACCAAAAGAGCTCCGCTTTCCGACTTTGGATCATGCCACGCCAGCCGTGGGATGCTGCCAAGCAGTAGACGCGGAAGATGAAGAGGAACAGTTGCGTAAAGTTGTCAGTGATGGTCGGAATGAGCTCTTCAGTTGCTGGATCCACGACATCGGGACAGGAAGCGCAGGTGATCGAGAGGATGGCCACGAAGATCTCGACGGCGGTGAGCCACTCGGCCATTTGTGTGAGTAACTGAATCGTTCGGAACTTGATCTTCTTGTTCATATCATGGCCGACGATCGTGATCTGCAATAGGAATGTAAGCACGCAGCATGACTCGGATGCGTCGTTCAGGTGCCGGACAAGCGCGACGCCGGTCGTTGCGAACGGGATCAAGCAAAGCGCGCTAGTTGCCCCTGACGAATAAAGCTCGAACTCTCCATTCGCTGGGTCGAGGCCAATAAAATACAAGGAGATACTGAAACATCGTGTAGTTGACGAGGAGAACAAGCGGCATGAAGATCTGATGCGCCAAACGCTCGATTGCCGTTAGTTCCGTCTCTGCATCGCTGGGAACCATCAGAAGGAGGAGTTGTCGCTCGGTGAGAAGCGAAACAGGCAATGCGTCGGCTCGAGACGCCCTCGACGCATCAGAACATAACAACGCCGATAAGAATAGTCGGGTGGAAGGTGATCAATGGTAAATGGCATGTTTAACGTTACATTTGACTGTCAAATGTTAGGTTTTCATTTGAGACTGCAAGTCATGGCCGTCTCCCGAAGCCACAGAGCGTCGTGAGCGTACAGAAGCGACATAAGCAATGGAAACGCGGCGTAGTTTCAGTGGCGTCGCATGTTTCTCCAGTCGTGGCACCGAACTGAATCGCGACTTGTACGCGACACTGCTCTCGGACCCACGATTGCGAAGCTTGCCACGTGCCGTCACGAACAAACAGCCTGCGAGGGTCACTCGATGATACAAGGCCTGGACAAAGTCCCACGACAGACCGCTCACGCTCTCCAGGGCTACGAACGGCATTTCATGCGTCGCAAAGAGGAGGTACCACGTGAATTCGATCTTGCGATTCTTGAGGAGATCGCGCCTGCCACGAGACATAATGACGTAGTAGAAGCGAAACGCGAAGATAAAGACGAGAGTGACGTTTTCGCAAATGTTGGGTAAGAGTGCTTGCATGCCGGAGGAGACGACGCTCGAGTTGAACGTGACAGAAATCGAGAAGAGCACGGAAGCGAAGTTAATGATGATCAAACGCTCAGCAAGGTACGTGAGCCACTTGACGGATCGCAGCTTGAGCTTCTTATTGACGTCGTAGCCAATGATCGTGATCTGCAAGAGGAAGGTGAGCACACAGCATGACTCGGACACGTCGTTGAGATGCATCACGAGCTCATTGTCATTGTTGGCGAACGGAATGACGCAGATCACACCAAGAATCCCGATGAAGAAGAGCATTTGAATACGACGCTCGTGCTGGCGACTGAGATAGAAGAAAACGAGGTACTGGAGCAGTGAGTAGTTGACGATCAACACGAGGGGCATGGAGACTTCTCTCGCAATTCTGTTCATGCGATCGGCGGTAAACGTGGCCCAGACCCCCATGATCGACTGTCTCAAAGTACGTCTGTCCTTGCGTTCGTAGACGTCTCTGGCGTCTCACAGTGCACTCGGTTTCTGAGCCTGGTGCATGATCGCTATATTAAGCGCTTGAGATCAGCCCACGCTGCAGAGCTTGTCGACTGTCGGGGCTGACATTGGGTACGGCGCCACAGAGACTGAGTTGTGCTTTTTCTGGGGCACTTTGGAGAGCTTCACGGGTACAGCGCTACCTTTCGAGAACTTGCTATCCAGGTTCGAAACCCCAGGCCCAGTACCTCCCGTCAATGTCGACCAACCACGCTTCGAGCTCTTGCTGGATATGCGCGCTTTGATGGTTGTCCACAGACACAGTGCGATGGTAATTCGCATGTATAAGCCTTGAACATGCCTCCAGTTGAGGGCTGTGAAGTGGTCGAGCACGAGGAACGGCGCCGAGTGGGTGAGGAATAACACATAGACCACGATCTCGGTCTTTTGCGTTATAAACACCTTGTGCATTCCCTTTGCCAATGCTAAGAAGTAGAATCGGAAGCACACAATGAAGAGTAGGGACGCAAACTCCGCCATATCGTTCAGAAGCTCGACAGTTTCGATGGGGATGAGTTCTTCGAAAAGGTCGATGAAATTGAGCACGAGGGTCCCGAGGCTCACAACCACAAGCGTCTCCCCAATCCACATGAGGCTCCAGATCGAGCGAATCTTAATTCGACGATTGACGTCACGGGTAAGGATCGTGATCTGAAGAAGGAACGTGAGTACGGAGCACACTTCCGAAATGTCATTGAGGTCGCGGCTGATGAACGAGTTGGGAAACGCGAACGGGATGAGGCTAGCAAAGCTGAGGAAAGCGACGGTGAGCAATAGCCTGACTCGCCGCTCTTGGCGTCGACGATGAAATGTCGTCACGAGGTACTGGAAGAGCGAAAAGTTCATTATAAGCACGACGGGTACGCACAAAGCGATGTCGACGCGATGGAGTGTTTCTTCGGCGCTCAGAGAGTACAGCATGATCGTCGTCCAAATAGAGTCTTGAGTGAATGCGTTGAGACAACGCCAAGCCATGGTGGTGTCACGAGCTCAGAACGCAGAGGATGAGAAACGTGGCTGGTTTATGCGCCGCTGAATTGTTCTTGTCATGGAATTTCGAGCATGCGTTCCGAATGTGGAGCTGCTGGGATCAGATTAAGTAAACATGGGTACATCAGCGAAATGAGTAATAGCGAGGTACTTTTAGACACTGACGTGCGACTCATCACCAATCCTCTTCCTCGTCTTCGTCTTCGAACAGCATATCCAGGTCATCCTCTGTGTCACCATCTGTGTCCTCCTCCTCCTGCTCCTCGTCTTCGTTGCGTGGGAACATGGTCCAGTCAAGACCGATGCTGGCGAGGCGCTGACGATCGATCTCGATGAAATTGGCGAAGCGTTGTCGTGCTGACGGCGTCGAGGCGATGCGTCCGAGACGTAGATCATAACTCTCAGGAGGCCATGGAGCTTCACGGGGCACGACGAAGCTCACTGGGATCTTGGTGTGTGCGTGAAGCGCTGCGAAGGTCTCCAATGCGGGCAACACCACCTGCTTCCACTTCATCTCGGAACGGTTCCATACAAACTCGATGGCTTCGAGTTGCTCGCCGTCGCGCATGATCTGAGCAAAGAAATCCCCTCGACTGCGGATGTTCTGCACAATAAAGCCGAGACGCATGCCGTGCGTGGCTTTGGGCCACTGGGACGAGTCTTCTGGTACGATAAAGTAGGCGTGGATGTCGCAATGGTTGTGCAGTCGGTAGAACGTCTCGAGCGCTGGCAAGACCCGCTCTCGCCAGTGCTGATCTGAGCTCTGGAACGTAAAGTTCACGGCGTCCAGCTCACTCAGCGACGTCTCGATCTGTGCGGTGAAAGCGTCTCCTCTCCGCACTTTGTTCACGGCCGCACCGAGTCGATAGCCATGACATTGCGGCAGGTTGAGCCACTCTGGGTCGTTTGTTGGGACGATAAAACTTTGTGGCACGTTGGAGTGGCCATGCAGCGCGTAAAAACAACGGAGAGCTGGTAGAAAGCGCGTGTTCCACTTGTGTTCCATCACGTTCCACGGGAAATCGAGTTGGTCGAGGGCTTTGCGCTGAAAGTCGGGGAGCTCCGTGTGTTTCTTGCGTAACGTGTTCACTTGTCGACCTAGTGCGAGTCCCCACGTTGACCGCGGCCACTGTGCGTCATCCTGCGGCACGACAAACGACCGAGGCACGTAGAGATCGCCGTGTAGCCGCTGGTACATCGTCAACGCCGCGAGCGTCGTCTCGCGCCAATGGAACTCTCGCCAGTCCACTGCGGACGGCGGAAGACCCATCGCCACGAGCTGCTCACGGAGATGACGGTACTCAGGATTCTTGATTGCAGTGTAGAGACGCATGAGCATCGTCCCGAGGCGTGCGCCATGCAGCTCGGTCGGCCATGCGTCCTCCTCGTGTGGGATCCGGAACGACGGCGGGACGACCACGTGGCCGTTTTGAGCGCGGAAGACCGCGATCGCCGCGGGCACCACGCGCTCTAGCTCCTCCACGACATCCTGTGACCGCGAGAGCGCGCGTTTGCTCGGCACACGCAGCGTCGAGAGCGCACGCGTCGCGTGCCATACACGCATCGGCGTCATTTTCGCACTGGTCATACCGATTCCTTTATCGGTATCACCGGTATCCCGCAGCAGCTTCAAGCCCGGTGCGAAACAGACTCGGGTGGATGAAGATGGCACGAGCGTTCGAAGCGCACGACGCGGACGAACATGAGGCGCTGACGACGAGCACGAAGGACTCGCCTGCGTCGTCGCTAGCGACGGCTGGCTCCAGTCGACGTGGGCCCACGCAGCTGCGGCAGGAGCTCCAGGCGCTACGTCAGCGGATCGACAGCGAACAACGCATATTGGATGAGGATGAAGACGACGACGCGAAGCCCTGGCGACGCGCGGATCGATGGGAAGCCATCGACTCGGCGCCGAGTATCGACCCGTGTGCGTGTCTCTGCTGCTGCAAATTCCCACGCATGGGGTACGTTCTGTTATCATGAGTGGTGTGTGTGCTCCGTGACTGATAACACCCTTGTGTCGTGGACAGACAGAGCTACGTATGTAACCCCCTCGTGTTATTTCCTCGTACGCCTTGTACTCACCGCGTGTTGCTCTGTAGATCCTCCACGACCGACGTGTGCAGGTCAATGGCAAGTCGAAGCGCTCGCTGGTCCTCGTGGGGCCGCACTGGGTCGGCGTCGTCGTCACGTTCGCCATCACCGTCACCGCCTCGGGCATGTTCCTGCATCAGCAGTGCGCGCTCTTGCCGTGGTACTACACTGCCATCACGCTCGCCTTTTGCTCCATGACGCTCTATTATCTCTACCAAGTGGCGTTCACAGACCCTGGCATTGTGCGACCCGAGCCAACAAGAGACGAGAAAGTCTCGATCGCCGACACCGTCGACCTGTTGAACGAGAAAGAAGGAGACGCAGACGATCTACTGGACGACGACGACGATCTCGAAGCAGGCGGTCGGTTGAATGGCTTCCCTCGCTCGTCGTCCTCCTCCATGTCGTCGCTCTACTCGCCGTCTTCGCGTCGGTTCTGTGATATCTGTGGCATCACGCAGTCGGCGTTCACGGAGCACTGCGAGGACTGTGGCGTGTGCATCGAAGAGTACGACCACCACTGTCCGTGGATGGGCAAGTGCATCGGCAAGAACAACATGCGCGCGTTCAAGCTCTTCAACGTCGTCTGGGTGTTGTACGTGGTCTTTGTACTCGGCGTGAGCGTCCAGAACGTCGACCGCGTGCATCCACCGACCCACCCAGCCGTCCATCGCTTCCAGCGCAATCCGGATGGGGAGTGGGTCCCCATGACGTCTCCGGGGCCTGGAAATTAATCTTGCTGTGAAGTACACGACATGTATTCTGGACATTTGCATCACCTTGTGCGTTATTACTCACGTACTATTTCTATAGCAGCTCCTCGAGCTCTGGATACCGCGCCGTCGCGATTGTCCACGCATCCGTCGCCTGCATCGTGGCGATACACTCTTGCAGCAGCGAGTCCGACTGATCACGCAGCAATTCCACCACAGCCTTGTAGGCGGTGGGCTCGAGGGTGACCTGTTGCGCGTGGGCGACTTGGAGCAACGTCACGGCGTCACCCTGAAGACCAGCAGTGACCGAACGGAACACGGCACTGTTGAGTGTTATGGCGTCAAGGGTGATAATATGTGGATAGCGCTCGAGGATGGCACGGAACGAGAGCTCCGCGTCGCCCTGGACCACATAACGGACACCATCCGCGTCGTGGTGGTGGAGATTCTTCAATTGCTTGCTCACAATATCAAAGACGCGCTGCAAACCGCGTCGACTGAGTGGTCCTCCGACCGCAGCGTGTTGCTGCCAGCGATCCAGCACCGCGAACATGGTAGCCACGTCCTGATTGGACTCACAGAGATTGAGCAGCTGAGCGTTCAGCGTCGCGTAGTGGTCTGGATGCTGCGTCTTGTACAACTTTTCAACTTCAATTGTGGCTTCGTGTGTCGTAGGAGACGGTGGACTGGCCAGGAACGCGTACATGACCTGGGAGAAGATCTCGGGTCGTACCACCACGTCTGTGGACCAGACTGTTGTGCGCAGGATCAAGCGCGCGACGTCCAAGTCACCGGCTCGCAAGGATTGCAGCACCGCCGATGTCACCGAGTGAGGAGTGCGCGGCAGGACATGCGGGAAGTCGTTCAGCAGCTCCAACATCGTCGGGCAGGCCGGTTGCGCTTGGTCGATCGGTGTTTCTTCAAGACGCATGGCAGCACGATACCGCGCGATACTGGCAAAGAGCGCACGCACCGTCACGTTGTTGGCTTCGATCTTGTGGAACTCCATCTCATGCAACAGCTCCATCAGTTGCTTGAAGTTTCCATCGTGGACTGCGTACAGGAGCAGGTAGTTCTTCATACTGTGATTGTCGGCATCGTCGTACAGGCGATCGTGCTCCTTCGCACGCAAGTAGTGCTCTGCAATCTCCATTCGCATCTCTTCATCGTCAGCGCCAGTCACCGCGTGCGCAAATGAAGCCGCGTCGATCGGAATGCTGCGTGACTCGGCGTCTTGCAACAATGCGATGGCCACACGCATGCGTCCAGCCGACGCCGCCGTACTGATCGCCAACGAGATTCGTCGCGAGTCTCGATCCAGTGGTCGTCGGTACGCGTCCATCAACTCAAAGAGTACCTTGATGAGCGTGTCTTCTTGCTGAGTGGGTAACGTGTCTTCCTGTGTTGCCTCTGTGCCTGCCACACTCGCGAGCGCCACGTCTGGACGATGCATGAGGAAGTGGAACAACGCGTGCGAACTCGAGTAGCTCGTGTTGTACCGGAGCATGCGCATCTCCTTCAAGATCGTCTCGACCCGACTCAGCCACCCGTCGTTTGCACTGTCTGTACCTTGCGTCGGCGCCGAGAGCTTGAGCGTGCACTCCATGCGCAAGAGGAAGTTGAGCGAGTCGGATTCATACACGTTGATCTGATTCCGCTGGTTAAGCACGTGGCGACGGAAGAAGCGCTGCATCCTACGAAAGCGCGTGGTGGATCCGCCATGGAGCATGGCCCAGAGCACGTGACGATGCATCTGCACGCGCTCGGACGTGAGATGTGGCCACGCCGTCTTGGCCGCTCGGTGCAACGAGACCACATTCGCCTCGAGATCATCACAGAAGACTTGGTAGTGCGCCTCCACGACGTCGTAACGCTGCTCGACGTTGGCTTTCTCCATGATGGCAAGGTAATGGCGTTCCTGGAGACGGAGGTTGCGTTGACGGAGCTCATCGTGCGCTTCGTTGGCTTCGTGATAGGAATACTGCGGGAGGAGGATCTTGTCAGTCAATGCCTTCTTCGTTTCGCGCTTGTACTGCTCCTGCTGAGCTTTAGTTGCCTCAGTGGAAGATGACGTGTCCGCGACGGAGACCTGCTCGGCCGAGGCGCTGTACGTCCTCAGTTGAGACGCTCCAGAGCTCACAATTGCAGAGCCTTCGCTCCATGAACCGTGGAGAGTGGTAGCAGACGCAGAAGCGCGGCGAGAGGCCTGGGCCACGCGCACGAGCGGCGGCAAGACGCGGTCCCAGCGACGCATGATGCGGAATCCTCGAGCTTGTCACCACAGAATGGGTGTCGACCAAAAGAAACGCGAACACGGAGACCGGTGTATTACCGGTTGCTCTTAACAGAATGTGTTACGAACCGCAAGAACCCAAATTAGATTGAGTCTGATAACCTAAACTAAGTCATGCGACCTGTGACGTGGCGCGGCTTCTTCGCCAGTGGGCTGTGGACCGCTGGCGTCATGATGCTTCAACTCTGGAGACAGTGCCGCAAGAAACTGTCGCGGAAGCTGACTGCCACGTGCGTGAAGGTTTCTAGGAAGGCGGCTGACATCAGTCAACGCAAGTGGACATGACCCGCTCCGGATGTCGGACACTTGAGATGATACAAAAGGCTGCGAACCAGTCATGTCCTGGACTGGCCCGTGACGCATCCTGCATGCTGCATGCTGCAGGAACGTGTCTTCGTCTGTCTACTGTACACGCCAAATCGTTGGTCCAGAAATTCCTGGCATGTCTTGTCTGAACTTGTGGAGGCGCTTGCCGCCAAGTTTCGAACCCAGTGCGACCCAGTATCCATGTTCCGACACGTCGACACGGCCACGTCGAGACGCTAACCTACGCAAACACCGCATGAATAATCACTCGGAACATCTGGAGATGCAGCATTCACCTCTGGAGACAAGTCAGACTGCATCTTCACGTCGTGACCATTCAGCGTCACCTGAAAAGGTGAAGAAGCGGCATTCCGAGTGTTGGAGTCGACGACAGAGAGTGATGGTATGCTGTGTTGTGCACTCATCCCACCGTCTAATTCGCCGGTCCCACAAAGTCTGGATGTGCAAAGCCGCATGCTCTGCCGGATTTCACATCCACGAAACCCAGACTCGATCGTTAAACGCGGATCTGCAGACGTCGTGTTCCACGGGGCATGCTGGATCCATGCGCGGGCCCCTACGTCAGCACCATCCCCTGCGATTCTCCTGGCTTCTCGTATGCGACCTTTGATGGGAACACAGAAGAATCGCACACCCATGCCACCCATGCCCTCCATTTGCGCCAGGGTGCCCCTGTGTTTGCGGCATGTCAAGTGGCGTCGCCTTCTGACTTGATTCGGTTTCCGTATGGGTTTGTCGCAGTGCGACTTGCTCCACTTGCCGCACTGACGCAAGCCACCCTAGCCCTGATAACCGTTGCACCCTTCAGAACCTGTAGAAATTGGTAAAAGATGGAAACAGATGGTGTGAGTATCCCTCATTACTCACGTTACTGCTAGTACTAGCCACCCTTGCAAACCTTATAGGAAGACGAGTCACTGGAGTGATCGAAAGCCCGTCGCCTTGCGACCGGACGCTCGTCTTTGTCGTGCTTTTGGAATGGGCACGCACTCGTGCAGGCGGTGGATGACACGGAAGGCGCCATGCCACTGTGGTGAGTAAGCACCGGACGACGACAGCATCCGTCGGAATGGCCGACTGACTGGCTGGCTGGCTGGATAGATCAGGACGGCGTTCGTCCGGACAGCAACAATCCGCTCAGTTCTGTTTTCGCGCCGTAGAGATCACAAGTCCCCCCGAGCACTCTCATTTTTCCCCCCACCAAAGTATTCAAGATGCTGCCACAGACCATCCAGTTGAACGCCGTCTACACCTCGGTCATTGACACTCGCAAGGAAGGCAACCACACCGACTACGCTATTCGTGTCCAGCCTCGTCTTGGCGGCAACAGCGACGGCGAGGTCATCTACCGCCGCTTCTCGGCCTTCTTGCAGCTCCAGGACTTGGCTCGCCGTCACTTCCAGGACCAGTCTTGCTGCTGCGGCAACGGCAAGGAGACGTGTCTCCTTTCGCGCTTTGTCGAGCCAGTGTTCACCGCCACCGAGTTCCCAGTCATGCAGGGTCGCCTCTTTGGCAAGAACTCGAAGATGGTCGTGAAGGAGCGCGTGCTCTTCCTCAACGCCTTCTTGCTCGAGTTGGAAGAAGCCCTGCAGAAGTGCCCACCAGTCGTGCTCCAGCGATGTGAGAAGGAGAACTGCAAGCTCAACAAGCTCATCAAGAGCTTCTACGGTTGCGTCGAAGTGTCGAACCGCCCAGAGCACTCGAACTCGATGTAAGAGCCGCGCGATCTCTCCTTCCCACCCAAGAAACATGTACATGTACTGCATGAAACCAAGCTCTGGCAAGCGACATGAGCTACCAGACAAGAGCATTTGACGACGTATTACCCTCAAGAAGGACCACCAGCGGTGGCGATGATGCCGAGTTCCGATCGAAGGAGCTCATCTCACGGCATCTCGCACTCCGCCTAGAAACAGAAAGACAAGATGCATGCATTCGCTAGATGTCTTTCATATTTAGCCGCAAGGAAGTAGATTACCATAGAGACCGCTGCGAGCAGATAAAGAGCCAACATGATTCCGCACACACCCGGACACATGCTTTCTTTCAGCACCTCTGTCATGTCACTGCCCCCGGTGGTAGAATTAGGCGTAGGACTTCAACGTGCGCCACCTGGTTGAGTGATGTGTCGATGATCGTGAAGAGTCGTCTGGATCGCAGTCGCGCGTTCGTGATGCAGAACACTGGATGCAGCTCCGTGAGACCAGCGAGAAGAAGCTCGTCGGTAAGTCGTTCCCCAACTTCAAATGGCGTGCGTCGTGGTCCCAACAACGTGGCGACGTGTTGCTGTAGTCGTCGATGCGCATAAAGACTGGTGTGGGCCGTGCAAGATTCTTGAACCGACGTATAAGCGTATCACGACTGATATTGATCGACCAGAGCAGCGACTCGTGTTCGCGAGTGTGAGCGTTGGCTTCCATGGAAAGTCTGGCTGAGATGCTGATGCTGTCATGTCGTAGTTGAACGTGAATCTCGGACTCGAGGGGATCGAAGACAACGGGAGCTGCAAGCCACGATTTATTCTCTTCAAGGTGAGTGCAGTACGCATACGCAATCGATGTACGAGTATAGAATCTGGAGCTTCTTCGCAGGATCGGAAGCAAATCGCCGAAGTGACTGGTGCAAATGCTCCACAACTCGAGCATTTGATTCATCAGCATCTTCCTGCAGTACAAGACGGAGACGATGAATCTTAGTTCATCTAAAATACCAGAGTGCACGCAGAGAGACAACGTACTGTCGTTTAGGCAGCCTGATGGAGTGGGAAGATAAACCCAGCGTCTTCATATCGCCCTTCACGACAACGCTTACACAACTCTCTGGATGTTCGCATGAGACCTTGACCATCGAAATGGATTGACCGGACAGGTGCGAGACTACCGACCTGTACGAGAAATTCTAAGAGCGCAGGGTACAACAAAAGTAAATTCAGCACGACTCGTAAGTATCAAATTCATCTGGTATCCTACGTGGTTGCCTGGAACAGTATAATCGTAGGGAATCAGTTTGTGCATGACCCATACGCACAAGGTTGCATTTTATTACCGCATGTTGCACATTTCCAGTCCCCCTGCGTCAAATTAACGATATTAGGGGCTAGAGTTGGCCATAATTTGATCAACAACGTACCGGCCACCACTCCATGTGCGGTGGGCGCTTGGAAGCATGTGCAGCACGAAAAGATTAGCTATGTGCAAATGTGGCAAGTTATGCACCGCAAGTTTTCACACCGTCGTCGGAGGGAATATCAGAATCGGTTGCGTAGCTGCTTGAAAACCTGGGTTTTCACGTGACTCCACCGTCGAATTGATAAAAAGTTTCGAGAAATCGAGCGGGCGGGTGGCCACGACTGGATTCAAGTTATCTTCGACGCTCAACTTGGTCTGGTGTTGTGTCACAGGGCTGCAATGGACCAACCACAACCATTAGAATGTAATCAAGATGTAAGAGCAGACTCACCTTGGCATATCGAGCCATTCTGGCGTCGTGGCAGCAGACATCGGCAACGAATAATACTTGCTTAGGACTGGGACGTCTTCACCTTTCTTGGCACTTTCACTGAAACTCATAGCCCTATTATTCCCTCATTTGACAAGTTTTCCCAAAGAACAGTGGTTGTTCTCTGTTTGTTCGTCTCGCGCACGTGATAGAATGACGCGCTCGGAGAAGCAGCGATGAGAGTTCCAGCGGTGTGATACTCCAAATTGACTGCAGCGCGATTGGGGCAGCTGATACCGATGACTGAGTGGACTGTGAAGGGGTTCGTGATGTCCAATCAGGCCACTGGTCGAGGTCTGGCTTCCGCTCGACCTTGGTCGAGTCGTTTCCGGATCTGTTCGTCGCGGACTTCTCAGCTTTTGTATCGACCGCCGCCTCGACACCATGGTTCTCCTTGTCCGCGTTGTTTGTTTGCCCAGCTGTGGAGCTATTGTATCGCATCGCTGTCGAAATCCGCTTGAGAATCGGCCTCGTCCCTTCCGATGTCTTGCGATTCGGATCGTACAGACTCCCCAGCGGCCTCCTCATGGCGACGTTCGGCATACGCACACGACTGCTCTTGCCATCAATGGGCGCCGATGGACACGGAGACGTCGGCAGCGGTGGGAAGATGTCACGAGACGCGTGCATGTTGCGCTTCCGGAGCCAAACGTCGAATGACTCGACCAAGCCAAGTTCAACCGAGGGACCATCACTCCCAACTGCAACTTGCGGTGCAAATATGTTGCGCTCAAGTTGCTTGTGTGGAGGTGTGTGGTCCACATGGTCTCTCTTAAGTGCGGGAAGTCAGCATTCGATGCCAGGGAGACTTTGTCTCTTGGCAGCACGCAACGATGCGTCCATTTCTCCGAGAGTGTCCATCATACGCTTTTGCTATCTCCAGTCCCGACCCATGGTTGAGACATCTATAGATGCATCGATTGGTGGTAAGAGTGGTGCCGAATAATCACCTCGCAGAGCCCTTCTGGTCCTTACTTACATTTGCCTTTTTTTGCGAAGAACGTATCGAAGTCCGACACACAAACAGTGAAAAGTAATCCTGCGCTTACGAACATGCCATATCAATAGCTAACGCTATTTGTCGAGTATCTATCTTGGCTGAAGCACTATATCGGGCCCGACCAGACATCGAGCCTGAATTAATGTTTGCTTCCGATTGGAGCCTCGCGTCCTCGTCCTCGCAATGTCTCATCAAAATTGAAGTGGAACACATTGCCAACATGGCCTGGTGCCAGCTGCCACACTCTTTGACAAGCCCTAGACAAGGTGTCCACTTCCCGGTCCGGCAGTCATTCATTCTCAAGTTTGATCATCAACCACCACCAAGTATTGCAGCAACCAAGATCCCGTCATGTTGACGAAAGCTGCCCAAGCTGTCGCTCTCGCAGCGTTTTGTTGCGCTGTTACGGCCCACGATGCCCCTACTGCATGGAATGAAACGGCAAATGCTGCATCGGCCCATCGCATCCTGACCTCAGCAGCCAACGGCGGTCTGAATGTCATTGTCACCTTCAAAAACGGCACCACTGCTCCGCTCAAGCACGTCAATAGCCAGAAATTTCACACCCGTGGTGCTCGCCTGACCGAAATCAGACGAAGTCTTGAAGACCATGCAAAAAAGACGCAGCACTCAGTCTTTGATCTGCTTCAGAAAGGCACCTTCATGAGAAGTGAGCGCTTTTGGATCTCCAATCAACTCTACGTGCACGGTGCTACTCCAGATCTTGTAGAGAACATCAAGAAGCACCCCAGCGTGTTGAGCGTCGAGCTAGAGGCTGTGCATTTTCTCGTCCAGCCAGTGATGCCTGTCGGTACATCAGACCTCATAGTTCCGGCGTCGTGGGGCACTACCAAGATCAAAGCACCAGTAGCGTGGATAAACAAAGTGTACGGAGCCGATGTGGTTGTCGGTGTGATCGACTCGGGTGCTCGCTGGACTCATGAAGCACTTAAAGATAACTACCGTCGAAGCTTTGGATGGTACGACCCAGAGTGGAAGACAGCCGAGCCCTACGATTTGAGCGGCCACGGTACACACGTCACAGGTATCATCGCTGGCGGAAAAGGAGTCGGTGTGGCTCCCAAGGCCCAGTGGATTGCATGCAAGGGCTGTCGCGCGACGGGCTGCCACACCGCCGACCTTCTTTCGTGTATGCAATTCATGCTTTGCCCAAGTACGCCCGATGGTTCATTGAGGGACTGTACCAAGGCGCCAGACGTCATCAATAACAGTTGGGCCGGTAACAAGGGTATCACCACGTTTAACAGCGCGATCGAAGCCTGGAAAGCCGCTGGTATCATTCCGATCTTTGCGGCAGGCAACTCTGGCCCAAGCTGCGGCTCAGTGCTGTCTCCAGGTGACCAGCCCGGTGTGATCACTGTCGGTGCAACTGATGCGACCGACATGGTTGCGTCGTTCAGCGGCAAAGGGCCGACTATTAACGGCCTCGTCAAACCCGACGTGACGGCTCCGGGCAACTCGATCAAATCGACATGTGTCAGCTCAGATACGCACTACTGTGCCATGTCAGGCTCAAGTATGGCCACTCCACACGTGACAGGCACCGTGGCGTTGCTTTTGGGGGTCAAGCCCGGGTTGAGCTATGCGCAAGTTCGCCAGGCATTGACCCAGGGCACCACCATGGCCGTGAGACCTGCCGCCCTTGTGTGTGGTCGTGTTGCGGCGACTGTCTTTCCCAACAACCAGTATGGCTTCGGCCGCATCGACGTCACCAAGGTGCTCGCGGTGCCAGTGTAGCCATTTTCCTGAAAACGGTAATTTATGATACTGACTATGTGATGATTCACGTTTCTTATAAGTACGATAAGGTTACAATGAGGTTACACATCCACATAACCACGGGGGGGTACGCATAGTCATCAAGATGCATGGTTCTCGGGGGGTGATGCGGCTCGTGCGGCGCTTGCGGCTCCGACACGCGGCGCAGGCGGCCTGGTCCACGCGCCCAGGCTCGCTGCACGTGCTTCCGGCCAGTGCACAGGTGGTGGCGTCTTCGTTGACCCAGACGGCGTCATTTGCGACCAAGAAGAAGCTGACGCCGCCATCGCTGGTCATTTCCGAGGCGTTTGCCGACGCCGACGACGAAGACGACGAGGAGGAGGCGTATGAGGGAGGTGATGTGGACGAGGATCTCAATTTTGGCTATGAACTGACGGAAGGAGACGAGGAACGCGTGGCCAAGCCCATGGAAACCACACCAGAACTGTCCACGGACGAGCAAAAGGAGCTCGCGGCGCGCTTCCGCTACGGCATGGACAAGAAGAAGGAGTGGATGCAGCGTCTTGCGGACGAAGCGCATTGGGACGCGTTGCTGCGAGTGGTCTACGAGTGCTACCAGCCATTGTATGAGACGCATCCTCGCCTCGTGGGGATGAAATGCGCACTCACGGAGCTCTACACGGACGCGCACGAGGTCAGGACGCGCTTCCAGCCCAAGTGGTATGACGACCAAGTGACGAAGATCACGGAGAGCGAGGCCATGTCGCTCTTTGCGATGGCGAGCCGCATCGACATCGTCATGGCGATCTACCATCATCGCGAGCACCTTGCTGAGACGCTGGGCTCGATCGTCGTGGAAGGCGAGGGCAATGTCCTGACCAACAGGCACGTTGACTTTACGACCAACTTGCGCTCGTTCTACTCGTGGGCTATTGGCGCTAGTAGCTCGCTTCGTGACTACGCACAAGTCTTCCGAGTGTACGAGAATTCACTCGAGCGTGGGCTATTCCCAACAGCCCACATGACCGTTGCGTACTTGCATGCACTCGTGGCCAAGCGCGAGTTCGACGCTGTGGACGCGCTCTACCAACAAGTCCAGAGAGATGACCGTCCCACCAACTTGTTCTTCTACCGAGAGATGCTGTTTTACGCGCGAGTGATGCAGCGTGGAGCGTTGATGGAGCAGATTCTGGAAGAAATGAAGATCAAGGGTTTCAAGTTGCGTGCTGAAGACTTTTTGAACGCCATGCGCTCGCTTGATGGCAAATATTTCTTTACCAAGTCTGCAAATGACAAGCAACGAGGGGCGTTTCGTGTAAACCTCCAGCATGAGTCCTATCGGCAGTGTCTCAAGCGAATTAATGACCAGGATGGAACGCCCAAGGCCTTCGCTGCCGCCGAGCGCGCGGCTGAACGAGCTCTCAAGCTGTACCACGAGATGGTCGAGGACGAGCGTCTTGTGCCTCACAGTCCGCTCTTCTTCCCACGTATTATGGTGGCTGCGATGCTTTTGCACGACTACGACCGTGTGGTGGAGTACGTGGACGCGGCCAGTGAGCAACCGAATACCAAAGACTTCGTTCGCGTAGCTTCGAACGCGCTGCTGCTCAAGGACGAATTTGAAAAAGCCGAGGAACTGGTCATGAAAGCAATCGCAACTGCGAAGAAGCCGGAAGAGTTTGCGCCTGTGGTGAATCTTCTCGAATATGCCAGCATCTACAACGACCCGGCCACAATTCTTCGTTTATTGGATGTGTTGGATAAGCGTCGTGCGCAGGCGTCCCTCCCAAACGATGTTCGCGAACTCATGCTGGCCAGTCTCTGCAGAAATGCGGACAAGCTGGAGGATGGCGAGCTCTGGAAAGTCCTGACGACCCACAACCGAGCATTTCCCGTCCGTACCAAGTCGTATTGGTTCTCCCAGTGTGTCCGTGAGTGCTTTCGCGCCGGACGAGCCAAGCTTGCGATGCGCTTCGTGTCTCAGCGCAACAAGAAAGAGATTCCTGCGATCCCCGGCCGCATTATCGTGTTCTTCGTCGATTCGTTGGTTTCTCAGGACCGAGTGAACGATATCGAGGCACTGCTGAAGCAAGTCGAGCTGCAGAGCCTCCCAGACAAAGACCGCGTCGCCGTCTGTGCAAAGGTGATTCGCACTTTTCACGCTAACAACGCACAAGGACAGTTTACTCCTTTGATCCAGCAAGTCTTCGATCACGTGCGTCATTCCCCAGATGTACCACAGGATATTCGAGACATTGTGCTTCAATACGCGTAAGTATGGACGGTAAAGTGAACAAATAGAACGAAGGCTATGAGATTTTGAGGAATTCTCACGAGTTTGAGCTGTACGGGAGCGTCTTTATCTATGGGTTCTAGGCATCTTTGGAGCTGTCCCAGGACGGCGATGCTGCTTCGAGAGCATGGATGGCGGCTTGGAGCGCGCTTTCAACCATCTCGTCATGTTCAGAAGATGAGAGTAGCTCGGCGAGTTCAGCAGAAGAAGGGACGACTGGCACTGGAAGATCACCGTGTTCGCTTTCGTTGAATGGGAGGCGGTCTATCCAGTCGAGACGGCGCCTGGACGCTTGGGATGTGTCTGTCACGAATGCAATGACGTAGATGAAGGCTGCAAACGCGACCACTGGGGATTGTTGCATGATGATCGACGCGAGCAGTAGACAGCGAGTCGACAAGTGACGAAAAGAGGCAAGTAACAGCAGGATAAGGCGCCAGGAATGTTGTATTGTCGTCCTTGGGTATCAGCGCCTATTAGTGCTAATCGATCTACCAGCTAGGTCCATGGGTGCAATGGCCGCTGGTTTTCCTGGTCGTGCCCGGCGCGAACCTTTTCGCCCGATGTCGATGATGCCAGATGGAAACCCCTTCTGTGAAGGTCCGTGCGACGTGCGTGAAGCTGCATGGGCACTGCTGAGTCGGAACTTGCTCCGCAGTGTCGACCACAGGCATTCGACGAGCATCAGACGCATGTAGAGCGCCTGGACGTACTCCCACGACAGACCGGTAACGTGTTGAGCACGATCAAAGGGTATTCGTGAGTCACAAAGAGCCCATAGAGGAACAACTCGCGATGACGCGTCTTGGGCAGGCACCATCCATCCTTGGAGAGACCTAGAAAGTAAAAACGGACGATGAACACGAATGCGAGACCGGCATTCTCGACGACAGCGTCGAGGACGTGGAGAGTGTGATTGCTATTCTCTGGCAGTGCGATGTCAAGACGTTGAAGAGAACGACAGCGATTCAAGCAAGATCAGGAGTTCAGCAAACAGGGTCATGTACCGAAGTGATCGGACTTTGATACGACGGGTGACGTCACGACCGAGGATCATGACCTGGATCAAGAAGGTGAGGACGGAGCACACTTCGGACATATCGTTGAGGTTCTCCACGAGCGTATCGTTCGGATACGAGAAGAGCATGAGACTGAGGAAACCGAGGACAGCGCTGGCCAGCAAAAGCCGAACGCGACGTTCGTGGCGTCGAGTGAAGTAAATGGTCACTAGGTATCGACAGTAGACAAAGTTGACGAGCAGTACAAAGGGTAAGAGGAAGTGCTGCGAGAAGAAGGTCAGCCGTTCCTGGGTGAACATGACCGAAGACTGCGTCGATGGAGGAGGAGAAAACGCCAAGTGGCTGCGCATATCGTGGTCGGACGACCATGGTTGGAGTTTGGTGTGAGACGACAAACACAAAGACAATGGCTGCCACGAAGAAACGGCAGGATCCTCATCGCGTAAATTTGACGTGGCAAGTCGGACAAGAGTACAACGACAACCGACAAAACAAGCATAAGTGACGAGCTCTATTATTCACTCATAGTAGTGTTCCACCACTCGTAAACGACGCGCTCATCATAATAAGTACAAAACTGACTGCGCTACTCCAATTGCTCCATTTACAAGAGAGCGAGGGCGGCAGCAGTGGCGGCGACAGCGGCGGCGACTGGGGCGATGCGCTGAGCCGACGATGGGGCTGGCACTGGGGTACCAACATCATCCGAGGTGGCGCTGCCCGAGCCCGACGAGGTCGACGAGGCGGTCGCGTCCGAAGCTGGAGGAGCCGTGGTGATTGGCTTTGGGGTCTCGATCTCGTACTCATCGCCCGAGCCGGAGCCATTCGACGACTTGGTGATGGTGGCCGAGGCGCTCGAGCCAGCCGACGAGGCGGCGGTGGCCTTGACCGAGTCCTCGGCCTTGACGGCGGTGGCAAGCGAGAAGGTCTTGGCCTCGGCGTTGATCTTGCTGATCACCGACTCGATGAGAGCGAGCTCAAGCTCGGCCTGGGCCTTCTTGGCCTCGAGCTCACCGATGACATCGGCCGAGGTGGAGGCGACGGCGAAGGTGGCGAGGACGGCGAGGAAGCTCAACGTGCGGAACATGGCGAAGGAGTTTAGTCGAGTGAGAAGGCTGGGAGGCGAAACGCGGACTGACGGAGTGTGCAATGGGCGACTCGCCCGTGTGTGTGGGCCGACGGGCTCTGGAAGCCGGCAAGGGAGATGGGCAATGGTGAGGAGCTCCGCTCGGTGTGCAATGCCGGACGCGTCGAATGGATAAAACATGGGATGATACGCCGTCTGCACCCATAAAGTTGAGGTGCATTGTCGATTCTGAAGGTACGGAACGCGTTCAAAGATGATCAAACACTGCGATATATGCTAAGTCGGTGGGCTCATCTCCTTTTCACCCTGCAGTAGGTACCGTCGCGCACCACAATTAGGCAACACAGATGTTGCGGTAGGGTTCCGGGTGCAAACAGCTCATCAAGTGCGGATTGGCTGAAATGTGACATTTGTTTACACCGACCACGAATCCTGAGTACGGATTGGTCCAAATATGTGTCCATTTCTACCCAATCAGGGGATATCTCAGTGACACACACAAGTCGCTGGTCGAGAGGGCATACCATGCGACTTGAAGCTCCGTTCGAAGGGTTTATGTGTGTGTTTCTCTCTAAGCAAGCATGCTCTCGGCATCACGGACAATGGCCGCCAGTGTAGGGCTCTTCTGATACCTGGAGCTCAGCGTCTGGGTCTCGGCGACGCGCACGACGTCATCAAAGCGCTGGCGGAAATGGTAGCTCTTGAGCAGTGACTCGAAAAACTTGTCGGGAATCGCACGTGGTTGCTCGCTGGCGAGGATGGATTCGCCCAGTTCGATGGTCTTGTCCAGTTCGCCACGCGAGGCGAAGCTCTCCATGACCTTGACGGCGCTTTCCAAGGGCATCTCCAGGCCCTGGTCCAGACTGTAGGCGATCACGCGCTCCGATTGCGCATTCCAGTGGTTGGTCTCGCACTGCTCGAGGATGAGGTAGAGCACGAACTTGTTCCGCTGGATCACGTTGGGACACGTTTCCCAGAGACTGAGGAAACGCGTGATGGCAGCATCTGGCTCCTCGTGCGACTGGAGAAAGTGAGTGATGATACGTCGTAACACAATGGCACCGGTGGTGGCATGACGACGCTCCATCAATCGAAGCACCTGCTCCACTTGCTCGAGTGTTGGCTTGCCTTTGAGCATTTCCCACAGGATCTTGTTGAAACACTCGACTTCGCCACCCGGGGACTCCTCGGACTGTTCGCTTTCGATGCGCAACCACGCCTCGACCATCGCCAGGACCGTCTCGTAGCGCTTGAAGCGGCATGTTGTCCGCAACGCTTGCTCAAAGCGCGTCTGGAACGGCGCAATGCCATGCTCGCGGTAGCTAGTAAAGACTTCCATGGCCGCGTCGTGGTTGTCGAGGTACACACACGAGTTGAACAGCATACTCCAATCAGATGGCGCGAGGACGTAGCCTGCGTCATGACGCATGCGTCGATACACGTGCAACGCGTCTTCTAGTCGGGCGAAGGTCTTGGGCTTAGCACGAAGACTCGCGTGGATCGCCGATGTGTACTGACGTACATTGAACGTCTGCAAGGGGAAGCGATCCATCGCCTGGTCGATCAGCGCTCGGGCAAGAGCGCCATGGCGTTCGATAGCACACGCTCTCAGCATGCTCCGAAAGGTGTCACGATCGAACATGTAGCGCTTGAGTTCGGACAGATGCGGTTCGCAACGCTTGACAATCTTGCTGGTGGCATTGAGCTCGTTCAACGAGGCAATGTACTTGCTCTCTGCATACCCACTGAGCGCCGCGAGCTCCGTGACGAGCGCTCGGTCGGTCTCGTCTCGCGTTTGGAGCAACTCGAGGGTTCGGAACTGACGACGCTCTTGTTCAAGCGTCTCAAAGAACTGGACGAGCGTTTTGTGTTCACCAAGGCGTTCGAGAGCGACAAAGAGTTTGTGTGCCACGAGTGTCTCGCTCAGAAGCAGTGAATTCGAGCCAGGCTTGAGCAGATCAGGCGTCTCGACACTCGGTTCTTCGTGATTATTGTCTTCACTGGACTCCGCCGCCTTGAGAGCGCGCTTGGGGCGGAACGCCGGCGCTCGCTCCACCACAAACGCACGTTCACCACTTCGAGCGAGCTGCAGCATCTCCGGGACGGGCACCATTTGCAGCAGCACGCGGTCATTCGGCTGAGTGGCATTGTCCACGACACGTACCATGCCCTTCTCGACGACGAACGGCTGGTGCTTGGCCATGGCGTTCCAGATCACCATGAGACGCTTGGCATTGGTCGACCGACGGATCGTCTTGAAGAGATCTTGTAACGCAGCGTGAGGCGGATCGTGTGACGCCACAGGTTTTGGCGTTGACACAGTGGACGCGGAAGACTCGGTGGGTCCGCTTGTCGCGTCCTGAGTAGCTTCTACAGTCGGAGAAGCGCGGAATCGGTCGATTAGACCCGAAGCTTCCTTCCAGAAGGCGCGCTGAGGAGCCGAGATCGCTGTGAGTCGCGTCGCAGGCCCCAAGGCGCCGCGCCGCGCATGCCATCGCGTCCACATCGTCCACTGCCGTGGCTTTGTTGCGCGATATCAGTGGACGGTACTTGCCACCTACCGGTATTTGTGAATTATGGAATTATCCATATATTAGGTTTAAGACATGGATCGCTATCTTATGGCCAGGTAGCTCGGAGCGCGTCTTCGAGCTCGAGTGGATAAAACCGCTCTGTCTTGTCACCGTTGCAGTGGATGTAACGCGTGTGATAGACCGACTCTGTCTTTGGTGGGATGACGGAGCAGATCGGGGTGTTTCCGGCTTTGACGTTCAGTTGGGATCCTAGGATCTCGCTCGTGAGCCAGACTGGAAAGGTCGAAATGTTCGTGTGGCGAATGTCCAGACAACGAAGAGAAGGAAGTTGCGTTGGCTGGTCAAATGCTGTGTAGTTTCCTCTCTCCGGAAGCTCGGCAATCGGATTCCGAGCCACTGACAACGCCTTCAGCGACGGATTCTGCACGAAAACCCGGTCTGGAAGACTCGAGATGGCATTTCCCGCGACTGACACGCTCGCGACGGCGCCCATCGCACGAACTAGATCTGGGTATTGCTCAAGGTGACTGTCTTCGACTGAGAAATACCGCAATTTCGACCATGAAGCCTTCAGATCGCTTCGAAATACTGTCAAGTTGGTCGTACACAGCCTCAGCTCCTGCAGACTGCTTGGTAGTTCGTCCACACGCAAGCCTTCTGGGATCTCCGATAGATTTGTTCGTATCATCCGCACGTACTGCAGCTGAGGGTGCGCGGACTGCGAGAGAGCACTCGTACTGGGCCAGTTTGTCACTGTGGAGTTGTAAATCTTGACTCCGAGCAGTCGAGGGAAGTTCTGGATCGACGCGGGCACTCGTAGATCTGGACAGCTAGAGATGATCAACGTCGACAGACTGCGACGATGGAGCGCTAATAGCATCGTATCCAAGCTCTCTGTGGTTACGTTGCGCCGCTGGCAGTTGTACTCGTAAACTGCACAAGCGTAGCGAGATGTCGACCACGGACGCAGTTCGAGTCGGCAGTCCTCAAGTCGCTTATTTCCCGATACAGTGTACGCGCGAACGTGTAGGCCTAGAGCAATAATGCCCCACAGAAAGAAGAAGATCGTGACTGCGAGAGCTGGATGACCGACGATCGGAACACGCTGAGGTTGGAATTCTGATTCAAATGCTGCTCCGGTGAAGGATGGACGGGAGTCGAGTCCAAGCTCGGTCCGCATGCGCTGTGTGCGGTCAGAATCCGAATCTGTCGATGCACTCGGAGGATTTGGGGGTGGTGGATTGGGTATTTCCGGTGTGATAGTGCTTCTGGAACCTCGAGAGATGTAAACAGGGCGTGATCGCCGTCCTGGAGACAGCTTTGAAGGGCTTGAGAGCGGACTCGGATGGACAGAGTCGTCAGAAGGACCGATTTTACTTGCGAGGAGTGGCTTGAGTGTGCTTATACTGATAGTCAATACCACAGCCGACGAAAATAAGAGAGTAGCGTCCACACCACCACTCATGAGGATGTACTGGAGGTCTCAAACGCAGCGAATGAGCCATACGTCGTCGATATAAGTAGCCTGGAAGGTATCGTTTGGCGAGAGATGGCTGAAAGACGACCCTGGAGGAAGTAGAAGTGCAATACCGACACCGCAAAAGCACCAAAATGCGAGGAAAACGCCGATGGCGACCGCGGCAACGCGTTCAAATGCTTCGGAATGCATCTGTTGAACGCAGTAGAAGCGAAGTAGCGGTGGTGACCAGCACTGCAGCACGACTGTGAACACGAGGAAGTCGCCGGCGCGAGCACGCCAGAGATAGAGGCTCGCCAAATACGCTTGAAATGTCTGGAGCACCACCAGCACGAACTGACGCGACGTAAAGACGACGTCGAACCACTCACTGTTAAGTCCAAAGAAACCATCCCGACTGAAGAGACAAGCATGTTGTCTGAGTGCACGCTGGACACCTTGTAGCACCCTCTTGCCGAGCCGGTTGCAATGGAGACTATGCAGGAGATGCATAAACCACGATAGCTGGGCGGACTGGGTGGCCATAGCGACTGCAACGATCGCATTCATCTTGAGCGACTGGCGGCGAGTCTTTCGTGATGGCAACGGATGTTGAATCGTGCGGATGAGTGCGAGTTCTTCTTCAAATTGTGTAGCCCACGTACGAGTCGAAGCCGAGAAGACTAACCGACTGCGAAAGACCGAGGATAGAAGCATGTGCAATAGAGCCACGACCTGGAACAAAGCAAAGATGATCCAAATGGTTGCCATGAGCGGAAACGTGGGCGTTGGGATCATGACCATGCCCAAAGTGTACGCCAGCTTTGGCATTCGACCGAGAATCATGTAGATCGCGGCTGAAGCGGTAAATGTCACCGCTAGTACGATATGAAAAAGCAAGAAACCGAGCCATACGACGCGATAGACCGGCTTCTCCATTGTTACCAAAGGCTTGATTGACCCAGCAGCAGGAGACACGGCTGGCGATGGCTTAGGATTGACAGGTGCTTCGTTCTCCGATGAAAGTTCTTGCGATTGCGCTGAGAGGTCGACAGAGACACGGATGCGGAGACTCGAGTGTCGACGCACACCCGAGGTTCGAGGAGGTGACCTGGACGGCGGTGGAGCATCTGAGGGCGTCACTGACGGCGCGACGCCGGAAGACGTCGAGAAGACGCGGAGGAGTCGAGGCGGCATGAGTTACAAACGGCAAATACATCAGAAGTACAGCAAACAAGGCGGGTAAGAATAGCCAGCCGACACAGAATGTCTGGAACAGCGACCAACACTCGTCACAAGAAAGGCGGCATGGGTACACTCGTTGATACTTGGATCTTGTATACGACCTTTTATTCGGGAATCTTACAGTACATCACAAATGGCTTGTCCTCTTAATCGGCGGCTGGGATTCACCTTGTCTTCCTCTCGCTGTTTCATCACTTTCGATTTCACCACGCATCCCACACGTCTCACGGTAACTATTCTCTCTTGCTCAAGATGGTCTCAGTGCACCTCGTGGTCGTGTCCGTGCTGGCGACGCTGCTCGTGACGAGTGCCGAGTCAATCCCAGATCCAGCTGAGCGTCATTTGCTCTTGGATACCGTCATTCACCAGATCGTAGACAAGTTCATCCTGCCAGAGTACACGAAGAATGCGACAGTGATACCGACGAGTTCTCCGCCGCCATCGACAACGGTCAAGCCCGCCTCATCATCGTCAGCCTCAGCGTCGAGTGATCGCGAATCTTTGCTCCTCAACGCTTTTTCCGCCGAGCGAGAGCAGAACGACACCATCACGCCACCTCCAAGTGCCTCCAAGAAGTCGCCTTGGTCGCTCACGACGTGGTAGCGATGGAGAACCTCCGCAGCACGCGAGTACCAGCACCATCGTGTAGACTATTGAGCAGTCAGCACACTCCGCACAAACCACTATAACCGGTAATAGCTTACTTTATCGAGTCTCCAGTTGACCTTTCCTCGATGCTTGCCATGTGCGTGCTGCTCATGTAGTCGGTCGTCTCACTCGGCGTGTGTCGTGCGTTGCAGTGCGTTCCAGTCGAAGAAACACACGCAGATGACTCGTATCAGCTGGTGTGGCAATGGGCAGTCTGTTCTGAGCCACGCTCAGCTATTAATACGGAGGTAAGATAGCGAGAGCCGACAAACCTAGTTCGATTGCCGTTTGGTGGACTCAGTTGACCCACAGCAACACACAACTGGCACTATCACCTTCGTCAGCATCATGGGGATCTCTCAGGATGGCATGGACGAAGCCGAGCGGCTCTTCTGTCTGCCCATGGTCCTCTTAATCAACTTTGCGCTCTTCCAGTACCTCATGACGGTCTACATCAAGCGGCGTCGCGAGATCCGCGTCAAGCTACTCTTCTTCTTCGCGTTCCTGGGCTTCGCTGTCATGGTGCCACTCGCCCACCCTCGGGGAGAGACGGTTGGCCATCTCAACGACATCTCCGAGACGTGCTCCATCCTCACGTTCCTCCTGCAAATCATCATTATCGGCCGGGATATTGCGCGTCGAGTGCGTATCTGGTCGCTCAAGATGCTCACACATCTCGCTGAGTTGCTGTCGTTGTTTGGTCTCCTCGTCGTCATGCTCAACTTTATCGAAGTGGCCAAGCCAAGTGTCGACATCTCTCGCTTCAACGGGCTCGACAACATCTTTGAGAACATTGGTCTTGCGTTCATGTTTGTCTTCCGCTTTTACTACATGGCCATCTCGCGCGGTCTCAAGTGGTTATTCACTGAAAAGAAGCTCGAGATCGGACTCTATCTGCTCTTTGTGACACACGAGTATCCTTTTCTCGCACTTGCGAGCGCCACGGGCGTCAGCTGGGATCCTGTCCAAGCCATTTGGCACCGCATCACTCTTTCTTTATGCATCCTTATGACGATCCACGAGAAATTGCGCAGTAGTCGCAACACCAAGGCATCGAAAGAGGCAACCGTGGCGTACAGCCGTGGGCCACAGGACCATGTCGTCCAAAAGGCGAGCAAGGGACCTCGTGCACTGAGCTCACAGAACACCACCAAGACAAGTACGGCGTTCACCAAGGCCAGCTCGACGCGCTTTGAATCCTCGGCATTCCTACGGAGCGGACTTTCATCCGTGCAGCCCTTTTCGTTTGCTCGTTCGCAACGCTCTCACCCTTCACAGCAGTCCGTTCGATCGAATCGCGCTGTGAACGTCAATCCAGACGCAGTCACGAAGCTGACAGAGTAAAAAGCGCAAGAACGCTCGTTTCTCAACAAAGCAATGCGATGTTTCAATAAGACATGTTGATATGAATACTTATCGTAACTTTGGCAGCACTGACGATCCGACTTTAATTGAGCGAAGCGATGGTGGTACCGGCAGAATTGATTTAAGCGATGGAGCGCGGATGCTGGTGCCCTTGGACGCCTTGGAGCGTTTGGATGGAGATACCACTGGCCCTTCACCGTCTGCGTCCGACACAAAGATGGACTTTTCTTGTGGACCGCGCGTCGAGTTCATGTTGGTGTTGAGCTTGGACTGCTTGCTCGTAATACTACGCAGCTTCTCTTGGATCGTAAGGATGATGCAAAATACGACCGTGAGTCGATTCCACAACGCTTGTACGCCCTCCCACGTGGTTCCCGTCAGGTCCTCAAGCAGGAGAAATGGGTACTCATGCGTCACAAAGAGCAGATACATCATAGTCTCGAGCTTCTTCCGTTTGACAATCTCTTTCCATCCACGGGAGATCACGACGTAGTAAAAGCGCGCAACGAAGATAAACCAGAGCGAGCAGTATTCAAATATGTTGTCCAAGCCGTCGAACATGCTGATGTCGACGTTATGCAACGTGACTTCGATGAAGTTGAGCACGATAACTAATATGCCGATGAGAATGAGCACTTCTCCGATCCAGGAGATGAACTTCAGCGAATGGATGCGGACTTTGCGGTTCACATCGCGCCCGACAATGACAATCTGGATTAGGAATGTGAGCGCAGTCGACGTCTCAGAAATGTCATTGAGATGGCCAGCGACTTTTTCGTTTGGGTGAGCATAGGGCACGAGCGCTGCAAATCCCAAGAAAGCCGTCGAAATGAGCAAGCGTCCGAGCCCTTCATCGCGTCGCTTGAAGTAAAACGTAGTGAGGTACTGGAAGAACGAGAAGTTTATAACCAGGGTCATGGGCGCGCAGAAGATCTCGGTGGCGAGGTGCATTTCCTCCGGATCAATCGGCATCGTGAGCATGAATATGTCGGGCCTTCGAGTACTTGTTGATGCGCTCGACTTGACACTGAGTAGTTTGAAATGCCGTACTCGTGGCTCAAGCAGTCAACTTGGGATAAGGACGAGCGAGGAAGACGAGCAAGTGAGCACGGTTCCTATAATTGGTTCCTCATCTTCAAATTAATCATTCCAGATGATTGGCCCGAGCGAACGGGCAGTTGTGTTTCGCCATCTTGTTCGATTGTTCCAAGTGATTAACAAGATATCGTACAATTTGGTTTGTCTACATATCGCTGTTTTCTGACCTTTATTTCACCATTGGTACGACGCTCTTGGCACTCCGAAACGAAGGACCGAGACGCACGAGGTCCCGTAATGAAGGGCCTAAGGACTTTCCGGATTGCGCTGCTGATCTGGTCTTGCTGAGGCTCATCCTACGAGAGCGAACTTCAGTCGGCCCATAACTGTGCTTTGATTGCGCCTTCGATGGCGACGCATGGCTCGCTCTCGTCTTCCAGCCGGTCGCTTTGCTGGAATTGCTGCGTAGCTTGTGCTGGATTGTGTGCAGAAGGCACATCATGAGAGTCACGCGACTCCAGAGTGCCTGGACAGGCTCCCATGAGATGCCTGTGGCTGCTTCAAGACCATAGTACGGATATTCATTCGTCGCGAATAGGAAATAGAGAAAGATCCCCGTGCGCTTGGTCATAAGCATGCGTCGGAAGCCCTTGCCGATGCTGATGTAGTAAAATCGGAAGACAAAAACGAACCAGAGCGATATGTTACCCAATATATCAGTGGTGTCGTTGATAACCACAGAACGCAGGCCGTGATATACCAGTTCAGCGACCGTCGCGATGATCACAACGACTTCCAGCATGATGAGGACTTCCGACACATACGTCATCCATAAAACCGATCGGATCTTGACTTTCTTTGTCACGTCGCGACCGATGACTACAATTTGAATGAGAAAAGTGAGCGTCGCCGCCGTTTGCGAAATCGAATCCAGTTCTGTGAAGACGTCACGGTCGGGATGTGAAAACGGGATGATCGCAACAAAGCTGATAAATGCACAAACCAGAAGAAGCATGGTGCGTGCTTCGGATCGCCGGTTAAAGTACATGCCCATGAGATACTGGAAGAGCGAAAAATTGATGATGAGTGCGAGGGGCATTAGCGCCACATTCCGTGCGTATTCCATGCGCTCGGCATTCAGGACCATTGCTGCTCAGAGAGAATAAATGAAGTGGCGAACGAGGCGAAGGGGGCAAATCAAGCGAGGTTTGAATCCTCTAAGTAGGCGAGGACGTGAACTCGACGCACCATATGAGATATAAACAGACCAAATCGTTTCTTCAAGCGAAACGAACGGGACTTGACGAATTGAATACAGACGACTGACTGGAGCGGTGAATCCGTTCCAACTCCGACCTCGATCTCTGCTACTTGTCAGGCGGTCGAAACACTGTCTCGTTACTCATAGTCAGTGTGGAGCTCATCGATGATACTACACTTGAAAAGCCTGGAAATTCAATAGTCTTGACCGCTCGTTAAGCATAGTAACCTGATATCCAGGTCAATAAATCCATGTACTCCTGGTTGATCGATGTATCTAATCACTTGGTACGTTCGAGTTGCCGATTAAGAGATAGACACGCGGGTAAGTGGCGCACTTGGGCCATCGGACTGAGCCATGGGCAGCAAATTTCCCAGCCGATACTTCATATTCGCATTCAACAAGCAATCAAGCTGATAGAGCCATGATCTATACATTTTGTCTCGGTAACGCAGCTGTTATTTCGTCTGCACCATAGCAGGACGCTCTTAATACCACGTAACGAAGGACTGCGGCGCACGATTGATTGTAAACTTGGACCTATTGTTTTGCCTGGGTCAGCGAGCGATCTGGCCTTCGTAAGACTCGGAGCAGGGGACTTGTGCTCACCTGGGCCTTGACTTTGCTTGAAATGTCCTTTGGAAGGAGTCTCATGACTTACACCAGTTTTCCAACCGCCTGCCTTGCTCGTGTTGCTTCATAATTTGTGCTTGATCGTGTACAGCAAACACATCATGAGCGTCAGACGATTCCATAGTGCCTGGACGGGCTCCCATGTGATGCCTATGGCTGCTGTGAGACCGTAGAACGGGTAATCGTTAGTTGCGAAGAGAGGATAAAGAACATCTCTACTCGCGTGGTTTGGATCATATGCTTGAAGCCCTTAGCGATGCTTATGTAGTAAAACTGGAAGACGAAGACGAACCAGAGCGAGATGTCACCCAATATTTCGGTCGCATCCATGAGAATTGCTGAGCGATAACCATGATCCACGAGCTCACCGATTGTTGCAATGATAATCACAATTTCCAAGAGTATGAGGACTTCCGAGACGTAAGTCATCAAATAAACGGATCGGATCTTGACTTTCTTGGTCACGTCGCGTCCAATGATCACAACCTGCACCAGAAACGTGAGAGTTGCTGCTGTTTTGGAGATGGAATCCAGCCCACTGAAGATGTCGCGATTCGGATGCGAGAACGGGATGATTGCGACAAAGCTGATGAACGCACAAACGAGAAGAAGCATGGTACGCGCTTCGCCTCGCCGCGCAAAACACATGCCCATGAGATACTGGAAGAGGGAAAAGTTGATTAGTAGCGCGAGAGGCATGAGCGCCACGTTCCTCGCAAATTCCATGCGCTCGTCGCTAAAGTTCATGGTTGCTGAGTGATAAAGAAGAGAAAGCGAGCGCTCGTGTTGGAAGTGAGGTGCTGGCACTTCGATGGACTACATGGGTCTTGGGAGACGTATGGACCGGCTCATGATTTAGTGGCGTAACTATAAAGGAACGAGTTGTTTTGCTCCAACGAAACGAACTCGGAATCGGGTCTCTTTTCCATTTGTTGTGATACATAAGCATCCGCTTGTGTCCCACGCCGCCTCCGACCTGTCATAGAGGGGAAATACATACAAACAGTCCGCATCGTTATGTAGCAATGTATGGTCCCTTACTCTATTGGATTACTATGGAGAGCTATCGATTCGGCACTGGATGCACTGACGATAGATTCAGCCCAGACCGTCCTGGACCTAGCTTCGGTACACTTCCAGCGCGAGGGCCGTGGGATTTTTCCTTGGACATCTTTCTCTTCTTGACATCCATGTCGCTCCCGGCGCTTGTCGTCAAGTTCATGCCGGACATGGACGGCCCGTGGCTCATCTTGCTTCTTGCGCTCTGACCGCGCTGGCGAACCTTCTCTCGTATTGTAAGGAGGATGCACATGAGGACAGTGATGCGATTCCAAAGCGCTTGAATGGGTAGCCACGACACGTGGGTCTCCGCCTCAAGTATAGTGAACGGGTATTCATGGGTCATGTAGAGTAAATAGAGTACGACCTCCAACTTCCGCGTGCGCAACAAATCTCGGAAGCCTCGTGACATGCTCATGCAGTAGAAACGGAAACCGAAGATAAATACTAACGCAATGTCTTCAAACACGTGGTCGAGCGTGTTCAGAGTGTGCATCTCATACTTCACAAAAACGTTGGCAAACGTCACCAGGGCCAAAATGATCCCAACGAAGCTGAGTAGTTCCGATAAATAAGCCATCCACTTGAGCAATCGAATGCGGAGCTTCTTGTTGACATCACGTCCGAGGATTGTGATTTGGATGAGGAACGTCAAGGTCGAGCATAACTCAGAGACGTCATCCAGCGCTTCGTATACCTCTCGGTCGGGATGGGAGAACGGGATGATGGAGGCAAAGCCCATAAACGCACAGAAGAGCAGCATGGCGATGCGCGGCTCGCGTCGACGCTTGTAAAACATCCCGACAAGGTACTGGAAGAGCGCAAAGTTGATTAAGAGCGTGATCGGCATGCAGAACACATTGCCGATATGGACAACGCTGGCCTCCAGCATCCTCGTCACCATAAACTCTGTCGGTTTTCAGATATGTCGGTGCTTCTCGCGCTGCAGTCTGTTGACACAACACACAGGCGAGCTGACGCTTGGTAAAGCAGATTGTGAGAGTCCGGTCAGAACACTGGGACGGTGTCTTGACTTCGAGCCACCTGGCGAATGCCTTATGTCATCTATCTATAGGCTAGTGCTTGTTCTGATCTCGACCCGCTGCTGGAAGGTGCGTGTACTATTACCCGTCTCACACAAGCGTAAACTGTTCCATCACGTCTGAGGGCTCTTTCAGTGGGGAGTTGCCTCTTGAAGAGCTCACTTCAAGTTGACGATTACTGCTATCGCAATGCAGTACCCATGATTGCCAAGTTGGATATGTACTAAAATTATGTTAGGATTGGATTGGTTCGACTTTGGTTCGTGAGGGGGCCCGGAGCAGTGCGGCGGCTGTGATGACTTTGGCCGATGGCGATCGAACAGACAGAGGCCTTGGGCCAGTGGATTTGAGCGATGGCGAGTGAATTGACACCTCCTTCGACGGCCCCATTGTCGTGCCGTGGGACAACTTTCCGCTGCTGCTCCGGATCTTGTCTCGAATGGTGAGTAGGATGCAGAGCATGATTGTCAGGCGATTCCACAGCGCTTGGGCGTCTTCCCATGTCACACCTGTGCAGTATTTGGCGATTGTCCAGGGATACTCGTTGGTAACGAAGAGGAGATAGGCGAATAACTCGAGCCGCTTGGTTTCCAATACACGTCGAAACCCAAGGATCATCGTGAGGAAGTAGAATCGGAAGACGAAGACAAAAACCAGGCCACCGTCTTCCATAATGTTGTCGAGTGGATCGAGAACACTGAGGTCTAGATGCGGGGTGCTGATCTCGATAATGTTCTGGAGGACTACGAAGAGACCAAAAAGACAGAGCAACTCCGCGAAGATCGTCATGTAGAGCAGGGAACGAATGCGAACTTTGCGGAGGATGTCGCGACCAATGATTACAATCTGGATGAGGAAAGACAACGTCGAGCTGGTCTCAGAAATGTCGTTCAAGTGACCCACAAACTCTTCGTCCGAATAAGCGAACGGAACTAACGTCACGAAGCCAATAAACGCGCAGACGAGGAGTAGCATGACGCGCACTTTGTGTCGACGGCGGAAGTAGACCGTCAAGAGATACTGGAAGAGCGAGAAATTGATTAGCAACGTCAGTGGCATGAAGACCACATAACCGTAAAAGTCCATTTCGTCGGTGGTGACGGCCATCTCGTCGCTAGTACACGACGTATTGTCCAGTGAGGGTGTTCCACCCAAGTCGGACTAAGGTGGAGAACGTAACCACCCACAGAGCTGCTCTATTTCGATGACCCATACTTCCATAGAGTGAAACGCGTGCTGTAGGCCCAGCGATTGGCTCTTCGATCTGACTCGCCAATCCAGCGTGAATAGAAGCTCTACTTCACGGTTTCAAAGTCTAACGCTTTCTCTTCTTACCGGGGAATCTGGTCAGATTGAAGATTCGATGTGCTGGGCCGCTGCATGAGCAAATGAGGCACAGCGGATCATAACAACCTGTATCTGGTTCTCTGGGTATTGTGATAGAAAAGACTACACCTTGGCTTTGGGTGTGACCTTAGCTGCCGAGGGTGTTCGCGTCACTGTGAGTTTGCCTACATTGATGACCTTGACCGATGGAGATTGAACCGTCATTGGCTTGGGACCAACCGATTTAATCGATGTCGGATGGAAGGATACCTCTTTCGGACCGGAAGTCGTATTCTGAGACACCTTGCTGTTATTGAGCTTGATTTTGTCTCGGATCGTTAGGATGATGCACCATATCATCATTGAACGCATCCACACAGCCTGGGCATCTTCCCACGTCACGCCTGTGTAGTTCTCAGCGATCGCCCAAGGATACTCGTGGGTCACGAAGAGGAAGTAGGCCAAAAGTTCCAACCGCTTGGATCGCAGCACGCCTCGAATCCCCATTATCATTGCAAGAAGGTAAATCGGCAGACGAAAACGATGGCAAGACCGCTGTTTTCCATAATGTTGTCGAGTGGCTCGAGAGCACTGAGGTCGAGACGAGGGGCACAAGCTTCGACAATACTCTTGATGACCACAAAGAGACCAAAGAGACACAGCAACTCTGCGAGTACCGTCAGGTAGAGAAGTGATCGGATTGGTACTTTGCGGGTGATGTCGCGACCGATTATCATGATTTGGGCAAGGAACGCTAGCGTACAGCAGCTCTCGGACACATCGTTTAGATCACCTACGAATTCTTCGTCCCAGTAGGCGAACGGAATGAGTGTCACAAAGCCAACAAACGCACAGGAGAGCAAAAGCATGACGCGGACTTCCCGTCGACGTCGAAAGTAGGCGGTCAAAAGATACTGGAAGAGCGAAAAGTTAATCAGGAGTGACAGCGGCATGCACAGCACATAGCCCACAAAGTCCATTGCCTCTGTCGTGACCACCATTTCCGTCAGAAATGCTTCTGAGTGTTGTGTGAATTGTTGGATGGCAAAATTCCACAAAAGTCGGATCAGGTCAGGCAATGGATAGGTTGTGGAACGCGCACAGTATTGATTACTACTCTTTTTATTGGAGAAAATGAGATGAAGGGCGTTGGGATTGGCAATAACGCAAGATCGACGATGACATTCGTCAATCTGGCGTAAATAGGATCATACCGTTTCACTTGGCTTCTTATGCGATTGTTTACAGATATTTCCCATCAGGGACGAGCTGGATGGCCACATGTGCACTTGAGGCAGCTCTTGCTGCTGAACTTCCTCTTGTTGGGCTGGATTTTAGCGCTTGCCAGTGACGGGTTTAGTTGGTAAGGACGGGCTGATCAATCTAGCTGTAGGCAAAATGGTCGAAAAAAAAAAAATCCGAGGGCCGGTGAAATTGGCTGCGGGGAACCTCTTGCTGCTATTGAGCTTGAGCCTGTCTCGGATGGTCAAGACAATACATAAGATCATCGTGAAGCGAATCCACACGGCCTGAGCATCTTCCCACGCCATCCCCGAGTAGTATTGGGCAATGACCCACTGGTATTCATGAGAGATAAAAAGGAATAGGCGAATATCTCGAGCCGCTTGGTTGTAAGTACACTTCGAAGTCCAATAATCATCGTGAGGAAGAAGAATCGGACGATGGAAACAAATGCGAGGCCTCCGTCTTCCATAATCCCGTCGAGTGGACTTGGATCAAGTCGCTGCATGTTGATTTCTACGAGGTTCTGGATTACGACGAAGAGGCCAAAGAGACAAAACAGTTCCGCGATAAAGGTAAGGTAATGAAGCGAACAAATGCGTGCGTTTTGAAGAACGCCGCGGCCCAGGATCACGATCTGAATTAGGAACGTCAGCGTGCAACTGGTCTCGGAGATTTCGTTCAGACCGCTCACAAGTCTTTCGTTCGTGTGGGCAAACGGGATGAGTGTTACGAAACCAATGAATGCACACATGAGAAGCAATATGACGCGGAGTTCCCAGCGACGACGGAAGTAGATGGTCAGGAGATACTGAAAGAGCGAGAAATTGATCAAAAGTGTCAAGGGCATCCATACGGCGTGGCCCAACGACTCGATTTCTCTGGTGGCGGCACTCATCTCACTCAAAATGGCTTCAGTACGTGCTGTAGCTTGATCAATGACGATTCCTCACCAAGAAACGTCCCAGTTTGGTCATTGGCTAGATCATGTCATGGACGATTTATCGATACCACGCAAATAGGATTTCTCTTTAAGCTGATGATGAAGATCAGGTTTATTGTGTTACATGTAGAATTTTGTCTTTAAGCGTCAGTAGATTTGGACTCCACTAGGCGAGTTTAACGATAATCTGCGCCAAATATGAGTCGCAGGGGTCTGCGCCCACGCAAGAAGAAAACCAGAAGTTGAATCTCGTGCTTCATGCTATATGAGTCGTGGATAAGATCTATATACTGCCTGGTTTCCTGAAGCTTAGTGCGAGGTTGACGGTGGAGACACAGAAATCAATGCTTTGGACCCATTGACTTGTTGGGCGGTGATTTGAGCGAGACATCTTTTGATGGGCCGGCGACCGAGTTGTGAGATACCTCGAGTTGTAGCTTGTCTCGAATGGTGAGCATAATGCACATCATCATCGTCACGCGCATCCACATTGCTGCTGCGGGCTCCCACGACGCGTCAGGGTAGTACCCAATGATATCCCACGGGTAGTCATGAGTGACGAAGAGGAAGTAGGCAAACAGCTCGAGACTCTTCGTACGTAGAACGCCTCGGATCCCCACGCTCAAGGCGAGAAAGTAGAATCGAAATACGAAGACGAAGAACAGTCCACCATCTTCCATGATACTGTCTAGTGGCTCGAGTACTTCGAGGTTGAAGTTCGGCCTGCAGATAGCGACGACACTCTTGATCATCATGAAGAAGCCGAAGAGGCAAAACATCTCTGCAACAATCGTCAGGTAGTGCAGCGAGCGGATGCGCACTTTGCGGAGAATGTCGCGTCCAATAATTTCAATCTGAATGATGAACGTCAGAGTCGGGCTCACCTCTGAGATACCATTGAGGTGGTCATGATGATCTTCACTAGGGAGAGCAAAGGAACGAGCGTCACGAAGCCGATGAACGCACAAAAGAATGACACGGATTTCTCGGCGACGGTGGAAGTATACAGTAAGCAGATACTGAGAGAGTGAGAGGTTGATCATCAATGTCAACGGCATCCAGAGCGCCACGGCGTACACTTGCATCAGTCAGAATTAGCATTCTGGGCTCAACGAGAGAGTCAGTGGACTCAGTGGTCAGCCGAGACGGCGAGTCGGCGGCTGTCGTGCCCGTGAACCCAAGGAGCCGTAGGATCGTACCTGCAGGGCCCGTGGGGCGGTGTGAGACTCGGATTCATTTGGTACAAGGATGTGGACGTGGGAAGAGCACCAGGAAGAAGGTGGTGAGCAGCCAGCGAGGAGGTGACGAGCACCCGGAGAGAGGAGGCGAGTACCGATGAGAAGGCGGCGAGCACTCAGAGAGAAGGTGTTTCAGTCCAGAGTAGTGTTGTGGCGTGCGTGAGAGAATGGTTGAGTCTCGTAGCGTAGGTCAGTTGGCAATTTGAGTAAAGTGGCGTGTTGGTGTCACGTGGGCTTTGCTCTGGTGTTTCCTGTCTTTGGTGCAGCAAGCTGGTATCCTGCTTCTTGTTTTAAACCACCAAGCATAGCGTCCCTGTCGATGAAGCGAACTCAAGTCCGCTCTCCTACGGCGGTAGTTCCGTTCCAACAGTCTGCAGTATCCGCACGAGGCAGCACCCAGGGATAACCTTATCTTATCTTCTTGCACTACGTCGGAGTTGACAAACGGAACAGACGATTCAATTGGAGCGAAGCGGACTGGGCAGACATTATTGGATCAAGTTTTGCTCAGGATTTGGAGATGATTGGAGGGGTCTGCTTGTGTGTTGGGATATTTTTGTCCGATGGCACTCGTGTCATGGCGGGCTAATCAATAGCTTCGGCAGGCCAAAAGCGCACGAAACATGGCGGAGCTTGCTGCACTGACGAGCGAGAAGCTGATGGAGATAATCGATGTGGCCGTATGCATGCCACTCGCACTACTCATGAACTGCTCACTCTTCCAGTATCTCCTCACCACATTCTACCGACGACGACGTGAGCCTCTGGTCTGCCTACTGCTCTTTATCGCGTTCCTCAGTTTTTTCAGCTTGATTCCGTTCGGGTTTCCGGATCTGGATCTTGTCCGCGACCTGAATGATATATCGGAAGTGTGCTCCGTCCTCACCTTCTTGCTTCAGATAAGCATCTTGACGCGAGATATCAACAAGAAAATGAAGCTTCGGTTCATCCGCTATATGATGGTCGTCGGTGAGCTTCTTGTTTTGTTTGGTTTGATCGTCCTCACCGGAAATGCTATCGACCTCGTTGCCCCAGGCCTCGGGGTCGAGAAGATCGAGTTTCTCGACGAAGTAACTGAAGGCCTATCACTCGTGTTCATCGTCGTCTTCCGGTTCACGTTTCTTGCCATGGTCAAAGGATATCGAACAATATGGCGTACACAGAAGACAGAGATTGCGTACTATCTCCTCTTCCTCACACACGAGTATCCATTCATGATCCTCGACCGAGTCACAGGTCTCTCGTGGGAACACGTGCAGGGCGTGTGGATGCGCTTCACCATCATCTTGTGCCTCTGGTCGACCATCAAGGCTCGCATCTCGAGCAAGAGCTCCAAGTTCGGCCGGACCACAGGCGCTCTCGGTCCTTCGAGTTTCGGCGAGCCTGTCATCGCTGGACCGCCCAAGCCACCGAGCTCAGCGTCCATGTCCATGAAACGAACCCAAGTCCGCTCACCGACGTCCGTCGTTCCGTTCCAAAAGTCCGTAGTGTCTGTACGAGAGAGCACGAGAGGATAAACAAATACACTTGGTAAGGCGTTAGGATAGAGTAGATACGAGCCATCAAGCCAGCAACACAAGTCAAGGCAAGCCAGACGAGGCGATGGCTACATTGATCACAGTATACGACAACATACGTATATCTATACATCTATCCGTCCAGAGTATACGGTATCCAACCCCTACCCACGCGATCCAGTGCAGTCTATCCGGATACCAGATGGGGTCTCCTATTCCAGTTGTATACAGTACACACCGTGTAGACCATCACTCTACGTGGGTCGCCATACCGTCTCTGGCGTCGGCATGCGCATGGCGAACGCGACGGACTGGCGCGCGTGCGACATCACGGACGGCGCGCCGTCCTGCTACACGGCCTCCTGGTACCTCATATGGGACCAGCTGCGCTACTACGGACTCTGTCAGCTGCCCATCGTCGCGCTCTCGATCATCTACGAGTGGCTCGAACTCTCTAATGACGCGCGGCTCGAGCGCTTGCGGACGCTCTTTGACGCCCCATTAATCGTCGTCGTGGTAGGAAGGAGCGTACACTGATGGTGCATTGCGTTGACTAATGTGTGTGCTGGTAGAATGTCGTGCTTCAAGTTGTCACGTGTATCTACGTCTGCATCGCATGGGGTACGTCTGGCTATATCAGCACTGTTGAGGCTTTCGCACTGACTCTGGCTGCGTTAGTGGTGCGTGGAGGTTCGCTGGCGGTGACGTTTTCCTCCTGGTCGGTCGAATCGTTCTTACTCATTGCCACGGCCGTTGGATACGCCGTGCGATGGATGGCCGCCAAGCACAAGTGCGTCCCATTTGTGTGAACAACTTTTTTTTTCTCCTGTTCAGCTATTGACAAAGTGCTTGGCTGTCTATTGTAGAGTGCGATACACGCTCCGACTCAACAGCCTCTTTGACTTGCTGTCGCTCATCTCGCACTTTACCATTTCGTTCCAAACGTACCCGGTGGACGGTCGGGAACGTCGCTCTTGGCTCGACTTTGGCTTCTTGCGGTCGTATATCCTCTACGTCGTCATCGACAGTCTCTTCACGCGGTTCAAACACAAGACCTTCGTCGCTCAAGTCGGTCTGGTGATGTTCAAAGCGATCTGCTTGGTGTTCTTTGCTGCATGTGTGCTATTCTCGCTCGAACGACTCGGAGACTTGCCCTACACCAACAGTTTCCTGCTTCATGTGTACAAGTGCACTGACGACACTGGCGGCAAGTACATTCTCGTCAACAACGTCACTGGAACGGAGCAGTATCCCAACTGTTCCGAGACGTGGAGCTTCTTCTCGTCCATTTACTTCATGTTTGTGACCGTGTCGACGGTGGGCTACGGTGATTTCAGTCCCAAGACCGTGCTAGGTCAAGTCATGGTGTGTATCATCATCGTCGTCGGTATTTACACCTTCGCGAACGAGTCGGCCGCGCTGTTTTCTATCTACGGCGATCAACGCAACGGACGTGTGCGGTACAATCCATCACGAAATACCGCGCACGTGATCGTCACGGGAAACCCTTCGGCCACGCAGATCAAAGACTTTTTCCGCGAGTTCTTCCATCCAGACCACGACGATATGTTCAGCAGCTTATCAGGCGACCAGTCTTGCGGCTCAAGTGGTGATGGCAAGACCATGCTGCGACATAGGAGCTTTGCAAAATCTATGTCGAAACGAGATCCGGAAGATATGGAAGAAGGCTATTCAGCCGACATACAACGACCTGCTCAAGCCGCCGAAAGCGGCCTTGCCGCCAAGTGGATGCAACGTCGTGGAGCGAATCGCGTTCGTGAAACGCACATCGTCATTTTGATGACGTTCGACACTGAAGCCAGCGACGATGGCGGGATGTCCTTCTTTGAGGAAGTGACGCAATTCGTCAATGAAAACCCTCGATACCACCATCGGGTGTTCATCATCTACGGCTCCCCGCTCAAGGCAAAAGACCTACGACAAGCCAAGTTACGCCAGGCGATGGGCGTATTCTTCCTGCCCAACAAGTTCTCGAGCGACGGCAACCGAGAAGACGCCGCTACTGTGCTTCGAGTGTTATCCGTGTCTCAACAGATCGCGGATCAGTCGCATCTCTTTGCAATGCTGGTCAACTCTGAGAACAAGACTCTGTTGGAAGCTACAGGGCTGAAGAGCGACAACCTTGTCTGTGCAGATGAACTGCGTCTTGGACTCATGGGTCTTAGCTGCCGTTGTCCCGGATTGTCGACGCTGGTTTCCAACTTGATTACTAGTCGCAGTGCAGACTTCCCAACTGATCAAGCACAAGCCGAGTCCGTCGCGCCGTGGCTGCGTGAGTATATCACTGGAGCTGCGAACGAAATCTACTCGTGTACGCTTGCTGGATATCTCCACGGCATGACGTTCACGCAGTGCACTCAGCGAATCCACAAGCATTCTTTAGGTCAAGTCTTGATGATCGCCGTTGAGTACCAGAAGCAGATGCACTTCAATCCTGGCCATCGCTTCCGAATCAAACCGGGCTGTCGCGCATTCATGATTGCCGAGTCGGTTGCTGCTCTAGAACCATTCTCATCAACCAGATCTGGAGAGAGCGGTGCTACTTCGTTGGTATCAAGCACTATCGTTGCTCGAGCACAGCACAAGCTTCTCGTACGAGCAAGACGAGCCCAGCATACCGTCGAACGTCGGTTGCCTGAACACGTCCGAGACTATGTACGACGATGTGGAGGAAGCATAGCGTCGTTTGACATGCCACAGCACCCTCCACCTGCGCTGGTTGCAAACGGAGGACACATTGTGGTTTGCAGCAACGTCGCGAACGATGGTGCGGGATCACGTTCGATTTCTCGACTGGTTAGTTTCCTCCGCCCGCTTCGAGCTCCTCATGTCGAGCGTGTTGTTCCAGTCGTCATCGTAGACTCTGAAGTATTTGACTCGGTCTCATGGCTCCAACTCAGTGAGCTTGGTCAGGTCTATCACGTAGTCGGCTCTCCACAGCGCCATCAGGTGCTTCTTTCGGCCGGCGTTTACTCGGCATCTGCTGTGGTGGTTCTTGCTCAAGGCACTGCAACAGGCTACGACGATTCAAAGGCCATCTTCAATGCGATCCTGGTCAACTCAGCTCTCGAACGCAGCGAAATCTTCACAATCATCGAGCTTCGCGACGTGCACAATAACAAATTCTTGGACTCGGTGGAGAGTTTCGGACCTCGTGGGAGTCCTGATCTGGGTGAAATTGTCCAAGCGTCTCCTGCTGGGTCGTATCGACCATCTCGTCATCGCGGTATGTCAACTACCAGCCACTTATCAGTGGGCTCTCGGGCTCGAAATTCGTCTGCAGCGAAGAAAGTGACCTATTGGGGTCATCAAGTGCGTCTTGCGAGACGAGCTGCGTTCTATGTGAGGGAGTTCTTTTGGGGAAGTCTCCAAACGGCAGCTCTTCACGTTCATGACATGAATAGCGACCAAAACGCAAGCACTGAGTCCGTGGATTACCAGCTGGGCTCAGACGACGATACGTTTTTCCAGGAGCGGTTCATGCGTGGCGCTTTGTTCCCTTCCAGTGTGGCTGACGACCTCCTAATTCAGAGCTTCTTCAACCCGTCCTTGAACCAGTTCATCCGAATGATCTTGGATGGAACAAGCTGCTTCATGCTATACGACTTGCCGCACCAATGGCGACGTCGAAGTGCCACGTATGGCGAGATCTTTGATCACATGACGTCTGGCATCGCAGCAGCACTGCCCATCGGCCTCCTTCGCGCTGGTGGTGGCTTGAACGAGGCTCCTCATCCGTACGTCTACACTTCACCACCATCCCACACGCTCGTCCACCCAGGAGACAAGATCTTTGCGATCATCGACGTCCACTCTATCCATCGCATTGCCAACAAGATCCAGCGTCGGTTCCGTAGTCGAAAGCAAGGACGGTCTGATCCAGGGAGCATACCGGAAGCAGCTGAGATGGCGCATGGGGTTTCAATCGGAACGAGCTACCTGTGAGTGATGGGTGGGGCCAAATACAAACAACCTTCACTCAATGGACTTCAAAAGACTCATCGTGTTCCCATCTTCTCTTCTCATGTGAATCCCAATCACGTAAAAATTGGCATGTTGGACTCTTTGACAAGTAGGTTCAACCCAATTATGTTGTATCAGTATGTATTTTGAATTTGCGTATCATAGGCCGGATTTGGTGTACTTGTTTAGATTGGAAGCGCCAGCTGTTTTCCTAAAATTTCCAAGTGGACTGACCACAGGACAGTCAATTCACAAGTTATAGTCGGAGCTCGTTAGCTCAGTTCTCATTTTGATTCGCATCAACCAAGCATCCCCCCCCAGTCATCATGGGCAGCAACGTGTCGTCCGAGCAGCACCAAGAACTGCTTCGGGCCCCCGTGACCGAGCCGGCGACACCAGTGGCTGGTGTCAACGTCCGCTTCTTGAATCCCACGACCGTAAACTTGCATCTCAAGGAGAAATCATGGGACGACTTTACCATTCGTGACGTGCAAACCGACGAACTGTACTTTCGAATCGACGCTGCCATGCTTTCCATGAGCCAACGGAAAGCTCTGCTTGATGCCAACCATCTCCCTGTTGCCCAGTTGAAGCGGGACCCTACGTCATTCATCACGCACCATTTTGAGATTTTTGAGGACGAAGCTTGCAAACGTCTGCTCTTCCTGATGCAATCCGAGTTCTCCATGTTCAAGAGCGAGCTCAGTCTCAACTTCCGTAACCGCGCCACAGGCAAGCGATGCCAAATGGGCGTCCAAGGCGACTGGAGAGCTCACCACGCCGTGCTTTGGGTTGACGTCGGAGATGGCAACAAGACTGTTGTGGCTCGTGTTCGTCGGCCGACCGACACATTTCGCAACCTCGTCTTGAACCACCAGGACTATTACATTCAGATTGCGCCAAACGTAGACTTGGCGCTCATCGTCCTAGTTTGCGTGGCGATCGACGAGTCGTTCAAGGACTAGCAGATTTGTAGGATGTCGTCTTGTTAATAATATATATATATATATGAAGTACTCACTGTAAATCTACAAAGGTATGGTCGAAGTATAATGTGTACGAAGACGGAGACTGTGCTGTCAGACGTTCATCAAAATATACCTTCTACCATTCTACACATGAGAATAATCACGATAGCCACAAACGGGCCCAAAGCAGTTCGGCTAATTGTTCTACCGGCTTAATCACGGTCATGCCGAAAAAATCATGGTTGAAGGCTCGTACGATACACATCAGCAAAAGTGAGATGCTTTGTCAGCCGTCACGAAATTCTGATTTTTCTCATCCCGTGAGCGTAGGACTCTGTCCGCGGAGTTGCGCGTGTTCTGCTCTGGTCATATTTTGTAGCCACATTCCTTTTTTTGAGTTGCAACGTTTTTGTTCGTGGAACCAATCGCCAGTCATTCGTTAAACCGGTACACTGTCATTGCAAATGACCGCAACGTGTGTAGCGTGTATACTAGAATATATCGTATCAACTCATCTCAATGCTTCCAAAAAGACCTGATAAACACGAAGAACTCATTTCCCAATTTGATACGCATCTAGCAAGCCTTCCAATCAACCTCTACCATGGGAAACGCAGCGTCCGATACCCATCGCGAACTACTCAGCGCCCCACTCACTGAGCCGCACATTCCTATTGCGGCGGTCAATCCAAGATTCTGTTTGTCGACTCCGGTGCTGTTACATCTCAAGGAGAAGACTTGGTCAATGTCCGGTGACGATTTTGTCATTCGTGACGTGCAGACGGGAGAGAACTACTTTCGTGTCGATGGTAGTGTCTTTTCGATGACCGATCGGAAGACTCTGATCGACGCCAGCAACAACGCAGTCGCACACATGAGGAAGGATCCGTTCTCTTGGGGTATTACCATCAACGACATCTATGCGGATGCTGACGCCCAGGAGTTCTTGTTCCAAATCAAGTCCAAATTCTCGTTGTTCACTAGCGTGCTCAACCTGACGTTTCGTAACCTCATTACAAACAAGCAGTGTCGAATGGGTCTCGAAGGTGACTGGCGAGCGCGTAACGCCGTGATCTGGCTTGATGTTGGCAACGGACAGCTGATCGTTGTCGCGCGTGTCCGTCGACCATCGTCCACAGCTCGCAACATCATCTTCGGAAAGCAAGACTACTACGTTGAGATCCCACCGAACGTTGACGTGGCTCTGATCGTCCTCATTTGCGTGGCGATTGACGAATCCTACAAAGATTAGAAATAGACAGCTACCCACCGTGAATCTTCGGCAACGAAAGAGATATAATCTCCATACAAACTGTAATAGCCATTGATAGAGACATGACGATCCGTAGCCATTGCAAATGTTCGAGATTTTCCACACATCCTTTTGGTATACTGAAAAAAATTCAAGATGGCCACGTGGAGAACTCACTTGCTGAAGAATAACCCAGTTCTCCAATAAGCTCATTTTTATTCTCAGCAAACAAGTTCAAAACCAAGCTCTACCATGGGGAACACAACCTCTGAAGCATGTGGCGGACTTCTTCGTGCACCCGTGACGGAACCGTCTAAGCCAATCGCCCGTGTCGACGCCCGCTTCTGCTCTTCAACAGCAGTGACGCTGCATCTCAAGGACAAGTTTTGGTCCCTCTCGGGCGATGACTTTACCATTTGTGATGTACAAACTGGTCAAGTCTACTTCCGTATCCGCGGGAGCGATTTCTCATTGAGCGAACGAAAGGCTCTGCTCGACGAGAACTACGTTGCCATCGCACATATGCGAGAAGCTCCTTTTACACTTACCAACGACTTGTTCAACGTTTACGCCGACGCTGACTCCAAGAAGTTCTTGTTCACCATCGAGTCTACGCTTTCAGTATTCAGCAGTGTACTCAAGGTCAACTTCCTCAACCAAGTCACAGGAATGCGATGCAAAATGGGTCTCGAAGGCGACTGGCGCGCGCGGAACGCCGTGATCTGGCTCGACGCTGGCGAAGGTCGGTTTATTGTTGTCGCACGTGTCACTCGAGCTGCAACCACGGGTCGCAGCATCCTCCTCGGCAAGCACGACTACTACGTTGAGATCGCGCCAAATGTCGACCTGGCTCTCATCGTTCTCATCTGCGTGGCAATGGATGAGTCGTCCAGAGATTAGATTAAATGCTCCTGGCTGTTAACAAGCAAGATGCCAAGATTCCGTCCAGATCGTGCGGCAATGAATGGTTTCCTCAAACTTCCCAACTTCGATAAGCAACACACACACATCCGTATACACGCGAACTGCCGCGAATAAACGTACAACTGACTGACTGATGTGTGCACTCGAATAATTTGTATCAACTCATCTCAGTCAGTCAGTCAGACCTGGTACTTCTACGGTCATCACGACGCCACACTTTGCATCATCAATGTGCTTGACGCAATCGTGCCGCTTCCTCTTCCTCTCTACTGCATTAATTATGTGAGGCATATCCGCCGCCTTTCTTGCAAAATCCCATTCTAAAACACGAGTGGGTACCCAAAAGAAGGCGATTCGTGTGGATAGTACAATGAGTGATGGGCAGAGTGATGTGACCTGCACAACGGAGTAGACTTGCGCTTGGCCTCTCGATGCTTGTGGTCAAGCGCTAGGGTGAAAATTTAGTGCAGTGGGAAGCTTTTCCCAGGCCATGACGTAATTGTGATGAGGAGAGTGGAGAATTCACCGTATAAACCAAGACCTCATTTCCCAATTTGATACGCATCTAGCAAGCCTTCCAATCAACCTCTACCATGGGAAACGCAGCGTCCGATACCCATCGCGAACTACTCAGCGCCCCACTCACTGAGCCGCACATTCCTATTGCGGCGGTCAATCCAAGATTCTGTTTGTCGACTCCGGTGCTGTTACATCTCAAGGAGAAGACTTGGTCAATGTCCGGTGACGATTTTGTCATTCGTGACGTGCAGACGGGAGAGAACTACTTTCGTGTCGATGGTAGTGTCTTTTCGATGACCGATCGGAAGACTCTGATCGACGCCAGCAACAACGCAGTCGCACACATGAGGAAGGATCCGTTCTCTTGGGGTATTACCATCAACGACATCTATGCGGATGCTGACGCCCAGGAGTTCTTGTTCCAAATCAAGTCCAAATTCTCGTTGTTCACTAGCGTGCTCAACCTGACGTTTCGTAACCTCATTACAAACAAGCAGTGTCGAATGGGTCTCGAAGGTGACTGGCGAGCGCGTAACGCCGTGATCTGGCTTGATGTTGGCAACGGACAGCTGATCGTTGTCGCGCGTGTCCGTCGACCATCGTCCACAGCTCGCAACATCATCTTCGGAAAGCAAGACTACTACGTTGAGATCCCACCGAACGTTGACGTGGCTCTGATCGTCCTCATTTGCGTGGCGATTGACGATTCCTTCAAAGATTAGAAATAATAGACAACTTTCAGTTCTCCAATAAGCTCATTTTTTCATTTTTATTCTCAGCAAGCAAGCTCAAAACCAAGGTTTATCTAGATACCACGACTACTACGTTGAGATCGCCAAATGTCGACGTGGCTCTCGTCGTTATCATCTGCGTGGCCATGGACGAGTTAGATTAGATGCGACATGACACTTGTCATAGTGGGGTGGGTCTGCACGGGCTCAGCATGCTAGCCATGACCTCTTCTGGCTGTTAACAAGCAAGACGTCAAGTTTCCGTCCCGATTGTGTGGCAATGAAGGGTTCCTAAAATTTCGATTCGCAACTCCGTTACTCGAAGTACGTATCGTAAGCACTAGCACCTAGACTAGGCTAGGCTGTCCACTCGGCGGACTCTAGGTTATTATGTGCAGCGGTATACTGAACAATGTTCAGTATACCTCTCCTTGTTGATTGCACACCCATATGTTCGGAAATCCTACACCTTTCAATAACTTGACAAGTGACCAAGTCTTCTTGTACTGTTAGACTTGGTCATTCGCCAACATCTCGACCATGGGTAACTCGTCATCGACCGATCAACATCTCCACTTGCTGGGTACTCCGCTGACAACACCACCGACGGCTGCCGTGGCTACAAGTAAGAGCTTCTGTTCTTCGTCGCCTGTGACTCTGTACCTGAGGGAGAACTTCTGGCAGCCGCAAGGCAATGAGTTCTACATCAAAGACGCCAACACTGGCCATGTCCACTTCATGTCGCGAGGCATTGCAGCCGCGCTGAGAGATGCCAACAACGTCCCCATCGCGTACATCAAGAAGGAGACCCGTACTTTCTTCAAGGTCTACGCTGACGCCGCTCACGAGAAGCTCGTCGCCAACATCAGACCCAAGTATACATGGAGGAGCCAGGAGCTCGACGTTCGATTCTTCAACATCGCGACTGGCAAGTGGTGTCATGTGGGCATTGCAGGCGATTACGATACACACCACGCCGTAATCTGGCTCGACACTGGCGATGGAGTGGTCGGCATTGCGCGGATCCGCTCGCCACCGTCGGCTCGGGGCTTTGGTAACAAGGACTACTTCCTCGAGATCGCTCCGAATGTCGACATGGCGCTCATCGTCGTGATCTGTATGGCGATCGACGAGGGTCACATTCGGGATGATTATCTCGTGTAGAATAGCACAAATATTCGCATCTCTCAGCAGCCGTTGGACTCAACACTTTTGGGATAGTGGGATGCTCAACCCAAAATTTACCAAACACTTCAATATCTCTTTTTCATCGTCAACCGTTGTTGGTATCTTTCGGTCAACCAGTTACTTCACTTAGTAGTTCCCAATTACCAAGCACCGAGCAATGGGCAACGTCCCATCGGCAGACACTCTCCGCATCCTCAAGGCCCCGCTGTGCAAGCCAAGTACACCAGTCGCTGCGATCAGTTCCGACCACTGCGCGTCGTCGCTAGTGACTCTGCATCTCAAGGAGCATGTCTCTCTCTCGGGTGATGACTTTACCATTCGTGATACACGCTCAGGGAAAGTGTGCTTCCGCGTGTCCGGTTTACCACTATTGTTGAATCAACGCAAGACACTCCTCGATGCAAACAACGTTCCCGTCGCGTACATGCACCAAGAACCACTCGGATACTTCAAAATGTTCCACGTCTACGCAGACTCAGCTGCCCAGAGGCCGCTCTTCGACATCAAGGCCAAGTTCTCCGTCGTCAACAGCATGCTTGATGTCAAGTTCGAGAACCTCGTGAGCAAACGGCAGTGTCGAATGGGCTACGACGGTGACTGGAAGGTCCGGAACGCCGTGCTCTGGCTCGATCCGGGAGACGGTCAGATCCTGACGGTTGCACGCATCTACCGACCGACAGTGACCGACCGCAACATCGTTCTGGGCAAGCAGGACTACTATGTGGATGTGCCGCCCAACATCGACTTGGCGCTCATCGTTCTGCTCTGCATCGCACTCGACGAAGCGCGCAATGACTGAGACCAATGGATTCAGTGAACTTGTCAAGTGCAATACGACTATAGCAGTATCTCATTGTAGTCATGCCTACTACATCTCAGCCCAATGAACTACAATACGATATTACTCACAAATCCTCATGAGGAGGAAAGTCACTTGTTGCGTCATGGGGAACAATCCGTCGGCGGACAAGCTGCGCATCGTCAAGACACCGCTGCATATGCCCAGCACGGCCATTGCTGCAGTCAGCACCGCTTTCTGTGGTAAAAAAAAAACGGCGTGACGCTCCATATCGAAGAGCAACTCCTGGACAGCGTCACTATCCGTGATGCTCGGTCCGGTCAACTGTGTTTCCGCGAGGCTGACGTCGTGCCATCCATCTTCACACAGAAGACGCTACTCGATGCGGGCGGCAAGCTGATCGCTACCATCACAAAAGAACGGTATGGCTACCTAAAGACATTCCACGAAATTTAGCTCCAGAAAGAGATATTGGGACATCTACTAACTTCATGCCCACATCCATACAGGTAGCCATTGCAATCAGGTTGGAATCTATGTGTACATTTGTTTGTTTTATCCGTCAAAAAGTCTAAAAAGCATCGGCAGCCACGTCCGCGTGCGCTTCGATCGCGTCCAGGATCGAATCAGCGTCGTCGTGTTCCGCACAGTACTCTTCAATCTCAGCTGGCGTAAAAGTGCGCGAAGCCACGTTGTAAATCGCCTGCAAGCGCTCACTCTGCTTCTCCGTGAGCTTCTCCATGCAGTAGTACTCGATCATGTGCTGGCACTGGGTCGCGTTCATGTGCGTCAGCAACAGCATCTTGTTCACACGACCAGGACGAATGAGCGCAGGATCCAACTTTTCTGGGTGGTTCGTCGTCATGATCACAATACGACCAGGGCAGTCGATCACACCGTCGAGCACGTTCAAGAGACCCGAGAGGTTGAGCTTGTCCGTCTCCTTTGGCTTGAGTGCAGGACCCATGAGCGAAGGCATGAGCTCTTCATCTCCAGCCTTCTCGGCATCGTCGATCTGCTTGGCCTTCTTCTGACTCTCCACCATACGCTCCACGCTGCTTTCACTGCGCACGAACGTTGGCTTCTCCTCACGGGTCTGGACGACACGCGAGGCAGCGTCAATGTCTTCCATCACAAACACCACGTCCTCAAACGTCAACGGCACAGGGTAATCCATGCCTTCAACCGTGAACTTCAAGTCAAAGACAGCATCCAAGAGCTCCTGATTGGTTCGGATCTTGGACAAGTTGATGGTGACAATATGGCGCTTGGTGTGCTGAGCAATGGCCTTGATGAGACTCGTCTTACCGGTGCCTGGAGGGCCGTGGAGCAAGAAACCAAGCTTGTATGGGAACCCGCGGATCGCAAACTTGCCAGTCTTCTTCATAAAATGATCAAGCAACTGCATGACGTTGGTCTTTTCGTCAAAGAACAAGTTGTCGAAGGTTTTCTCCTCACTCAAGGCGTAGCGCTTGTAGGTCACGACGGCGTTAGACGACGCCATCGAGTCCGAGCCACCGTTCTGGATGTAGAAGTAGCGGGACTTGTCGCTCTTGTGCTTGGCACGCTCCTTGGCACGGTAAGCGGCAAACGCGTTCTGAACGAGCTCATCGATGCGAGTCGCACCGTCCTCACGCGCCGAGCGGAAGCGGAACACGACCTTGCTCTCCTTGACCGTCAACTTGTCGTCAGTCTCACCGGACGAGACGACTTCGTGCATGAACTCGACGCCGTCCGCCACTTCGATCCATTCCTGGAATGGAGGAAGCTCTTCGACGTTGAGCTTCTCGACTTCACAGCGGTTGTCCTCTTCGTCCTCCGTGGACGACATACTGGTCATCGAGTGCGTATCGTCATTGTCATCGTCGAGGGTCTTGGCCTTCTTCTTAGGCTTCTCGATCAACTCGCAACGCGCCGTCTTGTTGCGCAAGTCGATCATCTCGGACAAGTAGATGGACACGGCCTTCTGGAGCACATCGTTCTGCTGCTCGTTGTCCCAGACCGTACCATAGCGGTTGAACTTTTGTGTGAACTCAATCACGCGATTGACGTACGCCGTGTCATCCCGACGCAAGACAATGTTGCAAATGAGCGTCCAGAGCGAAGTCTGGGACGTCTGCACGGCGTTCATGACGCGCTGGATGAGCAGCGGCACGAGCATGCAGAGGAAGGCGTCGACCAGCACATGGTTGGTGCGCAGCGTGTTGATGAGACCGAATTCGATGGCCGTGGAGCTCATGGCGACGTGGCAAATGTGGAAATGAGCTTCGAGTTGGATGACGCCATTGCCACCCGAAGAGGTCGTTTTCGAAAGAGTGATGGCTGAGGGTCTAAAATGATGGTCCCTCTTTAGACTCCCACTCTTTCTGCACTCAGCTGTGTTTTGTGGACGAGGGTACACATGTGGTTAGACCATCACTGTTGCCGGAGGGGACCAATCCGATGTCTTGTACGTGGGTTGGGATTTTGCGATTGGTCACCCAGATGGGTTGATAGTGAGTGTTGGTCTAAATGCGAAAAAGTGAAATTTGGGAAAGTTCCCGGACACCACGTCAGCCTCAAACGTGAAGTCTTGGCTGGTTGCATCTCACCCGTGGGTAGGTACCCACGGGTGAGTTTCGTTCGACGTCCACGCACGGGACGAACGGATAACGGACCCGTGGACGGAGCTGTAGTAATGACGCATTTCCAGTTTGGACTTAAATACAGCACCTCGACGGCAAGCGAGATGGACCCGCTCGGAATGACGGTGGATTCCTTCGATGTTACGGACATTGACGGCCTTCTGGGTGCGTACCGTACAGGATACATCCTTCTGGATGGTATCTTGTGTCTGGTTGCAGTTGCTGTGGTCCAGCAGCTCATCAGCGCGCTTCAGAACGACGCCGACTCGTCTGTCTTCGCCAAGCTTTGGGCATTCCTCTATTCGGATGAAGCGACCGTGGAGCGTGTGATTGAGATCACGCAGCGCTACAACCGCGATGGATACAAGGTCTGGGATTACGACCAGAAGAACCACTTGCTGCAGAAGGCGATCGGGCAGTACATCGCGGAGATTAGTGGCCTTGAGATCAAGAATGGCAAGTACGAGCTGATTGACGTCGTGGAGAAGGAAGAGGAAGACGACTACTGGACGGATAGTGAGGATGAAGACGGTGCTGAGACCAAAGAAGATGAACCAGAAGATACTCGCCGTGTAGACTGCCTTCCAATTGCAAACGAGTGGCTTGAAGTCGAGCCAGGAATCATGTTTCGTCATGAGCTGGTGACCCCAGAGAACCCAGGCGAACGCAAGGGTGTGACACAACACAAGGTCATCTATCGCTTCAGTACGAAGAAGGCGAATGGCACGGATGGCATTGATGCGTTCATCGAAAAGGCCTACAGTCAGTACCAAGAGCTGGAGCGACAGAGAGTCAAGGAAGACAAGTCACGCTACTTCTACATCCAGTCGGGAACGATCGATTCAGAAACCGATGAAGGCGTCAAGAAGAGTTCTATGGCATACAAGCGCTACGCTCTTGGTGAAGAGAAGACCTTTGAAAACCTCTTCTTCAATGAGAAGGCAACCGTCATGCAACTCCTCGACAACTTTACGAACAAAACGGGCAAGTTTGCAATCAAGGGGTTCCCATACAAGCTTGGTTTCTTGCTCCATGGCCCACCAGGCACGGGTAAGACCAGTTTGATCAAGGCTATTGCTCACCACACCAAGCGCCACATCGTGACTATTAACCTTGCCAAGATCAAGTCGAACCAGGAGTTGATGGATGCGGTGTTCGACCTGAAGTTTACGGTGCATGGTATGGACACTGCGGTGTCCATGTCAATGGAGGACGTGATCTTCGTGATGGAAGATATTGACTGCGCGTCATCTGTCGTCGGAAAGCGTGTGGAGGAGCCTGCTATCAAGAGTGAGCCATCGCTGGAGCCAGAGCTTATTGACGACTACTTGACGATGCGCATGATCAAGAAGATCATGGACGAGGACCAGAAGAAGCAGAAGCTCAATCTCGCCGGTCTGCTCAATGTGCTCGACGGTGTGATTGACTGCCCAGGCCGTATCATCATCATGACCACCAACCACCCAGAGAAGCTCGACCCAGCGCTCATCCGTCCTGGTCGAGTGAACAAGAAGCTGCTTTTGTCGTACATGGGATGGATTCAGGTGCAGCAGATGATCGAGTACTACTCGATGGCGGCGCTCAACGACGAGCAGACTCAAAGCCTTGAGCGTATGTTCGCTGAAGCGACTCACTTGGTGTCCCCAGCCGAAGTAGAAGAGCTCTGTGCTGAGTATGAGACGGTCGATGCGATTCTCCACGGCCTGGAACGCATCGTCATGGGGCTGGATTGATAGAATAGAGAACCAATGTTGATAATCAAAAAGTAACTTTTCAATGTGTTGCGTGGTCGACAACGTCCAAAAAATTAGAAATTCCTTTCTTGAGGACACCACAAATCAGTGGGATGCGCTCTGGTTTACTCCCTCCGGGCGTCAAACGTTGTAGCCCAATCAGCAGTCGCCGTCTCCAGTCGAAGTATCCTCGTCCTGTCTGTGACGTGATTGCAAGCCACTGCCTTTAATCCAATGTGACGTGCCACACGACGAATGGCCACGACGGGCAGTGAACCCACGTGCTTCACCTGAGCCCATCCTTGCTGATCGTCTCATCAGCTGATTGGGTGGCAGAGGCAACGTGACCGACACTCACCTGTACATCCACCATCATTCATAAATCAGGGAACAGATGGGTTCAAAACAACCGAAGAGGTCAATTCTTTCGATGAAAGTCAGGACGTTTGGGTGGATGTCTCTCATTTTCGAATTTGCAGCGTTGTACACACTTCAACTGACGACAATGGAGGCAAACGCGACAGCTACGCTCTCTCAAAACACCACGGACACACCACAAGACCTCACGAGTCTGTTAGGCTCGTATCGCACGGGCAACGTCGTCATCGACACGCTGCTGTGCTTGCTCGTGCCGATTCTGCTTCAACAACTCGTCTCTGCTCTGCAGAATGGCTCTGAAAAGTCGCTCTTCATGATGCTCTGGGCGTATATCTGGCCGAAGAAGGAAGAAGAAGTCGTCGAGCGTATGATTGAGATCACTCAGCGCTTCACGCGCGATGGGTACAAGGTCTGGGATTACACGCAGAAGAACCACTTGCTCCAGAAGGCCATCTCGCTTTACCTCGCCAAGACGTTGAAACTCGATACCAAGGACGCCAAGTACGAGCTTTTGGACAAGCCAATTCAGGTCGCCAAGCCCAAGGACAACGACGATGGTGGCTCGGACACAAGTAACTCGTCGTGCTACTCGTCTGAGGATGAAGATAACGACACGTACTACGGCGCTGTGGACCAGCTTCGTGTCGAGTCGCTTCCGATGGTGAACCAGTGGATCCAAGTGGATAAGGGTGTCAACTTCTTGCACGAAATCGTGACACCGCAGAACCCAGGTGACCACAAGGGCGTGACCGAGACCAAGGTGATCTTCCGCTTCCGCTCGAAGCTAGCGGATGGCACGGATCGCATCGACGCGTTTATTGAGAAGGCTTATGCCGAGTACCAGATGCGCGAGCGTGAGCGCGTGAAGGAAGACAAGTCGCGATACTTTTACATCCAGTCCGGTACCAAGGAATCTGGTTCAGACTCAAAGACGAGCACGGTGGCGTACAAGCGGTACACTCTTGGTGAAGAGAAGACCTTTGAAAACCTCTTCTTCGACGAAAAGGCCAATGTGATGCAGCTTCTTGACAACTTCATGAAGAAGTCAGGCAAGTTTGCCATCAAGGGGTTCCCGTACAAGCTCGGTTTCTTGCTCCACGGTCCACCAGGCACGGGAAAGACGAGTCTGATCAAGGCCATCGCGCACCACACCAAGCGCCATATTGTCACGATCAACTTAGGCAAGATCAAGTCGAACCAGGACTTGATGGACGCGCTGTTCGACTTGAAGTTTACGGTTCACGGCTTGGACACGGCAGTGACGATGTCGTTAGAGGATGTGATCTTCGTGATGGAAGACATTGACTGTGCTTCGTCGATCGTCCAGAAGCGTACGGACGATAAGGACGACGCTGCGTCAAATGCCCGTAAGATGGAAGGCATGTCTGTGGAGGACAAGCTCATGTCGGAGATGATCAAGTTCGTTTTGGACGATGAAGAGAAGCACAAGAAGCTCAACCTCGCCGGTCTGCTCAATGTGCTCGACGGTGTGATTGATTGCCCAGGCCGTATCATCATCATGACCACCAACCACCCAGAGAAACTCGACCCAGCGCTCATCCGTCCTGGTCGAGTGAACAAGAAGCTGCTTTTGTCGTACATGGGATGGATTCAGGTGCAGCAGATGATCGAGTACTACTCGATGGTGAAGCTGTCAACAGAGCACTGTGAGCGATTGGAGCAGGTGTTCACGAGTGCGAGTCGCCCAGTCTCACCAGCTGAAGTGGAAGAGCTTTGTGCTGAGTATGAGACGGTCGATGCGATCTTGGACGGGTTGCAGCGACTCATGCAGAGCGCGTGAGAGTAGTTAGAACTGAGTTGGTACATTAGCTAAGATAAAATCCAGAAACCTTTTTTGCGAGACAATGGCTAGCCTCTTGACTTACTGTGTCCGATATTGGCGAGTATGATGGATTTGCAAGTCTCTATTATACAAAGTTAGAGGAAGATCGATCCCACTACATGGGTTTCCCATCGAAGCGCGAGGAACAAGGCCTCGAGCATCCACGCATCCGGTCCAACGCCTAACGAGCTGTGGATATCGCCACCAAAGGCTATCTTGCTGTGCTCATCGGCATCACCTGCTCGGTCAAACGTGACCCAACCGTAACAATCCATCCAAAACTCTTGTAGTAGCGGCTCGTGCTTCGGTGGAACCAACAAATTATGGTCTAGCCATCGCAGAATCACACAATAACCAGTTGGCGTCTCGAAAAGGGATGTAAGGAAGAAGAACTTGACTAACGAGAGTCCGTCTGGGCTGGTAAAGACACGTAACAAGACCGAATTTCTGTCATCAATGCGCTGGACTCCGTAAACGCGCGGGATCATCGATGCCGAGTAGAGTTGTTGGGTCTTCTTAGGCGACGAGAGGAAGTCCCAACCACGGAAGGCAATATCATCCACCGAGAGATTGTGGAACGTCTTCTTCAGGTCAAATTTGACCCATTCTCCGTCAAGATGACGCTTGTCTCGCCAGCCATACACCGACATGCCCGTAGACTGGAAGATGGTGCTCTTAAGGAACGAGCCCATGTCCAAATACGTTTGCTTGGCCATTCTCTCACAGAATTCGAGCGTGAGTGGAGCACGAAGACGCGGAACGACGAATGATGCATCATGGGACGTTAAACTGACAGCATCTTTCAACAACACTACAAACTAGAAAGCATATAATGTGGATAAGTCACTCGCCTCGGGCAGTAATGATCAAATGGCACGTACCTGACTGGGCCCAAACACGTCTGCATGGGGTGACGGCGTCACAAATCGACGCAACTGGGAGGTAAACTTCTTGTAACCTTCCAATGCCGCTTGCATAGCCTCGTTCTGCTGAAGAAGCCTCTCCTTCACTTCGGAAATGTCCGTATACAGGGTCCGCATGCCTTCGTCTTGGTTATACGGGACATCAGCAATCAGCGCACACGCTTCTTGCAATCGATACTGGTCCAGCATGTCCTCGTATTGATTCTTGAGCTCCTGGACTTGGTCTCGAAGTGCTTGCAGGCGATTCTGTCCACGTCAGAATGGACGTTATAGTCGTCCTCATTCAATTTTTCTCGATGATCTCACTTACCATTTTACGATAATACGTCCGACGCATATGCAGCCGCTGCCGCTCCTGCCGCTCCTTCTCGCTGAGCGGCGCCGTTAAGGGCGAGAGCGCCGGCAAGCTATCATTCTCAGGGGACGAGCTGCCGCTCATGGTCGCACTGACGAGGTCTCGACGCAATAATGCAGGACTCGGTCGGGTCAGTCGCGAGTTTGAGTGCAGTACCAGACGTATCCTAAAAGATAGGAAATGAACCGCACCCTAGACCCAAAAGAGTCGAACCCTCGCTCCTTTGATCGCCACACACATTCATTACGAGAATTTACAAATTCCGAGACCAACATAATGCATTAACTAAAGTCCTCTTGGCCTCTTGTCGATCTCTTGTCCGTCTCGCGCGGGGGTTTGGTTGGCGGTCCGAAGCGAGTCGGAGTTTATTATTTTACATGTTTTCTAACCTTGACGTAATTGGTACTTGTCTAGAATTTAGGTATGTTATAGGTTGCTAAGATATCAGTCTGGTGGTTGGTGAACCCATTTTTAGAACCCATTCGAGGATGTGCTTGTCGTCGTGTTCTGGCCAACACGCCAACGCACGGATTGTACGATTCATCATATTTTGTTGATCTATGTGACCATGTTCCATGCGCGATGAATCGTTACCGAGGTTACGGTAGAGATCAGTGTGAGTAATGCTATTCAGTGATCGATGTCACATAGAACCATGGTCAAATCCTCAACATTGTGAAGCGACTCTTTCCCGATCATTCGCGCTCGCTACGGACCATACAGCTTGGATGACATTGAGGTGTCAGCGAGACCACTTCAAATAGTTGGGCATCACTGATACAGCTATTTTGTCCATGTTCCACCACCGTCGAGTTTGCATGAATGGATAATACAAGCGGTACTAACTTAGTTTACTAACGCTTTCAAGAGCCTGAGAAGATTATTTTTCGATGATTCACGAACATGACGACGTCGCACGAGCTTCTCCCCCGAGCTTCTCCCCGAGCGTCTCGCCGCTCACAGCGCCTCTGAGTGACAAGGAGCGTGACGAAAGGCAGCGCTTGCATGTACGACGGTCCTACTACCGAAAAAGGTTGCGTGGCGATCTTCGTGAGACGGTCCCGTCGCTAATCAGAGCTAATATCCTGACAGAACCGACTCCAAACGCTTCGAGATCGCGTCAAACGGCTGGAGTCCGAATACGCCGACATGCTGGATCGGTACCGCCTGCAAGAGGCATGCGTTCTGATCGCCAATGTCCCCCATTACGACCCTCACGACTCCCTCACGTCACGGTACACCGACTTGGCCGAAGATAAAGAGGAACTACTCAAGCAGAATGAGTCGATGCGTGCGGCGGTGGCGACTTACGACAAGTTTATTCGTAAAATACAACGCTTTGTGGTGCCGAAGCCGCAGGCCGATGAGCTCTTGCCCAGCCAGGTACGATTACGCGGGTCCACGCGTCGAGCCCAGTTAATTAACGCATATCTCGGCGTGTAGCTCTTCTACCAGACTTTGTCGTGCCAAGCCTCAGATAGCCATTTACGGTCGAGTTTTGCCAGAAGATGGCCAAACAAACGTATACCCAGACTGCATTGTTCCTCGAAAGCGCCTAGTTCAAGACGACCGGTGTGTCGGTTGACGGTTGGCGTGACAAGCGACTTGACGAGGGAGAGTGGGTCAAACTTCACTCCAAGAAGACGTTTGCCAACATCACTACTGAGGATATGGCCACTCGAGGCGAATCAACAGTTGTACTCGGCCCAGATGAACCCACGAGTCTATGCCGTTCAAGAGGTCGACGAGAAGAATACGGTCTTGCTGCGTGTACTTACCGGTCCAGACGGGCTTTCGCTGGTCAAATTCCTGTTCCTCACGTCGCTTATGAAGACTCCAACTGGGTATTGTGTCATTCTTCGCTGGCTGGATAGCGATCTGCTTGCTCCCCAGCCCGATCAGCACTGCGTGACCGGTGTAGGCGGTCCACGCCACCGCAGCAATCAACTCGGACGCCTGGATGCTCGAGTTGTTGTTTTACCCTCTTCAATTCGAAAGCCTGGCGGTTGGACTCAAGTTCCTCTAGCGGACACACTGCGTTCTTGGAGCCTGGCTAAAGATCCTTCGATTCAAGAGAAGTTCTCGAGCAGAGACGTGATAAGGGCATGGTAATGAAAGCCAGTTTTGGATCTGTGTCATTTGAGAACTGAGTCTTGCCGAGTTCTCCTCCCCAGTTTCAGTTTTGAGGTCAGCAACGCAACCATGAAATCCACACAATCCATCTCTACGGCATTCCTCCTTCACTCATTTCCTTGAGTATCGCCTTTCAGGACGAAGTCCCTGGCCAAGTTCAAGTCGCAACGGTGAGACACGAATTGCTTTTATTACAAGCCTTGATTAGTCTCTGACTCACATACAGGAGTTTAATTATCACCTCTTTTGTAGCCCGTCTTGACGTGAGACGAATTCAGTTCACGAACATGACGACCGAGAATACGACGAGTCTCACGCAACTCTCGCGCGTGCGAGCGCCACTGACCGACGAGGAGAAGCGTGAGCGGCAGCGTATGCATGTGCGCAAATCGTACTATCGAAAACTGGTGTGTATGGGTTGTTCTGGTGGACACAAAGTATCGAAAGGTGACGTTTTGTACCCAGAATCTCCTTCAATCGCTTCGTGAGGAAGTCGAGCGACTTGAAGAGGAATACGCCGAGATCGTACACCAGGTCAAGCTGAAGGAGGCTGTTTCCTTCATTACGGATGGATCTGCTGAGAGCGAGTCGATCGCAGCGCTTTATGCAGACGCCTTGGAGGTGAAGAAGGAGCTCAACCAGCAAAATGAAGCCATGCGTATGGTACTCGGCGAGTATCAAGGCTTCGCACGTCAGATGCGCGAGTTTATGACGCCAGTTGTCGAATCTAAAGCCGAAGAAACGGGGGAGGTACGTGGGTTCATCGAATGTTGCCTACTGTTCCTTCTGACGTTCCGTTTTCGGTTAGCAATCCGAGGGTACACTAGCTCTCACTAACGAAGACCCAACAATTGTGGTTCCGATGCTAGAAGTGCCACTTACACCAGCATTCTGTCGTAAGATCACGGATCAAACACACGAGGAGGTGTCCCGATTCCGCCAGAGACCAGACTTTCAGACCACAGGCATGTCCGCGTTTGGCTGGCGAGACCGAAGTCTACGGGAAGGCGAGTGGCTCAAATTCCTCCTGAAGAAGACGTTTCGCCACGAGTCTGCAAGAGAGCTGACTGCTCGAAGTTGGAACTTCCTTTCATCACCCAAGCACATGCAGGGACTCCACTCGGCTTCGATGAACCCCCGGGTCTTCACGATCCAGAAGGTCGATGACCAAAACGCTGTGATGATGCGCGTACTCTCTGGTCCAGACGGGCTCTCACAGGTGAAGTTCCTCTTTATGCTCTCGCTCTTTGAGATTCCGACGGGCCATTGCATCATCCTTCGCTCCATCGATCAAGGGTTACTCGCTCCGTATGAGAATCCGCCCGGTGTGATCGAGCACTGGATGGACTGCTACGTGTGGATCACATTTGAGCGCACTGGAGACGACGATCAGCACTGCGTAACGAGCTTTGGAGGTGACGTACCGTACTCTGTAGGCATTGGGGCGAGTACGTGGGTACTCGAGGTCTTGTTCCTCGCACTACGATGGGAGAGTCACATTGTCGGGCTCAATCTTGTCAAAAGTTGTTGACTTATCCTTCCAACGTTACTTTACGTAAACGCGGACGACGAATTGTCACATGCCTGCCTGTTGGTCCAGGACGCAGCACGACATGTGGCTTTGAAGTCGTAGGCTTGAAACGCCTCCGTCAACTGAGCTTTGTGTTAGCAAATCCGTGTGAGTAGCCCCTCAAGGAGGTGAAAAAGATGGAACGATTGGCCACTCATCCTCTTTACCATCCGCATTTTTTGCTCGATGTGTGACTGCGTTTTGTTTCCAAAACATCAGTTAGGACTTGTTGCATTCATTATGAAAATATCGCATAATACAAGCAGTACTTCTGGCGTGTAATCTCGGCAGGACAAACGCCGCAGCATCTGGATTGTGTTCAGGAAGGACTCTGACGCCATATTGCCCCCATCTGTCGTCGAAAGTGTTCAAACCACATCCCCCACAATTGAATTCACAATCTTGTCAATGGCTGACCCAGCGGATTCGAACCAGCCGAGGCAAGAGCCCAGCTCCTCGACCTACCGCGACGAGCGAAGAGCGCGCCAACGGGTGCATGCACGCCGTTCGTACTATCGTAAACTGGTTCGTGGGCTGATCGTGGCCACGTACTTCACGCTGATAAGCCTCTCCTTTTGTGGTCAGTCGTCGATGCAAGTACTTCGCGACCAAGTGCAGAAGCTCGAGAACGAATACGCCGAAAAACTTCATCAGAATCGTCTTCAGGGGGCCTGCGCGTTTGTTGAGGAGCACGAATCAAGTACAATGCAAAGGAAGAAATCGATCAAGGAGCTTTACGCCGATTTGATGGAAGTGTAGGAGCAGTTGCGCCAACAGAACGATGGCTTCCGGGGGTTACTCAACCAGCACCGAATGTATGCACACCAGGTCCAGCAGTGGTTGTCGCTGTCTAGTACAGACGAGGTAGGTTTCTTCAAAAATCTACTTTTGGGGCACAGTTGCAACACTCAACACTCTGTGTAGCTCGAAAGCGTATCCAACAATCATCTAGACGAATAAATCGTGATTCAGGCGATGCAGATGCCTTTGACCCTCGATTACTGCCAGAAGATCGCCCTGGAGACGTTCGCCAAGGCCACGCGTTTCCGCCCAACCCCACATGCGTGAGCAACGTCATGATACGCTCCATTTCCTCTTGAAGAAGATGTTCGAGCACCGATATGCGGACGAACCGGCCCTTGATAGCTTTCAGCTCTGTTTAGTTCCGCGTGCCATCGACCATACTCTTCTGACTCCGAAAAACGAACTCTCGCAGCGTAAAAGAGAAATGGATGGATCACTGCGATTGTATGGCAATCGAGCGCACATGACAATCTATGAACATTCCGAGATGAATTGTGGTGGCGACGGAATCGTGGTTGCTCAAGAGTTTGCTCTTGACTCATCGTAAGACTAGATCTTCGTCATAGCTGACTTATCGCTGGTACAAGCACACACTTGGTACTCGGCACGATCAAATGGGGATCATTTAAATATGTTAGGGGATTTAGCAGAGAGATAACGACGGGCCGAAAACCGTGTTCTCCCATCTAACCGCAATAAAGAGAACCTCAAGCATCCAGGCATTCGAATCAACGACGACGTTGCTCACAATCTCCCCTCCAAAGTCGAGTTTGCAGTCTTGTCCACTCTCTTCGGCTTGCTCAAACACGATCCAAGAGTAATAGTCGGCCCACTGCTCTTGAACGCTTGGGTGATCACTGTATGGCGCGAGGTGCTCGTGGTCTAATGATCGAAGTAAAACGGCGTAGCCACTCTCAATCTCAATTCGGGAGAGAAGAAATAGTGTCTTGACTTGCACCAACCCATCGGCAGTGGAGATCACGCGGAAAAAGACGACGTTGTCCTCGTCCACATGCTGGAGAATGTTCATTCGGACGTTGAGGGAGCTGGAATACAGCGACGAGAAACCACCGGTGGCTGACATGGCTGCCCATGTTCGTAGTGAGAGAGCAAGGGGTGAGATTCCGCGAAACAGCTTCTTGAGAGAGAATTTGACGCGATCACCGTCACGGAGACGTTTGTCCCTCCAGCCGAAAACCGACATGCCGGTTGTCAAAAAGATCGGACTGTGACGGAATCGATTCATGTCTTGGAATGTTCGCTGTACGATGTCCTGGCAGAGTTCTGAGCTAATAGGAGCTCGTAGGGATGGTATGATGAAACCGAGAGACACTGGTGCGAGTCCCTGGGTAACCATGTCCTATTATCGACCAGACTTACACGATCAGACGGACGATTCTGGTCAAATGACGTCAAACTCACCTCTTCCTCTCCCTCATCGTCCACAGAAACGTTGTGACGAGCCCACAGCGACATCTTGTCTTCAAATTGCTGGTATTGCGCGAGTAGCTGTTCCATGGCCTGGTTTTCCTCTTTCAGTTTCGCCCTCAGCTCTGCCAGTTCAGCCTCAACGGGCTCGCCGGCATTGATATCCTGCTTGTTTCCGATGTCAGGAGCGTCATGAGCCACTGGATCATGTTGCTTCTGAAGTAAACGCTCATAGCGTGCTTCCAAGTCGTGTACTTGGTGCCGTAAAGTCTGAAGTAAATTCTACTCGCATACGTAGGTAAAATTTAGACCACATTTATCGTCACAGTCAGGTTAATCAGTACCAGTTTCCGATAGTACGTGCGCTTGACATGAAGACGCTGTCTCGCTTTCTTCTCCTCGACGGTCAGCGGCGTCACCACAGGCGCCAGCGCTGGGAGCTGCTCCTCTAGCGGCGACATCATCTCGCTACCGCGTTGCCTCGCACGTTGACGACCTGATGGGCAATTATTGTGAGGTATCACGTTAAGACAGTATATGATCTTTGTTTTGTCCATATTGATCCTCAATACGTACTAAATCAAGTTACTAAGTAGTGGTCCATGTCAGATTCCCACAAGCACACGGCATTATTGATTAGTGCATCGCGTTGTTGGTCAAACTGCTCGTGCCGTCATCAACGTTCGTTGGGTTCAGGACATGATCTTCGTCAACTCTGAATGACAGTAGTGAATAATGGACCTGCAGTTGATCATATCGGCTGGGCTATACTCGATGCACTATCAACACTCAACACCGTAAATAACATGCACTCGTACCCGTGCTCCACAACTACAGCTCACCACTGCCCAACGAGAAGACTGGTCCAACCACGTGGTGCTCCCAACGCAAGACAATGAAGAGCAACTCCAACATCCACGCATCCGAGTTAATTACTGGAGTACAGCGAACCTCGCCGCCGAAATAGAAAAGGCAGTGATGGCCGTGTTCACCCACTCGTTCAAATGTGACCCAGATGTAGCAGTCTAGCCATTGCTCTCGCACTCCCGGAGGATTTTCTTGTAGTACCAGCAAATCCGGATCGATAGAACGAAGGATTATAGCGCGAGCTTTCAACTTCGAGAGCTGACTGTACCGGTTCTGAGCATCTTCCTCTAGTGCCGAGTAAAAAGCTGGGGCATCTGCGAGTGCCTCGTGCAGGTGCTGCTGCGCTCGTAGCTGATCATACTCTGTTTCCAGCTCATGCACCTGATCTCGTAGCGTTTGAAGTAGATTCTGTACGAATGTTATGTGTATGTTATACCGCGTTGATTTGAGGAGCTACAGGTTAGACTCTCGCTTACCAATTTTCGGTAGTAGGTGCGTTTGACATGTAGACGTTGCCGCGCTGGCTTCTCCTCCGTACTCAGTGGCGCCAACACTGGAGAAAGCGGTGGGAGATCGCTGCTTGGTGGTGACTGCATGTCTTCTTCTCAAGTCGAGTGTGTTTTTGGGAAGTGGCCGTGCGATCGACAATGAGATCCCATGTCTCTCTAAAATAGTAGTATGAATCTTCAATATGGACTTTCTTTTTTTATAAATAAACCCAGTTAGGTGAACTGAAGGTGATGGCAACATCAACCATGATCACGTATCAAGCAGGTACAGTTCAGTGGTCGCCTTCTCTTCGCCTTTGACGTGGACACGGCTAGTGTTCAGTGCGTGAGAGCAATTGGAATGAAGTCGACATTATACAACAAGACAAAGTTACTGGCATTCTAGAGTGAAGACTGGACCGACGACATTCCTTTCCCAACGCAACGCGATGAACAAAACTTCGAGCATCCACGTGTCAGAGCCGATGGCCAAAGAGCTGTGAAGTTCCCCACCAAAGCTCGCCAAACAATGCTCGTCCATGTCTCCTCGTCGTTCGAAGGTGATCCATGTATAATAGTCGGCCCATTGCTCTTGAACACCAGGCGGATTCGTGTACGGCGCGAGTAATTCTTGATCGAGAGATCGTAGGATAATACCTTGACCTTCTGGAATATCGAACAACGAGATGAGGAAGAAGAACTTCACCAACGTTAAACCGTCTGGGCTTGACAGTACTCGCAGCATGACAACGTTGTTGTCATCCACACGCTGAATAGGGATAATTCGAGGGTTCATCGACGGCGAATACAGCGTCAGAAATTTCTTGGGCGATGACAAGAAGTTCCATCCTCGTAACGCAAGCTCGTGGACTCCAATTCCCACGAACTTCTTTTTCAGTAGGAATTTGACTCGATCCCCGTCAAGAAGCCGTCTATCACGCCATCCAAACACCGAGACGCCCGTGGTAAGAAAATGTGGGCTGTCTCGGAAGATCGTCATCTCGGCGTACGTTCGCTGCGCGATTTCACGGCAGAAGCTGGGTTGGATAGACTTACGAAGGGTGGGAATCACAATCGTTGGCTGTCTGGATGCGAAATCTTGTCTTGTGGCCAGCTATGATACCACACGGACGTTTAGATCTTACAAATGGAAATATAATCATGCCAGCACAAACCTCGTCACTGCTACTTTCGTCATCGACAATCTCCTCGCGTTTCATGATCCTCTCCATCTTGACTGCAAACTGCTTGTACTCTGCCAATGCCACTTGCATCGCATCGTTCCGTTCACGGAGCTGATCCTTCACTTCCAGTAGCTCCACAAGTTGACTCGACAGTTGGTCGCGGCTGTTCGGCTCCGAGGCATCTGCCAGCAGTGCATACGCTTCCTGCAGATGCTTCTGGTTGAGGAGCTCGGCGTACTCGTCTTCGAGTTGACTCACTTGGTCGCGCAGTGACTGGAGGAGATTCTATCGAACATAAAGTTTAGCTCTCGCGTTTAGGCTCTACGTTTGATCGATAGTCTGCTCGAGACTAACCAGTTTGCGATAGTACGTGCGGCGCACGTGGAGACGCTGTCTCTCCTTCTGTTCTTCCTTGGTCATGGGGGCCATCACGGGGGCCAGCAACGGGAGCTCGGCGTCATGCGCCGCCGTCGCCGTCTCCATCGCCCGCTATCCGTCCGTCGTTTTTCGCACTGAAAGTTTAGACTTTCTGTATTTCAATTGGTCGAAACCATGTTCCAAGTCAGACGAGCCGTGTTCTGATTGGTGGATATGAGTTTTTGGAATCTCTGTGGGCAACGGTGGAGATGAGCGGGGGTGAGAACGCTGGGTGCCCGTCGTTTGCCTCTGGATACGTCTGCTGGGTGTTGTTGCTTACTGTTTACCATCAAAGAGGGATGCGAAGCTCGTATATTTGTCAACTACCAAGCCGCAAGTGCGTCCCGAGCATGAGGTTCTCGGACCGAACAGCGATGAAGAGCAATTCCAGGGCGTCGGACCCAATCGCCAGGGATTTGAGGATTTTGCCGCCGAAACTAACGAGGCAGTGCTGCTGCTGGTCACCAGTTCGCTCGTAGATGATCCACGAGTTGTACTCGGTCCATTGCTCCTGCACACCGGGCGGTACTTCGTATGGCAGGATGAGAGATGGATCGAGGGATCGGTAAATGATGGCGTAACCAGTGGCGATTTCGAATTTCGAGACGAGAAAGAGTGATTTGACCTGGCGTGTGCCGTCCGGAGTCGAGTACACACGCAACAGGATCACATTGTCTTCGTCCACATGCTGGATCAGGAAGAACTGGACAGTGATGGATGCCGAGTAGAGCGACGGAAGCACACTCGGTGACGACAGCACATCCCAAGCGCGTTGCGAGAAATCCGTGGCCGTGATACTGAGCATCGTCTTGGTCAGTAAAAACTTGATATGCTCTCCTTCGTATTGCCGTTTGTCCCGCCAGCCGAACACCGACGCACCGGTCGTGATGAAGTCTGGACTCTCGACGAACCGCTGGACTTCAGCGAACGTTCGCTGGCCAATCTCGTTGCACTGCTTCCAAGTGATTGGCATCCGCAGAGAAGGCACTACGATCGAAAATCGCTTCGAGGTGGACGGCATTAATTGAGACGAAGGAGAAGGCTGCACGAGATAACAGTGAATGAGAGTTGTGAGGAGCCATGACGAACACAAATGTACGTACCATATCCTCGTCCGCCTCCTTATCCAGTAGCCTCTGCATGCGTTTTTCGCACCGATCATACTCGGCCAGAGCCTTGCGCATGGCTTCATTGTGCTTGTGGAGCAGCTCTTTGACTCTCAAAATCTCGACATATTCATCGGAAACACCCGCTTTCTCGTTTGTACTTCCGTCGCCAAACTCAGGCAGTTCAGAAACAAATGCGCACGCTTCTTCTAACTGCTTGGCATCAAGTAAACTCTGGTATTCCGCTTCTAGCTGATTCACTTGGTTGCGAAGAACCTGCAGACGATGCTGTGCATTCCATTCTGTGAGACCATTTCGTCACGTTTGCGCCTGCGACGAGTCGAATACGCACCAGTTTCCGGTGATACGCCCTTCGTTCATGAAGCCGTTGACGCGCGCGCTTCTCTTCTTCGCTCAGCGGCGACAACACGGGCGCCAGCGGCGGCAGAAGCGCGTCATTTGTCTCGGTCGTCTCCATCGTGAGCTGCTCGTCGTGTTCTCAAGGACGGCGCCAGTTTAGTCCTACTAACGACCATCGATTGGCTGAAATCGAGGAAAGAGACAGTATGTGCGCAATCCGATTGGCTGTTTACGGAAAATTAATTTTCTGCCTCTTCACCCAAATATCAGGTTAGGGAATTGCCCTCCACCGTACATTCCGCGATCACTTCTCCATCATTTCCACAATCGAACACCGTCTTCATGACGAGCACACAACTTCATGCATACCTTTGAACAGGAAACCACACGAGCGTTGCAGAGCTGGCGGCCACGTGAGGACCTTCATATGGTCGGGCCGCTTTTCATACAATCCCAAAAATACAGTTTAGCAATTCTGACCACAAACCTCCGAAGTCTGGTATCTCAGCCCAACGAACTTGGAGAGAGATCCAGTGTCGCGAGTTGGGTTGTTGATTGTGGAGATGAGCACGAAGAGTGAGACGACTTGGCGGACTTTGCGAACTCTGACGACTTTTTTTTAGTGAAAACATCAAGTAATCCTGGGTTAATTACCGAGCTTCCAGTGTGTCCCGAGCATCAGACCTTCTGAGCGAATGGCAATAAACAGCATTTCCAGAGCATCCGAGCCAACCGCCAACGACTTGAGGATCTTACCACCGAAACTGACGCGGGAATGCTGCTGCTGGTCCCCGGCTCGCTCGTAAATGATCCAGGAGTTGTAGTCCACCCATTGTTCTTGTACGTCCGGCGGAATGTCGTACGGCATCATGAGGGACGGGTCCAACGATCGATAAATCACAGCGTAGCCGGTGGCTATCTCGAACCGGGAGACGAGAAAGAGCGACTTGATCAGGCGTTTGCCATCCGGACTCGAAAACACGCGCAACATGATCACATTGTCATCATCGACGTGCTGGACTGGCAACACTTGAACGAGGATTGATGCTGAGTAGAGAGAGGCGAGTGCAGTCGACGACGACATCACGCCCCATGCACGTTCCATGAAATCCGATGTTGAAATGCCAGTAAAGAACTTGTTCAGTAGGAATTTGACATGGTCGCCATCGTATTGCCGCTTGTCACGCCAGCCAAACACTGACGCACCCGTCGTGACAAAGTCTGGGCTTTCACGGAACCGACGAATCTCCGCGTACGTCAGTTGAGCGATCTCACAACACTGTTCCCGAGTAATTAATGTTCCTAGAGCAGGGAGTACGCTCGCTGCTTCAGGTGAGGCGGACGGATGCGAATCAGATGAAGACGCCTAGTTAGGAGAAGAATGATTCAGCGTTGACATCGAGCTCGCCGAACATAATCGAACGTACCATCTCTTCGCTTGCTTCCCAATCCAAAAGCAATTGGATACGCTTCTCTGAGCGCTCGTATTCGTCGATGGCATCTCGCAGGGCTTCGTTGTGCTGCTGGAGACTGTCCCTGATTCGCAGAAGCTCGACGTAATCATCCGAAACACGCGGTTTCTGCTCCTCCTGGTCGTCACTGAACGCTGGGAGCTCAGAGACAAATGCGCATGCTTCCTCCAGCTGCTTCGTCTCCAACAAACTCTCGTATTCCGCTTCGAGTTGGCTCACTTGATTACGAAGAACCTGTAGACGATGCTGTGAAGTCGATCGTGATCGTTCAAGTGAGACGTTTTTGTCAAGTATGCACATGTGACGAGTCAAACACTCACCAGTTTTCGGTGGTACGTGCGTCGTTCGTGGAGACGCTGACGAGCGCGCTTTTCTTCCGTCGTCAGCGACAGAGGCAAAGGCTCCAGCGGCGGTAGCTGCTCCTCAACTACCTTCATCCTGCCGCTTTCTGGGTGTCACCAACTGAATACCCAGCTCCCACAGCAGAGACCGACGCTAATGCAGTAGGAAGACTGAGATTCTGGCCAAATCTACTCGATTACCACCACAAGTTTGCAGATCGCAATGAGATCTCATCAATGTCGTGCGGTTGATTGCCTTTATTCTTGTGGTCGAGGTGTCTTCCCTCCTACCCTTCTAACGTGAAAAGCGGACCAACAACTAGACTTTCGATACGTACACCAATAAACAGCACTTCTAACATCCACGCATCCGATCCAACGGCCACCGAGCTCTGGACGCGACCACCAAAGCTGAATTTGCAATGCTCGTTGTTCTCGCCAGCGGTCTCGAACATGACCCACGTGTAGACGTCCGCCCACTGCTCATAAACATCTGTCGGAGTCTCGTATGGTGCCATCAGTTCAGGGTCAAGAGAGCGTTGGATCACTGCGTAGCCAGTCCGAATCTTGAATCGCGAAACGAGGAACATCGCCTTGACTTGCGAGGAGCCATCGGGACTGGAGAAGACGCGTAAGAGGATCAAATTGTCGTCGTCGACGCGCTGGATTGTGAACATGTGCGGCCGGATGGACGTGGAGTAGAGCAGCGGATGCTTCTGGGGCGAAGACATGTACACCCAGCCACGGCAGAGGAACTGCCTCGCGCTGATGCCGTGGAAGGTCTTCTCCAAAAAGAATTGGACCTGGCTGTCACCAAGTAGCCGTCGATCTCGCCAGCCCAAGACAGAGACTCCAGTGGTCACAAAGTGTGGACTCGCACGGAAGACGTGCATCTCCCGAGCGGTTTGTTCGGCGACTTGGCGGCATAGCTCCAATGTGACCGGAGCTTTGAGCTTTGGAACGACGACACGCATCTTGACGTCTCTAGTCAGCACAGCAAGCTGAGCGAAATGCGTTGTAACCTAAGACAGTCCACAGTCAATACGAACTCCCACCAAGTTCCCAGCCACGCACATGTACCTCCTGCTCTTCCTCTTCGTCACTTTCTTCCGTGTCACCTCGCAAGTTGATGAACGACTGCATCATTTTCTCCGAACTCTCGTACTCTCGCAGTGCTATCCGCAGCGCTTCGTTCTGCTGCTCGAGCTGACACTTCATCAATGTGAGCTCTTCGTCTTTGTTCTTGACTGCTGGCCGCAAACCCTCGAAATCGGGGAGCCCCGCGATCAATGCACAGGCTTCTTGGAGCGTCTTTTGCTCTACCAACTGCCTGCATTGTGTCTCAAGCTGTTCCAATTGACTGCGCAGTCCCTGGAGCCGATGCTGTATCGAAGGAGAGTGTCAAAGGGTGTCAAACAATTAAGTCCTTCCACGAGTTTCGCCTGGCGGGTACGCACCAGTTTTCGGTAGTACGTGCGCTTGACATGCAATCGCTGACGCGCCTGCTTCTCCTCCTTGCTCAGCGGGCCCACCACCGGCGAGAGCGACGGTAAGAGCGCTTCTTCCTGCGACTTCATCGACTCGCCGACCGCCAAGTGGACGTCATTGCTCTGGACGGACTGGACATTCACGACATGATCACACCCACAGATCTATCCTAGTACATTTATAATCTATTGGACGGTTTAGACCTCTCGTGTACTGTATTAGGATTTTTGAAACACATGGTTAAAATCAGCCACTTTCGGTATAGTAGTTTCTGAGGAGGACATTGGGTCTAACCTTTACTTCAGGAAACTTGGTTAGGTTATATAGTCGTGTATTAGCACGTATCTCAGTAGTACGTGCTCCTGGGCTGGCTCAGCGAGGCATAATGGGAGTGATCGAGCCTTGTTTGAGCGTATTTCGCGCAGATAACGTTGTGGCGCCTTTGCGTAGAGCGAGATCTTCGGCCTGTGGTCCCTTGGACATGGTACCATTAGTGTCTCGTGCCTGACTCCTCAGACTGTTGCCTCCTGTGGTGCTACGCCCACGGATTTTGTCTCGAATCGTTTGAAGTAGGCACATTGTGACTAGTAGTCGATGCCAGATTGCTTGGAGCGATTCCCATGAGACCCCGGTGGTCTGGTTGAGTGCTAGGAACGGATACTCATGAGTCATTAAGAGTGCGTAGAGGAAAAGCTCGAGACGTTTGTTCTGGAGAAGCCATCGGACACCCTTGGAAAGCGCCATATAGTAGAATCGGAAGACGAAGATGAACCAGAGGGAGACGTCTTCGAATATGTCGTCGATAAAGTCGAATTGCTCCAGTCCCGTGTCAGGCGCGATCACCTCAACGAAACTTTTGGTGGCGAGTACCACGCCGATCAAGGTGAACATCTCGCTGATATACGTGAGCCACACGAGGGATCGAATGCGCACTTTGCGGTTGATATCGCGGCCAATAATTGTGATCTGCACGAGGAACGTCATCGTCGTGCATGTCTCGGATATGTCGTTCAGATGGTCAAAGACGAGAGGGTCCGGATTCGAGAACGGAATCAATGACACAAACCCAATCAAGCCGAAAAAGAGCAAGAGTTTGACGCGGCGCTCCCTCCGCCGCTGGTAGTACATGCCGCAGAGATACTGGAACAACGCAAAGTTGATTATCATTGTCACGGGGTCGAGGTAGAGAACACCGTAGTAATGCATCCTCGCATCCGATAGAACCATCCTCGTTGGCTTGGCTTGGTCTCTGAAGTTGTGTGACTGGACTCGAGCAAGCTGCGGTGGGGAAAATGGCGAGCTCACATCCCAACGATTAAATTTTATCGATGGCACAACGAAGTATTCTGTTGTGAGTAACCGATAGTTTCAGTTGCCACCTCTCCAGTCTCCGTCTACGTCAGTGTGGGATTAATCCCCAAAATATCGGGTGCCCCTGCTGTTCTGCGGGAATGAGAAGCCTGGATGCGTGTTCCTCGAATCAGCTACTCGTCGTCAGGCTGATACCGTTCATTATACAGAGGCTTTATCATTCTACGAACGATCGCCAACATCAAATTACTTAGAACATTGCTATAAACCCACAAAGCGCGAAACTACGTGCGCTTAAGGTGTGTTTAGTGACGCACAAACATTGTTTTCGACGCCAAGCATCGATGCATTCGCCTTTATCTTCGACGCCACAATAGAGAGCTCTTTCTTTCCGCTTTCTTGCTGTTGATAGGATGCCTGCACAACTGTCAAGTTTAGTCGGGTGGTCAGGGACATCAGACCCTCAATCGTGAAACTCGCTTCGAAACTGGATGCACAGTCTTCTATACTTCATTATCGATAAGCTCACGAGCTTTGGATCGAAAAGATTGGGCCCAGAACCGCCGTCTCCCAGCGAAGTACCATAAAAAGCAGCTCCATTAGCCAAGCTTCTGATCCAACGGTCATGAGTACGTCGAATTCCCCGCCAAGACACAGCGTGCAGTCCTGACCGTGCTCTCCTGAACTTTGGGATAAAACCCAGACGAAGAAATCGTCCCATTGGTGGTGGGTCGTATCCATTGGGACGTACGGCGCCAAGAGATCACGACTTAGTGAACGGGTAACGATGAGGTGACCACCTGGGACTTCTAGTCGTGTGGTGAGGAACACGGATTCCACAACAACTTTGCCGTCAGGCGTCGAAAATTGCCGCAGCATCACAATATTGTCCTCATCCACCACTTGGATTGGAAGAACTTGTGGTCGCATGGCTGGTGAGAAGAGCGACTTCATTCGCGTGGGTGAGCCGATTACACTCCAGCTTCGCAGACTCAAATCGAACTCAGTGATTCCATAGAAAGTCTTGTGTAGCATGAATTTGACGCGTTCGCCATCACGCACACGTTTATCTCGCCATCCAAAGACAGATACGCCTGATGTGATGAAGTGAGGGCTCGAACGAAACCACGAGATCTCGGAATACGCGCGCTGACCGATCTCATAGCACAGCTCCAAGGTAACAGGCGTTTTGAGTGACGGTAGCATTACTGATGGGAGACTTGACCGCCGTTGCATAGCGAGATCGGTGACGGTCTAGTCGTACAGACATATACGATATCAGTCATCCCTTCTGAGATGTAGCATGTCGCAATAACGTACATCGTCACTACTATATCCGCTGTGTTCGGCGTCCGTGAGGTCCTCCGTCTCCATGACCATCTGCAACCTCTGCGCGACTTGCGTGTACTCCAGAAGCGCAACTCGCATGGCCTCATTCTGTCGTCGCAACTGGCCTTTCATCTCGGCTAGATTGGCGTACTTGTCCGCCAAGACCTTGTCCGGACCCACGAGGTCCGTGACACCAGCGACCGACTCGTATGTCTCATCTCGCTGTCTCTTGTCCACAAGTCGTTCGTACTCAGCCTCGAGCTGATTTACTTCGTCCCGCAGCGTCTGCAGTAGGTTCTAACGCGAAAGAAAAGGTCAGAACCCTCCATACCATTCCTTCCCGTCGCGGGCAACAACTCACGAGTTTTCGATAGTACGTGCGCCGCACATGCAATCGCTGGCGTGCTGCCTTCTCGTCCTTACTCAGGGGCGCGATCACGGGCGCCAACGCCGGCAAACGCTCGTCCAAGGGCGAATATCCCTCGCGTTCTTCCCATGTCGACAGCATTCTCGTGCGACGGTCTCGTTTCGTGGTCTCACTTGCGCTGGGTTGGTCGTTCACTTGATCTGACTACCACCAGGACGACTACTGGAATCAGTGCATTATCCACTATATTATGTTAGTTTGTTTAACAGAATATATCCTATACATCCTATAAAGGGACGACGGAACGCATTAGTTCAGTAGGTAGAGCAGCTGCGAGGACGAGGTACAGTACACCAGGACGAGGACCCTCCTGCTCTGGTTCAGGTTTCTGTCCCTAGGAGAAAGCGTCTGGATAGCGCCTGCCAGATCTGGCCAGGTCGAGCATAATCATGCGAGACTCGTCCAGTCTTGGAATGCAACTCGCTCGGAAAGTACAGGATTTGCAAGGACGAAGATCGACCCGATGACCTCGGTTTCCAGGCGAAGCACTCGGAAGAGCAGCTCGAGTGGCGAGGGTTCGGATCCTATTGCGTCAAGTGCGTCCACTTCTCCTCCGATACTTCGCGTGGTATGCTGGTTGCGATCGCCTGTGCGGTCGAACGTGAACCAAACGAAGATCTCGTCCCATTCTCAGTCGTCCTGTGGAGCGTCGAAGAGATCCTGATCCAGAGAGCGCATGATGATGGTGTGGTTCCAAGACAACTCTCGACGGGCGGCAAGGAAGATGACTTGAGGATTCATTCCGGTTGAGTATATGGACGCCAACTTGGGCGAGCTGACGACGTCCCATACTCTCTCCATGATGTCGAGCGCCTTGATACCGTGGAATTCCTTCTGAAATATAAACTTGAGGTGATTCCCATCTCGAATACGTCTGTCACACCAGCCAAACGCTGAGACGCCGGTCGAAAGGAAGTGCAAATTCCCACGGAAGTGGGATATCTCGCTGAGAGACCGGTGCCAGATCTCATCACAGCGTTCTGCTGAAATTGGAGTTGTCAGGGATAGATGCCGCCGGGGTTGCTGATACGATGTTCGTTCGTTCTGTTGGTCGGTAACATGTCATTATGTTGTAGTCAACCATCACAGGCGTAGGATTGTGAGCACGTACATGTCCGTCCGTCGCCTGCATGCTCAGGAGCGTGTGTCCTAAGCGTTGGTACTTCACAAGCGCGGCATGCATCACTTCGTTGTGCTGTCGAAGCTCCTCCTTGACTTCTGTAATTTAGCTGCTGCCAATGTTGAGACCCTCTAATAGGGGGTCTCAACATTGGCAGCAGCTAAATTGACGAGACACAAAAATCGAACGCTGAGTGAAATGATTGGGTAAAAATCGCTGACGAAATTAGCTGCTGACCCCTCCTGTTTAGCCGCGAGAACGTGGCTGAAAACTACGCGGCAGCAACTAATTCGAATCCCATCCATGGAAACCAGAGCAGCAGAGAGCCAAGCAGACGCCGCCGTGGCGAGGACCGCTACCCCCGTACGAAGCGCGGATGCGGACAAGCTGAAACGAGGTCGCCGAACAAGGTGGAACAACGATGGCCCTACACAGGAGGTCAGCTCGCTGAGTGTCCTCCTCGACTGGCTAACAACAGAGGGGAATTACGCACGCTGGCGCGGCGGAGACGGCCAGTCAGGGGAAAAAAAAGCTGCTTTGGCCGCTCAGATCGCCGCGCTAATTGAAGAGCGAGGCGTTACAACCGGCAGGAAGACCAAGGACATAATCAACAAGGTCGCCCAGCTCGAGCAGAGCTTTCGTGAGGCTGTCGACTTTCTGTCGAACACCGGTGCTGGAATCACCGACGAAACTTCCCTACGTGTGGCGATAGAAAAGCGCTGCCCTCACTACGAGGTGCTCAAGGACGTCTTTGGTGACCGTCCGTCGACCAGGCCCCTGCTCACTAGTGATGACGTTGCGCTGCTTGGTGAAGACGAGGATGATACGAGCCAGGAGCTAAGTGCAGCAGATTGGCCTGTTCCAGACCTAGCTGCAGACATTGTCGGACGTCCCACAAAACGACAGAAAACCAGCCAACAGACTCGAGCGAGACCACCTTCAATTCGCACAAGAAGCCCAAGCGTCACAAGTAGTGTATCAGAATGGAGCGACCTGAATTCGGCGATTTCGTATTCGAAAGAACAGGACCGTGAGAGCAAGACACGCATGCATTCTGAGCAGATGGATTTTGAACGGCAGCGACTTGCACAGACCACGCTCCTCGAAGAGAGGCGACTTGCACAGACCACGCTCCTCGAAGAGAGGCGGATCATCTGTACCGAACAGGAGACTCGATGCCGAGTCGTGCTGCTCCAGGCGCAAGCAAATCGAGAACAAGCGATGGCAGAGCGTGAACAGGAGCTCGCGAAACGAGAGAAATTATTGACAAAGGTGGAGCTTGCTCGAAGCCGAAAGCGCTTGCGTGAGGAAGGCGTACCGGAGCACGAACTCGAATTGCTGCTGCCGTTAGAGTAGCGCCTAAAATCGACCATCAAGCTCGACCATATAGTGCAAGAGTTGATCGCGTCTCTCAGTACCGCTACCTTCGTCAGATGCAACATCAGTTTGTCGTGTCATCTCGGTGCGTAGTCTAGCTTCTGATTCGCACTCTGCTTCGACTTCGTGCTGCAACTCGGGGGTACTGGGTCTGCAATCAGCAGGTTGTGCACCACCAGTACGGCCTTGAAGAATGTGATGATTCTCCGGAGATCGGCGCGGGTTTTGATGAGCACTCGGACACCTTTAAAGTATTGAAATCGCGCTTTTAGTAGGCCAATGCTGTGTTCACTTCGAATGCGTATTTTGGAGAGCTTCGTATTGAAATACTCAGCCTCACGAGACAGAACTCCACCTGGCAGCTTTTTAAACGATGGGATCATGTGTCGAGATGGGCGAAACGCAGAGTCTCCAATCAAATATTCGGAAGGCGCGAAATGCTCGAATGACGATAAAAACACAGCAGAATTCACCCACACACGATTGTCGTGCGTCGATCCTGGCCACCCGATCAAAGCATACGTGATCCTGGCTCGGTCGTCGCAGCAAATCAGTGAGCTCAAGGCATATCCCCCTTACGCGTAAAGTAGTCTTCGCCGTTCGTTGTGGGTCGAAATGCTAAAGGAAGGAGCGTGCCATCGATCAAACCGATACAGTTCGGGAAGTCGTATCCTGATCGAATTCGCGCAGCTATCTGCGTCCGCTCGATGGCGTCGGGCCACACTACCACACTCTTGTAGAGCGACACCAGAGATGATGCCACGCGCGTGACGTAGTTAAAGCACGCACCGCTGCTTACAGCGAACATGGTCCCAAGGTGCTCCATGCAAGAGTCAGATCCGAGCGTACCAACGTATTTGAGGAACACAAGGAGCTGTTGATCAGGTGACGCCATGCTTCGTTTCCCGGGCGTGTTTGCAAAAACCGAGTTGGTGGAAATCAGCTCAACGAGCTTGTGGAACGAGGAGCGTGCCATGCGAAAGCATCTCAGAAACTCTCGGTCGCTGCAGCTATGCAGATACCACCAGAATCGCGTCTCGCGAGGACGATACTGACGTGGAGAACAGTAGCGCGAATGAAGCAAACACTGATATCTCCACATGACGGCGCTGTCGAGTAGGTCGTCATCCTCGTACAGCTCACTGTCGCTGTCGTACAGCTCACGCAGGAAGCGCTGGATCAAACGGCGGCGCAAGAGCTTGGTAGTCTTCCTGATCGCTTCGGCTCTCTTGGATTCGCGCGGCATCTCGTTTTAGCTGCTGCGGTTACAGTGGGGGTTTCAACTTTGCAAGTTTCTAATTGGCTGAAATTCGACCTTTGACAGATTAGCTGCTGCCAATGTTGAGACCCCCTAATATATGTGTAATTGTTCACCCGTGTTTGTGGAGGAATGGAGCCATCAGTTGGTCCAAGTGCGAATCGTGCTCCCATTGTGCGTTGCTTCGCAACTTGCTCTTGATACTCCGCTTCTAGCATCTTGACTTGATCGCGCAATGACCGGAGCAAAATCTATGAGAGGGTCCATGTGAGCGAGGCACAAAGACGAATATGACACGCCAGGTTCTGCTCGCACCAGCTTGCGATGGTACGTGCGTCGGGAATGAAGACGTTGTCGTGCTTCTTTCTGATCTTCAGTTAGCGGTGCTGTCACGGGCACCAGGGCTGGTAGATTCGAGTCGAATGGCGACTCCAGCGCGCCTTTTCTTTCCGAGAGCGGTATTATTTGGAGAGTTTGAAGACGACGTGTTTGGCTGTTCACTAGTATAGTTGGACGAAGCGACTGAGCCAGGCCCTTTGAGCATGGCCACTTTCTACAGTGGTGTTGTACCCACATGCGCTCCGATACCGTACAACACTTGAAGAGGAGACGTTGCGACAGTGTTGTGCCATCACCAATTCACTTTAAACCTATTCGGTTTCGAGAGAAAATGAATCATCACAGACGGTGCAAAGCCAAAAGATGTCCTCTTGTGTCTTGCGGTGAAGAGGATTCTCCCGTTGGCACATGGAAGCTTGAGGATCTGTTTTTTTATTTGCCAGAAGAGCTGAAGCTGACTAAACAAACTCGGGGTGCAACGATAATATTGTTGAGTTCTATGAAGTCGCGTATGACTTGACCTATCGACCGCACGCGGCTGCCTGGCTTGAAGCAGAGATTATCTACAAATCAAGTCGTTTCTTATGGACGACTTCGCTTTGGACTGTACTACCTAAGGTGCACCTCAGCCGGATAATGCTGTGGGAAGAACCGAGAGTATGCACCTGGGAGCTCGTAGTAAACCCAAGCACGATAATGATCAGGACTGCACCACGTTAGGACCAAATATCGTTGCCCCACACCATCTATCTATACAGCGGGAAATGACTCGAGCGCTCGAGAAACCATACGTGAGCCCCACATTGAGTCTTACAATACATCCAACGGCAGATCCGAGCAATTGTGGAGTGACTTCTTTCGTCAGTTCACAGTAAAAGGCGTGTTCTGGAGACGGAAGACTGGTCCGATGATCGCGCTTTCCGTACGCAATATTACGAACAACAGCTCAAGCAGCCACGCGTCCGATCCCAGTGTCTGCAGCACGTCCAATTCGCCTCCGATGCTCACTGAGATGTGCTGGTTCTGATCTCCTGTCGGCTCGATCATGTGCCATACAAAGAGGTCGTCCCACTGGCGATGGATCGAGTCTTGCGGAGGCTCGTACGGAGCCAGGAGCTCACGAGGGAGCGAGCGGATGATGAGGGCGTAGCCTGTGGGCACTTGGACTCGGGCGACGAGGAAGACAGTTTGTACGATGGCGAGGCCATTCATGGTGGTGAACGAGCGGAACATGACTGCAACGTTCTCGCGAACGTCCTGGATCGGAACAACTCGCGCCCTCAGGGAGGGCGAGTACAACGACTCCATTCTGGGTGATCCAATGACATTATACGCTCTCAAAGAGAAGTCGAATGCTGTGATCCCGTAGAAAATCTTCCGGAGCATGATCTTGACGCGATTGCCGTCTCGAATTCGCTCGTCCCGCCAACCAAAGACCGACGCACCGGTTGTGACGAATTGTGGGCTCGCGCGGAAGCAGGCGATTTCCTTGAGCGAGCGAGCAACGATCTCACGACAAACATCCACAGTCATCGGCGAGCGGAGCGTCGGTACATCATCTGAAGGTCGTCGACTGTTTTGATCATCGCTTGGAGTCTACAGTGATCAGATCATCAAGGGTTAATTCGCCAATACAAGTCCATGGAGGATGATAAGAGCGTACCTGCCCACTGTTGGCATCGTCGTCGTAATCCGTCGATTCGTGCCTTCTCCTCGCCGTCTTCTCCATCATGTGCGAGAAGAGCTGGTACTCCGCCAGCGTCGCGCGCATCGCCTCGTTCTGCAGACGGATTTCCTCCTTCAACTCGGTCAGGTCGGCGTATTTTTCCGCCAGGAACTGGTCCGTCAAGAAGGCATCTGGTGGCCCCGACACCATCTCCATCAAACGTTTCTGGGCAATGAGCTCTTCATACTGCGCCTCGAGCTTGTGCACTTGGTCGCGGAGGGATTGAAGCAGGTTCTAGGATCCCAAATCACACGAGATGAGTCAAAGTCCCCTCTAAATCGACGTGTCTAACACCGTAACACGCACCAGTTTACGATAATACGCGCGTCGCACGTGAATGCGCTGCCTTTCTACCTTTTCCTCTTTGCTCAGCGGCGCCGTCACGGGTCTCAACGCAGGGAGATTGGCGTCCGGAGGAGAAGCCGGCGGCACACGCATGACCTCGTTCCGCAGCTGCAGTTCCTCCTGCATCTCCGTCAACGCCGCGTACGTATGGACGGGGTCTTGGTACCGGATCGAGGCGTCCGCCCTTTGTGCGTACGCTCCTTGCCGGCGTTTCTGGACGATCAGCGCTCGGTACTGCGTCTCGAGCGTCTGCACTTGTTCGCGCAAGCTCTGGAGTACGTTCTGGACACACAGAATGAGATAGTCAGTACATTGTCGCGCCATGGTCTCCGTTCAAACGCGCGACGACGCACCTGATGCCGAGGAGGAGTGTCCCCGCGCTGCCGCTGCTGGTACTCAGCTGTCACCTCTGGCGCGAGCAGGGTGTCGGCAGGATCCAATGTCGGCCAAGAAGAGTCCGGAGAAGCGGATGAGCGCATGAGCGGCGGCGTCATGTGGGGAAAATGTTGACTCTCTCACTTGCGCCACCGTCACATTGTGAACACAGACTGGGTTCAGTAGGCCAGGCTAGTTCAAGGATGACAAGCTAGCCAAGAGGCTCCATGCGTTCTCGAGCCCAACGATGGGCCCGATGACCATGTTTTCCCATCGAAGTACTACGGAGAGCAGTTCCAGTAGCCATGCATCGGATCCGATGGTCTCGAGGACGTCCACTTGGCCTCCGAGACTCAGTGTCGCGTGCTGGTTGTGCTCAAACAGGAGCCAAACGAAAAAGTCGTGCCATTGGCGATGGACGTTGTCGGGTGGAGGCTCGTACGGTGCCATGAGATCTCGTCCTAGAGAGCGGACGATGATGGTGTGGCAGGTTGGGACGGGAAGATACGCCACGAGGAAGACTGATTGTACCATGACGAGTCCGTCGAGCGTCGAGAACACTCGGAACAAAATGACGTTCTCGTTATCAACGTCCTGGATCAGGTAGACGCGAGGACTCATCGAAGGCGAGTAGAGTAACGCCATTCGGGGCGTAGCGATGGCGTTCCAAGTCCGTTGCATCAAGTCAAGGGCCGTAATACCCTGGAAGGTCTTCGTGAGTATGAATTCCAGACGCTCCCCATCGTGGAAACGCTTGTCACGCCAGCCAAAGACCGAGACGCCGGTTGTGAGGAAGTGCGGACTCGCTCGGAAGCGAGCGATCTCTGCATAGGACCGAAGCGCGATCTCACGACAGAGATCGGCACTCGTGGGAGCGCGTAGTGTCGGTAACATGACTGAAGAGGGCCTCTGACTAGAGCGTTTACCACCACGGCCCTGGGGAGTAATGGAAAAGGTGACGGCTGAGTATGCCATCTATCAAAAGAGGTGATCGCGCAGCCCAAATACGTACATAATCGCCACCGGTGTCGTCATCTGTCGATTCGTCCTTGGACGTCATCTTCTCCATCATGTGTGCGAAGCGTTGATGCTCTGTCAGCACCACCCGTATCGACACATTGCGTTGGCGAAGCTCTTCCTTCAATTCCGTCAGGTCCGCGTACTTATCAACCAGCTCTTGATACGAAACGGACACGTCGCATGGTCCTGACATGGTCTCCAGCCGTCGTTTCTGGACAATGAGCGGCTTCGAGCTTCTGGACTTCTTTAGTGCTTGCAGGTGGTTCTACAGCTCAATCCGGCAATGTGAGTCGACTGTTACCTCCGTTGACATCAATAGACGTACGAGCTTGCTGTAGTAAGCGCGTCGCACGTGCACTCGTTGTCGTTCGGCCTTCTCTGCTTCAGTCAAAGGCGCGGCGACGGGTATCAGCACCAGGAGATTGACTTCTGTTGATGCTAACAAGGCGATACGCAGCGCTTCGTTCTGTAAACGTAGCTCTCCTCTCGGTCAGTTCGGCGTACTTGCTGACTTGGCTTTGATCCAAAACTGGTCCCTCGACGCGCGGATACGCTTCTTCCAGGCGTTTCTGGACGATGAACTCCTCGTACTGCGCCTCGAGCGTTTGCACTTGGTCGCGTTGCGATTGCAGCGTGTTCTAGATGGAAAGAAAGCCCAAGCGAGTGAGGTTTGCGTCACCACTATCCCTTTGGGCATGCCCAACGTACCAGTTTGCTGTGATAAAAGCGGCGCACGCGCTGGCGCTGACGCTCAGCCTTCTCTTCTTCTCTCAGCGGTGCTCTGACGGGCTTTGACGGTAACAGTGACAGGCTAGTAGAACGCATGTCATGTGATGCGCTCGCTCTCACGATCCAGCTGATACAGGTCACCTGTATTCGTACACTGATACAAGTGATCCCTTCGAGGTGGATACACAGTCAAAGCACCACTGGCTCCTATGTATTATCGTTGATTAAGTATATATCGCGAGTTGCACCCAACTTCTCCTCCTCCAACTAACTAACTACGATGCGCTCTCCAGCGAAAAGATTGGTCCGATGATCATACTTTCCGAGCGCATCACCATGAAGAGCACCTCGAGTATCCATGCCGCCGAGTCCATGGTCTGGGATGCGTCCACGAGGCCACCCAGACTGAGTTGGCAGCCTTGATCGTCGTCGCCGAAACGCTCGAAGACGATCCATGTGAAAAAGGTTTCCCACTGTCGCAGCACAGAGTCGCTGGGTGGGGTGTATGTCGCCAGCAGATCTCTGCCCAGAGACCTCACGATGATGCAATAGCCGGTCGAGATCTCGAATCGCGAGACGCGGAAGACGGACTGTACAATAGCACTGCCATCGGGCGACGAGAACGTCCGGAAGAGAATGCCATTGTCGTCGTTCACCTTCTGGCCATGGTACACGCGAGGACTGAAAGCTGGACTGTAGTCTTGGCATGAGGTTGACTGACCTCAGAATTGTAAAAGTTTTCATGGCCAACTCCAGTGCCGTGTGGCCCGGGAACGTCTTCTTGAGCACAAACTTGACCCAATTGTCCTCATAAAGGCGCTTGTCACGCCATCCAAAGGCGGAGAGACCGGTCGTGACCAAGTTTGGACTGGAAAGAAACCGAGAGATCTCGGCGTAGGTTTGTTGGGCGATCTTGCGGCAAAGCTCGACGCCGATTGGTGCTCGGAGCGAAGGAACCAAGACTTGAGGACCTCGCTCCGGTCGATGAAGTGCCCTATGTGACGACTAGGCCTATGTCACAGCGATATCAGAAGTCGTAGTTTGAATCGACGTGAACGAGCAAAACGCACCTCGTCACTGCTACTGCTACTGCTGTAGAGAACGAGGGAGTCATGATCATCTGCGTCCGTCAGCCACTTCTGCGCTTTGAGTGCGAACTCGTGGTCGTCTCGTGAAGCGGCTTGAAGGGCTTCATTCTGCTTGAGCAGCCGCTCTTTGACGTCGGTTATGTCTGCATACAGCTCCGATAGGTCCATCCGAGTCCCGACCAGGTAACTCAATCCAGAGACCGTATCCAGTTCCTCCTACTGCCGTTTTATCTCCATCAAGCGCTCATATTGGTCTTCTAACTTATGCATTTGGCCCCGCAGCGCTTGCATTTGGTTCTGGCGAACGAAAAAGACAGTAACATTAATACTTCCCCCGGCGTTTGTGGCCAGGTCAACGCACCAGTTTGCGGTAGTACGTCCGTCGAGCATGCTCGCATTGACGCGCAGCCTTCTCGTCGGGATTCAAGGGCGAGGTCACTGCCTCGAGAGCTGGAAGAGCTTTCTCAGGCGTACGCTCGTTCTGGTCACGCATCGCTTGTCAATTGCACAGACACCACACGAGGGCCATACGCCGTCAAAGTGACACACAAAAGTACCATTTCAGGATGATCTGATACAATCTGTATAGGCGTTTCACGTACAGCCGCTGTCTGACCTTCTTCTCTTCTGCGGTCAGCGGCGCCTCGACGGGCGTGAGCGTTGGTATCTTGGGTTCCGCACGCATCCACACGAGGCGCTTGAGCAGACGAATTGATTGAAGAACCGGTACCGAGAAGATCACGAAGGTGATGCGCCCCTGGCATTTTCGATCCATCACCTATCACGGTGGATTGAACCCCACAGAATCTGTCTTTCGACCCTACGGCCGTGCGTGTCGTTGTGAATCTGTACGCCACGGTCTTCATGCGATTCCCCCACTTGTCGCCTGACGGACTTTACATGAGGTCAGTCCTTGTTAAAATCTGCTTAACGTCTGCTTTCGGGACTGGTATCGAGTCGAGACGTTGTTCGCTTCCACTCAAGAGACTCTTCTAGAACACCACTAGGGTGTGGGATGCATTGCCATTATAAATATCGGGCTCTAGGCGACTGTCAGCTCATTTCTTCATCCTCCTCACTCTGCTGGATGGAAAAGACAGGACCGATGACGCGATTCTCCCAACGCAACGCGACCAGCAGCACTTCGAGCATCCACGCGTCGGATCCGACGACCGCCGTGCTTTTGATCTCACCACCAAAGTCGATTTGGCAGTGCTGGCCTTGGTCCCCAGCTCGATCAAACGTCACCCATGTGTAGTAGTCCACCCATTGCTCACGAACACCTGGCGGGTTCTGGTACGGAGCCAGCAAGCTCTGGTCAATGGACCGCAGCAACACCACGAGACCGTCCTGAGTCGCAAAGCGAGCGATCAGGAACAGCGACTTGATCAGCGTCAAGCCATCAGGACTGGGGATGACGCGGAAACAGATCACATTGTCCTCGTCCACATGCTGCACGGTAAACATCTTGACGTTGAGCGATGCCGAGTAGAGGGTGGGGAACTGCCTCGCCGAGGACATGACGTTCCACGTGTGCAGCGACAACGTCAACGCCGGGTAGCCGTGGAAGAGCTTCTTCAAGGAGAACTTGACTCTGTCTCCATCACGAAGACGCTTGTCACGCCAGCCAAACACGGACATGCCCGTCGATAGAAACCCGTGGCTTTGACGGAAGATCTGCATTTCTTCGAATGTTCGTCGTGCGATCTCGTGACAAACGTTGACAGTGATGGGGGTTCGCAGGCGAGGGATCACGATAGTCGACAGGCGGGCAGTGAAATCGGGGACGCGCTCGGCACTCACAAGCTAAGGGGACAGTAGAATTAGCACTCAAGAGGTACGACCACCAGAAGAACTACTGTCGAACAGAGAAACCCACCTCATCTCCACTGCTGCCAGCGCTCACGTCGTCGACTTCCATCCATTTCTGGAGCTTGTGCGCGTAGTGCTCAAACTCTTCCAGCACATCGCGCATCGCGTCGTTCTGTTTACGCAGTCGTTCTTTCACGTCCAGCAGTTCCGTGTATTGTTCCATCTTGGTCTGCAGGGGGTCCTCCAAGTGGCCATTCGACCCGTCCGTGAGCAGTGCCACGGCCTCTTGGAGCCGCTTCTGCCCAATGAGTTGCTCATACTCGCCCTCCAGCTGCCGGACCTGGTCGCGTAAGGTCTGGAGTTGATTCTGCCACATGCCACAGTCAGCGCGTGTCCGTTCCATGCATGCCCCTCATCCTTTCGCGTCTTAGCAGCTCCTCATCTCACCAGTTTGCGGTAATACGTCCGCTTGACGTGGAGTCGTTGACGCACGACCTTCTCGGCCTCCGTCAATGGCGCGGCCACTGGCGCGAGCGACGGTATCGAGGGTTCTGGCGACCCCCACATGAAGTCCAGTGGGAAGATTATTCAGTGTCCTTCGTAGGAGCGAACCACACGAGAAACCGTAGGATGTCGCCAGCTGGACGCACACTGGCGTCCGTCTGTCGGTCGAGGGAGTGGGACGCGCGCGCGCATCCTCATCCAATCCGCATCAGCTCTGAGTCGTCGAGCGATTGGCGAGTCACGGATCTGAGGAGCGCCTTGATGACGCTGGTTACTGAGCTTGGGTACATAAATCCCAAGTCATCCAGCTTGACGTCCATGTCCCAAAGGACAACAAGAGCACTCGCATCCAGTCGATTATGGAGGTCTTGCTGCTATTCTCGTTACGCGTCGCCATACTGACGCGCCAGAGAGTGGCGCGTGGTGGGGATCTGGCTATTGGCAGGGCTTTTCAAAGTAGGATATCACGCCTATATCCTCTTTCAAGCTTAGATAGGACTTTTCAGAAATCAAAAATAGGCGCCGAGCCAAACTCCTGTTAGAGAACCTATTTTCTTGGTTATGGCGTTTCCCAAATGAAGGCCCTAGGGTGGCACATTCACACACATCCGAGCCAATCCCTGTGTTTCCAAGTAGGCGCTTTCAGGAAGTCAAAATAGGTTTTCAGGCCCTTTTCGCAACACATATCCTATTTTGAAGAGCCCTGGCTATAGGGGACTCACGCGAACGATCAGCCGTTGTGGAACGAAACGCTCGACGTTGTTCCTTACTGCAGCTGGCAAAGGTGGTTTCTTCCGGATGTCTGCTCATACTACTGGCAGTCCGCGCGTCTCAGCAGCAGAGAGCACTGTCAACTCGTGGGCCCTAGCACCTGTCCGTATCTAAGAGGTGAGCATACGGTAAACTCCGTCTGGGCCAGTAGCAGAATGATACAGACTCCAGATGGATCGTTTGGACAAGTGAACAGAGAGGCAAGAGAGAACGCCCTGGGTTACGCGCGTGTAACCCAAGTGGGGGCCGGTGTACACAGTAACCCAAGAACCTTCTCGCCATTTTCCGTCCGACCGCTGACATGGCTACATTAAAAGCGTGAGTGCTGGTCTCTAGACTACGCGAATGATTGTCAACTGGGATTTTGGTGGAAGCCTCGTCGCTCACATTGCGTTTTCCGCGCTTCTGAGCACGTCACCATAGCCAACACAAGCATCTTAGCTCGACGATACCCAGCAGTATGTCCAACACCGCCCCATGGTCCACACTCGCGGCCAGTCCAGTGGCCAAGGCCGAGAGTCTCAAGTCCCCACGGTCTCCGATGTCGCTACAGGAGATCATGGACGAAGCACTAGCGCTAAAGCTCTATGAAGAAGAGTGTCAGGCGCTGGGGGAAAAGCCAGTGGCAGAAGGAGTATGGAGTGACTTGGAGACCAAGCCCAGTGCGCGTGAGCTCTATGGTGCCGACTGGGAAGGAGATGATGACGATGGAGATGTGGGACAGGTCCCGTGGACCCGTTCGGCGGCTTCGACGACTGCTACCAAGCCCAAGGAGGCCAAGCCTCGTCTTGAGAGATCGAATTTGGTCGAGGGAGCGAGTTCTGGACTTGTTTCTATCCGCGAGACTATGCGACGATGGGATAAAGACGCTCGACGCTCCGTTCAGAGCGGCAGTCGCGTTGAAAAAGCGCATTTCGCCACACAAGATAGCGTTCTGGACCCAAAGACGACACTGATGCTGCAAAAGTTGATCAACCGAGGCGATCTCGACGAAGTTTACGGATGCGTGCAGAGTGGGAAGGAGGCCAACGTGTATTTCGCGCGTGGGACAGACGAAGATACCTTGCAACCGCGTCAATACGCCGTCAAGATCTTCCGATCGACACTCAACTCGTTTGGCAACCGTCACGAATACGTCACAGGCGATCGTCGCTTCGACCTCGCCTTCCAGAAGAAGGATGCCCGTCGTCAGCTCAAGGAATGGACCGAGAAGGAGTTTCGGAACCTCTCTCGCGCGGCCAAGTATATTCGAGCGCCTGCGCCTTTGACGGTCAAGGAACACATCGTCGTCATGCGCTTCATCGGCGATTCCGAGGGACATCCAGCGCCAACGCTCAAGGAAGCCAAGCTAAGTCACGCACAGCTCCAACATGCTTACGTCGACTTGCTCGTTTCCATCCGAAAGCTCTTCCACCAGGCCAAGTTGGTTCACGGCGACCTGAGCGAATACAATGTCTTGTACCAGCACCAAAAGTGCTGGCTGATCGACTTTGGCCAGGCCGTGGACCGCACGCATCCCGAGTTCTTGACGTATTTGCGTCGTGATCTTCACAACGTGTTTCAGTTCTTCCAGCGCCGTGGTCTTACAGAAGCCACAAGCGAGGAAAGCTCTGGAATTTTGTCGGAAGACATGGCATTCGAGTTTGTTACGCGAGAGGAAGACGCCTATGAGGTCCTGCATGCGTTTCCAGAACTGCACGCACTCTTTAACGAGAAGAGCTAGGCGTTGTAATGCGAATTGAGCGGATCTTATCTATCAAAAACTATATATTTTGCTGGTTCTTCTCTCCTTTTCCATCTAAAGTGTCTGGTCTCTACAGCCCGGGGTTCCGTCTTTCTAGAATCGATTCGAGCGTTGAACAATCGTAAAGTTGAGCGCCAAGAGCGTCTTGAGCATCTCCATGGCGATGTTGAGGTCGTATTCCTTCTCGTCGTCCGTGAGGAAGATGTAAGGAACAAGACCCGGATGCTTCTTGGCCTGGTCGTCACGCTGAGGACCGTACGTCCAGCCCTCGTCCATTCGTCCCTTGGCCCAGATCTCGTGCGAGTTTTCTGCGAGCAAGTCCACGAGATGCATGAGACGCGTGGGCAACTCGATCTTGGACGTGTCGATGGGCAATGGACGATAGACACGATCCGATGCCTCTTCGTACACTGTCGCGTACGGGGAGTCTTCCAGTATACTGCTGTGACGGAAGCGCATGGCCTCGCGAACAAAACTAGGGACAAAGTCTTTGGCCTTTGGCTTTGCGTCTGCTTCTGCCTCGTCAATGGAGTTGAGAGCCATCGAAATCTCGACGTCCGTGGCCGAAAGCGACGACGAGGACGCGTGGAAACTGCCCGAGCCACGCACGATCGAGTAGTTCATGAACATAATCGTCTTGATGGTCTCCACGGACGAGCGGTAGTCGTACTGCTGCTCGTCGCTCGGCAACAGCTGGTAAGGCACGAGATTCGGATGCAGCTTCTTCGTGTCGTCTCGCTGAGGACCAAAGTTCCAGCCTTGCTTGAGGCGCTCGAGCGCCCACACGTCGTGACTGTTCTGCGCCAGCATGTCGGCAAGATGCTCGAGGTGTCCCAATTGGATAGAGCTCGTGTCCACGGGCTTGGGACGGTAGTTATGGCCCTCTTTCTCGCGGGATGGCATGTCGATGAGGGCGTTGCGGAAGCGATACATCACTTGCATCGTCTCCTGACGCACTTGTTGCGGCGTGCTGTGACTCTTCTTGTCCTTGCGTAGATACAAATCGAGCATACGATACACTTCGTCATAGCGTAGACTCGTGTTGCCTTCTTTGCGTAGAGTTTCAAAGAGAATGAGTAGATGATAGTCGTCCACCAAGTGCGTCTTGGAGTAGTTGAAGAGCTTGGTAGCTTGCAATAGACTCGCCTGGATCTCCTTGAACAGCATCTTGCTCAAGTGGAACGCAAAGACGTACGACGGAATACGAAGCTTCTCGCCACCAACGAGCTCCACCACGCGCTCGAACGCGTCGCTGTCGCTATCGCTGAACGAACCACCAGAATTTGAGCGTTGAAAGCTCGATCCATGGCCGCCAGAGCTCTCGACGAGGCCGAGAACGACGCATTCCACCGAAAAGTTGTTGTGGCGCACCACTTTGAGCGCAACACTGTCGCCCAGCAATGAATCACCCTGCAAATGGATGGTAATCCCGATTGGAATCATCTCCTTGATGGTCTTGTGGTCGAAATCCTCCGACAAACAAATGTGCGACGACATGTTGTCAGCTTCTCGCATCGGAGGAGCGATGGATGACCGATGCGTCGATAGAATACGACGATCAAACTTCATCCCAAAGCGCAATAACGCCACGACGCGCCACACTGCGCCACGGAAGAGCTTCTTGACGCGCTGGCGCGTCTGTTCTCGGTCCACCAAGTTGGTTGAAATGAGACGAACGACTTGTCCTGGCAGCAAGCGCACGGCCTCATTCTTTTTCACGACAACGGTGGGGCTGAACGCCTTTAGATACTGGCGCACACGCGTCAACACATCGTACTCGACGTCGTCGTCATCATCCTCGTCCTTGGCGGACTCGTAGTACTCGGAGAGAATCGCGACAAACATATTGACGAGGATCTGGAACACCAGCACAACAAACGTTACGATAAACACCGGCGCGAGTCGTGGATTGGCTTGGTGAAGACGCGGGTAGTCCAGTTCACCCGCCAGCATGCGGAAACACGTCGCGTACGAGTTGGAGATGGTCGAAAACTCTTCGAGAGCAAAGCCAAAGGCGAAGCTGCCCATGGCCGAGTAACCCAAGAAGATGAGGTTGAAAATGACGAGGAAACCCATGAGGTCGCGCGTGGCCATGCCCAGCACGCGCCAAAGCAAGTTCAATGTCGAGTTCATACGCAAGAACTTGAACACTTTGAGCAAACTGATGGCCGCAGTGAGCGAGGCGAGGTCGGAGAACTGCTGGAAGGAACGGAGGAGCTCCTGGACAACCGAGTGATTGACTTTGTCCATTGATTTGCCGTTCGTAATGTCATCAAGGTGAACAACAAACTCACCAGACGCTCGGTAGTAGAGCGCGGCGTATATGAGCATCGACGCGAGCAACACAAGATGCGCCAGCTCGAAAATGTTCCACATGTCCGAGTTGAGATACGTCGTAGCGCCCATGGTCGTCATTTCCGTCGCCTCGGCAATACAATACGCGAAAAAGAACAACACCAGAGCGCACCAGAGCAGAATCCACCGGTCCACGATATCCAACACAGTAGATACAGCATCCGACACACGTTCCAGACCGGTCAGAGGCTCGGATGGGACGATAGGACGCGCTGAACCCTCGAGCTCGAGGTCTTCGAGGCCTAGGACGCGGAGATTGGCTGCGTGGGGGAAATGCTTCATGTGTCCCGACGGGTTCACCGTGAACACATGCCAGCCGACCGTGAAAACGCGCGTCACTGGGTTCACGAGGATGAATTCGATGGAAAACGCGCGTGTAGCCACGGAAAGCCACTCGTCGTCCTGTAAATCGCTGACGTTCGCGTTACAGAGATCCACAGCGTACCCACCGCTCCCAAAGTCCTCTTCCTGTGATGAAGAAGCGAACATCCACTCAAAGACCGAGCTCGAAAGACGTGGAGTGAGGGGCCCGAGCCCTTCCTTCCACGAATACACGCGCTGCTGGTCAACACTGACGATCGAATCCTTGAACTCGACGTTGGGCGAGTAAAACGGGTAACACGGTGTGGACCAGCCGTCATAGAGACGACAGAGGCCTTCCTGCACTCGCACTTGGCGGAATCGCACGCCGCCAACGCGTAGCCACTGCGCCGTCACGTCCTTGTGGTCGCAAATGTGCTCGGACATGGTGGTGGCGAAGTCGTAGACGTCTCCGAACTTGCTGAGTTCGCACACACTGTCTTCTCGACACGTGAGGTGGCCCACGACGTCGTTCTGGTAATAACTGTCTTGCACGGGCAGCCACCGCACGAACGCGAAGAAATTGAGGAGGAAGACGACGTAGACCACGAGCTCCTGGTAGAACTGTCGACGCTTGCTCTCCTTGAACTCGGCGACTACGGCCTTGACGTCCAGCTTCTTCTCGCCCATGTGGATGCCATTGAAGACGCGGGAGCTGCGCGTCTCCAGGATGTTGACGAAGCCCTTGGCGGCGCGATGCGTCCGCACGAACGTCGCGAGTCGGCCCGTCGGCTTCTTCACCTGCTCACTCAGTTAGCGGAGACCGTGGCGAGTAGAGTCTCACTTCACAAAGGAACAGAACGTACCGACGTGTCCGCGTCGCCGCTGGTCATCGAGACGGCATCGTTGTCGTCTGTAGCGTCGACATGCTGCGCGAGTGAGGCCATGGGTGCGAATGACGGAGAAGAAGACGTTCTGCTCGGCTGTCAGTTGCGCACTAACCAACTGCATGTGGATACACGAGACGATCAGTTCCCACAGGTCCAACGTATCATATGGTCACATCGACAGTGACGGGGAATTACTTGATACAACACCTGTGTCATACTTTCTAGTTTCTCGAACAAATGCGTGGTCTTAGGTATCAGAAAGCTCGGTTATGACGCTTCCAAGGCAAGAGAAGACGAGGAAGCGATCGACTAAAGCGGATGTCGAGGCCTGACAGCCATGAACGTCGCGTTGCAAGACCGGCGCTGGGTTGAATGGACAGGCGAGCCAAGATTCGTCTGGGGACGGACAGTGGCACTGGGCTTCAAGGCTTTGCTGTGAGTCAAGCGCGTTCACGTCGAGGCGAAGCGTCCTCGTAATCGACTCCATGATCATTATTACTGTCTGCTTATACCTGGCGGAGCGACGAGCAAGCTTGTAATCCAGCGCCAGGAGTATCTTGAGGGTCTCCTTGGCGACGTCGGCGTCGTACTGCCGCTCCTCGTCCGTGAGGAACAAGTATGGCACGAGACTTGGATGCATCTTGGCGCGATCGTTGCGTTCATCGCCGTACGTCCAGTTCTCATCCATCCGTCCCCTGGCTCATGCGCCATGCGAATTCTCCGCGAGCAAGTCCACGAGGTGCTTGAGACGCAGTGGCAACTCGATCGTGGACGTGTCGACGGGCGACGGACGGTAGACTTGGTCCAAGTTCTCGCCGTACGCGGTTGAGTACAATTGTGATGAGCTCCAAGGATCTGGCGGAGGCTTCTGGGTCGAGGTAGATACAGGGGACTTTGCCGCATCACGACGTCTCGTGGACTTGCTCGTCGACTTGGGTTTGATCGAGTAGTTGAGGAATAGGGTCGTCCTGATCGTCTCGTCCAGCATGCGGTAGTCGTATTGCTGCTCGTCCATGGACAAGGGAAGGAAAGTCTTGAGATTCGGGTGGAGTTTCTACATGTCGTATCGCTGAAGACCGTACGACCAGCCTTGCTCGAGACAGCCTAGGGTTGACTTTGTTGGATAAAGCGGTTGATGAGATGTCCGAGTACACCCAGTTGAATCAACGTTGTATCCTTACGACCCAGGATCTGACTGTAGGCTTCCTTTTCCTCTTGCGTTGGTTGGACAACGAGAGACTTACGGAAGCATTGCAGTACTCGCAAGGTCTCCTGTTGCGCTTGAGGCCCCGCACCGTGCTTCTTCTCGCATAGATACTCATCCGGCACATGACACGCCTCTCCACATAAAAGCGAAGCTTTCTCTTCTCTGCGTATGTTGTCAATCATGAGCTGGAGGTGATCATCATCGATCATGATCAAACTGTGTCAAGTGGGTACACATCTTTCCTAAAACATCTGTTATCAAATAACATTGATCTAAAGATGTAGGTTATGATTTTATACAGTCCAATCAAACCACATTGTGTTTCACAAAAGAATGCAAAATATAAGGGCATTTAATTTATAGAAAATACGAGAGAAAACCTCAGGAAACCCCGAGTTTTTTTTACCATTGCTCATTCGCGATCTTATCGTTGACGCATCATGAAGGTTGTGAGTCTCATGCACAGCCAGTATGCTTACTCTGTGGTGTACTTTGCGCAACTGCAATGCTGGATTCTATCGTCAGCTGTGGAAACTCAGATCCCTGGCTGCATGGACAGCTGCCGTGGAGGATATCGGCGTGTTCCCCCATCCTCCCTGAGTTATTATCGTGTGTGTCTTTCGACTTGGGCAAATGGCCGACTCACTTCCAATATCTCGTCGTCCCAATCATGAAGCTCTTGTACCTCGCTCTCACACTTGTCTCCATGGTCTGGGTCGACGCAGAAGCCCATCGAATCCACACTCGCGTCACTCATAGCAAGGCAAATGTTACTGTGAGTAGCGTTCATCGGTCGCCTACCAAGCATCACCAACAGCTCAAGGACCTTGGTACTGGAACAAGACGGAAGATTTACGTGCTCAACTCGTGTCCGTACAACCTGCTTTATCAGGTCGGTCCGATCGATGGCGCCCCGCAACCCGGCACAAGCGGCAACTAGCTCGGAATTCAGGAAGAAAACGTCATCACAGTCGCGCATAACTGGCGCGGCCTCTTCACGGCCTGTCAAGGTGACTCGTGTGAAGTTGAGAATGGCCCTCAGACTCGAGTCGAAATGTCGTTCGATCCAAGTGGAGTCGACTACTACGATGTCTCGGTGGTCAATGGCGTTAACGTCCCGATGTCGGTGGAACCGCTGGGCGTGGAGTACGACCAAAATCATCCATACAACTGTGGAGCACCCGGGAAAGCGGCTGGTCTACCTTCTGGAATGGACTGCTCTAGGTTTGTCTCGCTCTTCCAGAAAAACATGATTTATACCGCAGTGTACGGTGGATCAGGCGACGAGTGGACTCTCCTGACGATTGCCAAGACAACGAGAAATGTGGCGACAAGTATACTGCGGACGGCGGTCTCGGTTTCTACTGTGGATACCGCTACGGCTACTACACTGGTAGTCAGATTTGTGCATTGGATCCAACTAACGAGGATTTCCAATGCGCTGAGCCAGCAGGTGACGACACGGGGCTCACCATGGCCGACGTATACAGTTGCGCCGACCCGTATATCTCAGGCTACCAGCGCAATGCTGAGGGACAAGAAGGCTCTGTCTGTGGCTGTGCAAACTGGGAAGCGCGAGGCATCAATGTGTTCGACACGGAGAAGTGTCAGGCTTCGAACCCGGTTTGGACCAAGAAGGTAGCGCCGACCCTCGACTTCCTAAAGAAAGGATGCGCCACCGCACTCACGTATCCGTACGACGAAGCGTCGAGTTTGTTTTCGTGCGGTGGGCAGAAGGAGTATCTCGTGACGTTCTGTCCAAATGGCGACGGCATCCGAACTCACCCTCCAGAACACAAGTGAGCATTGACGAGTGTGCTTGTTTCTTTCTAATTGAATATGCTTGTGTTGCCTCTTGAGATGCGAGTTGGGGTCTGCACTATGCTTCTATGTGATGAGCTTTCATGGGCTGGTATTCGAGTTCTGAAATCCCAAATCAGCAATGAAAAAAAAACAACTCAAAACTGGGATATATCGTGGATACACAGACAGGTTGATGATCAATGTCCATAATATGGATATTGATCGACGGATGTCAAACCCATTCTCGAAATTGCGTCGTCCCAAGCATGTTCGCGTCCAAGCTTCTCTGACTCGCTCTCGCCTTCACCTCGACGGCATGGGCCGTGAGGCAAGCACTCGGGTGCACATCCGTGTCTCGCATGGCGGGACCAACATCGCTGTGAAAGATGTCAATCACTCTCCGAAGAACAAACATCATCACGCCAAGGAATCAGATAGCAACTCGCTTGGGCTCTACGTTTACAACGAATGCCCCTTTGATGTGCATTACCGAGCCGACACAACTGATGGCTTCTCCGGACCAGCTCGTTCTCTTCGCGCAAGTGATTCCGAGCTCATCGAAGCCACAAACTTTCGGACGAATTACATCGCGGCGTGCCGAGACGAAGTCTGCGGAGCTACATTTGGCCCTTACACTCGTGCCTAACTCCAGCTTGACTCCAAGGGAGTTGATCGATATGGCATCTCGCTGGCTGGTGGCGCGAATATTCCCATCGGCGTGATGCCTCTGGGTGAGGATTACAGTCATTACGCGAACTATGGAAACACAGATCCATACTACTGTACCTCGACGGGAATGGATTGTTATTGGGAGTTCGACGCCCATGGAGACATTCGTTATAACGCTGTGTTTGGCGGATCTGGCTCGCCATGCTTTTCTCAGGACGATTGCAGCGGCAGCGAAGTGTGTGGGTACAACTACACGGATAATGGTCTTGATCTCTACTGTGGTGTGTGTGGCTACTACAACGGGGATAGGATCTGTAATCTGGATCCGGCAAACGAGCTCTTTCAATGCGCCGAGCCGGCTGGTGATAGCACGGGACTCACAATGGCCGACTTATATGCTTGCACCCACCCAGCTTACTTGGATGGGTACGATTCCGCCTCTGAATACCGAGATGGCGAAGTCTGTGGTTGCACCAACTGGAATGATCGCAACGTGGCCGTGCAGTACACTGAAAAGAGCAAGTGCAAGGCTTCGAACAACGCATGGACGGATAATGTTGCGCCGATGCTCGATATCTTCAAGTTGGCTTGCTCCTCCACGTTCACTTACGCGAAAGATTACCCAAAGAGTATGTTGTCGTGCCGGCGTCCTGACGCTTACATCGTCAAGTTCTGTCCAGACGGCAAGATGATCTGGTGAATTCGGCAGTGGGCAGTACTTTCATTGTACTTGTTATGCCTGATTCGTATATTCAAATAATACTTTGAGATGGCATCAATACTTTGAGATGCCATCTTCTTGTGACTGAATCGTCAAGGAGTTTGTCCCGAAAAACCTGATATATTCAATATCGACTGTTTAGTTATTCCGGCCAGAATGCACCACTACTATTAACGCACTGCATAAAGCAATAAATATATTGTATAATGATACTATACTATAGGGAGCCAGAGGGAATCTTGCCGCAGAACACGATCAGCCAGGAGTCCAAACCCAGTCACACACTCATGATCCTCGACGTTTTGACGAAAATCTACGTCACATCGTTGAATTCAATTCAGCAACTCAGCAAACCATTCTCTCTATTTCTATGAGTAGCGGGGCCGTTGCTAGAAGATGAGGATAGCAGCGTTACATCTCACATCGTTATATTTCATCCCAGGCTCAGATCGCCATCGAATGACACCACCATCCGTCGTTCTTATTGGTGAGAATACTGTAGAGCACGCCGGGCCGCCGACGGAATCATCGAGACACATTCCTGAGTTACACTTTCGAGGGTTTCTATCCATGTGAGACATCTTGGTGTTAAACTCACCGTGGATTCATGGAACGACGACCTGTGTGTCTTGTTGCGTTTTTTTTGTCTTCCAACTACAACTACTGACACGAGGATCAAATCCATTCTCAAAATCGCATCCAACCAAGCATGATCGCACCCAAGTTTCTGGGTCTCGTACTCGCTCTCAGCTCGACAGTTTGGGCGAAAAACGAAAGCCATCAAGTGCGCGTTCGTGTACCGCATGGCACGTCCGATCGTACACTGAGCTCTGTGGGGAAGAATCTGCGCCTACCCAAATACCACGGCGATGATGATACTTCTACTACAACTCCAGGCCGTGTGATCGGAAATTCGCAACTTTTGTTCATTCCATGTGACGTGGCAACTGTTTCCTAGCGGCGCTACTTTAGGATCAAGCGCCAACCTTGGGACCCCCGATTCTACTTTTGAGCTGGTCGACGACGACTGGAGCGGCAGTATCACGGTGTGTCAAGACGAATTCTGCGAAGTTGAAGGTGGCCCTCAGACGCATGCCGAGTTGACGCTCAGATCCACGGGATTTGACTACTACGACGTCTCGGTGGTTAGCGGCGTGAACATCGCAATCTCGGTCGATGCTTCGAACGACGGTGAGTACGACGAAAATGATCCGTACACCTGTGGCGTAGCTGGAGATAGCAACACTGGGGTCAACTGCGACTGGGCCTACTGGTCTTATCAAAAGGACATCCACTATAACGCCGTCTTCGATGGGTCGGCAACGGAATGTGAATCTGCACGCGATTGTAACGGCGAAGAAATGCGTGGCTACAATGTAGTGGATGGCAGTCTCAGTCTCTACTGTGGTATGCGCTACGGATACTTAAGTCCGAGCCAGATCTGCGCCATCGATCCTGAGAACACGTACTTTGGGTGCGCTCAGCCGGTAGGAGATGACGCTGGCCACACGATTACTGACATGTATGCTTGCACCGGCACCACCAACTTGTCAGGCTACCAGCCCGCCGCTGCCAACCGGGACGAGGAAGTCTGCGGCTGTACCGACTGAGAAGAGCGCAATATCAGTGTGCTTCCGTCTTCAACGAAGTGCCAGGCTTCGAACCCGCAGTGGACGGAGAAGATCGCGCCGACGCTTGACTTTCTAAGGCAGGGCTGTCCGACGACGTTCACGTACCCTTACGACGATGCTACGAGTGCTTTTTCGTGTGAACGTCCAGATACGTACGTCGTCTCATTCTGCCCACGTGGAAATGTCGTTACTTGAGCTCTTCCAGTCTTCGCCAACTCTAAATGGTGGTCACACAAAGGGGGACTGCACGTCATCTATGATTCATCCATACGTTCGTTAATAATTGGAGGTCTTTGTCTCTCTCGAGTCGTGTTTGCACTGATATGTACCCGTCGTCGGCAAATATTCGCCACTGACTTGGGTACATTTGTGTCGTGAGTGACGGTCACTGGCACTGAGTGAGTGTCAGATCTTGAATGGACATCGAATCTCAACCCAACACAGTGCAATTTCCCCAGTAGTACAAACATTGAGCACTAAACATGTCATGGAAAAGCTACTCATCAAGTCCCGAAGGTTCCGCTTCCCCTCGCTCAGCGCTCTCCTTGCACGGCGTCACGGATTACCAGCTCGCTATGGACTTGGACAAGGAAGAAGGCTTTGTGCTCGAAGAGAAGAGTGAGGACGGAATGGAGATGGCAACAAACGTTGCCGAGTGGACTGACTCGGAAGACGAGAATAATTTTGACGACTCGAGTGAAGATGCCGTCGTGGCAGCGTGGCTACGTCGCAACACACGCTCACGACGACCAGTCTACTCACGCAAGACGGGCACAATCACGTACGACCAAGACAGCATTCTGGACATCAAGAGCACGGAAGTTATGAAAAAGATGGTGAGCCGAGGAGCTGTGGATCAAGTCTATGGATGCGTACGAAGCTTCAAGAACTCTCATATCTACTTGGCACTCGGCACAGACGAGGAAACGTACCGACAAGGTTTGTACGCTGCCAAAGTGTTCACAGATCCGTCGAATGGGATGGTCAGCTCCCACAAAGAGTTTCGCTGTCTCACTCGAGCCGCCAAGTGCATCCGAGCACCTGCACCTTTGGCTATCAAAGAACACATTGTTGTCATGAGTTTCATCGGCGATGCCGACGGAAAGCCAGCACCGACGCTCAAGGAAGCCAAGCTGACTCTCACGCAGCTCCAATTTGCCTACGTGGATCTGGTGCAAGCCATTAGGAAGCTGTTCCAGCAAGCCCGACTTGTGCACGGTGACCTGAGCGAGTACAACGTGCTGTACCAGCACCAAAAGTGCTGGCTGATCGACTTTGGGCAGGCAGTAGATCGTACGCACCCTGAGGTTCTGACGTATTTGCGCCGTGATCTGCGCAATTTGTTCCAGTTCTTCCGGCGTCAAGGGCTTCCAGACGCCACGCCGGACAGTCCTTTCGGTATTCTGTCGAAAGAGACAGCCTACGCGTTCATAACACGCACCGAGTGTCCAGATGATGTGTTGCACATGTATCCTAAGCTTCCGTTTGATCGCAAGCAACTGGAGAGTGTGCGGTTCCGTCGAAAACAGTAACCATCGATTCCACCCACCCGTTTTTTCTCCTTTTCATGACGCACTCGGTGTCACCGCTTTGCTCTGGATTTATGGAACCAGGACGTCACATGATGGGCGGTATCTTGTCATGCGCTTCCTTGCCCGCAGCCTACGTACAGTACCAGCCAGCGCCGGGAGAATCATCTCATGGTGGAATCAGGCCGAGTGTGTGACTTGGGACGTCCCACAGTCCCAGACTGGCCAATCGCGTCTCCATCTCATGTTCCCGGTGCTGCTTGGAGCCTCGACAATGGCGAGTCTCAGGTGGCGTGTTGCCTGATTGCGGCGTGGCAGATGGCTTCACACTTCTGTCGTCACCGTCCAGATCAGCTGCCGAGCGTTTTCAGAACCGGCCGGATCCCATAAGTGATTACTCACTCTCGCCATCCGCACTGCCCCGTGTGTACACTAAACTTCAGAAACAGAGGGGCCGCCTCAAAGAAAACGCAGCGAGGGAAAGAGGACGGCGGTGTTTGCGCCATGGAGAACACGCACGCCTTCCCTTTTTCTAGGTTGGGACGTTTAACATCAACAAATCGCCACCGTCCACTTTCTGATTCCGTCGCTTTTGACGTTTTTTCCGGAAAACATTGCGGGTTTTCACGTTAGTGCGACCCGTTAGACTGCGGCTATCGCGACTTCAGCTTTTGGTGTGAAGAACGCGGGTCTATCCCTAAACGCGTGTTTTGCGTGCGTTAGACCAGTTAGACTGTCGCTTAACCCCTGCGGTTAGACCAGCCGCTCACGACTGACTGGTCGCTCTGGGCATCAGAAAACCGCGTTTCACCTCACTTTCGAGGTTTTTCATTCCTAAATTTCCAGTTTGACGCGGCCAGTGGGTGGGTGTCGGGCCAGTGTGACGCGCCAATCTCCGAAAAAGACGGAAAACGCGAGCAGCTCCGCCTCGCGATCCCGTGCTCCTGCCGCCGTCCACACGCGTCCACACGCGTCCGCACGTGCTCTGACAGGCTCTGGAGACGCCCGTGGCCCGCGTGTGAAGCCCCGTGGCGCTTATGATGAGAGATATTTGCGCGCGCTTCAAGTACTCGGAGCAGGAGGAGGCGATGACGTCGACGGCCGTGGCCACGCCCACGAACGCCTCTGCGACGCGGGCGAGCGCGCTGGACACCGCACAGGCCGCTGCATCGCAGGAACCCGCGCTTCCGCTCGAAAACGCGGCGGTGGAAGCGAAAGCCGAGTCTCCGGACGAGCCGTCGACGCCAAGAACGCCACTGCCGCTGCCCACGCCGACACCCGTGGACTGTCCGCCGCGCGAACTCATCCACAAGAGCCTGCGGAGGTATCACCGCGATATGGAGAGCGGCAGCGCCGACCTCGCGACGGTGGAGAAGCGGATTCAAGACGACCTGGCACCGTATTCCGTGCTCAAACTCGGTGGGTTCTCGCTCGGGAACGTCGCCCCCAAGCTCTTGGGCGCCGTGCTGATCAACAGCGACAAGCTACGCACGCTCGACCTCGGGTTTAATCGCATCACGGACCGCGGGGCGACGATTTTGGCCCAGGCGTTGGAACAGAACGCGTCGCTCGAGAGTTTGTATCTCAGTGGCAACGACATTGGCGCGACGGGCGCCGCAGCCATTGCGACGGCGCTGACCAAGAACCACACGCTGCAGAGTCTGCACTTGAGCGGCAACAACATTGGCGAAGACGGCGCGAAAGAACTCGCTGAAGGTTTGAAACGCAACACGGGACTGCGCTCGCTTTACATTGGCACGAACGGGATCGGGAGCAAGGGCATGCAGTGTCTCGCCGAGGCATTGCAGGTGAATCGCACGCTCGAAGAACTCACGCTTGGGCAGAACAAGGTCGGGAGCGAAGGCCTCAAACATCTCGCCACGGCGTTTGCGGCTGGGAACGTGCGGTTGACGACGCTCGAGATCGGGAAGAACGGCATCGAGTCGGATGGCGTGCTGGCACTGGCAAAAGCGCTGTGTGCGGCGAGCAATCGTCTACAGAACCTCTATGTGGACAATAATCCCATTGGCGACGTCGGGGCGAGTGCGTTCGGGGCATTACTCGCGAAAAACGCAGTCTTGCGCGTGTTAGATCTGAGTTATACACAAATGTCGCTGTTGGGCCTGCGAGAACTGAGCATGGGGCTCTCGTACAGCTCCTCGCTCTTGTGTTTGCTGCTGGACGGCCACGACTGGGCGAGTACGCAGTACATGAAGAAAACCAACGGCCTCACGGGCATGTCGCTGTCTGCGAAAGGGGCCAACAACTTTGCAGCGTCGTGTATCATTGGGGCGATCAACACCAACGCCAAGTCGGTGCTTTTCAAGCTCACCGGCGTGGATTTGACGCTTGTGCTCGGCTCGTTACCTCTCAGTGCATCGGAACGGGACGCACTCGTGAGTCAGCTCTACAGAGCGTCGGATCCGAACGGTGGGCCGCGAAGGCCGATCGACTTGCTGGCTCGGAATGAGCGTGTTTTGAAGTTTTTGCAGACACAGCGGCTGAATATCGCGAATCACAAGCGGAAAAGCGTCGAGTCGGACGAACGAAGGCAGCAGGAAGACAAGGAGACAGCGGAACCGCAAGCACAGCGACAACGGACGACGGCCGCGCCATATCAACAGCTGAGTGTTCGTACAGACGCGCAGAGTACCCAGCCTGTGACGCCAAGTCCGCCAGGAGCAGCAGCGTTCTCACACCCGTCGGGGATTCCTACTCGTCCAGGTATCGTCCGCCATCCTCTACCGCGTCCTCCGTCATCCTCGGCCGAGAAACGCCTCTCCATCAAGAGTCCGCGCTACGAGAGTACGATGGAAGTGCAGGTGCGCAAGGTGATCACGGATCTCGCCAAGCTTCCGTTCAACGGCGACGAGTACGCTTCGCTTCAGACGTATTACTTGGGTGGGTGTACGAGTCCGAAAGTCCACGAGGCACGCGAGAACTTCGAAGAAAACAATACCGTACGTGAGCCAGCTCCTGAGAAGTCGACCGAACAAGTGCCGTGTCCCGCCTGTCGATCTAGTCGCCTGGCGCGCTATCCACGAACAATGGTACGTGACGATTGCTACGAATAGAGGACGAAGGAATGTGAAAGTCTAACTGGTTTTCTTTGTCTGGTAGGTCTTGAAAGCCGAGATGGAGACACACCCAGGGCCGGACGCGCGTATCTTGACGCTCTTGCGACAGCTGCACTACCTCACGAGTGTTTTCCAGCACGTGGAGCACGCCGAGCAAAAGATCGATGCGATCCTGACGTCACTTCATGGTGGTCGGCAGCCGTCGCCAGAGCCAAGAACGGAGTAGCAAGTTTGCAGCACGATAGGATAGGTAGGTAGGCGCACGCATCTATTATTTATCAATCGCAGTGTCGATGAGCCCACATCAACGTCTTCCTATCAACTGATTTCAAGGAAGAAACGGCGTTTGAGGAGGTGCAAATGGTCATGAGATAGGTCATGCGTTTCGACGGTTGCGTTGAACACCACAGAAGCCATTCACGTGCAGAATTGTCCAGCGTCCTCAGCCCGAGCATCTAACGGAATTCAAGTCTGGTGGATCTGTCGTCATTCCTGCGACCGACGCCGTGGATAAAGCCTCGCCACGGATGACGTCCCTGCAAGCGTCGCTCGTGGTTCCCTGCAGCCTTTGACAGGTGAGCATCCTGTGCACGTACCACTGCTAGTAGTGAGACTCAGGTGCCAGGATTCCTTCTCAAGAAGCAAGGGGCGCAACGGTCGAGTACGGTTTCGCCCGCACCATATTCAGAACTCTCCTGACGCTCGGACTACCTCGTGAAGACGAGAAGATCGGTATGTATGTGCATCGATTGACGAGGAGTCGCGCGTTTCGACTAGGCACGTGGCTTCGCTGCAACCGCCGTCATTCGCAGACTCGACCAAGGACCAAAAGACATTGGAGACATGATGGATGAAGAAGCTGTCAAGGAAGCCACACTCCTTCCTTGACGTGGAGACCGTCGACGAGACTGAGAAGGCGACAGAGCCCAGAGTAGAAGCAACGGAGGTGGTACCAGCGGATGATACATCGGAGCCAACGGTAGAAACACGCGAGGTGATCGAAGCGTCAGAAACAAGAGAACCGGTCGTCGATGCAGCCGTTCCGGCGCCTCGTCGGTCCGTGATTGTCCTCGAGATGGAAGGCCTCGACGACAGTGACATCCTCGCGACGGATGACGTCGCATCTAGTGCTGAGAGCACAGCTGGTGCCTCGTCCGAGGGCTTACCTCGTGATCAGCAAGTTCATATGAGAGAAGTGGTTCTCCAGAGCAACAAGACGGACGATCCCACGATAATCCTCACGTTCCAACTCCAGGCGATCATGAAACGAGCCTTCGTGAGCGCAGCTGGCCTGTTCACATGGAGTTTGCTGCTGCTACTGCTCGAGCCAGTGTTCATGACGGTGCTGGAGAACTCGAAGGATCGAGTCCACACGTACGGGAAGCAAGCCATCATGGCCGTTGTCCAGGTGGTTGCACCAGCACTCCTTTTAAACGCTTTAGGCCCCGTGATCGCCATTTTCAACGTCGAGGCGCAGCTTTACGCGAACCCAGAGGCGCGAATGTCGAAACTCGGTCGTCTGGTGTGCACGGGAGTTCTCTCGGTGCTGACTTTGCCGCTTGTGAGTACCAGTGTGGGCGAAATCGTCAAGGTGGACCCGCGTATTGTCTCTGAAGACCTGAACAAGTTCGATTTGATGGTCTGGAACAACTCTGAATCACGCCCGATCGTGAGGAAAGGTAATGGAAGCTTTGTGAGGACCAACCTCACCAATACGATCCTACGTGGCGCTGTACTGCCCTATGCGACGAGTCTCCGGCATTGCGACATCGCCGATGGTCAAAAGACCAACGCGTACACGAGCGTGGGGTACGAGTTCTTGACGAACGATTGGCATTCAAGGATCCTACCAGTCGGTCTGAAGCCTAGCAAAATGTACGTTGTCCCCGGATCAAGCAGGGGATCAATTTTGGTGAGCAATTTGACGCTGTCCAGAGACGTAGTCGTGGTGTTTGAGACGTTGTTCATCCGCGCAGTGTATCTCTACATCGACGAAGTGTTGGTCCAACACACCGCTTTGGGCGGACCCAACGTTGCGACTCTCAAGACTCTCAAGAACGACTGCATTGCGTACGCCAAGACACACGACGTCTCGGCTTCAGGTGATGTCGACCACGTGCAGCACCTGGAAGACTATGTGCGCAACTACTTCAAGATGTCGAGTGCGTGGACGACTGTGCTTGGTGCCCGCGTAGAAGACATCGTCGTGGAAGCCGGGAATCACTTCTTCCTGCAGGAAAGAAACGTACAATGCATCACGTTAACGCTCGATATTCCGCTCGACAATGCTATCTGGCATCGTCAGCTCAAGGAAGAGAACGGAGAGCTCGTCGATACGAAGACACTGTATCCAGGCTCTGGTGACGTCATCTACGAGTTCGACGTCGCGAATGAGTGCGGACCCGACACGTGTGGCATTGAGAATCGCGGTTTCGCGCCCGAACTTAAGGTCCTCGCGCTCGCGGACTGTCCGTCTACCTCGTTTGAGGACATTTACGGTGTTGAGCTTGAAAACGGCACCAGTTGTGGCAATTCTGTGAGTGGATCGTCGATGTGGCTCTTTGGCTTCGGTCGGCGGATCGAAGGCGATACGTTCGAGTTACTCGATCCGCCAGCGAACTCGAAGGTCCGCAAGGCGAGGGCAATCAATCCACGCGAGTTCCATCGCGCATCCATCGGCTACTTCATGTTCCCACCGGAGGAACTCGACCAGACGTTCAATGCCGAGTGCTGGGCGGATAGCGATTGTCATGGGCTCCAATACCAGCTAATGAAGACATCAGCCGATGTCTTGGAGCATCTCGTCGTAGGCAAGGAGCACGTCGTGCTGGGCGACTTTGGCTCGGCGTTCCAGTTCGAGAAGAACCTCGCGCATTCTCGACCACTTCTCACTCGATGCACGTCAGGCGCGCGCGTCGAGTACGAAATCCTACGACCAGAGAACTTCCACAAGACCGTCTGGGACGAAGAGCTCAAGGACTCGCAATGCTCTGGCAAGATGGAGCGCAGCATTATCCGAACGAGGCTGAACAACGTCTTCATGGAGGATCCCGTGCAAGTCATGTACACCGCTGGCCTCTTTTATATATGCCAGAACGCCAAGGTCATCCCTGTCCTGCTGCAGCCAGACAGCCTCGAGTTCCAGGGCAATGTGCGATGGACCCAGCACACGTTTGTGCTGGCGAAATGGCACTCTATCTTTGGTGTGAGCTTTGCGGTGACGATCGTGCTGCTCTGTATCATTCTCTTGGGTCGCCACCAACGCATTTCGCTCTGGTCAGCTAGAAAACTCCGACATCTCGACGTCTTGATGCGTGTGCTGAACGATTCCGCCACATTTCCCACGAGTTGCACGGATCTGGTCATCAAACAAGGCGGTTTACAGCCTACGGCGGTGCCGCTAAGTGACTTGATCCTCCGGGGCCTCGAGTTCGAGTCAGCGGACGGCAAACTTGAGTACGCGAGAGTCATCCTTCGACAACCGATTGACAACCAGCCGTCTCCATCCAAGATGAAGAGCGAAAGTGTCGAATAAAGGGCGATCCCGGCCCAAGATGGCGCCAAGATGTCTCTGCGCGTTGTAGTATTGAGAATCTGACAGACTGGCATTAGTTATACGTGCCCTTTGCCCCCTCAATGAGGAGCTTGAACGCTCGATCGACTTATTCCGTTTCGCTAGACGTCGAATAAAAAGCGTAGCGCTGGGAACTGTGCTATCTGCTCCGTCTGCTTCGTGAGGAACGACTCACGAACGTGGATGTCTGCTCATAAAGTGTCAATGAGTCGTTCGTTTCGAGCGTGCGCGTGGCGAACCATCGCCCGCCCAGAACTTGACCAAGACTCGACGAGAAGATGGCCGAGGACACTACGGAAGGCGTGAGAGCACCGCGCAGGTCTGTCGTGACACTCGACGTGGGTGTGGGGGATGTCGACGGACAAGAGCAAGCTGAGGAAGCGTTGGAAGGGTCTGACGCTGTGGTGAACGCTGCGTTACCTACTCCTTGTCGGTCCACTGTCGTCTTGGATGTGGATATCGTTGATAAAGTCGACATCCTCGCGACTGCCGACGTCCGATCGAGTGGAGGGAGCACCGCTGAGGCCTCGTCCGAGTGTGATGCGATCGATGTACCTGCGCAGACGACGCGTTGTGGTGTCAAGACGGATGAAACAGCGACCATACTCAAATTCCGACGCAGGGCAATCGCCGTTCGGTGTGCCATTGGGGCGGTTTGGCTGTTTATCTGGTGTTTGGTGTTGCTGCTCCACAAGCCTGTCCTCAAAAGGGTATCAGTCGACCTGGAGGAATGGAATTCGGACGAGTTTGTTCAAAAGGAAAACATCGAATCGGCCCTATCTTCCGTGCGAAACGCGCTGCCCATGCTGCTCAAGAGTCTACTCGAGCCAGTCGTTGCCATGCTTGTAATTGACACTCAACTCCAGGTAAACCCCGACGCTTTTGGGACGAGTTTGCGAACTTGGAGCCGAACAGCTCTCGTTTACGCGCTCACATATCCGCTGACGAGCATCGACACCAAAGAGCGCAAGAGTCAAACGCCTATGATCGCTCGCAGAGATTTGTTCGACGACGAAGCGATCAGTAAGTGGGTGAACGGGTCGTCATCAGCACCCGTATCGGTCGTGGACAACGGCAGCTTCGTGACGACCGACATCACAAACACCATGCGCACGTATTTCAACACGTACTCGGACATTTGGTTGTCCATTCTTCGAGTCAACGTATCGGAGATCGTTGTCGAGGTGGGAACTTTTACCATCTCGAGCAGCATTTCGTATACCACTGTGAACCTGGACATTCCACTCGCCAACGCGGTCTGGCATCGTGAATTAGATGATAAAAAGCTCAAAGAAAACGACACCACATGGCCTGGTGGCGACGTTCGGTACGAATTCGATGTCGCGAAAGAGTGTAGCAATGCTACGTGTGGTATCTTGAATCGTGGTGCTGCTCCTGAGCCCAAGGTCGTCATGTATGCCGATTGGAACGGCTCGGGGATACCTGATATCACCAAGAATCCCATGTTACTCTATGGCTTTGGGCGTCGAATCGAAGGCGATAGACTCGAACTGTTGGAGAGCAATCCTCACAAGGCCGTGGCAGTGAATCCGCGTGAGTGTTATCGCGCATCCATGGGCATATTCAACCTCACACTGGGAGACCTTGATCAGACGTTCAATGCCAAGTGTAACGTCGGCTCAAGTGGTTGTCGTGGCCTTCACTATCAATTGGATCGTGATGCGTCGGTCAAAGCATCGAGTTATCTGGTTGTACACGAAGAAATCTTGCGTCTTGGTCTGTTCGGACAGCATCTCTCGGTCGAAGACGGTGTTGTATACGGACATACACTCGCCACTCGCTACTCGGTCGGCACGCGTGTCAAGTACGAGATCCTGCGTCCAGAAAACTTTCGCTCGTACAACTGGCAGGTTCCTCGAGATCGCAATTCCTTCAGGTGCTCTGGCAAGATGGAAAAGAGTATTACGACGACAATCAACAGCCATATCTTCATGGAAAACCCCGTGCAAGCCATGTACACCTCCGGCATGTTTCAAATCTTCCAGCAGGCTAGTCAGTTCGACTTGTTTTCCAGTCCAGGTGGACTCAGCCTCGAGTTTCTCGGGAACGAGCGCCAGATCACTGTCGTCGCGAGTCTCTAGAAGACAGAGAGTATCGTAGGCTTGTGCGTCAGTGTGGTTTTCCCACTTCTCTGTGCCTACCTACTTCTCCATCGTCACGCCCGCATCTCGCTCTGGTCAAAGGAACAGCTGCAGCATTGCACTGTGCTGATACGCGCACTGGCTGACTCGGACATGTTTCCACCGTGTTGCGTGGATCTATTGGTCAAACACGTTGGAAATTCGACAAAAGCAGTGAGTATGCGCGACCTGAAGCTCGCTGCGATGGAGTTTGAAGTTGAAAAAGGAAAAACCGAGCCGACTACGACGTTTGTCCTGCGTCAGCCACAGGACGAGGCGTCTTCTCCACACAAAAAGCTCAAACTCCCTATCAAGTCGCTCAAGGAATCCATCAAGATGCATCCCAAGCCTCCTCCAGGATGGATCGATGAGTTTTAATTCGCAAGAAAAATGGCCAGAAGCCCGCATTTCGCTTCACAGATGTTGATGTTGCATAAGTATGCTGTTGAAGCGGCTCTGCCAGTTTCTAAGGCGGTGAATTCGACCTGGTGGCGTTCGTTACAGATGCCATTCACTTGCACAAAGCTCAAAGAAATCGACTACCTGATTCCGTTTCGCTACACGCCGCAAGCATCACATTTGCCAACGTCTCCAAATGTTGGGACGGTTTCAACTACATCTTGAAGAACAACTCATGCGTGTGGAGCGATGTATGCACGTAAAGTGTCAAGGAGACGTTCGTTTCGAGCAGAAGACCCAACCACTGACAGTCAAGAACGTGCCCACGAGTGAGAGCGACTCGACGAGACGATGACAGAGGAAGCTATTGGAGGCGAGGAGGTGTCTCGTGGGTCTGTTGTGACCCTCGACGTGGATACAGCCGATGAGCCCACCTTTGACTGACAGGAGCAAGCTTCGGAGACAGACGTGGAAGTCGCAAAGGTTAGTGAAGAAATGGTTGAGGCTACGATGCTGGCGACTCGTTAGTCTGTTGTCGCTGTCGACATGGAAATGATCGAGGATATCGACATTCTTGCGACTGACGACATTCGATCCAGCGGCGAGAGCACGGTCGAGGCCTCGTCCGAGGGTGACATGATTGATCTGCAAGTACAGACAGCTCTATGTGGTACCAAGACGGAAGAAACAGTGATCATACTCAAATTCCGACGCAAGGCAATTGCCATGAGGTGCGCCACTGGTGCTGGCTTTCTTTTTGCGTGATGTTTGGCCCTGTACTTTTGGAATCCTCCTCTCCAAACGGTCAAAGTCGACAAATCGGACTGGATTCGAACAACTACACTCCAAAGAAGACAATCGGGTGGTTTGTGTCTTTCCTGCGGACCGCGTTACCCATGATGCTCTTGAGCGTACTGAAGCCTGTTGTTACCGCACTCGATTTGGATCGCCGTTGCAACTCGACACGACATCTGTGAACGCCAGTGTCCGAGGATTGATCCGAGCAGGCTTAATCTATGGGCTCACGTATTCACTTGTCAGCATCGACATTGACCAGGAATGGAGACAAGACCCTGGTATCACCGAAGAAGACATGTTCAACAGAGAAGAACTTAGACGGAGGATGTGGGAGGATGTGGGAGGATGTTTTCCCACCGACACAAGCTGGAAAGGGAAGCTTTGTGAGGACGAATCTCACGGATACATTGTTACGCAGCACAGTACAGTCTTCTCCATTTGTCGACTCATACTGTTTCAACTTCGAGAACCAACCAACCAATGTGGACACAGGCGTTGCCTATGGATTTGTGTCGAATGACTGGCAGTCGCGGATGCTATCGTTCGGGCTTGAGCCTACCAACTCGTATGTGATCCCGGGTTCTCGTCGTCAGTCTAACGTGACATCAACATACACACCCGTTGAATCAAGTGACATCGAGTTGTTTGAAAAGCTCTTCATTCACGCAGTGTATCTCTACATTCACGAGGTCCAGGCGCTTTACGAAGACTCGTTTACTTCCACGCTGCAATACTCCAGCGACTCAAGCGAGGCGTCGTGGAGTACGCTAATGGGGTGACCAGGTGCCACGTGCCGATCTGTATCGATTGAATGTCGTGGGCTCGCTTTCAACTGGAGTACAACAGTACACTGCAGTAGAAGCGGACCGAGCTACCTGATCGTCCACAAAATCATCAGCCAACTCACCACATATGGCCAACCGTGGACGGTCTCACACTGGTCACTCGCTATTCACTTGGCTCTCGTGTCAAGTACGAGATCCTACGCCCCGAGAACTTTCACACTTACATTTGGAACGACTCTTATTTCAAGTGTTCCGGTGTCATGGAACGGAGTGCTGTCATGACGAATCTCAGCCGTGTCTACATGGAGAATCCGGTTCAAGTCATGTACAGGTCGGCCATGTTTTACTTATTCTAGGACGCTAGAATGGTCGCCTCGCTTTCTCTTTCGGAAGGCCTCAGCCTCGAATTCCAAGGGAATTATCGATACATCACTGTAGCGGCGGCTTTGTGGGGATGGCAATGCATCGCTGGCATGTGTGTTAGTGTCGCACTCGCTCTCCCATGTATGCATCTCCTTATTGACCGTTACGACCGCATCTCCTTCTGGCCCAAGGGACAACTTCAGCTCAGCACTTTTTTAATTCGCGCATTAGCTGACTCGGACAACTTTCCACCAAGCTGCACGGATATTAGGATTAAACACGTGGCAGATCCGACGAAAGCGGTGAGTATGCGCGTCCTGAAACTCAGTGCGATGGAGTTCGAGTCTGAACCCGACCCCGAGAAGCTCGAGTCATCTACCACGTATGTGTTGCGTCAAGCCCAGATCGCTGGATCGTCACCATTCAAGCTGCCGATCGATCCCATCAAGGATTCTATCAAGGAATTGATCGCGATGCATCCCAAACCTCCTCCCGGATGGCTCAATGAGTTCTAGTCCGTAACAAAGACAACAACAGCCAACCAACACGTACGCACTTGTCACGCTGTTTGAAGAAAAGAGAAACAATGAAAAAGAATGAATGAACTAGCATCAATACGCACGCAGTCAGGCATTCACTCATTTGTCGCTTACTCCTACTCGTCTCGTTACACGTCTTCTTACGCGACAAACGTCGTTGGCTCCGCACCCACGCCACCTGCGTGCTGGTGCACCAACTTGGCGAAATGGAGCGCCAACTCATCCGCATCGGCCTGCGTCTCCGCCTCCGCATACACACGCACAGCGTCTTCTGTGCCCGAAGGACGCACGAACGCGCGACCCTGCTTGCCATGGTACGCCTGCAGCGTCTCCGCAAGAGCTGACTTGAGCGTGTCCGGACCCAACACCTTCGTGTCGTCCACCTCGTCCGTCTTGATCGTGTCGCGGTCCTTGATCTGCACCTTGGTCTGACGACTTGGTAAGTCGTGGTAGATACGATCCCAGTCGGCGATCGACCAGTTCTTCTGGATGAGCAAGATCTCGACGAAGAGCAAGTCACTGATGGCATCTCCCGTCGCCTGGTTGATCAACTGGTGCGCCGCCAACAACTGCTGCAACGCGTGCTTCTTGCGCTCGTCGTGGATCGAACTCTCCCACTTGTTGAGCTTGTCGACAAACGAGTCCTTAAGGATCACCGTGCCGTGGCCGTTGGCTTCAAAGTAGATGCCAATGTCGTACTCGGATGCCTTGTGGTGGCAGTACTTGACGCCCGTCTTGGCCTGTGTCACGCGAATGCCACGCGACTGCAAGTAGCGCGTCGCGGCGCCATTGGCGTACGCGGTCTGCACGACACCGATAGTCACGCCCTCTCGGTCGAGCTCCAAAGCACGGAGCTTGTCGGCGAAGAAGTCAGCAAAGAGACACGCGATCTTGTCGCCATCGAGCAAGTGCCACACGCCTTCTTCGTCAAAGTAGTGGAACACGACGCGGTCGGCGTCACCGTCCACACTGCAGAAGCGCTTGCCGCGGTCCGAGTCGCGCGAGAGACCGACTGGTGGCTTGCGGGCCTTCTGCACGTGCTCAGCACCGCACTCGTGGTTCAACTCGCCGTCGCTTGGCGTGTTGACGATCTCGAGGTGGAGCGATTCACCGAGTTCCTTGGCCACCTTGGCCAACTGAGGAGCACCGACGCCGTGCGCACAGTCGACGTACAATGGCGTACGCACTTCCAAGCGCTGTGGACACAAACCCAAAGTGAGTCAGTGGGTTCATTGGTATAAGGAGATGGGACGAAGAAAACACACCTTGGAGTCGTAGTTGCTCGTGAGCTGCTTGAACGCATCGCCAAGCATGTGGTAGTAGCCGACCTCGGACGCCCAGTCACCCTTGTTGTACTGCTCATAGTTCCACTACACCCACCATATACGTCAGTCACGGTCTCACTTATGATACCACCAAAGGAAAAAGGACGTACCATGCGCACAAGGTGGTGGAGCTGCGGCGTCGTCTGCAGACCAAAGTCGAGCACGTTGCCGCCGATCACGAGCGCACCCTCACGCACCAACTCGGCCAAGTGCTCGCTCGATGGACGCGTGTCCTTGGCGATGAACACGTTGCCGGCATGGTCCAAATCGATCTTCTCAGCGGCGACAATCGAGTCAAGCACCTCGACGACCTTGTCCGATGGCGCATTCGCCAACTGCGTCGCGTACTACAATCCCATCCATGCATTGTCAGTCCATCTTTTCCACCGACAACACGAAGTGACGCGCCGTTTTGTACCTTTTCCCACGACTGCTTGAGCATCTCGCCCTTGGAGTCGACGAGCTTGAGGCCGTTGTCGGCCGCAGGGTTGTGCGAGGCCGTGATCATCACGCCCGTGATCTTGCCCAAGCTCTTGGAGCGGAGCACCGCGAGCATACCCATGCGGTGACACGTGGAGCTGAGGACGGCGGCGTCTTCGCGGAAGCCGGCCGTGCCATAGGCGAGGTCGCGGCCCAACTGCGAGGGCTTGGCGTACTTGCTGGCTTCCTCCACGACGCGCGGAGCCTTCTCGGCGACACTCATGCTGCTCATCTTGTTGCTTCCGGAGCTCCTCGGTTAGACCACTTGGAGGTGGATAGACTTTTAGACTTTAGACGGCGAGGGGATGTCGGTTGTCGTCGTCTGTTCAAGATGGTGACGATGATACGCTCGGTGAGGAAAACGGGTGGGTCTCCACGGTCTAAACCCGGGTTCCCCACTGACGCCAGCTCATCCTTTGCCGACCAGATGGTTTCCATTGGGGGAAAATGGGTTAGTCCGCAGAGATTTGAATTTGAGAATTTAGATGGTTCAGATTCAAATTTGAGTCAACCAAATCGTCGGATTGTAACATGGCTACGTTCTGGATCGCGCATATCCTGGCATAGAGCGCCTTCGTACCGCTCATACAGGGGTAATGAAGAAGCTATCCTCGTCGGTAGTCCTGGAGTCTGTGTTCAAATGAGATATCTTGGGGTTACTACATTCACCTCAACGTAGACAGTCCTTCTGTGAAGCATGACTCTGTCCACAGACAGCTTGAAGATCTGGGATTTCCAGTTGCTGGGAACTGGCGTCGGTATTTGTGGGAAGCTGTCACGATGCCTGCTCTGCGAACGTTCAAGGAGAAGAACGGTGGGTTGTTGGTCCCCCGCTCCTTTGTCGTGCCTTCTGGAGACGAAACCTGGCCTCGTGCCTTCTGGAGACGAAACCTGGCCTCGGAAGCAGAGTGAATTGCCTCCGAACAAGCAAAGACGACTTGTCACCTGATGAGCTTGAAGACCTCGACTCCCTTGGTTTCGTATGGGATACCTCCGAACACATGTGGCAGGGCGGCGTGCTACCTGCTCTGGAAACTTATTCGTTCCAAGGAAGTTCTGTGTACCAAAAACCCAGCTCAACTCTGACCAAGTAGCATCTGCGTGGCCATCGGATCTCCATGGCTTCCCGCTTCATGCAAAGCTGACTACGTTCCTGCAGCAGTTTAGACACAAGTCTGTGTATGAAGAGCTGGTGAATGCTCTTCAGACGCTCGGGTTTCCTGTGGATGAGTGGGCGATTGACGATATCAAAGGCGCGACAACCACATGGGACACTCATATTCTGCCTGGAATTATTGCTTTTCACAAGGAGCACGGACATTGCAACATACCTCAAAGCTTCATCGTGCCATCAACATCGCCGTGGCCGGAGCAACTGTGGGATAGTCGATTTGGGTCCACTGTCCATCAGATACGTCAAGGGTCATACGCGAGTCAAGTACTTCGGGACCTAGCCATCTTGGAAGATCTCAACTTTGTGTGAGATCACTACGAGGACCGATGGAGCAATCAGACCCTCCCAGCTCTCGAAGCATACGCGCACAAGTTCGAAATCAAGCGCATCGCGGATAGCTTTGTGGTTCCTCAGGACGATTCCTGGCCGAAAGCGTGCTGGGACTTGAAGCTCGGGAAGATCGTGAGCAAGATTCGCTGCCTTCGTCAATACCGTCGTTACGTAGAGCTTGATGCACAGAGATTGCAGGCGTGTGGTCTCCACGCTTACTTGACGGAGAGATGGCCATAGCACTTCAACTCGTCTATGTCTTTTGGTATATTGCAATTGATACCGACTATATTTGAAATAAATACAATGTTACTGGTGGTATTTGAATCTAGAGCGAATAGTTTTGCTAGAGCTCCCCCTCACCATCAACATGATGCGAGGATTCCGGCCGACTCGGCTGCATGGGCTTGTGCGCGGTCTCTCGCTGTCTCCACGTATTATAAGCAGCAGTCTCGCTCGCCATGTGTCCAACAGTGCCGCGGAGACCCCGAAAGCAACCAAGCAACCGCAGTGGCCCCTGAGGGGAGACGATTTCGTGCGTACCATCGACGGCATGCGCATCTTCCAGCAGCTCCATGGCCATTTCCTCGTGCCTCTGCAGTATCGAGTGCCCAAAGAAGCTAAGAAAGCGTCCAGTGAAGACAATGCTGTCAATCCGTGGCCTCAGGAGCTGCATGGTTATCCTCTAGGTCATCGGTTGAGTGTGTTGCTCTCGACTCCGAGTCATCGCCGTCGGCATCCCGAGGCCGTGAGTGCCTTGCGAGCCATGGGCATCCCCATCGACGTCGACTGGAAGCTATATATCTGGGAGCACATCACATGCGCCGCGCTCAAGACGTACAAGGAGAAATACGGTCATTTGGTCGTGCCGCGCGCCTTTGTCGTGCCGGATGGGGACAAAACGTGGCCCAAACACACGTGGGGCATGCGTCTTGGGTTCACGGCAGTCGATCTTCGGCAACGCCAGGAGAATCTCAAGCTCTATCAACGCCAAGACCTCGAGAAACTCGAGTTTGCCTGGCACGCCAGCGAGTACATGTGGAGCCATCGGATTCTCCCGGCTTTGAAAATGTACAAGGAGATTTACAGCAACTTGCACGTGCCGGTTTCATTCGTTGTGCCCTCTGAGGCGCCGTGGCCAGAGAAAATGTGGCGGCTCTGTCTCGGAACGACAGTTCTCTCGCTGCGTCGAGCGAAACTCGGCAACATCGACATTTACAAGGAGCAACTCGAGCGCGATGCCCAGGTCTTGGACGACCTGGGATTCATCTGGGAGGTCTGGCCAGAGCGGTGGACGACTGTGATCCTTCCAGCTATCGAGGCGTTCATCACCGTCTACGGCGAACGAGCACGCTTCGACCGGTCGTTCGTCGTTCCGAGGGAGAGTCCGTGGCCGCAACAGACCTGGGGTCTTAAACTCGGGTCCACTATCCACAACATTCGCTATGGCGGTCGGTATCGCGACCAGATCTTCCAGGATCAAGAACGGCTGAAAGAACTAGGTGTCTTTGAGTTGCTGACAGAAGAATGGGAGCTCGCGGCTGGTAAATAAACAAACAAAGAGTGCGATTATGAATAAAATCATACTTCATGACCCGTTTGGCGCTCGCAACTCGGCCTCTTCCCTAAACATACAAATTCCGTTGCTCCTTGGCGTGCTTTCCTGGCATAGTACAATCACTCGGTCGCCTTCCGTTGGCTGTGAGTCGCGACCATCACAAACAGGTGAGCCTGCAGCTAGAAGGACAATCTTGTCCGCGCCTTCGTCGAGCCATTCCTGTGGTATCTCATCGATCTGAGTCTGGGAGACATCGAGAAATCTCAGTGTGGTCGGAGGGGCGACGCGAGGTAATGCCACAATGAGGTTCTTCGCAAAGAACGCCATATCAAAGGACTGGTTAACGAATAACTTTGCTGGTACTTGCGAAATACAGTTCCCGTGAACGACAGCAGCCTCAACTGGTTGAGACGGCGCAAGATGTCGGGGATTGAGGTAAGCGAAGGCGTATTCTCGATTCCGACAATGCCTAGATGATCCCACGCAGCGACAGCTTCCTGTGGTAGGTCGGTGAGGTTTGAGCCACTTATAATCGTAGCGAAAACTCCTCGTGGAAAATCCAGAGAGAGCAGTCCTGGCGGAATCGCAGTCATGTTGGTCAGCAGCAACCTAGCTTGGTTGAGTTCGGGGTGGAAGGTATTTGTAATCGAAGCTGTGTGTTCCTACGAGACGAGTGTGCTGTTGTAGACCTTGAGGATGCCAAGTCGAGGAACGTTCGGATACGCGATGGAATTTCGAGTGCGACGCAGTGCGAGAAGATCAGACCCCGGACGGTCGCTGCTCGCACACGTTGCAACGCAGAATCAATTTCGTCGAGGGACCCAGAAAGCTTCGTGCACCACGAATGTGTACTCACGAGATAACCACGGTTGCATCTCACGCAAACACCCACGATCACTTGCGTTTGCCGTTCGTGGCATCGAGATGAAATTCCAATACGGTACCACCAAGTACAAAGAGGACGATGCCCAGCGTGGTTTGCCTTAGCGAGCGAGCGCGTGACTTGTGGGCAGGAGGGGAGAGCTCGAGTTGGACTCGCTCGGTCTTAACAGTGGATTTTCGTTGGGTCTTGGCTCGCCTTTGTAGACGTGTTAAGCTATTGGTGATAGCTGAGCGCGTGGGGAGCAGACTACCACCACGAGTCATCTTTGACAATAGGTCAAAGAAGGATGTGACAAAAACCAGCTGATTCTCAGCGATCCGAGCCGCTTGCCATGTATCCACGGGGTACTTGGAAGTTGAAAAGCCTTGTAGCGCTGGATCAAGTCAAAATGCGTCGGAAGGATGATCACAACTGGTATCGCCATGACCGACAGGGACAACAACGTATCCAGAACGAGAAGGTAGTATCGAACATTGCGCTGGTGACTCCCAAGTAGCTTGAAAAGAGACATGGACCAACTGAAGAGCACCATCATGGCCACATACAGCGTGTTGATGCTCTGAGAGGAGATCAAGTGGCTCACTTTGTACGCTTGAAAGGTCTGTAGAGCGATCTGGACGACGAGAGTGAACTCCAAGACAGAATCTGAGCGCAAAACCGAGACCGCTGATGTCACCATCACGAGTGGTCGTGGCGATTTTGAGAAGCAGGGTCGTCGTTGTGGGTCTGGAGAGACTTCAATTGCCGTGATCAGCTTCCATGCTAGTCTCACGGCTAACAAGCTGTGAAGCGCGGCAATCGACCCGCTCAGGGCGTAAACTGCTGGAAAAAGGGAAACTGTGCACCTCGATGTATCGGGAGATCCGTAAAATCCCAGGAGGATGCGCCCCGACGTAGAGATAGAGCAGCAGCATGGCAAAATAATACACACCTGAAGCAACTTGGAGGCCGAATACCACGAAGTGCACGAAATGGAAGGACGCAGGAGGCAAGGAGAGCGGTGTGGGCTGCATGGTGTGGGTGTCGACAGCTGTAAAGAGCTATAATGAACGACTGAGTGAAGGAGGCGTCCTGAACTCGTAGGCAAGGAGCTAGGAGCTTCCGGATCGCTTCAAGTTGGCTATTGCCCGGGTTTGGGTGACGTGGACCGGTTTACTACCGGTAGCTCCTAGTAAGCTCCTCGTGTCGGTCCAGATGTCCAAAATGCTCGGTCGTGGCCATGATGACCGAGGGAATGCGGCGTTCTATGGCGGCGTACGCGTCACGAGGTCCATGGGGACGCTCCTGACGGCTTTGCTGGGTCTTTTTCTGTGTGGAGCTGCGTTTGGGGGTGTGAAAGCGTCGTCAGTGCCGTTTTATTTGACCGTAAATGGTGTCTACCGTCTGTATCCGAGGGAGGACTTGGTGGGCACTGTGGACGCTGACGTGCTTTGGAGTGAGTACTACGCGTACATCATGTCCCGCGAGCGTACGACACCGCTTGTGGTGCTCTTTACCAGTGAAGAATGTGAGAAAGCGCCTCAAGAGAGTCGAGAAGGCGATGAAGACGAGGGCGACGACGGGCTTTTGTGGGGATTCACCGCGTCAGACGACGATTACGCCGTCCATGAGGCGTGCGATGCTCAATTGGCTCGGTAAGGCGTCTTCTTAGCGACTTTTAAGTGTCCTGGGGTGTTTAGATGCGTGGTTGGTGCAGGCTTTCCATAGACGTCGAGACAGAGGTGGCGGAAACAGTCACGCGCGAGTATCCAGACCTGCCAGTGCTTCTTATCTCCAAGAAGGAGCTCTCTCAGGCTTTCCATCAGGTAGACTACGCATCTGTGTGCTGCATACGTGCTCTTGGATCATACTCATTGCCATTTTACATCGAACAGCACCGCGTGCCGTCGTCCCCAGCACTCATGTGGTTCCCATTGCGCTCCTCCAAGACCTTCCAGCGCTTTGCGCATCCGAAGACCAACTATCTCAACATCTCGGACAGTCTAGCGAGCGGGAAGTCGGTGTCGTCTGCTATTACCAAGTTCTTGCGTCGGAGTCTTGCCGAGGGTGGCCATGCAATGTCCGGATCGACAGCATCAGCCGAGGAAGATAGCTCCTTCCTGGGATTCCTACTCAACATGCTGCCATTAGTCGCTCTCTTTGCGTATATCGTGCTGTCGATCTTTGAGCACCGCGAGGTGATTTTCAAGCTGCTCCAGAACCGCTTCTTGTGGTTCATTCTCACACAGGGCGTGCTCTACGTCTCGCTCAGCGGCCTCTTTCATTCGATTATCCATCGTGTCATCCTCTTCTACGCCCACCCCAACTACGGTGTCATGCTCATCCATCCAAGCGGTCGCAAGCAGTTCTTCCTCGAAGGTTTAGTGCACGGCAGTTGGAGCTTCCTCATCTCGTTTGGTGTGTTCACCATTGTCGACGTCATGCCGACAGTGCGCTCACGAACCGGACGCGAAGATCTTTTTCGATGGTCGCTTCTGTTCGTTGGTGCCTCGTACGCTTTCCTCCAGCTCACGTTCATGTCCAAGCACAACTGGCTTATGTCCTAGGTAGGTGGGTTTCAACCAAAATATGAAGAATGCCTGAGCAACACTTGTTCTATTATCTATTTGGTGATCGCCACTCGGCTTCTTCTCGAAGAGAACAGATGCGATGAGTGTTCAGTGTGTTAAGCTCACACTGGACGAGCGCTCGGCTGCCTTCAAATGTCTGTAGATCTTGTGCAGCACACAAAGGCGTGTCCTCAGCTCGGATAACCAGTTTTAACCCGGTGTTCTTGGTTACGTCGAGCCATTCGCGTGGTACTTCGACCACTTGAGTCTCACAGACATCAAGTAGCTCCAGTGTCGATGACGGGAGTGTGACACGAGGCAACTCCACAATAGGATTGTGGGCAAAGTATGCCCTTCCAAAAGACCGAGTGGTAAAAAGCTCCGTGGGGAGTTGAGAGATGCCGTCTCCTGCGAAGGAGAGGATTCTCACCTGCGGTAGATAATGCAGGACGACTGGAACTGACGTCAGGGATGGGGTGTCTTCAATGACCAGGACGCCCAACTGCTTCCAAGCATTTGTAGCCTCCAGTGGTACGTCGGTGAGGTTTGAGCCACAGATGACCATGGCATAAGTTCCTCTGGAGAAGTTTGGCGAGAGTAAACCGACCGGAATGGCAGTGATGTTGGTTAGCATCAGGTAGATTTGGTTGAGCGCTGGATGCGAGGCGTCTGTCACTGCAGCATTGGGTTCCCACGAGACGATAGTGCTGTTATAGATCTTTAGGACGCCGAGGAGCGTGAAAGTTTGGATTCGGGGAGGAATTTCCAGTGATGTACAGTGCGAAAAGATGAGTCCGCGAACCGTAGAAGCTCGCAGATGCCGCAACGCGTCGTCCATTTCGTGAATTGCACCAGTAAGCCGCTTCTGCGTACAACTCACTTCCAGTACTTCGCAGGTGTACTCATGGGAGAGCCATGGTTGCATCTCGCGTAAGCACCCGCGGTCTCTGGATATGGCGGCGAGTGTGTTGGCTTGAAGATGGAGCCCCAGGACAACAACGCCGAGTGCAATGAAGAAGACAGGGGCTACCCGCTCCCAGTGAGAACGAGGCCTTGACTTCTTCACGGGTATTATGGTCGTGAGCTGAACCGGCCTTATCTTTTCACTTGACAGTCGTCGTGGAATGATCAAATTCTCTTGACGCTTGAGCATGGAGAGGATAGCTGACAATGTGACAAGTAAACTCATGCCTGGCGCCATTTTGGAGACCAAGTCCATGAAGGAAGTGACGAATACCTGCTGGTTTTCGGCAGCTCGACTCACTTGCCATGTATCCATAAGGTATTTTTCATCTGCAAAGCCGACCATGACTGGATCAAAGTCAAAGTACGTTGGGAGAAAGATCACAATTGGAATCGCCATGACTGAGACTGAGAGCAGCATATCCGAAATGAGAAAAGAGAAGCGGATGTCAATGTGAGCGGATTGACGACTCGCCAGCACCTTTAGAATAGCCATAGACCAGCTGTGGAGCACCACCATCGCCACGTAAAGCATGTTAATGCTACGAGAGGAGATCAAGTGGCTCACTTTGTATGCTTGGAAAGTCTGGAGAGCGATCTGGATGACGAGAGTGAACTCCAAGAAGACATCGGAGCATAGAATGGCCATCAAGCGTGCTAGTATCAGTTTCGAGGGTCGTCGTTGTCCTTGTTTGATACTGTCGACTCGAATCCAGGATTTGTTTAGTTTCCATAGTGTTCTCCCAGCAAAGAAGGCATGCAACACGCCAATTGACCCACAGAGTCCATAGACCGCCGAAAAATAGGGAAGACTATGGATTTCAAGGTACGGCGCGTTGCGGAAAAGCCACAGATGGACATCAATGTAGCGATAAAGCCACAAAACAGCAATGTAGTAGACGCTTGAGGCGATATGGAGGCTGAAAACCACGAGATAGATGAGGTAGAACGAACATGACGACACGTAGAACGGTGCGTGTTGCATGGCGCAGTTGTCAGCTGGCGTCAGGACTTTCGCGTCATGATCAACAGTCTATTTCTGAGGCCTATTTCTGAAGCACTACTTCTTGCTGACGACACGAGCTTATGCATTAATCGAAACTTCCACGACAGTTATAGCACAGAATGACACACAACAGGGTCCAGCACTGGCCATTGGACGCCTAAGATCGAAACACTGTCAGTCGGTCCATGTCGTAAAGTGACGTTTTGCTGGTAGCAAAAGTAAATTTTAGAAAACCCCTTGGGAACCGTCACTCATTCTCTTCTTGCGCTGTGAAGATGCTGCTGATGACTGGAGAAGCCTTTGGCCTCGACGGAATTTCGTCAAGTCCGTGTACCCATCCGACTGGACAAAAGGTAAATTTCACGAAAAGACACACCACATGAATTCAGGTGGGGTACATAAAATTTAGTCTGGTCCTAAACTAAAGTGTGGTGGACCTATACTTATTGCTAAATTCGGATTGTGAACCGGATGTCTGTGGAGTGGCGACGCGACGATCGGACACCAGCCGACATGCGCTGATCTCGTACCAAACAGACAACGCCTGTGCGTGCGAGACCGACACGGCGACCGCATTCGTCAAGTATCATGCGTTGCGCCAAGCTCACGGCTCTCGCACTCGGCGGTCTCTGCGCGCTCTGGGCGTCCAATGCCTCGGCCGCCGAGACTTTTGAGTTCCACGACGGCGATGGAAATGTGGTGGACAACGTGTCATTGGAGAACATTCTGAGCATCCTCGGCTACGAAGTCGACGAAGCAAGTGGCGAAGTAACGGCGCGTATTACCAAGCCTCCAGTGGTGAAGGATGGCAGCAGTGACGATGATGTGCTTCCTGGTGTCGTCGTGGCTCCATCTACCAAGCCAGAAGCCACGGCCGCGGCCTCCACAACTGAAGGAAGCGGAAGCGGATCGCGTGGTGCGAACCACGAGTCCATCACGGTCGGCTCTCCTGAAGGAACGTCCCCAGCGCCTGAACCAACGCCTGCACCGACGCTTATCTCGCCTCAGGAGCAGTGTACCGCGGAGGAATTGGCTGAAGTCGAGGCCTTCCGAAAAGCAAATTACTAAACGGAGAGGAGGGGAAAACACGACCGTGTCGAGTTCAACCAGTCGACGCGTGTACATATCCGTGTATGTATTTGAATAAACGGCATGTTGGTCCTGTTGGTTATCCGCTTCGGCATCCATGTCAGATATCCCATGAGACCGTCCGTCCCCACTGGAGACCACGTTGACCAGCTCATCTGATTCCTTCTGACTCGATTTCTGAGTACAGGTTAGACTCAGGTCTAACCTGTACCAATCCGTAGGTACAGTTGAAGTGCCACCTCAGCTTCACTGGGCAATGTGACGACGACGAGGTCCTTGGGCTCTCGATGAGGTGGAAATGACGATGTTGCCAGCGCAGGAGGACGTGGAGAGCGGTATTGACAAGTAGTCATGACGTTGGCAAAGGGAATGACCGCCGGAAGCCCTCAGTGGCTTGCCTCGGCCGCCGACTAACACTCAGAATTAAATTTGCCCTGCCATCAACAAGAAGAATCAACAACGATGCAGTGGCTGCGGATCAAGTGGACGGTTGCAGTGGCTGTTGCGGTGCTGGCGGTGGCCACGCCGTCGTCTTCGGGTGTTCAGCTTGTGGCGGCTGGTGGATATGGCTTCGATGCCATTAACGGGGCGAGTGGCTCGGGGGTGCTCTCCAAGGGCTCTGGTGATGACTACAGTGACGACGAAGTCGCTGGAGAGAGCACGACCAAGCCGACTCCTGCACCTACGAAGAGTGGTGCGACGAAGCCAACGCCTGCGCCTTCAAACAACGGTGGTAAAAAGCCCACTCCAGCTCCAAAGACGAGTGATTATGACGATGAGGACGAACCAGCAACGCCTGCGCCTTCGAAGAGCGATGAGAAGAAGGAAACTCCAGGGCCTGCAACAGGCCGTGAGAGCGAATTGGACGAGCCAGCGCCAACCGAGGCGGAGGAAGACTATCCGACGCCTGCACCATCGACGAATAAGCCGTGCAAGTACCCTATCAAGAAGCCCGACGCCCCAGTGACGGACGAATCGCCAGTGCCAAGCACCACGAAGCCATGCAAGTACCCGATCAAGAAGACTGATGCACCAAAGTCAACACATTATCCCACGCCAGCCAAGACGACTCCTAGTGTCAAGAAGCTGACGTCTCCGCCATCGACTGAAGTAATTGACGACTATGGTGATGAAGTCCCAGCGATTCCTGCGACCGATGCGTACGGTGACGAGCTCCCAGTGCTCCCAGTCAATGGCGGAATGATGGGTGATTACAATGATGAGTTGCCGGTGATCCCAAACGATGACCTTGAGGTCGGAGCGGACTACGAGCTGGAAGTCGGTGCAGACTATGGTGCCGAACCCGCACCAAAGCCTGATAGTGACTATGGAGCGCCAAAGAAGCTTGATGACGAATACGGTGCTCCTCCAAAGGGCAATAGCGAGTATGGTGCGCCTCCAAAGGGCAATGATGAGTACGGTGGGCCTCCAAAGGGCAATGATGATTACAGTGTGCCTCCAAAGCCCCTGGACCTTCCACCAAAGCCTCATATTCCACCGCCTAAGCGTGAGAACGACGAGTATGGACCAGCTCCAACACCAAAGGTGACGCCAAAGACTCCTTGCCCAAAGTCTTCGAAGCCACCAAGCACGGCTGACGAGTACGGCGCGGTCGGTGATGACTACGGTACACCAGTCACGACGGCCCCGCCGAAGTTAACTCCTGCTCCAACTACCAAGGCTCCTGTGTCCGACAGCGACTATGGCGCGGAGGACGACTCATACGGACCGGCTCCAACAACGACGGCTCCAGCTCCAGCTTCGAGCACTCAAAAGCCAGCGGCTGGTGGTGACTACGGTGCCGATGAAGAAGATTCGTACGGATCTTCACCAGCGACGACCACACCAGCACCAACCTTGAAGACACCTGCTACAACTGAAAAGGACGAGTACGGTGCTGCCGACGAATACAGCGCGCCAGCTACACCAAAGCCGACACCGGTCACCAAGACGCCGTGCCCGAGCAAGAATGCCAAGACAGCGACACCATCGCCTAAGCCAACGCCTGCTCCAGCCAGTGACGACTACGGTGAGACGGACGAGTACGGTGCCCCAGAGACCCCAAAGGCTACGCTTGGTGTTGTCACTCCAGTGTCTCTGGCTCAAAGTAAGAACGAGACTCGTGACATCAAAGATGAAGACGATGATACAGTCTATGTGAACCCCAACACCGGTGAGTGTAATGGCAAGGTGATGGCACTCGAGTCAGAGGCTGAAGGCAAGGACTGCGCTAAGCTCTTCCCTATCTTGCTCAACAAGTCGACGTTGCACGTGTGTATGAAGTGTGCCAAGAAGGAAGACTTCAAGGAGTCCGAAAGCGCTCCGTTTTACACGTGCAGCGGTAAGCCGATCTGCTCGCGTTTCCTCTCGTTCTCGAATCTACGCCCAAAGGACTTGCACTGTGCTGTCAAACGCGCTGGTAAGATCGATCTACTCAAGGATAACACGGACGACTGCCGATTCGAAGGCTAAGACTTGATGCCAAGGCGAGAGATGCAGTTGTATGACACATTTTAAACTTGTAAATAGATAAGCGAACACAAATTTGCCATTGACGAGTGCTTTGTTCACGTAAATAAGGCTCAAACGGAGACCTTAAGCTGCTCAACGTGGCTTTCACGGTGGTAGAGACCTTGACGACGCGATAACTCGTTACTAACAGGTCGTGGGTGCATCGTATAATCGGCTACACGTCTTCTGCACCGAGTCGAGTCATTGCTTCTCCCATAGCTCGCTCTTGCTCTTGAGTATTAAAGGAACGTGCTTGGTTACTTCTGCTTCTGCTTCTGGTGACAGGTGGCGTCGTTTGCTGCTGTCGACGAGATGGCTCCGCATGCTGCCGATTCGTTCGGCTGTTCGACTGTCTCCAGCGATTCAACCGACTAATCCCAAGTCAGACAAATGGGAAAGGATAGGAATTCTTTGCGTTGTATCAGTAACAGTGTGGTCTTTTGTCTTGAGTAAATCAACAGCTGTCGTGTCCACGTGACAGCAACGACGCGACGCAAATAGAGTTCCAGATGGCATGGATAGACTGCAGAGGCAGCTGAACTGATCTGGTCGGAATAGTCTTGGTGGAGCAGCTCCGTTGAGGGCATTCCTTTTCGTTTTGCCCATTTCTCAACTGGCCGTCTCCAGTACCAGCACACTCGATCCTCTCAAAACATGAAGACCTCGGCGATTCTCGGTGGTGTGTTCTCAGCCTTGGCGTCCGTCGGATCTACTCAGACGATGAGTCAATGCGCTGACGTGTTCGTGAACCTCGTGAAGGTGGCAGACCAAGCAGGCTGCTCGGAAGACTCGGGGTTTGATCTCATGGTGTTCAACAAGCCAAGCGCTGCTGATATCCAGAGCGTGTGTGAGATCGAGTCGTGCCGTAAAATGGTCATTGACATTCTGACAATTGGCATCCCGCACTGCTACCTGCCCTGGGCCCCAAGCGTCCAATTTGTCAATGAGTTTGTCGTCCCAACGTACATGTGTACGCCTACGACGCCTGTGAAAACTCGCACTCCATCACCTACGCCAACGGTAACGCCGACGCCCGAGCCTACCACGAGCACACCAGCGGAGACTAAGACGCCTGAGCCGACTAGTCCAGAGACTCAAACGCCTGAGACCCAAGCGCCGGAAACCGAGGTCCCAGTGACGTCTGCTCCTGAGACGAAGGCTCCCGTTACCCAGTCTCCAGGAAGTACTGGACCCGAGACCAAGGCACCAGTGACGACAGCCCCGGAGACCAAGGCGCCAGAGGCGAGTTCTCCTGCCCCTGTGCCTTCAGTTGAAGCCACGTCGCCTCCTCAGAAGCCAACGAGTCCTTCGTTGACGCCTGCACACTCACTCTGCGTTTAAGTCTCTCGAAATACCCCCTTGTAACTGTCCAATGATACTTGTGTCTATTCCTTCACACACTAGTTTCCGGTACTGCTGTCGATGTTTCGAGGAACCAGAGCTCGTGTGTGAGAAGCGTGGCAGACCAGTGTGGTCTTGTTGGTTGAAACGACGTTGTGCGTCAATCCCGCTCATGACTTCTTACTAAAACGACTGGGGGACTTACAGCTGTCGTTTGCATGTTGCAAAACAAAGACAAGCTGGCCCAGATGGCAAAGTTGGCACTGTAGCCACTGGGTGTCGATTTGTATCCTTGGGATATGGCTACACTATTGATGGTCTGAGAGAAACATAGACGTTCATCGTGAACTCATTGTTTGAACTCGCGAGATGACGAATAAAGGCGGGAGAAGTTGGCAACTCGTCACTTCGTTTGGCCTGGTGGCACTCGGAGCGGCAGCTACCGCCTTCACATTTGGTGGCGCGGCAGTAGTCGGCTCCGGACTCATCGGGGCTGGCCTTAGTGGTGGGATGAACGCGGTGATGAGCAAGTCGTCGAGCTGGTTGGACTGGGGGAAATCAACCGGTATCGGCCTAGCCACCGGCCTTCTGGGCGGTTTTCTTGGTGATCAAGTTGGTTTGCTAGCGGACAAGGCGGCGACAGTAAGCGGTGTGCTGGGCCAAATGGTTCCGTTCTCGCAACCCATCCCGTGGCAACAGCCAGGGCGGCGCTAGGCGCGTGCATTGTCACTGGCTCAACTGCAACTTCGATCGCAGTGGACTGTGTCCCGAACTGGTTTGCTAAGAGACCGACGTTCGAGGGCGTGCGGACGGCAGCGTTAACTGGAGCGATTGGTGGTGTCTTTGCCTGTGTTGGTGCAGCTACCGCTCACAAAATGAAGTACGAGTGGGGCGACTGGTTCAAGAATCCGTGGGTTCGGCACTCAGCGGGCGTAGTCATCAACACTGGCGCAGCGACTGCGACAGGCGCTGTTGCGGCATTGCTCAATGGCCAGGATGTTCTCGAGGCAATCAAGATAGGCGCGGCGGTTGGATTCGCAACTGGAGCTTTCACAGCATTGGCTCGCGGCATGACGAAGAAGGCTCATCGCTGGACACAAAGCAGAGAACGAGCGAACCGACAGCAATGAGCAGTCCCACCAGTACATCACAATATCAACGGGGTAGACTACGAGATTCGCTTTGATCAAGACAGAGGAGGCAACCCAGGAGCAGCGCCTGCAGGTGACCCACGTGGCCATCGCGACGAGCGCCATATTGATCTTCATCACCAGGATCTTCGCCGTCGTCTGGACGGACCACATCCGCCTTCGTCATCCACACGTTTTCACAACGCACGGATTGCAAATAGAGTCCGACAGCGAGCCATGGACGAAGCAGTGAACCAACTCAGAGCGGGCGTGCCATCTGGGAACATTGTCGTCAATGTGGACATGGGCGAGAACATTGGCTATGGATACTCACGTACCCTTCGGCATCGCTTCAACGTCCGAGCGGCGAGAACAGTGTTCCGCCAAGACGTGCAACCAGACGGTCGTGTTCTGCTGCATGAGATCACGTCGTATCCCGTGCCTGCAGCCAACCGAGGGTGGGGAGAGGATCTACGTGCGGCCGACTATGCAATGCGACCGCGTGTTGCGGGGAATGAGCTCACGCGACGTCATGGCCTATATCACCGCGACTACCGCGAAGAAGAAGTGGACGTCTCGGCGTAACATGAGGAGAGCTCCAGTGCCAATATACTCACACTTGGCAGACTGACTGGGTGCTGGCTCCGATCCACAAAAACACTGGCATGAGGAACTCTCCACAATATTCCCGTTTAGATAACAGTTCGCCAGCCCTTTGTTGAGGATGTGTGGCATCCACCACGTCTGTCGATTAGAAGCCAGCCATTCGAGAATGAGAATTACGTAGGCTGCATTATACTTTAGGGCATTGACTGGCGTTCGCTGATCAAATGCAAGAACGACGGTCTCTCGAGCGGATTCGGAGCTGCTACGTCGTCCATAGCTTCGTCTTGCTCGACGATAAAGGTCCCTGACTTGTCTTCTTCGTTCCCTGTACTGGCCGTCGAGAGCCACGTGCCACTGCGCTCACTGGTCAGCACGGTCGAGCGGAAGGAGGACGAGGACGCGCGAAGCAGCATCGAGCCACTGAGACTCGCTGTCCTCGGTAGTCTTGATCCATTCTCGGTAGATTCCTCGTCATCTTCGGGTTTAGCATGAGAATCACCGGGATACATGCCAGTGTCCTGGAAGATCAGCTGTTTCTCGCGCTCGATCTCCATTTGTGCTTCGGCAACAGCATCCGCCACGTGCTTGTCGATGAATCGCTTGGCCGCTTGGGTCTTGTACTCGTCTACCACTTGCTGCTCATCTTCACCATTTACTTCTCTCGCTTGAAGCTGTGCACGTGCTTCGGAGAGCAGCTTCTTCTGCCCACTGCGCTTGTTGAGCCAGTCTTGTGCCTCACGCTTGGCTTCTTGGGCTACAAGCATCAGCGTCGCCTTCTCTTCTTCTCTCAGAAATGCCAGAGTGGCTTCATCCAGGATCATAGGAGATGGTGAGTTTACTGGTGACGTGAGAAGCAATGTCCGGGTCGAAGTACGACGAAGAGCTGACCCAGGACGCACTGGGCTCGTGCTGGCAGATCCAGACGTTGAGCGCACTAACTTGGAGGCATCCGGGGAAGAAGGGGATGATCGACACAATGTCAGCTTATCGGTTGTCTGGATGGACGGGGTTGTTATACACAGCACTGGTGGTGGAATAGTGAGATCAGTGGGCATCGACAAAGCTTGTGCAGGCCCTAAAGCATCCTTGATGGCCGCCGCGGCATCGGAACTGCCTGGGATCGATGCTTCCAGCGCCAACAAAGCACGTAAGAGATCATGAGACTGGAAGGACTTGGTGGAGACTGTAAACTCGAGCACATTCCATCTCGACCGTGGTGTACGTACTCGAATATCGGCGCCGCAACGAATGAGCGCGTGGAAAGCAGGAAGATTACCACTTCGGATCGCTGTGAGAAGTGGTGTCTCGGAGACGGCGTCGTCATCCTTAGCTTCTGTCCAAGCATTGACGGATTGAGGACTATGATTGGCGAAAACGTGAACAAATCGTGCATCGCACTGCTGTTCGACAGCAAGATGAAGGGGAAGACGGCCCTTTGAGTCCCACACGCCACCATACGCACCCATGGAAAGCATGAACTGAGTTAACAGTAGCATCGCCGGGTCTTGAGGCGACATACACGCGAGATGGAGCGCTGACGAGCCGTTGACACTCGCATTCACACAGGCTTCCACAGACAAACTGACGTCTGGTGTTGATGCTAGGACGTGTAGAATGAGCATCGCATTCTTGGGTGCGTCGTGAGCAAGTGCAGTCCAAAGCGGCGTCTTCTGATGAGACGATGGCGTCGAAAGCAGTCTCCCGAGTACATTTGAGGACACGTGGAGGCGTAGGAAGGCAAGCAAGTGAGTGATCACTTGTTGACCATGACGATCCGATGCTGCGAGATGCAGCGGAGTCTTCTTCACCTTGCTTTGCAGCCACGTCACTTCACTTATCCGTTGGAGTACTCCAATGAGGAGCATTTCCACTGCCTTCTTCTGGAACATATCGTCATGAGCGAGTGTGGCGTGCAGTTTCACAAGTCCATGAAGAATCGTTTCATAGGTCGACTGGTCTTCTAGTGCCCATACGCTCTGAGTGTCCATCGCCGCATCCAAAAGCCACGCCGTCAACTCGACTTGCACTGCTTCTGTAGCCATCATGATCACCGGGATGCCTCGCTCTTGGTCCATCCACAGCGACGATTCGCGTTTCGTCTTCAGCTCCTTAAGTTGCGTGGCGATCGAGGCACTAAGTGAAACATGTCCGCCACGCAACGCGAGTACCAACGGCGATGTTTGATGGTCATCTCCAACGACCACATCAACACCCGCTGTGAGCAGACACTCAGCGATGTCCACACGCTGCCGTTTGAGCGCAAGCGTGAGCGGTGTGTCCGTCGCATCACGAGCACTCAGGATAAGCGGCGACGCGTCCTGAAATCGCTTGATCAATTGGAAAATGACGCTGGTTGGCGCGTCATATCGCAGGGCAACATGGAGCGCTGAGGCGTTTGAGCTATCTTTCGCTATCAGAGGCTCAGCACCCTCGACATTCTTAAGAAGCCACAATACGACACGCCAAAGTCGTGACCTGACCGCAAGAAGCATAAGCGGCGTCGGTTCGATGGCCGAGGCCTTGAGAAAAGAATCCCAGTACGGAGACGCACCGCCAATGCGATCGTAAACCAGCTGGACGAGAGCGAGCGCCATCTCCTCCTTCTCCTCCGTCAATGCTGTCGCCGCTTGGATCGCGACGTGAAAGGCTGTCTCACCATCGTCGTTTCGATGCGCAATGCAGCTCAGCACCTCCTCATCTTGGTATTTTTCGCGATTCCCTAGCACAGCGAGCAGTCGACGGACATTGATCACGTCGCCTTGGGCACAGAGATACAGTAACAGTGTCCATTGTGCGGCGTCGCTACCCATCGCTATCAGCGGAAGGACAGCAGGAGATGCTTGATCAACTAGGCTCGCGTCCAGCAGACGCAATGTACGATGTCGCAATGCCTCACTTCCAAACAAGGCATGGGTCGCGAATTGCCACTGCAACAACGATCGCGCGTCGGCGCCATGCTCGCACACAAGCGTTGTCATACGCTCCAGCCACGCGTCACTTTCGTCTTGGTTGTTATCTCCATGCGAGAGGAACGCTGCTTGCAACGGCGTGATCGGGAACGGCACACGACGCGACGGGATTCGAGCAGCATAGCTCGCATCTAGTCTCGCACCAGCATCGATCAACACACGGATCATACGAGGATCGCGGTCATGAGGGCTGATGAGGCGCTGGAAGAGCGCGAGGGTCGATACGCGTTGGAGAATCGAGCGGAGCGCGTCAAGTCCTTGCTCCGTACTGAGGACGAGGGTCTTGTGCGACGAACTCGAGCTTCCAGGGAGCGGTTTGAACTGGAGCTGGATGGCATGGCGCTTGACTGGGTCGCTTTCGTGGAGCGCGACGAGTTCAATGCCCGTGAGTTGCTGGAACGCGTACTTCTTGGACTTGGTCGACGTGGACGAGGTAGTGGCTGACGGTCGCTTGCGTAGTTCGAGTTCGTTCCATCGCACGAGAAGCACGCGATGCCGCCAGCGACCGAGCCAGTGCTGCGACTTCTTGAGGATCTCACAGTGAAAGTCCGTCAAGAGGGACGCGGAAGACGACGGAGGAGACGGACGGGAGCGTCGTCGACGGCGCTGTGACGGCGTTTGGTCGATCAATGGCTCGAGAGAAGATAGCGAACTACGCTCAGGCTCGAGACTCCGGAACCGGGACTGCGTGTGGATAATGAGGGCACGCTTGAGCTCATCAAATGACGCGAGGGAGACGGTCTCCGGCTCTGTGGAGGAAGCTAAGGCGCTCACAAGCTCTGCGAGACACGCCTTGTCTTGATACACGGGGAGAAATCGACTGAGAAACGCCTGGAACGCCGCCAGTGACCAGGTTTTCGCTTGTTGCTGCGTCTCCTCATCGTAAAACACGCGCAAACTATCGAGATACGCGTCATGGAAGCTCGTGACGCGCGCTTGGGACTCGGTGAGCACGCGATCTACATAGAAACACTTGGGGTCAGACCTCGACAAGGTCTCCGTTTGCGACCGGACAAACACGTACGCGCGTCGCTCAGCGCGAGGTCACAGCGTCTTCGCGTCTGCGTGAGGTCCTCCGTGAGCGTCTCCACCGTCTTCCGCGCGTCTCCGTCCGCTACAAGCTTCATACTCTCGCCCGCAGCGTCGACTTCCCCCCAAGTGAATCCACTTAGGGGACACCTGAGTGGACGGCGATAGTGGACGCCGTCCACCGGGCGGACGACTGATTTCTCAAAAGTTAGGAAAACGAAGAGCTCATTTCAGTATTAAGTACTGATTTAGAACAATAATGACAGAATCGACCAATATTCACGTACATAACGCAAATGACGCTGGAAGTGGTCGTGCGCGTGCGCAATGGCGAGTTAGAAGCGGAAACCACGGCCTCAGATGCCTCTGTGAGCTCACCGTCCACAGTAGAAGCCGATGTGCTAGTCGACACGCGAAAGAAGCGCCCGCGGACGACATATAACACGAGAAAGGTGCAGAATAGGTGGTCTACTCGCTGCTTTGATGTGGTTTTATTGGGCTTTTGTGCGTCTATAGGACGAGATTGAAGCGCTTCAGACAGAGCAAAAGACCCTGAAAGCTGCCGTTGAACGACTGAAGCGAGAGAAGTCGGCGCATGAGGCAGCTGCGCGTGCTGAAGCCGCCCGTCGAATCCAACAGACCGGACTCTTCATCGCCGGGATGAGGTCTCTTGTTACCACCATTCAGGTGTGTTCCTGTGTGTTCTCTGATGGGATTCTGTTAGTTACTGACGGTTTTTAATATAGGAATACAATCCACTGCACACCCTTATCGAGCTCTCGTCGTCGGAGTCGGCGGATCGTTCAAGCTTGCTCCATGGCATTCGAGATCACCACTTGCACAAAGCGACCAAGTACGTCGTCGAGCGAGTGCGATTCCAGAATCTCCACCGAATAGCACGCCAGACAGAGATCAGTGAAGCCGACAACGGAGATTCCTGGTCCACGGTCTTTGATGTGATCCCGTTCAAGGGGACATCTGACGTCCTGACAGTGTTTACCCAGCTGCAGACCTTTATGCGGCAACACGAGTTTATCATCTGGGAGAACCTCGGGATCAGTTCCGTCCTCGACGTCGACGATCTAAACGTCGAAACGGACCAGGGAGAATCGCCGAAAGCCTCACAGATCCACGTGGTGTCCACGTTCCCCGGTGACTTGGTTTTAGAGAAGAACGTTGCAGTCTTTCAAGACTTCCACCCAGATGGCACCGACGTACTGCCAGTTCCTCACGGTCTTGTGGTCCTGGAATCCATTGATAGAGACACCCAGTATCCGTACGACACTACTTCTCGCCTTCGTCTCGATGTGTCGAGTGCTATGGTGGTCATGAAGGTGCCCCCATCGTCGGTCTGCCTCGTGCGCTGTGGCTTCTACCGCTTGCACAAGCCAGAGTGGCATATTTCAGAGGATAAGGAGCAGTACCTACACCGTCTCATCTTGCAATGGGGTGATGTCGTGTGTCAGGCGATGCGAGAGGTAACGGGCGGGCAGATATCACAGTAAACGAATTGAAGAATCGAAGTGAATTAGACAGGTTAGTGGTCCAGCTCATTCCTACTGAAGGAGAAGTTCGTGCGTGTACCTACTGCATCTGAAGCAGCATCTCCTTGTTCTCCTCAAGCCACTGGATCAGCGTGGGTGGCTTCACACCGACCAACTTCTCATAGTCGTCGATCACAGCGGCGACCTCGCCCGTGCTCGCACCCTGGTCAATCGAAGCGATGATGAATCCGGGAGAGGCAGCAAACGTAGAGTGCTCCGTCAAGAAGGCGACAGTCTCGTCGTGCGTAGCGTGGACGGCCTCAAACGACTTGTCGAGTACCTTGTTGAAGGTCGCGACAATCTCTTCGACCGTCAAGCCCTCAGGACCCGAGAGCGTGACCACTTGAGGGACCGGCTTGTCACCCACAAGCGCAGTAGCGTTCGCCAATGCCAGCGCGTCGATCGAAATGTAGGTTATGCCAGCGTTCTTTGCCGCTGAGTACCACTTGCCAGTCTTGAGTGCGGCACTGTAGGCCGCGAGGATGATCTCCCAATAGTAGCCATTGCGCAACATCGTGTAGTTGGGGACTTTGCTTTCACGGATGATGCGCTCGGCCTCACGGAACGTCGGGGCGAAGAGGACGGTCGAGGTTTCCACACCATAGTAAGACGTGTAGAGCACATGCTCGACACCTTTCGACGCCATGACGTCGAGCAAGGCCTTGAAGGTTGGACCACTGTCTGAGTGCGTACTGACGAGCAGCACACGCGATACGCCGTCAAGGGCAGACTCGAACGTCGATGGGTCGGTCACATCGTAGCGACGCGTCTCGACACCGCGCTGAGCGATCTCCTTGAGATTCTCCGGCGTTCTAGAAGCCGCGATGATTCGCTCAGGTGCGACGTGGAGCGAGTCGAGGAGATGTCCTAGGACGGTACGACCGAGGCGACCGGAGGCACCGAGGACGAGGAGGCGAGACGACGCGGTGGAGGAAGGCATCTTGATTTTTGAGTGGCTGGGTAGCTGGTTGGCTGCTGGTGAATTGCAGAATGAGACTTTGTGTTCGCATGAAAACGCCGGCACTTGAAGTGACGTGTGGGTTGCCTCCTGTGATGACGGTGATGAATGATGGTCATATCTATACTTGCATTTTGATTGGCTTCATAATTGTACTTTCTACTACTTTGATCCAATCATACGAATGTTGTCGCTTAATGGGACCATCACTCTCTATAGTGACGCAATCCACACCGAACTTAGACTGCTCATCGTAATGTTCGAAGGATGCTATGACACGTGCGGTTTGCTCAAGACATAGGCCGAGTGTACGAACGGTGTGGCTAATCACGACTCTACTGAGAGGAACGGAGCGATTCACTCCATTTCGCCCATTGGCTCCACTGTTGTGACAGCTCTCGAAGCAGCCAAGTTCGTTCCTTAAGTGCATGGAGTGAAGCCGATCAAGACGCGACCATCACGGTCATCTCAATCCGACGCATGCCTGAACCCATCGACACTCGGGTCTCAGCCAGCAGCTCCACAATGGCTGTACCAATTCACAGTCTAGCAGTTGATATGTTCAGTCTAAGAAGTCGATTCTTATTTTGGGTTGTTGTCTGGCCCTATCTGGATATCCGTCCTATCCGATCGAGTGTGACACTGTGGAGGGCACGGATGTCCTTCTTGGGCAAGTCTTGGAGCGAGCAAGCATAGCCGCGATGGAAGGAAGACGCCGAAAGCGTCTGCGATCTTGGAAAGACAGGAGCGGTGGCGCTGAGACCAGGTTTGTCCGCTATGACGGCGACATCTTGGGTCTCCATGAGGTGTCGACGTCAAGTCTGGCGTGGCATTGTGAAGGAGACGCACTCTTAGAAGCCCTGAAGACAAGTGATGATGCGGCTGTGGCGCGGCATTTGAATGACTGCCCTTCGGCTATTACTAGGCAATTGGTGAAGGCGATTGTGTCATCTGGACACGCGAAGGTGCTGAAGCATTTGCTATCATGTGATTGCAGAGACGATGATCAGCCGTTAGCTGATGTCATTGTGAGTGCTGGAGTATCCCATGGGTCAATAGAAATGATTCGATGGCTTCACGGAGCTGTTCAGCACGGTTGGAGCGCAATGGCAATGGATAAGGCGGCCGAGCGTGGAAGAGTGGATGTCGTACGATGGCTACACGCAAATCGAACAGAAGGATGCACTAGCAAGGCGATGGATGGAGCAGCCGCGAATGGGCATCTGAGTGTGGTCCAATGGCTCCATGAGAATCGTATGGAGGGTTCCACGACTGACGCAACGAATCGCGCGGCATGGAACGGTCATTTGAGTGTTGTTCAGTGGCTTCATGATCACCGAACGGAAGGGTGTACAACCGAGGCGATGGACGGAGCATCAGCGTACGGGTATTTGAGTGTGCTTCAGTGGCTTCATGGGAACCGATCTGAAGGATGTACAAGTGAGGCGATGGATTGGGCGGCCGAGTACGGCCATTTGGATGTGGTGCAGTGGTTACACAAGAATCGGCAAGAAGGTGTACAACTGGTGCGATGAATGGAGCAGCCTTGAATGGTCACTTGCATCGTTCAATGGCTTCATGAAACCAGACCCGAAGGGTGTACGTCAAAGGCAATGAATCGGGCAGCAGAGAACGGCCATCTGAGGATGCTACAACGGCTTCACATGAACCGAACAGAAGGGTGCACGACTTACGCTATGGATGCCGCGGCATCAAATGGTCACTTGAATGTCGTCCAATGGCTGCACGAAAATCGATCGGAAGGATGTTCGACAGACGCACTGGACGGTGCAGCGACACACGGTCATTTAGATGTTGTCCGATACCTTTGAGCTCATAGGTCGGAGGGATGCACAAGCGTGGCAATGAATGGCGCAGTGGCGCTACGCTCCGTCCAGGTGATAAGGGATCTATATGTTAGTGGAAACCAAGCGTTGTGGCCGCGTCCAGCCCACACACAAGTTCTCGTCAGCCTTGCCCACTCACCCGACGTAGTGGACCGAGATATACTGAAGTACATCGTGAGATGCCGTCGCAAGCGTTACCATCCACTTGCAGCTGAGAATCCAAGCGAGTACATGACGCTCGGAGAAATTCAGCCCAGTCGAGCCCGTTCGGGTGGACCGTTCGTTCTGTGTGCTGTTAGCGCACTATGCAGGTGGATGAATCTGTCACGAGAGGTTGGTGAACACATATCGGGATATGCTATTCTCGATCCAAGCAGACGGTTCCTTCATAAAGATGCGATTCAGCGTGGATGGGTGTGGTGGCTGTTAAAGTTCTCAAAAGTTCCGGGACAAAGTATGGTCATGCTGGCTGAGGCTGGTCACGTCCATGCAGCCAATGTGATGCATGATCGACTATGCAATGAACGGCGACCATCGTGCAGCAAGAGATTGATGTATTTGACGATCGAACAAGGAAATCTGGAACTCGTTAAGCGACATTTACTCAACTGTCACGAGCACTCCGTTGATGAGTGGCTGTATGTAGCCACGTGGATCGGTCAGGTCGACATGGTGGACTGGATGTGCGTCAATTGGATGGAGATCAACAATTCCAAGCCGCACAAAGCGAAGTGCAGCGTGATTTCATCACGAAAACAGCTGCTGCACAGTCTCGATGCAACATTTGACGAGGTCGGATCCCGATTCGTGGCTGATTTGATGGAAGTCGAGACGTCAATGAATGACCTTGACAAGGCGGCTCGAGATGGAAATGTGTGGTATCTTCGACGTTTCTGCAGAGAGGACAACATTACCAATAACTTGGCGGATTTGGCGGCCGTGTATGGCCATGTCAAGGTTGTGAGTCACGTGCTGAGCGAGTATTCCAAGCCATGTTCGATAAGTGGCCTCTATGGTGCAATCATTCGTGGTCATTACGGAGTTGCTCAACACATCTACCAAAACCAACCCGAGCTTGTGAACTGGCCAAAAATAGTTGAAGGTTCTTTGATTCTGGAAGCTCTCTTAGCTGTTGATTCGAACGAACTACGCCAAAACCTCCTCGGTAGCAAGAATCCGCAAGGCAAAGAAGCGCATTTGCACTGGCTGCTCAGCTTTCTTCGTCACGAGCGCAATATGCGCCTTGACACAAGAAGTCTCAATGACGCAGCACTTCGCGGGGATTCAAGTCGAGTGAAATTGATCTGTCAGTTCGATCTTGTCGAAAGACTTGCCGATGCAGCTGATATTGCTGCGACGAGAGGTGACTTGCAGACGCTCAAAGTGCTCTTTGACCATAATTCAACGCGTGAGAAATGCACGCCACGAGCCCTTGACGGTGCGGCTGAAGAAGGCCACTTGGAAGTCGTCCAATTTCTGCAACGACACAAAGCACCATGTACACAACGAGCACTCGACTTGGCGGCTCGAAATGGCCATGTACAAGTTGTCCAATACATTTTACGGCATCGCCTAGAAGGCTGTTCTCCGTACGCTCTTTACTGGGCAAGTGCACTCGGGCATGTCGATGTTGTGTGCTGTCTACTCATGTATGACGGCTTATGGGATCTCGATCAGTGTCTTCGCGCTGCCAGACAGCAGGGATTCGATGAGATTGTGCTCATTATTGAGGCCCATCGAGCAAGACACATCAAGGCCCACGAATTACGTACGTCGTCACATCAGTTCGCTCGTCGGAAATATCACTGTCAGAACAGTTTGGATGCGTTTCCGTCGCAAAGTCACTTGGTGATAACTGAGCTGAGACAAAGGGTTGAACTGTCATTAGAACGAGGCTAAGTACCGGTCCAGAAGCTGCTGCTTGAAGCTGATAATTTGTATTCAGGTGCTGGTATCCCATGTCAACAATGTTGTTGAGATCTTTGGTGGAGGGGACGAAGTAACTGAGAGTGTTGGTCCAACCCAGTCGGTGCACGCATTTGATTGGCGGATGAATCCTAGAAAGTACAACTTTCAGTCATTGAACCATCACTCCACGTGGCGAATAGTGAGTGCTGGTCACAACCAAGAGAACTGGTCTGTTGTAGGCACTGCTGTCAATGCTGTTGCCACGCTTGACAAGAGGAAAACCTACTCTTTTGAGTCGACGGCAAGTGCGTACGAGAGGAAAACAACTGTAGCGGTCGCACGAGACTCACACACATGTTGGCAACATCCTCACGGCTGATACAAACACGTCCACCACAGATGTTCTAAACTGAAAATGAACCCACCCTATGCCTCATTCTGAACGGGTGATCCATTGACTCATGACCATGAACGACTGGTCATTCCTGGCGCCGTGGTGGCGCGTGCTGGAGCGATTCGACTTGGAGACAAGCGATCCCGATCACCATCCGCACGCGTGCATGCACTATGAGACGCTCTATGTGACGCTGTCAAACACGCGCGACTGGAAGCGAGTGCACGAAGCGATGGAGATCGTCGCAATGGTGGCGTTCGCCGAAAGTTGTCTCCTTGTACAAGGCGAATTGCGACAAAAACGGCCATTTCATCAAGGCGTGATGTCCGTTGTCCAAGAAAAGATGCCGCGCGACTTCAGTCCAACAAATCTGGCCCAGCCCATTCGTTTCGGTCTCCGAATCGTAGTACCTTTACTCGTGAACGAACCGGACAAACTGGTCAGTCGCATCTTTGATCGCCTCTTTTCGCCGTTTGTGCTCTCGCAACGAAGCAAGAAATACCACGCAGCGCGTCAGCGGATCCTCGACAACATCCCGAACGCGAAGCTTCGTCGGCAGTGCGAATGGATCACCATCCCGGTCGTCGTTACGATGGACTTCCTGAATGGAGTCGAGTCCTTGGCAGCTCTCTACGACGAGCTGAGCGGCGTCTACGCAAAGCAGCAACGAGAAGTCTCGAGTATGTTTGTCTTAGAAGGCATCAAGTGTTTCGGGATTTTCGACGATTTCCATTTCTCGCAAACCGATGCGGACAAACTGTGCGCACTGTTCGCCTATCCAGGCGTGCCGATCATTGGGTTCTATCCTATGTACCTTGATCAGCCTGGACCAGTCGTGCGGGAGTGGTTGGAAGGGATCGTGAATGCCTCGGTGAGGCCGAGTCGCTTATAGCTTCGAGTCCAGACAAAGCGTGAGTATGAACAGGACTACATATCCATCTTCTCGCGAATCGCGTCTGGAGTGACGTTTGAGGAGTTCACTCACTGTCAAAGAGAACCACTTGATACCCAAGAGTCTCAGCTTGATCCCATGATCCGCCGTGGATGGCTCCAATGGATGGCGTTTGCGTTCTTCAGCCCGTTTTCCAAGTCGACAGTTGCAACATTGAACCTCGAAGATGCGTGCTTCACTCTGGACGACGCAATGGCGATCCAGCAAGACTTGGAGGCTAGAAACCCATTTCAAGTGCTCTTGGGTGCGAGCGAGACGGATTGTTTGGTGGCCACACTGCAAGAAGACATCTATTTGCCGAATGAAGGAGCTGAACTTGCCTCTGGGACTGTCGTTTGGATCATCCATGATCACACCACAAGAGGCTCGGTCGAGATTCTCGTCCCAGGTTCCGGCGTTTACGAGGTATCTTGCTCGTCGATATCGATGGCGTCGCCTTGTGAGATTACATCGCACATGACGCGTCTCGAACTGAGTGCTAGTCAAGACTTCACTCACGGAAACGACGGTCTTCTTCGACTTGCAGATGTGCTTGGTCCATATCTCACTGGCCTAGCGTTGGTTGTCGACGAAGATTCCGACCGAGACATTGGAAGACAAGAGCTTGACTCACTTTTACGAGCGTGCCCACACCTCGACTTTCTCGAACTGGGAAGTAATGTCCAATTCTTTGGATCTACGAGCCTCACCGAGTTGTACGATGCTCGATTGTGTCATATCTCTGTGCTCAAGTGCAGTGTCAGCACGGAGGAGGAGCTCTTGGCTCTTGTAGACGGCTTGACAAGCTCACAAAGCCAGATGGCGAGTCGATTACGTGAGTTGTTCTGTGTTTGGGGAGTGAAGCAATCACCGATGGCGCGATCGCTGGACTCGTAGAGCTACTGGAGAAGAATACCACCCTGGAAGCAGTTAACTTCGGTGTTCCAATGACCCATGAGCGAATCGTCAAGAGGGCGATCAATTCGGTTCCACCAGGCCACGTTACGATACCAAGAACGCCAGTGCTTGACGTGAAGCTTGCTCTACTTGGATCGTGTTACGTAGCTGACGCAGTGTCCAACCCAGTACTCCGGGCGTTTGCCAGCATGGATAAAGCAATTTTCGCATCCATCTTTGCGTATGCGGCGACACCCAAGAAACGCACCGTCGGGCTCAACGAAGTCGTCCTTACTTCGTGATCTCCTCAAGTAACCCAGAGTTCTGATTGTTATAAATCGAATAGCCACGCCACGTCAGTTGTCGTAATTGCGAAGACAAGACCATCAACCACGAAGATGACCCTGATCAGTCTGTCTTTTTACTGGGGTTTAAGAACCGAGGGGTAGTTCCACTGATGTAATGGGGCATAATCTACTGAGTTGCTCCAACAATCTAAAGCGGTTTGTTTCCGTCAGATGGGCTGGTCGTCCAATGGGCTGCCTTAACGTTTGTTTGGTTGGATCCGCTTCATTCCAGCTATCACAAGGGCGATTGAGTGGTGTCAGTCTCTTCATAACATCTACATAACCGAGCAAATTGGCAAAATGCGCGGACCTTGTTCCTGGTGCTGAAGCCTCGCCATATTCGACATGAGCAACTCTCTCTCACGCAGATGATGCTCACGCTCGCGCTCGATCTCCTTAATGAACTTTTCTTGCATCTTACCCATAATATATCCTTCATCTGGGCATTGTCGTTCATGAGCGCACTGATGCTCTCCTTGAGTTCCGTCCTATGGCTACATGGCGTGAAGTATCCGCCGGCATGTTACTGTAGAGCCACCAAAATAGAAATAGAAACGAAATAAGAACAACCTGTCAAGCAAAGTCCCAGTGTGTTCTTAACCGTTAGATACAGTTCCTAACAACGAGCCCAAGTGGAGCTTGCTCATGACGTCGATGGGCGAGCACTGGAACTTCCTCGCGCCATGGTGGCAGGTGCTGCGCGACTTTAAGGTGCATTCGAAAAATCCAGAGCGCTCGCAGCATGTATTCGCCTCTTATGATACGCTCGATGTTCGCATTTGCCTCTGTCGTGAATGGGATCGACTCTTTGAAGCCCTCGAACTGCTTGCGATGGCAGCTCTTGTGGACATGCACACAAACGGACAAGGTGTATCACCCTCGTTCCGCGAAGGTATGAGGACTGTGGTCAAAGGACAGGAGTTTCGGCCGTCGAATCAGTTGCAACCCCTTCGTCTTGATGTCGACATCGATGTCGCACTTGTACGAGTTTGCCCACGTCGCCATCTTTTCTCAGATTGCCGCTGGGGTCGAGTTTGAGGACTTTCGCATTGTCTGTCAACCATTCATCGTGATTTCACCGAAGCACTGCGTCGTCGTTGGCTGCAATGGATGGCTTTTGCTTTCTTCAGTCCATTTTCAAAGGTTTCAGTCAAGAATCTACACCTCGAGGACAAATACTTTACGCGTAGTGACGTACGAGCCATCAAAAGCGTCTTGAAGGCAAGAAATCCACTTCGAGTGCTCCTAGGATCCACTGAAACGGATTGCTTGGTGGCCAATCTGCTCGAAGACGTATATCTACCACACCATGACCTTTGTTTTGCTGTTGGAACCACCGTTTGGATCATCTCCAATGACTTGAGAAGCGATGTGATGAAGGTCCTGGTTCCTGGACACGGTCCGTGGGACATATCGCGTGCCTCGCTATCTGCGCCATCGCCGTATGATGTGAAGTCCCATCGTCTTCGGCTCCAGTTGGGAGTTGTCGACACCGACATTCCTTACGGGTACGCAGAAGATGGCTTCTTCCGCCTTGCAGAGGTGCTTGGCCCCCACCTGAATGGACTCTTCTTGGACACTTCGGAAGGTCGTGAACGTGACATCGGACTTGAAGAGCTTGAGTCCTTTGTGCGGGCATGTCCACATCTTGGCTATCTCCGGCTGGAGCGAGACGACTGCTTCTTCGGCATTGGGGGCCTTCGCGAGTTGTACGAATCTGGGCTGTGCCGCATCTCCGTACTCAACTGTAGCGTCCCTGATGAACTCGGGCTGCTGTGTGTTTTCAAAGAGCTGGCGAACACTGAGAGGAAGATGGCAAAGTGTCTTCGCGAGTTGAACTTGCATATAGACAGTATGGCCATCACGCCAAGCACTCTCATAGCTCTGCAAGAGATGCTGGAAACCAATCGTTCGCTGGAAGCAGTCCATTTCAGTACGCTTGCGTTGAGTGACAATCGGATCAAGACTGTCATCGCTTCAATCCCGCCAGTCTGGGTTGAAATACCACAGACACCGTCATTGGATGCCAAGCTTGCGGTGCTCAGCGCTTTTCACGTCCGGGACTCGAATTCCGTGCACCAGGCCCTTGAGAGCTTGGACAGAGAGATTCTTGGCTCCATCTTTGCATTTGCAGCAGCAACCAAGACACGCGTGGTCGGACATAATGGTCAAGTGCTTGTGTCATGAGGAAGTCGAATCGTTTTGATTGGCTGAATGGAAAAGAAAGTACAGTTCATGGACCAATCAAAACAAGGCTTGTGTTCCTAACTGGAATGTCACGTTTTCAAACACGAATATCAAGAAAAGTCTCGTTCGGTGGTGAGCTCATGGCATCGCCGAGCGCGCGCTGGGCGTTTTTGGCGCCATGGTGGCGCGTGCTCAAGCGGTTTGGGCTGAATATCGGTGCAGCAGATCGCTTTCCGCATGTGTACCCGACGTATGCGTCGCTACAGTTGTCACTGTCGAACCAACGCGACTGGGACCGACTCCACGAAGCCCTCGAGCTGCTCGCGATGGTCGCCGTCGCCGACTTTGACGCACAGGCTCAAGGCGGGTTGATGACCTTTCCATCAGGGTGTGATGAAGCTCGACGGCCGAGCAAAAATCCCGTTCCATTCGAGCCAGAGAAGCTGTCGCAACCGTTCCGACTTGGTCTCATGGTCAACACGTCCTTGCTTGTGGACGGACGCCACAAGCTCCTTCGACGCCTTCTCGGCAACCTCTTTTCGCCTTTTGATCTGTCGCAACGGAGCCAGGCGTATCGAGAAACGCGCCAACAGATCCTCGATAATATCCAGAACACTCGCCTTCGTCGTCAGTGCCAACAGCTCACCATCCCGGTCGCCATCGCCTTTGATTTCCTGGGCGACATCTACGCACGCCAGCAACAAGAAGTGATCAGTGTATTTGTTCCACTGATCACTTCTTGTTGCTGGCGTGCGTAGATGTCGGAAGGTATCGGGCCTGTGGTCGGTTCTCCGATCGAGATATCGAGGACGACGAGTACACCGAATTCGATAACCTCTGCGCACTGCTCTCGAGTCAAGTGGTACCCGTTGTAACGTTTTCCCCCTCGGTTTTTGAGGCGGTCGATCAAGCTCTTCTAGGCTTTCTCAAGGGAGAAGCGGCTTCTAAGGTGAGAACGCGTGACGGTAGTATTCGACACCGAGCACCACTACGAGGACAGCCAAGTTCCCATCTTCTCAGGAATCGCAGCCGGAACGACGTTTGCGGAATTTACTCATAACATTAGTGGACGGAGCGAGGTGGAAGAGGATCCAACAAATCGAACGAGTTGGATGCAGTGGATGGCCTTCGCCTTCTTTAGTCCATTTTCCAAGTCGTCTGTGGAGAAACTGAACCTCGAGGACGAGTCGTTCACTTTGCAAGATGCCGCGGACGTTCAAGAACTCCTGGAAGCTCGGAATCCTTTCCAGGTATTGCTAGGTTCATCTGAGACAGACTGTATGGAGGCAAGTCTACTGGTGGACGTTCAAGTGTCAGAAGAAGTTAGAGTTGAAGCAGGAACGGTCGTCTGGGTTATTACCAATGACCCCTCTTGCGACTCGATTGAGGCACTTGTGCCCGGCTACGACCTTTACGACATCCCGCGCTCGTCTTTGTCAGTACCAACACCCAGCGAGACGAGAACGCATCGCATCTGCCTGAAACTCACTGTTTTCGATGACTATCTCAACTTAGACCCAGAAGATGACGGCTTTATCCGACTCGCAGAGGTGCTTGGTCTGTACCTAAGCGGTCTCGCTCTAGTCAACGACGAAGGCGTCGAACGAGAGATCGAATCGCAAGAGCTTGTGTCGCTTTTGCAAGCGTGTCCGCACCTCGATTATCTCGACTTGGACCGAAGAATTATATTTTCTGGATGTGAGGAGCTTCCAGAGCTGTATGACGCTCAATTGTGCCACGTCACCGTGCTCAAATATACCGCTCTCAACGAAGACGAGGCTTTGGCCATTTTGGACGGCCTGGAAAACGTACCAAATCGGATGGCGAATCACCTTCGTGAGCTGCACCCAAGGATGGAAGAGCAAGCCGTGACAGAAGACGTCTTCACTGCCCTAGTTGAGATGCTGGAAACGAACTATTCGTTGGAAGCAGTGCGAATCTCTGTGCCAAGACAAGACGAGCAAGACCTGATGAAGGCCGTCGACAAGATCCCACCTATCTACGTCGCGGTACCTCACACACCACCGCTTGAAAGCAAGCTCGCGTTGCTTGGGGCTGGCTACGTCCCTGAAGCGGCTTCTAACTCGGTCGCCCGGGCACTTGCGAGAATGGATAAAGCGATTTTGGCGTCCATCTTCGCCTTCGCGGCAACACCCAAGAAGCGAGTCATCGGGATCGGCTACCATGTGCCAGATTCGTGATGTGATTGATCCCGTTCACAGTCGAACACATCCTGGTCGTGAATTTGAGACCAGAAGTCATAGCTTAGCAACCTTTTCGTCGCACAGGAGCAAGCAGCACCAAGAGAACTCGTGTGTCAACCATTAAACACACCCAGACGCGTACAAGTTGCCTGAACGCGTTTGTTTTAGAGAAAATTACGGCCAACGCAACATTAAACACATTCCAACTGTCTGAAATTGAGAATCTATTGCTCCAAACGCATTCCTGTCCTTAGTGCACCAGAACAATGCGTCCATTGAGAGCCTGAGTCGGTCGTGCGTTGGTGCCGTTGGCTGCAGCGCCGATCCGAGTGAGACTCTTCTGGAAGCTTGCGAAATCGGCTGGAGCAACTGGTAGTGCGTGCTCCAGCACCCACCATTCAACCGTCTCGTTACATCCCGGCGTGGTCAGACTACCTGGGTAGTTGAAGGCATGGCCCTTGCGTTCGTTGAGAATAACCAAAGGCGCATACCCGCCCAGAGCCACATCCACGGGTGTGGTTGGCGTCACTTTCCCAAGTGCTTGCCAGAACTTGGCCACGTACGGATCAGTTGTGGCACCGCTGACCTTGCTGAGGAAGAGTCCAACGACCAGGATATTGCCGTCAGTCGCCTGGTGGACAAAGTGCACCTCGCCATCGAGTGGCTTGCCATGAAGCGTGTGCTCGGACGGCGCATGGAAGTGGACCTGAGCGAATTTATACGACTTTCCCTTGCTTGTCACCGTACAGGAGCCTAAAGATGGCAAAACCCAGGATTATGTTAGTGCATTCCAGGTTACATCAGTGTTTGGGACGTACCGTTGACGACTTCAGCCTTGTACGACTCGTACAGCTGCTTCAAATGGTACTCGGAGCATTCGCCGGCAAAAGTCAAAGGTGCTGGAAACTTGATCAGGCTATTCTGCTTGATATCGATCGGCGACTGGCGCGAGCCTGAGCATGTTGGGAACTTGTGACTCCACTGAGCCGGTCCGACCGTCTCAGGGTCGTTCGTACGATAGCTCCATCCCTCGTTGGCAGAGTCTGAGGCGGTCGAGACGGCTACCAGACCCGCGAGGGAAGCGAAGAGAGTAGACAAGACCTTCATAGTATCTCAGGGGATGATGCGAGCTGGACGCTGGAAGTTCGAGAATGGAACGGATCCCGAGTCCGTGTCGGACGCGTTGGACATGGAGTGCTCCATGTTGATGTAGTGACGTCAGAGGCTCGGGTAAACCCAGAAAAAGTATCCCCGTGGACAAAAGTGAGACGCAGAGAGCGTGATGAGGTACCCACTTCAAGTTCTTAATTGTGTTCCGTGTCAAATGGGCGACTGCCTTGGCTGCATATTACCCATCTTGGAGAAACCAGAGACGAGCAACTAGTCCAGACGCTTGACTAAGGCGTTTGATTTGCCGGGGTGCAAGCACAGATGATCATCTCAAGTATGTTCCTAACCGACCAACGGTTCTTAACGAACGGCGCACTCCTGTGATCGTCCGAAAAGCGCTGGATGCTGCGTGTGACTTGCATGTGAGCCATCCAGAGTGCCGCCCACAGGTGTGAACTTCATGTCCTATGGCCGGATCAACGCGCGACGGTCTCTCTTCGTTACTGGAGTCGCTATTGAACTCTGACGGGATCAGACTGCTGTCCGCAAGGCATGCAGTTGGCTGCAGATGCGCTGGCTTGGTCATGACGAATTCCCGAGTTACGTATGCCGCCATCAAGGAGATCATAACACTCCCATGTCACCAATCCCCTTGTTGGTGAGGAATCGAGAGCGTGTGCCGTCAGGTCGGTCAGGTAAGGCTCGCAGCTGTGAACTAACCCATGTACTCATAATTGTCATCACACTCCTAAAATCTACAGAGTTGTCAAGGACAATGGCTGAAGACGTCGTGGGGAGCTGACGTCAGTGCAGCCGGGGTCGCTTGCTTGCTCGCTCGACTGTAATTGATGAAGACGAGTCGTCAGTGCCCTCCGTGGGGAAACCAAGTCGACGTTTGATCTCGTTCAATACCACATGATGCGAGATATTATCACGGATGACAAGTCCCTGTCGCCGTCTGCGAAGTGCCGAAAAGCTGGAAGACTGGCGACTGTCGTAGATTCGGTCATGCTTTGCTCGATAAGCTTCCAGAATACTCACGACCTCGTCATTTCCGTGCTGTCTAGCCACTTGGATGCATCTTTTGACGTCACCTTTGACTTGATTCGAGGCAAGGCACTGCACAACATCCATGTGACCCCTGGCACTGGCCCAGTAGAGAGCGTATGGAGGGCATTTCTCTCTGCGATGACGGAGGAGATACCGAACGACATCGACGTGTCCATTTCTGGCTGCCAAATCGACCGCTTGACGCGTGCATTCCACGTTTTGTTTCTGCAGGAACTGAATGATGTGCAAATGACCTTCTTCAACAGCACCATCCAGCGCTCGGGTCGAGCAGCACTGATCGTTTTGGCTTGCCTTGAAAAACAACTTGAGCGTCGGCAAGTCGCCTTGTATCGCTGCGATGTCCACTGCATCGACTGGAATCGGTGCTAAATCGTACTTGCAGATGAGTTGAACACGGCTCAAGTCGCCAGCGATCATTGCCTCAGTGACAGTCCGACTGTCAAGACGCATCTCCCGTTCATGACGGAAACGTTTCAAGAGCCAGTGGACCCCAGGCTTTTCACGATGTGATAGTTCTGTTCGAAGAAAGCTACCATTTGTGGATCGAGTCAGAATGTGACGGAGAACCACAGGGCCATCCTCTCGTCTTGGCCAGTTGGCGAGCTCAGGTTGGTGCTCATAGATACTCGATGACACTTTTTCGACATTGATCGATTGCCCCGAATAGACCACTGACTGTGCAGCGTGCTAATCGGTTCTCAAGTAGATACTTGAGCACCTTGAGACGACCGTGGATGGAAGCCAGATCGGCCGCATTGGTTGAAATTTCCTCCGTAGTTTGCTGTAAACGTTCAAGATCGCCGCGTCGAGCGCACTTGTCTGTCGAAGTGACCGATAACAACGCATCCGACAAGCTGGACTCGAATCGAATCTTCACATCGGAAAATGATGCGTCGAGAGAGTCGAACAGCATGGCTCGATTTGTCGTCAGAGGCAATCGCTTGTTCTTCTTCTTCTTAGGCATCATCGGGTACAGCTTGCACAACGATTCCACTCTGTCCAGCTTCCCGGTCCAAGTGGCAACATATAGCCACTCGTCAACTGAATGTGCTGCGCAGCTCTCAATATGCCACATGAATAAGCCAAATCACCTTTCTCTAGAGTCAAGTGCATCAACCCTTGCTGCAGGTCAAACGAGCCTCCTTAGCAAGATGGTCGTGTACAAGACGCGCAGCTTCTAGATGACCAAGAGCCGCAAGGTATTCCATACACTGATTCGTAGGCGTGGAGAATTGCAATAGCCAGTATGCGAATCCCTTCTGCACCGCGGACGCGTGAGTTATATCTTGCCCAGGGATTCACAATGATGTACTCAGAAAGTTGCTTGGTATTCACCTGGGGGAGAAGTTTCTCCTTCGAGACCAAATTGACGGCAGTAAGAATATGATCTAGTCTATGCTGGCCCGGAAGGTGCGACGACTCATTGGAGGAAAGTTCACTTATAGACGTAAGCTCGCCTTGACTCCCAAGTGAATCTGAAGAGAAGCGTTCTTCCCGGCAGCGTACAATGTAATGCAAGATCGCGCGATCCGCCGTAATCGGAGACTGTGCCAGCTTAACAAGACGGTGCAGATCCTCAGGGCGTGGCCACAAGCGAAGTTCAGGAAAATTGAATACAATTTCGAAAAGACGGAGATCACGATTCTTTATGGCAACAGAAATCACCTCGACTGGCCGCCCTTCTGTCCGGTTCGCGTGGAGAAACTGAACCACCGAATATCCGTTCGAAGCTGCAACATTCATTGCTGCCGCTGTACAACACTCCGATCGATTTGAGTGGAGCCACTGCACCACATTCAAACGTCCATTCGAAGCTGCCTTGTCCATCGCTGATGTTGTACAACGTTCTGTCCCAGTTTTGTGAAGCCACTGGACCACATTCAAATGCCCATTTGAAGCTGCCTTGTCCATCATTGATGACGTATAATCCTCCGTCTGATTTGCGTGAAGAAACTGCACCATTTCCATATGTCCATTCAGGCTTGCATAATCTATTACCAGTCTCAAACGACATTCCGCTCGGTTTGCATGAAGCCACTGCATCATTTTGAAGTCACCATTCCTTGCCGCCACTCCATTGCAAATTCTGAACAACCTTCAGATCGATTTGTGTGAAGAAACTGCAACACTTCCAAATGTCCATTCCTTGCCGCCTTGTTCATTGCCCATAGCGTACAACCTTCGGATCGATTCTCGTGGAGCCACTGTACCACATTTAAGTGGCCGTATCGTGCTGCTTCATCCATTGCCTGTGTCGTACAACCCTCCGTGCGATTTGCGTGGAGCCACTCCACGAAGTCCAAACGTCCGTTAAAGGCTGCATAATCCATTGCCCATGTCGTGCAACCCTCTGCTCGGTTAGTGTGAAGCCACTGCAACAACTCCCAATGCCCACATCTTACAGCTTCGTTCATTGCCGATGTCGTACAGCCCTCAGTCCTGTTTGCGTGGAGCCACTGCACCACATTCAATTGGCCGTGCTTAGCTGCATGGTCCATTGCCAATGTCGTACAGCCTTCAGTCCGATTCGCATGAAGAAACTGCACCACATCCAAGTGACCATTCGAAGCTGCGTTGTCCATCGCTGAAGTTGTACATCCCTCTGTGCGGTTTGCGTGAAGGAACTGCACCACATCCAAATGTCCGCTCCAAGCTGCTCCATTAATGGCCCATTTCGTACAACCTTCCGTCCGATTCGCGTGAAGGAATTGCACCACATCCAAATGTCCATTCGAGGCTGCATCACTCATCGTAGACTTAGTACAACCTTCCGTTCGATTTTCGTGAAGCCACTGCACCACATTCAAATGCCCATTCGAGGCGGCCCAGTTCATGGCCCACTTGGTACACCCTTCGGACCGGTTTGCATGGAGCCACTTCACGAGTTCGAGGTTTCCGTGCTTCGCCGCTTCGGCCATAGCCATCGCCGACAACGTGCACGTGCTCTCTTCTGGAGCTCCATAATTAATCTTGATTTGCCGTAACACTCGATCGGTTCCGTTTTGGGCGAGCAGTTGCTGCAAAACTTCCAGCCGACCATGCTTCACCACCAAAGACACCAGCCACTCTTGTACGGGCGCGCGGCAGTGGTTTAGATGCCACAGCGCAAACTCATCGCCGTCTTCCACCGCCTTCCGCATCGCTTCTCCATCGCATTGCCACACTGGATCGGTCGCCAGCACGTCGTGCATCAACTTGATTAAATCATAATCTCGTTGCTCCAGTGCCTCCTCCAGCATCCCCTCGACACTCGAAGCTGCTTCCTCGACAGCCATCGCAGCGTCCTCCGCGAGCGCTTCCATCTTCGTTTCCTGGCGGTGGTTGTGCTTTTGTCCCTCTTTGAACTCGCTCTCCTCACTCCGTTCCTATGTATCCATCGATCTGATTCACCACGTTTGTCAGCTTGTCATCAGATATGGAAACTCATGAAAAGTGGACCAATTGACAACCGGAATAATGTTACCGAAACGGGAAAAATCAGCTTTTCTGGGGCTGAATGATGTGCAAGTAGTTCTCAACCGACAGAGACGGTTCGTAACGAAGAGCTCATCATTGAGCACGACGTCGATGGACGAGCACTGGGCATTCCTGGCGCCCGTGGTAGCGCGTGCTGAAGAAGTTTAGCCTCGACACGGGCTATGGACGATGCTTCCCACATGCGTTCGCGTCCTACAAGACGTTGTACGTGTCGCTATCCGAGTACCAGAAATGGGAGACCTTAACCGAAGCGGTCGAGCTCATTGCGATGGTGGCCGTGGCCGAGAGCACGCAGCAGCGCAAGGCGTCGTGCGCACCGATCGACCATTCTTCCAAGGCATGGCAGCCCAGCTAAACACGCTGATGGCCCGTGACTTCCGACCGACGAGTCTATCTTAGCCATTCGCCTCGGTCTCGAACTGGATGAAAACACCTTCACAGAGCACTTTGACGAAATCTTTCCTCGTGTGACGGAGTGTCTCTTTTTGCCTTCCAGCTCTTTAAACGGAACAAAGAGTATCGAGAAGCGCATCAACAGATCCTCCAGTTGATCCGGAACCCAGGGCTTCGTCGACAGTGTGAGCAGTTCACGATCCCCGTCGTCGTCGTGATCAACGTCGAACGCGGGTTGCAGCACTTGGTGAGTCAACTAGGTCTACTGAGCGACATCTTCGCACGCCAGCAGCACCAAGTCACGAGTAAGTTTGTACTAGAGGGTATCAAGTGCTATGGTGATCTTCGCAAGGCAGACTATCCAAAACGCGATCTGGAGAAGCTCTGTGGTGTGCTTGCTCGCCCATTAGTGCCAGTTGTAGCTCTCTACATGGAGCACTACTCCCTGGGACGGGTCGTACGCGAATGGCTTCACGGATTGGTGATCCACGAGGCAAAGCCAAGTCGTCGGAAGCTGCATATGCACGCAAGGCATCTGTACGAGGATGACCTGGTTGCCATCTTCTCTTAACTTGAGGCTGGTGTGGCCTTGGAAGAGTTCCCTCACGCTCTCGAAGGACCGAATCGTCTTAGCCAGTACCACTACAAACGTGAGTCGCGGCGTCGGGTGCTGCAATGAATGGCATTTGCATTTTTCAGTCCATTTTCACACGCATCGGTCAAGTTCCTGAAGATCCTAGACGAGTGTTTTACCATCAGAGACGCCAAGGTTATCCAAGAGGCTGTCGAAGCGCGAAACTCATTCCAAGTACTGCTGGGTTCCACCGAAACGGACTGCTTGGTGGCGAATCTCCTCGAAGATGTGCATCTACTCAATCACGATGCGCGACTCGCAAAGGGGGCCGTTGTGTGGGTGTTACACAAAGCGATGTGGTTGATGCGCTTGTTCCAGGACATGGTCCGTGTGGGATTCCACGTTCCTCGTTGTCGACACCATTGCCTAGTGAAGTCAAGTCTCATAGACTACGTCTCAAGCTGCGCGCGAACGATGACTTTTCGAGCAGGAACGACGGTCAGTTCGCACTTGCTCAGGTACTTGGCACCCACCTCACTGGGCTGACCATTGAAGGCATATCCCCGAAGACTGGATATCAAATGTTCCAGTCTCTGGTACAAGCGTGTCCACAACTCGACTTTCTGGAGCTTCAGGCCAACGACGTTTTTCCAGGCTGTTCTCTCTCAAGCTCATTGTCACAAACGAAAGCGAGTTACTCGCTGTCGTGAGAGCGTTGACGGACCCAACAAGTCGCATGGCCAAGTGCCTACGAGTTATGCATGACAGAACGTGGTACGGCTATTACGAAAGCCACCACCGCAGCATTGCGAACGATGCTTGAGGAAAATCGTACACTGGAAGCAGTGAGTTTCAGTTGTTTCGGGTGGGAAATGATCAAGTCAATCATCAAATCAGTCCCTCCGATGTATGTTGCAACACCCCAGACGCCTACGCTGGACGTCAAGCTAGCGATGACCGGTGCGGGTTACAGTCAGGGCGATGCTTCAAGCTCCATCACTCGAGCGCTTGCGAGGATGGACAAGGCGATTCTTGAGTCGATCTTTGCGTCCGCGGCGACACCCAAGCGGCGTGTTCTCGGCATCAGCAACAAGATTCTCGTGTCATGATAACGAAGCATCATCACGACACACTCAGCAGGATTTGCCTCAAACTCGACACAACCGATACTTTCTCCCGACGAGCACACCAGTCTCTTTCGACCCGCAGCGGCGTTTGGCACATATCAGTGGGCTGAGGACGGATGGCAATCGGCCGATTGGATATCTTGGTACACGGGTGTCCCTATCTCAACTTTCTCGAATTGGCGTCTGATGACGACTTTCCTGGTTGCGTGGACCGTTCTAAGTTGTATGAAACTGGATTCTGTCGACTCTCCGAGCTCAAATTGTCGCTTACCGCGAACACGGACGGCTGGTTGTCTTGAATGCCGTGTCGACTGACTCCAAGGATCGAGATGGAATGCCGCGTTCCCGACTGAGCCCCAACCTCCCATCGCCCGGGCCCTTGTAAGAATGGACAAGGCAGTGCTTGGTGTGATCTTTGCATTCGCGGCAACACCAAATCGACGAGTCCTCGGTGACTGGCAACACCATCTTCGTGTCATAAAGCGCGAACGATCCAGACGACGAATAATAGGACACTGTGGGAACTACATGGCATCCAGCCTGGTAGATCCACACACTTGATAGCTACTAGACGAAATCGCTGATAACTTACCATGGGTATCCGAGATCTTGAACAGACACGAGGTACGAGGTGGCCCGTAACTGTACTTACCCGACATGTTGCGTTCGTAACCAAGATCTTAAAAGGGATCCAAAGCTCACAAGTCAACCCACACCGTCCGGCACATGTCGTGGATCCACATCCCTCCATGGCTCAAGCCCTTTGAGCTGAAGCCAGTCGAACTGACATACGCTCCACGTGTGATCGAGTCCTTCGAGACGCTCTCTGCGCGACTGGCCTACCACCGCACCTGGGAGCGACTGCCCGAGGGGCTGGAGCTCTTGGCGATGACCGCTGTCGCCGACTTTGATGCAGAGCTGCGCGGCGTCAAGCGCCACGACCGGCCCTTCTACCAAGTCATGTACCATAAACGAAATCGTCGTCGTGGTTCTGTGTGTGAGTTTGACGCTGCCAAGCTCCAGCAGCCCTTTCGACTTGTCGTGTGCATTCAGGAGCATCTGCTTGACACGCAACACCACGAGCAACTGTTTCGCATCATCTCGCGTATCTTCTCACCCGCCGTGCGCTCCGAACGCAGTGAAGAGTACCAGATAGCGCGTCGAACTGCCTTCAAGTCGATTCGGAAAGCCGGACTTCGTCGGCTATGCAAGCAGCTCACGATCCCCGTTGTTGCCACAGTCAACTTTTCCCAAGGTTTCGATCGTATCGCGCCACTCTATGATCTACTGGGCGATATCTACGAGCAGCAGCAACATGAAGCTTCGCGGGTGCTTGTCTTGGAAGGGATCAAGCTCGTTATCCACAACAAGAGGAGAAACCTGTCGGCACACGACCTTGATCGTCTCTATAGATGCTGGCTCGACCGGCCGTGCCCATTCTTAGCATCGATGCCGTCGACGTGGACCCAATCGGACGCATAATGCAAGAGTGGCTGTGTGGAGCAGCGAGATCGATGCGGCTGAACCTCCATGCATCGACGAGGCACCTGAATGGGCACGAAATTGTCGCCATGTTTTCCCGAGTGGCTACTGGAGTGGACTTTGGAGCATTTTCCCACAGCATGTACACACCGAGTGAGAATGGTGAGCCTGATCCCGAGAATGCCAGGTGCCGACGTCTGTGGATACAGTGGATGGCGTTCGCATTCTTCATCCCGTTCTCGAGGTCGACGGTGCGCAAGCTCTGCTTCTCGTTATGGCCAGACGACGTTCGCGCCATTCAAGAGGTCTTGTTGGCCAGAAACCCATTTCAAGTGCTACTGGGTGCTTCGGAACGTGCTTTTTCACTGCTCCAATCGTGAGCTTGAGTCGTGACGGACGACAGAAGTAGGAAGGGAGGACAGAAAGGATAATGGGGCAAACCAATTGCAACGTTGATTAATGGAGTCAATTATGAGCTTGAGCCACGCCTAGAAGGCGTGAGCCCTGGGTGTGGATGTGGTGGGTCCGAAAAAGCTCGTAGTTCGAGCTGAAGCGCAAAAGGCAAAGTGAGAATGTGCTGGTGAGGCGACGGTGAGGTCGCCCACCAGCATCTCCGGCGCTGTCGTCCAGCGAACCGTTGCGAAGGTGAATGGACCAGCGGCACTGACGTGGCCGACGACCGAGGGTGCCCAGCTCGATGGATCGAGTGGACGGCGACACTGACGTGGTCGGGACCGATGGGAGCCCAGCTCGAAGGGAGCCGAGTGGACGGCGACACTGACGTGGTCGGGACCGAGAACCCAAGGACAGCGGTTGTGTCGCGGTAGGGCTCGAGGAGAAAACGTCCGCTTGGTTGACCTTGGTAGTGCGGGTTGGACTTTCTCGATGTACGTAGGAAAAACAGCTTTTCCATCCATGCGGACACAAAATCACCATCCGTCGGGTAATCAATGCATCTTTGCCGTGGGAACTGCTGTCTGGGTGCTTCGAAACGACTTGGCAAGCGACACAGTTGAGGTCCTTGTCCCGGGACACGGCATCCACAAACTCCCACGCTCTTCGATGACAACGCCAGCTAAAAGTACTGTAACGTCGCACAGAGTTTACCTCAAGCTGTCCGTTTGCGATGGGAACAACTATTTCAACGATGTCATCCAAGCGATTGGCGCTCAGCTCACTGGTCTCACTGTGGACGACCCTGCGAACGGAGAATACTTGGACTGTGGCAGTCTCGATTCCTGTGTAAGTGCCTGTCCGCATCTCCGATACCTCGAGTTGGGTGAGCAAGTCGGTTTCTCTGGTAGTAAGCTTCTTCCTGAGCTGTATGAAGCTGGCTTGTGCCGCGTCTCTGTGCTCAAGTACACCGTCCGGACCGAAGATGAGCTTCATGCGATGCTGCGCGGCCTGATGGATCCACAGAGTCAGATGGCAAGGCATCTCTGTGAATTGGACATGCAAGTGAAAGATGAAGCCATGGGGATAACGAGCTTCAACGAGCTGAAAGACATGACGAAGACCAATCAAACAACTCCAAGTGCTCTCTCTTCGTATACCAGAAGATATGCAAAGAGTCTTGACGTACAATTGCTCACCAGATGAACCCGTGATGCCGCAAACCCCGTTGTTGAAGGTCAAACTCGCCCTGGTAAGGAGTGTCCTATGCCACAGACTTGGCTTCAAGCACCGTTTCTCGAGCCCTCGCGAGCATTTACGCCTCAATTTTCGCGTTCGCTTGTGCTCCAAGGCTCAAGCGACGCGTCACAGTGGTCAACGATATGTTAGTATGATGGCAGCAACAATGAAGGCGGACACTGATTGATGGGCGTTTCTCGCTCTATTGTGGCAGTTCCTGAAGTCTGTTCACGCGTATACCCACGTTCCTTTGGATCCCATGCGGGCTGCCCAGGGGTTACAGGCGTCAAGATCGACACATCCACTGAGTTGACGGATTGCATTCGTCTTCGAAAAGCTCTCGAGTTGATTGCGCTGCTTGCTATCGCCGATAGGGACGCATCAGGTCAAAGTGTCGTTCAAACTGAAACGCCATTTTCACGATGGGATGGCAACACCGGAGAAGATCTTTGAAGGTCTCGTTCTCCAGCCGCCCCGTTTCAGCCAGTTCCTGTCATCGTGTCGAAGCTAACTGACACGAACATTGCAGCCGAGCACCTGTTTGCACCTCTCGCGCTCTCTGAACGGATCCCTTTGTATCAAGAGGCTCGACGCCAGATCCTCAGTCAGATCCAACCCGAAAGTGTGCGCTGTCGTTGCGAAAAACGCCCTGATCCCAGTCGACGCGGTCGACGTGGACGCTGGGACAGATGAAGACGGCTCAGGAGACGGAATGGATGGCACTGGTGCAGTGGTGCCTGATGTTGGCGTCGGAGTCGGCGTCACAGGTGCTGGACTTCGAGTTTTCTTCGTTGGTGCTGGCGTCGTTGGACTAGGACGGTGTCTTGGGACACACACAGCGCAATCGTAGTGGAAGCAGCAGCTCTTGAATGAAGTCCACGGTCGGGGACCACGGGAGGTAGCAGTTCGCGTAGCCAGTGCTGAGCACTGCGTTGACCATGTTCTGACACGAGCCGGCGCTACACACCTTGTTAATGTCTAGTCGTGGGCTTGGTGAGGACGAGGAGGTCGTAACCAGAGTCCACGGAGCACGCGGTGCTGTTCTTGACAATGTTCTGGATCTCGGTGGGGCATTGCTTCACGACCACCGTGGCGGCATCGACCGTGAAGAATTCAACACCGACCACGCCAAGAAGCGATACGAGCTACATGGTATCGAGTCGTTTTCGAAATGAAACACACTACTGCCTAGACATGCCGACCGAGTGCCAGTGGTCTCAGTAAAAGGCAAATCTACAAGGGAGAGGGACTCGGAGCACGAGAGCCAACTCTATGTGAGACGTATTCGATTGGCGGAATGGCAAATCTCACGAACCAGTCGACTCTGTTCCACCTTCAGGACCAAGATTCGTCATGAGATGAGGAGCTCATCAAGCAAAGCACTGCTCCTCCACGCCCCGTAGACTCATCAGTCCACGCACGTGACCATGTTCTTCATCTGAACCCATTTGCCTCGTTTTACTAATTCTTTCGTTTCGACATGAGGAAATCGCAAGAAATGGACCAATCGACAGACAGGAAGCAGAATCCCAAACCTAAATAGTCATTTTTCCGGGAGAGGTTCCTAACCAACCGACATGGTTCGTAACGAATATCTCATCAAATGAGCCGAATGTGTCATTCGAGTCGACCATGACCGGCCGTGGTGCGCTTGGGCTTGGGCTGCGAGGAGAAGCCAAGCCGCCGACTCGATGGGATTTCCTCGAAGTTTGGTGGAAGAGTCTGATGGCCGATGACTCAGAATGCAACTCTGCGCTCTACATCGAGGTCGACGTCCCGAAACTCGACTTGCTGGACACGTACCCACGCTCCGATACGCTTACTGTCTCCCCTGTGTTCGCTGACATTGACTGGACTCAGACTCGTGAAGCGTTCGAGTTGGTCGCGATGCTGGCGGTGGTGCATGCTGACGCGCTCGCCCGTGGTATCAGCGAAGATGGCATGCCATTCCTGAGCGGACTGGGAAATAGCGGGGTAGAATACCGGCCATCGAACATCCAGCAGCCGATTCGCCTCGTCTTCGAACTGCGATACGACCGTTTTGATGCCCACTTTTACGAGTGCATGTTCCAGCCTCTTAAGCTCTCGGAACGAAGCGATGCGTATCAAAAGGCACGCCAACGACTGCTAGATACAGTCGAGAGCGAGCGAGTTCGACGTCTGTGCGAGAACGTCGTGGTCCCAGTCCAAGTGAGGCACGATGAAGACACTTTCCATTCGCTGTTGAGGAAGCAAGAGTCTGCTCTCACACACCAGCGTATGCTGGTGTTGGAGGGCCTGCACAGCTCCTTTGACGTGTGGGCGTCCGACTCAGATGGTCTGTGTGGATCACTAGAGCAGCCTGTGGTGCCTATCATCGGCCTCGACTTATGCAATGTGGCGTGCTATGGATCCTTAGTGCGGAGCTGGCTCAAGAGCTTGACTGACACGAACATGAACAACGCGCGACTCAGTATGGACACGACATTTTTCAGCCTGCCAGATACAATCGCCATGTTCTCGAGTATCGCGGCTACGAGATCACTCGAGTCCTTTGACACGTTTGTTCCTGGCTTTTCCAACACCAACAACGGGCACAAGCTTGGACCTGCTCTTCGGAGCTGGCTACAATGGATGGCGTTCGCACTTTTCAGCGTCTACTCAAGGTCGGCAGTCAAGGAAGTCGAGCTCAAGTTTTCGTGGATCACCCAGGAAGTGGTCGCCGTGATGCAAGAAGTGCTGGAGGCAACGAACCCTCTCCAAGTGCTCCTGGGTTCAAGCGAACCAGAATGCAGAGTTGCCATGCTTCTCAGAGATGTGGACGTCGCCGGGGTCACCGTTGAGACGGGGACGGACATCTGGATCGTCCGAGACGATCACTCGATTGACACAGTCGAAGTCCACGTACCAGGACATGGCGTCTGTACGATCGGGCGTTCAGATATGACGATTCCAACGGCGTGTTCTGCGACAACGCGCCGATTTGTCTTGAAGCTGAGTGTCTACGAGCTTATCGAAAGCGATGGCTTGTTCGCATTTATCAAGTTGCTCGGGCCCAGTCTCAGTGGTCTCTCTTTGAGTGCCGGAGATGACGAGCACACTCGACATATCGGTCCTCTCGAGCTAGAGAGCTTGGTACGAGCGTGTCCTCATATCAAGTCCTTCGAGTTACATAAGGAGATCAAATTCCGTGGTTGCGATCAGCTCTGGAAGCTGTACGAGAGTGGTGAATGCCACGTGGCTGTGCTGGTCTTGCCAATACATTGTGAAGACGAGCTTCGATCTCTGCTGACTGGTCTTGCTCAGTCAGAGAGTCGAATGGCTCAGTGTGTTCGCCGATTGGATATCAACCTGGAGTATAGCTTCTTCAAGTCTTGCAAGAACCACTCAAGTGGCGCTCAAGACGATGCACGAGACAAACCGCATTATGGAGATTGTTCAATTCGACACAGATGGCGACAATGAGTCCATTAAACAAACCCTCCTGGCCGTTCCTCCAGTGCGTATCGCTCTACCTCGCACACCACCGATTGCAACGAAGCTAGCATTCTTGAGCGGGTGCTACATGACTCAACTGGCATCCAGTTCAGCTATCCACGCTATGAAGCGGATGGATCGCGGCATATTCGGTACGATCTTTGCGTTTGCGGCCATGTCCGGTCCACGACTCATAATTATCGACAGAGAGGGAATCTAGATGGATCGTCTTTGCTAATTCCCAGTAATCATCAATTTCAATCTCTCAATGCGCCGTCTAACGTTTGTGAAGAACTTATCGTGAGAAAGAAAGAAAACCTGGACAAAGACGTCTCGGTGGTATTTGTTGGGGTCATTTTTTTTCTTCACGATACTACTCATTCTGCAAATATTTATGGTTACGATTCACGTGCCGCCTGCTGCGCCTGGATCATGTGCTGGATGAAGCGATCTGAGAGCACGATCTTGTCCTGCGCGGCATTTTGGAGCTGCTGGAGGTACTGCACGGCATCCGCCGAACTCGCCGTCGCCATGAACGTATCAAAACGCTGGTGCTCCTCCAGCTCGGCTCGCACGAGCTGCAGCAATCGGTCGAGATACTTGCGGTGCGCTACCGAAGCCTTGCTCAAGACGAGGTGCAGCGCCGTGGGTTCAAGCGGGTCATTCGAGTCTGGGCCAGGCTCCACAGGGGACGTTGGGGCTGCGGAATTTGGTCCAGGCGACAGCTCGAGCGAGGTAAATTCGAGATTGAGCACGCTCTCCACTGCAATGTCCTCACTTGGGTCTTCCTGGAAGCTCTGTTCATGGGTCATGTGGTTGAAATCGGGGTGTTTTTCCTGCTGTTCGGCAAGCTTTGGGCCGGAAATCGTCAAGAAGACTTGATGAGGACGCGCAAACACGCCGTACTTGGGTTTACAACGGAAATAATACCGGCCCTTTACACTCCCGTCGTTCTTGCCGTGCGGGGCATCGAGTTCCACACCGATCCACTTGCCTTTAACGCCCTCGATATCGCCGACAAAGCGCACGAAGCCAAAAAGCTCTTTGTCTGGGATGCAGACGCGGTCGCCGGTCTCGAGTGCTGGTCCGGATGCTTCATCAATCTGTCCCGGAATATCGTCTACGCTGGCCGAATCCGACGTAATACTCCTGCGCGATAAGCTACCAAGAGGAATCTCGCCCAGAGAATGCCGACGCTACACAATACATCGCCCAATTAGAACAACAAGTTGACTAACTGGGTAGAAATCTAGGACGTACCGACGTGCTTTCGCCATTGATCATGCTCTCAAGTCGCTTCTGGATCTTGTAATCCACCGTCGACATGACCGACGCCGCGCGCTTGGGGAACTTTTGCTGGAAGACTGTAAAGACTTCGTACGACTGACTGCGACACGACGACGACGGATCCTGCAACGCGAGCTTCAAGGCTCGCTCGATCTGCTGCACATCCGTCTTGTCCACCACGGCGCTCCAATGCACGAGCACGAGCTTGACCACGGTGATACAGCACAGTCGGATCAATTTGTTCTTGCTCTCGAGCAGCGTGTCCACAAAGAACTTGAGCGTCGGGCCTTTCACGACCGTGTAGCTCACACACGCGTCGATGCACTCGGCGCAATACGAGCCGCAGACCTTGTTGCCACTGCCTCGTACGTCCACGAGCGCCGGCAGGATCTCGCGCAGGAACGGCACCATGGCGTCGCCCGTCGACCGGGAGATGGTCGTGAGCAGGTTACACACTTCCTTGACGATCTGCGAGCGTAGATCCTGCACCATGCCCTTCAAAGGCTTGAGAACACGCCAGACATCCGCCCCCACGGTGCTCGCCGCGGTGGCGTCCAGGCCTTCAAAGGCCTTTTGCATCTCGTTCACGGCGTGCATGCGCTCGACCCAGTTCTCACTGTTCTTGGCCACACGCTCCATCTCTCTTGTGAGCGTCGTAAGCAGCGCATCCTAGGTAAACAGAGCGTTAAGTACCAAAGAAGAATCGAGGAGATGTGTTTAAGAGGGCTTTACCTTGCTCATACTGGTCGGATTGGGCTCGGAACGCCACGGATCGCGGTGGAAAAGTGTCGGGGAGGATGCGAAGACAGCTGCGATGTAGAGAGAGCCGTGGTGTCGCGCCTACGAAGCGAATCGCGTCGTCGACCGCGTCGTCGTCGCCTTGATTTGCAGTAGGATTGCGATTGGAGGTGGAAGCCAAGTGAGTGTGAAGTCGTTACGAACCACATGGCTAACGTGTTTAACAGATTCGATCAGAACAGAAACGGATCAGACTCAGACTCAGACCATATTACATGTCAAGCCGTCCTAGGTTGCCCAGGTATCCTTTTGCAGCATCCTGGGGGCTCTTGAACCGCATACTTGCACAGGAGAACGAGGGTATGTGTCCTAGGCATGCGCCAGACTCGTTGGTTGGTGGCGGGTTGCGTCCTAGTCGATGGAAAAGTAGAGTCGAAAGCGTCAAGACGGAGGAGCAAACCTGGGATATACTTAATTACTTGACAGACAGATTGGCGTTGAGCGCCTTGAGATCGTCGAGCGATGCCAAGCCGACGTTGGCTGTCTGTGTGAGGAATCGCTGGTGCAGGTTGCCTATGAAACGCACAAACCCAGGCATCGTCAGTAGGATACTCCTCTCTTCCACCACTGGACATTGACGTACGGTATGTGTCGCGCGTCTCCATCTTCTTCCGCTTGAACGCCTTTGTGTCTTCTTCCAGCGCCGTCTGCACCTCGTCCATCACCTGCAGCGACTCGTGCAGCGCCGCCACTTTCTCCACTGTCCGCTTAAGCGGCTTGATCGTCGAGGCGGATATTTGCTCCAAAAAGTCGAGCTTGGCCACCACGCCCTTAAAGTGCTTTGTCCGGAACTCGAGCGCCTTCTCCTCGAGCGTCAGCCGCTGCGTCTCTCCTTGCAGCTCACGGATCTGCTTGCGAAGAGCGACGAGTTCCTTCTCGAGCTTCTTCTCGCGACGCTCCTGTGGCGACAAGCCGGCAAACTCCACTTCTTCCGCGGCAGCTGCAAGGGCTTCAGGGGAGTTGGGGTCGACCGAGTTCTTCTTCAGGCGCTCTTGATGGATCTTCTCCACGTCGTCAATCACATCATGCGGGATCATGACGATGTTTCGACGCATGTAGAGCTCAAACTTGTCAAAGTTCTTGTTGAAACCCGCCTGCACGCGGTGCATATACGCATTGGAGCACTAGCAGCGAAGAAATGTGAGTGGAAGCCATCCAAGCCAATCAACCATGGCCTTAATACGACATAGTACCTTGGCGACGGCATTCAATTGACGCGCCTGCTTCCTCTTATCACCACAAGACTCCAATTTCTACACCCCACGCAGGACAAACACGATACAGTCCATCATTAGCGCCACTATTACCCATATCCACGTCCATAGAACCCGTGAACGCACTTGGTGGAGCGAGTTTTCGACATCGCCCGTCACAATGCGCGTGCTCTCGTCAATCGCCACATGCACTGAACCCACACAACACAGACATCAATCGGACCGTCAGCACGTCGCGGTCCACATCAACCACGTCACAACCGCCGCCTTTACGTACAGTCCTTGAGAAACGCGTCCACAAAGCCGCAAATGCTCGACGACGCCATGATGGCCACGGTGGCTTTCGTCCGTCTTTCCCCCTTTCGTTCAGAATTCAAACGGTTTAGTCCCCCTGGGGGAGTATTCGCTAACAGAGGTCGGAATACCACCCCCTGAGGTATTACATGGACTATAATGTGGACCACTCCAGTTAGACCCGGCTGGCTTTTGGCGCCAAAGCAACAATGGCGACCCGCGGATGGGAAGGCGAAGGCGAGATCGCGGCGCGGCGGGAGCGTCAGCGCGCCGACGACGAGGAGCCCGTCGCAGACGGACAGGCGGATGACGCGCAGACTGCGACGGCCAAGCCCACGCCCACGAAACGCAAGCGGAATGTGCTCGCCGAGTCGCATTTGCTCTCGGCGGAAGGCTTCAAGAAGATCCATCGGACGTTCCCGTACCAAGTGAGCGGTGGTGTGGCGGCTGGTCAAGAGGTATGAGTGTAGATAGTGTGCTGATGGCTATGACTGCTATGAATGGGATGCTGAGGAGCGGTGGTGATGGTGGTGAACAACTAGGCCAAGGCACTGAGCTCCCTCGTCAAGATGTACAAGCAGTGGGCGTACGACTTGTATCCAGGACTCAACTTTGAAGACTTTATCGACCGCACCGAGACCTTGGGCAAGTCCACGGGGGTACGTGCTTGCAAGCTCTACTAGACACACACGACAAAGGCCAATGGATGGACTCACCCACATCTGCGTTGCAATCTCAACAGGTGCAAGGCTTGATGTCAGACCTGCGGACCAAGGAGATGCGTCGCGCCCACGGACTTCCAGAAGAACCTGCGACGCGTGCGGACGACGATGACGACAACCGGTCAAGAAATGGCGAAGATGACGACGATGTCCCTGCGCCGGACCCGGAAGAATCCGGATTCGCCACACGCAACGACGACGACGACGACAGCGAAGAGGAATTCATGCTTTAGCCAATGCACATGTACATTACACGCCCGTGTTCGCTCGCTCGTCGTGCATTTCGATGGCGTTCCATGTCGTGTCGCACTCGAACTGAGCTCCTGGGTTAAGTCCAACTGTCCAACACTCGCACGGGTCGGGTCGGGTTCACCCACTCAACCCGTTTGTACCCATCGGGTTTTCTGAGGCAGGTGAATGCGTGCCCCACAGAGTCGGTTAGTCCCCGGGTCTATCCGCTTTCCCTCCGGACCGAATACTGGCTTCCCGAAACCCGAATTCCTCCTTCGAGGGAAAGAAAACCCAAATTTCACAGAAGAAAAGAACGAACCAAACCAAACGCGTGTTGTGTTGGTTCGCTTTGTTGGTTTGTTGGTTTGGTCTGTGACGCAAGAGCCAACACACAACCAACAACCAACGCACGACGCCACGAGCGCGCCGCCGAGTATGGAGATGCTGCTCTCGAGTCGCCATGGCGCGGCGCCCGACGTCACGGACAGCGAGTTCGAAGCCGCTGCGGACTGCATCATCTGCGACAAAAAGTTCCACGCCTTCCGCCGCAAGCATCGGTGCCGCGTACGTGGTCTACTTCGCTCTAGAACCCGAGATCGCCACTCATTTGTGTCTCTTTGTCCTAAATAGTCATGCGGAAACGCAGTGTGTGGAAGCTGCGCGCGCACGCACAAGATCATGCCCACGTCCACGCTCATGCGGTACAGCAACGAGCCCGTGCGCGTGTGCGATCGCTGCATCCGCGGCCAAACGCAGATGATGTACGAGCGGCGACGGGCCGAAGACATTGAGCGCGCGCGGGCGCGACAGCAGGCCGTGATGGAGGAGGAAGAGCGCGCGCGTCGAGAGGAACAGATGCGACAGGACCAGTTGCTGGCCGAGGAACTCGCGCGGGAAGAGAGTCGACGATTGCTGCACCAGCGCGCGTTGGAGCTCAAGCATCTCGGCCCTCGACCTGATCGCGGAACGATCAAACGGACGCGAAGTCTGGACGACGGTGCGTACGTGGCGGTGCCGTATCGAAAGGAGATGCATCTATTTATCCACGACGCTGAAGCGCGCGCGGTGAACCTTCTCGATAACAAGCCATACGCGACGGAGGCGGTGGGTACAGCGACGCCGACAGTCATGGCGGTGCAGCAGGCGGCGATGGCTCCAGAAGCAGAGGAATGCGCGATCTGTCTCGACACGATGGAAGTGGGCAACGCGATCTACACGACGGCATGTGGTCATAGTTTCCATTTCCAGTGTCTCAAGGCGATTCAGTCGTCGGATTCCTCAAATTATGACAAATGCCCGTCCTGTCGAGCTGTGATGACCGAGATGCAAGTGAAGAAGCAGTGTGATCATCCGCGTGTGCGTGCGGGACATCGCTTCTGTCGTGACTGCGGTAGTTCGGTGAGCGACCGTGAGGCGCGACCACGACCTGGTGACGCACAGACCTCGCCGATGGGCCCACCACCTCAACAACAGCCTACTTCATATCGCGCTGGTGCCCATGGTGCGCTCGTGCGTTGTCCGCAGTGTCAGATCCAGATGCGCGTGCTGCCTCACATGTACAACATGTAAGTCCGTATTTTCCTAGGCCACCATTGCTCGAAACCGCTCACTGACATTTCCCTTTTCCATAGGCGAGTGGCATGTCCGTCAGGTCACATGTTCTTGGTCCAGGTCGCTGGTCAGATGCCCGGAATGGGAGGAATGGGTGGAGGCTCCATGTCAACGAGTGGAATTGGCATGGGCTCGCGCAGCAGCAGTATGGGACTACGTGGTCGCCTACAACAACGCGGATCGCATTCCGCGTACCCAGGAGCTGCTTATTATCGCGCACCTAATGCCTACTCGGAGCTATAAGTATGGTACGTTTTGTGTATTCTGACCACGATCGAACTAAAAAGAAGAATGGAATGGATGGTATGTATGCAACGACTAGTGTTCCTAGCATTTTCTTCTTGAAGGCGTACGCTGGCCGAGATCTTCCCACACCATCAAGGCTCGGCGTAATCGCCCGCGTCGGAAAGTGTTGGAGCAGTCCAATCGGACTGTAGTCCGATTGGCGGGGCTGTAGCCATGAGGAGGGGGCCACTCATTGGAGGTAGCGGGGGTCCTCGTGGGAGTGGATTTGGATTCACTCCACCAGGCCACATCGGAAGGTTCGGGAAGATAGGGACCATGGGCGGTGGTGTGAAGGCGACGGGATTGGGGAAAAATGGGTTGAAAAACTTTGGATTGAATGGGGCCTTGCCATCAACATCTTCATCCTCACCAGCGCCGTCCTCTGCCCCTTTATCATCATTACTGCCGTCCGGCGACCGGTTGCCTTGTTTTCTCCCCTTGAAGTCTCCAATGGTGCCTGGCTCGTGGTCGTCTTTTGGACCCCGATGACCACGTCCTGGCATCGGAAGGGGACAAGGCTTCTTGCGCTGTCCTTCACCTGAACCGTGAGTGTCTCCTGGGCTTTTTCCTGAAACTTGGTCATCACCCCCGTGACTAGGACGCATCTTTGGCATTGGTAGTGGGCATGGCTTCTTGTGAGGATCCTCGGGACCGCGGCGGTATCGCTTCGGCTTTTCTTCGTTCAATGGACGGTGTGTGTGAGGCTTCTTGTCGCAGTCAGACACATACTCCACCCGAGGTGGCACACGAATGGGCCCATGTACAGGCCGAACAACGCGTTTCTTCTTGCATTCTTTGTCGTCGTTCTCGTCCTTCTCGTCCTCCACTTCTTTATCTTCCGACGGCGATCCCCGAAGTCTCTTGTCTTGCTTGGGCATGGGCAGCGGACATGGCGTCTTCCCCCTGGGTTTCTCAATCAACGCCGCGGGTTCTTCCGCGCCATCGACCTCAGACGGCTTGTTGGCAACCACAGGTAAGTCGTTTAGCATATCGAACGAGTAGTCTCCACCCTGAGGCACACTGCGCGCACTGCTCAAGCCCAGGACGACGGCCAAAACGATGAGATGGGCCACTCTTTGCATGGCTGGACCTCCGAAATGTCCCGGGGCTCGTTTCTTTTGCACTGAGGACACGCCCTCGACGCTGCGTTGAGCGTGTTGGGCATGAGTCACTCTTGGGTTCGCTGTGACCTGGTGGTGATGCAACACACGTCCCCGAGTGTAGCCATCCACCTGGATTATGAGCGACTTGTGACGTGGATCGTCACTCTGAGGAACAATTTATAGGATTAAAGAGGTTAGAATGACCCGCTCTGTGTTGAACGTGGGTTAGGCTTGCAACACTATATTCATTATGAGAGGATACAAACCTAACATGAAAGAAAACAAAGCGAAAAGACAAAAGTTATTATTCGCATTTTCTATCACTCACGCTTCGACTCCACGCAACGCTTGGGACGCCTTTGCCGTAGGCTTGACCGTGGTAGCTGGCGAAGTCGCTACAGCGTCTTCGGCCATGGCATCACTGGCCACAGCAGCTCCGGTACCCGCACTTGCTGAGTTGTCTTCCGAGATTGAGGATGCGGTCGTTGCAGTCTCTCCACTCAGAGCACTGAAAGATAACTCGCCAGTGGCTAATCCTGCAGTACCCGCCTTAGTTGTCTTCGTCTCCTTCTTGTCGTCACTTCCAGGGAACATTTTGGAGAAGAAGTCTGAGACCTTTGACATGGCATTTGAAAAGACGCTGGCACCAGGGAAGCCACTAGCTCCTTTCTCCGAATCCTTGTTCGATGGTGCTGTAGATGGCGAAGTTGAAACGGCGGACACTGGCGCTTCATCTTCCTCGACAACAGGAGCATCAGCCGCCAACGGTCCCGAGGCCATTCCTGTGAACGCAGCCAACGGTCCCGTGGCCATTCCAGTGAACGCATCTGGGCCAGCAGCCAACGGTCCTGTGGCCATTCCAGTGGACGCGTCTGGGCCAGCAGCCAACGGTCCCGTGGCCATTCCAGTGGACGCGTCTGGGCCAGCAGCCAACGGTCCCGTGGCCATTCCAGCGAATGCATCTGGGCCAGCAGCCAACGGTCTTGTGGCCATTCCAGTGAACGCGTCTGGACGAGCCAACGGTCCCGTGGCCATTCCAGTGAACGCGTCTGGGTCAGTAGCCAAGGGTTGAGGAGGCAAATCCGGGAGATGAAGAAGCACTAGTACTCTCATCGGTAACTGGAACACTTACAAGCTTGCGCGTAATGTGCTCCAATTCGTCATCCGTATCCGCAGTCGCCACACCGAACACAGCTGCAACAAGGACGAGATGGGCCACGCACTTCATAATCTCGATTGGCTTCAGAATCAAAAATGATGTTTCATTCCGCAGATTGAAGCACAGCCTTGTTCGTTGCCAGATCGTGGCGCGTAAGCCACGTCCGAGTGAGTCATCCACGTCGTTGAGGAGGATATATCCCAAGTTCCCTCCAGTGCGCTATGTGGAACTGATCGTCCTGTTGAAAAAAAAAAGAATTCGTTCTCAAAGGTATGCTACAGCTGCGTTAAGCTCAGACTGATTAGTCAATGCTCAATCATTTATCGATTAATACAGGTGAAAAGTAGCAAAAGAAAGACAAATTTCACGTTTCCATTCACTAAACTAGTATTACACCAAACGATCACCTCTTCCTCCTTTGCTTAGGCGTCGACGCCACGCAGCGTTCGCGAGGTCTTTGCCGTGGATGGAGCCGATGCCATCATCGTGGTGTCGCTGAGGGTGCTGAACGAGAGCGAATTGCCATCAATCGGAGCAGCGACGCCGCTCAGACTCGTTGGATTAGCAACTGGAGAAGGAGCGAGGCCTGACGTGAGTCCTGGGGTGACTGCTGGGAATGGTGCGAGACTTGTCGTTGGTGTGGCAACTGAGTTCGCTCCTGCGCCTCCAGAGACCATCGAGAGGAAGTTTTGGAGGACGGACAATGCGCCTGACAAGGCCTCTGTAGTAGGGAAGCCATCCGCACCAGTACCTGCGAGGTTCTGGGCTGACTGAGTGGCACCTCCTGCTGCTGGCATCACAGCCCCCGGGACAAATGCAGCTCCTGCCGAGTCGGCGGGTAGTGCACCAGCGAATCCTAGGCCAGAGACTGGTGTCGTGGCCAAATCCGCCAACGTACTGGCGGAAGGAGGACTGACAGAGGCAGAGGAGACCTTGGGCATTGGGAGAGGGCATGGCTTCTTCTTCGCTGCTGGTGAAGGAGCTGCTGATGTGGAGACGCCATCATCTGACAATGCTGAGACTGAGGATGCCGAGTCGGCACTTGGACCTGATGCACCCGAAGCGCTAGTCGTCGCAGATAGACTCTCCATAGCGTTATCGAGACTTGAAAGCCCGTCCATAGGTGCAACGCCGCCACTCAATGTGCTGTCAATCGGCGTAGAAGTAGCAGTAGATGTGGAGGTAGATGTCGCTGATGTCGAGCCGGCACCTGAAATAAGTGCAGAGGTATCGTCCGCGCCGCCCAAATCTGCAAAGGTGTCCAATGAGGAAGTCGAAGTTCCTTCAGTGCCAGCCGTAGACATGTCATCAAGCAACGCCTCCCCACCACTTGATAATTCCGCTGCCCGCATGCCGCCAGGCATCATGGTCGTAGCGGATCCGCTGGCTGAGGGACCAGTCGCACTCGTTGTCGTCGCTGGTGAGTCCATATCTAGGGCTGCGTCGCCGGATGTAGCAGTTGTTGACGTAAGATCACCTCCAAGGGCGTCGCCCAGACCCGGCAAATTCTCCAGGGTGGCGGTAGAGGTAGTATCCACACTCAAATCCGACAGTCCACCCGACAATGTCGAAGATAAGGTGGTTCCAGCCATGTCGATTGAGCTTGTGGTTGCACTGGATGCGTCAGAAGCAGCGGTTGTAGTCAAAGAGGCACCTCCAGTCGCGTCACCCAAGTCTGACATGCTCTCCAAACCCATCATAGCATCGGTTCCTGTCGAAGGCACACCCATTGATTCACCAGTCGAGGCGGAGAGAGAAGTCGAGGTCATGGAAGTCGTACCATCTGAGCCCGGTAGGCCTGTACCCGCCAAAGACGGAGAGATATCCTCGCCACCCGTCAAAGGTTCTCCTACAGTCGCGCTGCTCGATGCCGAAGAAACTGTGGTTGCGGACAAACCTTCCAAATCAATGCTACCACCAGCTGTACCGGTCGCCATGGTGGAGCTCTCAGTTGCATCGCTCAATTCAGGCACACTGCCCAGGTCGGAGGTACTATCAGCACCTAAAGACTCCATCCCGAGTGCACCATCAGTCGCTGTGGTGGAAACTGAAGCCGTACTGCCTGAAGTAGTGCTCACGCTTGACACACCAGTCGTGGAGTCTCCTTCAGTCGCGCCCATCAGGTCAGAGTTATCATCCAATTCCAGTGCGCTGTCACTCGAGGGCGACGTCAGAGTCGTCATACCCGCGTCCAAAACACCAGTTGTAGTCGCTGAAGAGCCTTCATCAGCGTCAATCACGTCAGAAGTGTCGCCCAACGTGGACATCATAGCTTCACTGCTTGTCATGGCTGCGCCAGTAAGACCAGAGGTATTGGCTTCTGTTTCTTCAGTCGAACTGTCTGTGCTCGTGGGCGACTGGCTTGGACTTAATGTGCTGTCAGTATCCAAAGTTGCCAAATCTGCACCGGCACCGTCCATTGCGAGATTCATGTCGTCCATACCCGCAGTAGGTGTGGTCGCACCGGCGATTGGAGTAGACGAAGGTTTACTAGAGACCGATGATATCTTGGGCATAGGCAAAGGGCACGGCTTCTTGCTCGGCTTGGTCGTTGGAGCGGACGGTGCTGGAGTTGGCGATGTATCGTCGCTGGTCGGTGCTGCTACGCCACTCAGGAATGTTCCCTCGGCTAAATCACCGCCACCTGTGGTTGTCGAACTCTCCTGGAAGGAGTCTGGTGATCCGTCAACTGCCGGCGCAGGGTCCATCATAACTGTCCCAGCAGCATTCAGCCCTGCGTCCGGCCCAGCGGCTGGCTTAGCCACCTTGGGCATTGGCAGAGGGCACGGCTTCTTCTTGGCCACTGGAGCTGAAGGCATCGGGTCGGAATCCGCAGAGTCTGGAGCCCCCACACCGCCCAGAAACACTCCACCACTTGGTTCGTCCTCCATCATTGCCGGTGCATCCACCGCAGAGGAGATAGAATCCTCTGACGCCTTATCGACAAGCGGAGGATCCATCATGATGCTTCCAGGGGCATTCAGGCCTGTGGTCGCCTCTGTAACCGGCTTGGAGACCTTTGGCATTGGTAATGGACATGGTTTCTTGCTTGGTTTGCTCGGAGTAGTCAAATCTGGGCCAGTCGACGTCATATCTGTTGAATCTGGTGCTCCTACGCCAGTCAAGAACACCGCGCCGTTCGCATCCATCGTTGCTGTCGCTGCTATATCCACTTCAGCCGCTGATACCTTGCCAGGCGCGAATTCCGACCCACCCATAGCGGGCGGTGGATCCATAATGATCGTCCCAGGCACGTTGATACCAGCGCCTTCATCTGTGAGTGACTTGGAGAGCTTGGGCATGGGCAGAGGACACGGTGTCTTTTTCACAGAAGGCGGATTACTACTCACAACCGGCGACGGTCCCTTGTTGAGCTTGGGCATTGGCAATGGACACGGCATTTTACGCGCGATCGCCGCGTTTCCAAGCGACGACGCCTCTCCTGTGTGTACCTGGGCTCCATGGGGAGCCACCATCGCCATATTCGTGGCCACAGCGGCGCCGATGAGCATCAAACGGACTGCACGACGCATGATGGGGTTTCACGGACGTCCAGCGTGCTAGACGGGGTCTTCTGCAATGAGAGTTGGCTGCATGGATGCATCGCCTCCTTTACCGTACAGTAGAAGCATTTTCGCGTGGCATTTGCTTCCTTTCGACGGTGAAAAGCAGCGCATTCGTCACCGCCAGCTCAGAATCCAATCGCTTTGACGTGGCACATGAGATTGTGATGACAGTTGCTGTTACGGTACTTCACGAGCAGTCTACTGTGAGACCTCCACTAAGTTCGATTGTATCATTAGCGCCATGTGTGTGGAGATTGACGTGGTTCTCATGTGGTCTTGATGTCCGTACACTCGACGTTTCGCCATATTGTCATGTGGTTCACCTTCCGCACGGCGTCGATCGAACGAAGCGAATCAAGCATGCACATGGTGGTGTTGACCCAGTTGCCGCATCCTCCCCCTCTCTACCCGCATCCTCCCTCTCTTATACGATACCCACTGTACCCCTCGCCAAGGTTACATCCCACCACCCAATCACCCAGTCCTGCTCTTCTTTTTGTGTTTTTGGGTGGGTCGGGTCCGAACCGCGGTTCACTTTTCGGTCCGGACCGTTCGACCCACCCGTGGCTCGTGAGGGTTCCGCACCAGCCATTCGCACCGTGTGTTGGCTGTGGGCGCTCAGGCGCTCGAGTCATTTCGCCTTTGAAGTAAAACGAAAGCAAAACCATGGCTGTCGGTGAGTGACCTTGCATGCATGTCCGGGGCTCGTGGCGCGCGCGGATCGAGTCGGGAGCAGCACCAACGGACAGCCGAGATCGAGACGCGTCGAATGATGGCGAGATGGTCGCGAGAGACGCCCGATGGACTCCAGCACGACGAGATCGCGGCGAGACGAGACCCTGGACCCTCGAGACGGGAAAGCGAGACGATATTGACTGCGTACTGCGCGACCAATAGGCAAAAACAAGAGATTGACCAAGGGCAAGAAGGGCGGCAAGAAGAAGGTGTACGTACCACAGCGCGGTTGATTCGAACAGCCCAAAGCAGACAGGAGACTGATACGATTGTATGTAACAGTGTCGACCCATTCACCCGTAAGGACTGGTACGACCTTAAGGCGCCAGCCATCTTCTCGGAGCGCACTTTCGGCAAGACCTTGGTGAACCGTACCGCCGGTACCAAGATCGCGTCGGAGGGCCTTAAGGGCCGTGTCTTCGAGGTCTCGCTCGGTGACTTGAACAAGGATGAGGAGCAGTCGTTCCGCAAGATCCGTCTCTGCGCTGAGGAGATCCAGGGCACCCAGATCGTCACGGGCTTCCACGGCATGGACTTCACCCGCGACAAGCTCTGCTCGTTGATCCGCAAGTGGCAGACGCTCATTGAGGCCTTCGTGGACGTTAAGACCACGGATGGTTACCTCGTGCGTCTCTTCTGCATTGCTTTCACCAAGCGTCGTCCAAACCAGATCCGTAAGACCACGTACGCCCAGAGCGCCCAGGTCCGTGCTATCCGCAAGAAGATGACCCAGATCATCACGGAGGAAGCCGGCAAGTGCGACATCAAGGACTTGTTCCTCAAGTTCGTGCCAGAGATCATCGGTAAGGAGATCGAGAAGGCCACGCAGGGCATCTACCCACTCCAGAACGTGTTCATCCGCAAGTGCAAGATCATCAAGAAGCCAAAGTTCGACTTGGTGCGTTTGATGGAGCTCCACGAGGGTGGCGCCGAAGAGAAGGGTGCCAAGGTCGCTCGTCAGGAGGACCAGCTTGTTGAGACCATGGCTGGCTCGGGCGGCCGCTTGTAAGCTGCTCTGCTAGTGTTTTGGGGGAAAGAAAGGCGGGCACCATGGTCGGCACACTCTTTGCAGCGAGGCCTCGTGCGCTCCACCACTCTGGGCTCCTGCGCGAGTCGCGCCAGCTCCGATTCTTCTTTTTCTAATCGTATCGAGAATAAAGGCGAAATTCAATCCACACGACCCGTGTGTATTGGGACTTACTTCATTTATGCTCTTGTCTGTGTCCTCGTGGCCTTGATAGCACGCGTGCATGCTCCGTCTGAGCATTGTCCGCCTCTTGTCAGGAACGTCTGGAGCTCCTCGTTTCGGGAAATCCCTCTTGTTGAATTCCTGAAAACCCCTTACTTTTGGTGTTATAACCTGTTTTTCGGGAAAACGGACGTGGAATGTACCGTATTGACGTCCATTTCCGAAAAAGCGCGCAAATGGCGACAGTGGAAGAGCGGAAGAAGGCGCTGGAGAAGAAGTTCGTCGAGGCGCGGCCGCCGTTGGCGTACGCCAAGCTCTCGGGCCGCGTGGCGGACGACGTGCCCTTCGAGATGCTGCTCACGCAGTTGCCCGTGGAATTGGGTCGTGGGCCGCTTTCCAGTGCGTGAAAAGAGCTCCTCGTTCACACTCTTGTTGTACTCACTTGACACGCGTGTCTTGCGCTTGTAGCGACGCCCAGTACGCGCATCTGCCTCGGCGAACACAAGGCCATCTCGCGGAAACATGTGAGTATCCAGTGGAACCAGGACAAGAGCTGCTTTGAGCTACAGTGTCTTGGGAAGAACGGCATGTTCGCCGCGGGCAAGTTCGTGCCCAAGGACAAAACGGTGGATCTCGCGTCGAAAATGCCCATTAAGATCGGTCCTGCGCGCCTCTACTTCCTTGCGGCAATCCGCTCGACGTGCAGCACGATGAGCGGCTTTAAACTGCTCCAGCGCGCGTTCGAAAAGGCCAAGAGCCAAGGCAAAGACGCCAACGGCCTGACCGTCGACGAACTCGTGCAGCAGGTGCTCGACATGTTCCCCAAGAGCGAGCCGGAGCTCGGCGGCAAGGAGAATCTCCGCTCGTTCATTGCGTACGTGGCTGTCTAGTGGTGTGGATCACGGGCATCCATGACTAATACCTCTCTTTCCAGGAGCTATTTGATCGAAGACGACCAAAACTTTGAGCGTGTGTCCACAGCGGAACCAGCACGATACAAGATGAAGGCGACAGCTACTGCTGCTGGATCAGCTTTGGGGAAGACGCCGCTTGATGCGTCCGCAGAGAGCGAAGCCGCGCGGAAAAAGCAGAAAACCGCAGACCCTTGAGCATCGCGAGTATCATCCAGGTCGAGGAGAAAGCCCGTTACAGTCGATACACGTCCTATTTACCATTTACAATGCTCCTATCTCACGCGTATGCCTTGGCAGCTTCTTCCGCAGCTTTTTCCTGCATCAGGCCCGCAAACCGCTCGCGCTGACGATCCATTTGCTGCTCACACAGCGCGTCGACGTCGTACGCCTCGCGCGTTGGCTCCTGTGCGTCACGAGGTGCGTAGGGAATTGGTCCGTACTCGGGTGTGAACGTCGCAAACGGCCGTTTCCAGAGCGGATCCACGTCTTTCAAGTCGACCGACGCGTGGAAGCGCGAGAATTGATGCCGCCAGATGGCCTCCCAGAGTCGCTCAAAGCGCTCCACCTCCTGTTCAACGACGCGATGGCCAGGTAAGTGAGGGATCTGCGAGCTCTGAGCCGTGCCCATGCGGCCATGGACGTGCCACACGTGCCGCATGACGCGCTGGAGCCAGGTGTCGTCGAAGGTCGTGTCCAGCAGGCGTTCCGTGACAACACACCAATGACTCATGTCCAGCGTGAGCTTGAGACTGGGAAAGGCCTCCAGGAGCTCGAGGGTCGGCCACGGCGAGTAGAAGATGCGTCCGCGATGTGTTTCGTGCGAGAGGTTGTCGACTTCGAGCTGGGTCTCGATCTCCAGGGCATGTGCTATAAACTCCATTTGGTCCAGCTTCCCCCAGTGATCACTACCCGAGTGGGCATTGATCCACACAAGAGGCGAGTCCGCTTCGTCTTCGCCACGAGGGAAATGCTCACAGACACGCTCCAATTGCTCTCGATACCGCGCGAGATGCCGCGTCACGCCTTCAAACTGTTCCGACAGGTTGGCGTCCTCATAGTCTGTCCAGCCCGAGTACACACCGACGATGAGCTGCATGTCGTGCTTCGCCAACAGCTCCTTGACGACCGTGGGTCCGCCAATCAGATCCAAATCGCTCAGACTCGCTTCAATGCCGTCGTAGCCCTGCGCCGCAATGTGCGCGACGAGCTTCTCGCCGTATGAAGCGGCGGCAGTTGGCGAGAGGTTTCCGGCGGAATGCCGCGCTTTCGAGGCCAGCAAGCGCTCCGCCGTGGGCGTACCCCATAGTGAACGGAAGCCCTTCAATCGGAACGGCATGGACGCAGCAGGAGACGCAGGAGACGTCGGCAAAGAAGCTTTGGGGACGGTAGCGTTCTTCCCAATGCTCGTGTCTCAACGTGGTGACGCATTCACCCGAGCAGCTCAAGCTGTAAATCACTAAAATAGACCTCTTCAATGTCCAAATATACAGTAATAGACACAATGTTTGATCGAATAACTCGATTTAGTCAGTAAAAGGAGTGAAAATAACAGGAATAGCCGTGTTAAAACCGTCCTAGGATGCAGAAATCGCCGCTCACTTGCTGTCCTTGTCCTCACTCTTCTCGTCGTCGTCATTCTTCTCATCCGAGTGCTTGGCCTCTCTACTGGTTCCCTTGGCGTCGCTGTCCTTGTCGTCCTCGTCGTCGTCTCCGTGACCCAGTTTCGACTTTCGCTCGGCCGAGGCGCGTCCTCGCATGGCCTTCATGAGGCTGAAGAAGGCGTCGTAGTCCATGGACGCGATGACGATCTCCAGGAAATTGTCCGCGCGCTTGTCCTGCTTTATTGCCTTCTGGCAAATACGACTGAACTCGTCTTCTGAGATGCCCTGCGCCGTGAGAAAGTCTGAAACATACGTGACAAAACCCAGGACGGTCTCAGTTATCGGCCTAGCAGAGCTCATGGCATTCAGCGGGCCTCGTACCTTCCATTTGTCGGTTAAAGAGCTGCTGGAACTCGAGATAGATGGTCATATAGTCGAGCTGGTGCTCCTGTTCGTCCGTGAACGAGAGTGCATGCTTGAGGAAGAACTCCTCGAAGGATCGCTGGAACTGGAACGAGCAAATGTGCTCGGCCAGCGCCTTGACAACGGGGTCCTGAATGCTCTTGTCGTCCGCCATTAGGCTCTCACTTGTCGGGCCGCGCGCAATGAAAACACACTGACGGCCCGCGTGCAAACGCCGTCACGGGACGGTCGTTACATGCCCGATGGTTGGTTACAACGCCATAATGGGGACTCTAGAGTGCCCACAGAGACAACACGGGCAGAGGAAAGCCGAGACAAGAGACGGCATGGACAGCTCCACTCACGCGGATACCTCGTCAGTCAACGAGTGGAGAACGAGCTGGTCAACCTCTCTCATTTTTATCAGTGGCTTCTACTAGTACTGTCGGTCATCCTCAGTCTATCACCAGCCAACCAAGGACACGAACAAAGAGCCAAGAGAGAGTCAATGCTGTAGTGCTGAGCTCAGAAAGAAGGTCTGCACTGCGGAATCGAGGTCATGCGAGTCATCAGAACACAAGTGACAGTCATCGGCGCCGAGAATAACCTGGTTGACCTCGTCAACTTCGCTCAATACTCAGCATGCCGCAGATCCATGCCGTTCATGAAGCGCACCAGGGCCCCGACAACATCGTTTCCATTCGCGACGCTCACTCGAATGAACTCCACGCTGTCTCGGTGCCTCACTCGGACATTTCACAGTGCATCCGCTTCTCGTACTTGCGTTGTTTGCTCTCGTTCCTCTCCATTCTGCTCGTCATCTCGGATATCCCTCGCACGGGCTTCAATCTCGACCTCAAAGCCTACTATCCCGTCCTGGCGCCTGGTATCATCACGTACTACGGACCTTACGACTATCCAGTCTCCCACATTGTCCGTGACAACGCCTCGTCGTATCGTGGTGAGTCCGGCGGCGTGCAAATCAACGAAACAAGGGTCTGGTCGTACAAGTACGACAGCGTTTCGATAGGATTGCGAGGGTTGGTGCAGCTTCTGGGTGTTCAGAACCTGTTTTTGCCATGTTTGCTGTACGAGGAGGAGTGCGAGACGGAGACCTTGGAGCTCGAGACAGTCTTCACAATGCTTGACAAGCTGTTGAACGCCCTTGAGATTCGGTATTTCCACAACGAAGCCCAGTTGCCAGTCGTGTTTCAGGCCACAAGCAACTGGATCGACCGTCTTCACCATGTTTTGGGTCGCTCCGTCAAACCGCGTGTGGAGAAACGACTGCATACAATCCACCGATACTCTGGATCGGTTGTATCGGTGTGTGCACCTGACTCACGACGACCGGACGCATTGTGTGACACAGCAATGCCTTGGAGGTGTCAGCATCCTATAGATCCCACCAAAGACACGGTTTCCGTCGCAGAACACGTCGATCTTCGCTTCGCCGCACTCCAAGATCGGTATCCGACGCTACAACTCGAACTATTTGTCTTTTCCGCTCGCTTACGGACTCAAAACTCAGCGTATCTTGTGCTTCCCTCTGTCCGATACGCCAGTGACACCTGGGAATTCATCACTTTCATTCGCGGACGCGCTTGTGCAACGTGTGAGACAGTCTTCCTCGATGAATACCGATACGAACGCTCAATCCTCGAGAGCGACGCGAGTGAATGGACATGGTGCCTCCAGTTTCTACGTGGCGCTGGACAAGTGTACGTCTGGCTTCGAGTCATGTTTGCTGTGTGGGGATGTTTCCACGCCCAACTCAATCTTCTATGGTCGTGGAAGAAGTGCTTTCTCGTGACGTTCACGACGTTTTTCAAGATCCCGAGCCATGTTATCGTCTACAGCAGTTGGTTCCCTGTTGTATGCTACTCGCTTGCCCATTTAATCGACTGCGGACTCGTGCATCTCATCAGTGACAACGTCTGGAGCTCGCTCAATGGCTTTGTCCAGTTCAATCTGCTCTCGTACGTACTCGTGGCTTCGATTCAGATGCGCAACGTATGGATTCTCGCTCTCTTCTGGAAAAGCCTGTTGTGGATCCACACACTCGTGAACCCGCGCGCTCAGCACTGGCGTCCAGCGATGGGAATCCTGGGGATCCGCGGTATCTTCCTCACATTTGCTTCGTGGCTCACCATCTTCTCGTTCATGCGTGCAGTCCGCTTTCGTAACACCGATATACTCTCCGTCGACGAACTCCCTCGCCACTCCACCTTTGGAGATGTCCAACTTGGCTTGAAATTCATAAATCACTCGGAGTTTGGACTGGCGCTTGACGTTAAGACGACTCTGATCACGACCGTCATCGTCGGGCTCAACGTCTTTATCGTGCAGTCCACACTCCGTCTTCTGACTCAACACTCGACGCATTTCCTCTTCTGTCGGTCGTTTTTCGTGCCTCTCAGTGCCGGCACACTCTTCCCAGCGTCCATGCTCAACGTGTTCTGGTTTCTCCCACGGCAATCGACCCACCATCAGTACCTGACTGCCCGAGAAACGCTTCGGACGATCCTTCTCAGCCAACAAATTCATCGGAAAGTCATCAGACCACGTCCTAAGGCGTGTGAGGCATGTTCTCCGACGATGACTGCGCTCCATTGGCGTCAGATTCAAGGCTGCAGCCGTCATGACGCTCTTGATCGCATCGACAAGCGACCCATAGCACTCTGGTCCGTCGTCTGTCTCGTCAACCTCGGTATGTTGTCCGATCCTGTCGTTCTCTTCGAGATGTACGTGCTGGGACGTCCACTAGCCATTGTCCAGGTCGGAAAGTTGCTGCTTGTGGTACCGCTAGAGGTCGTAGACGCATCCGAGCATCGTCCTCTCCGACTCACTGGCTTGGTCCACACATCCCAAGTGCCGTGGCGCGTTCTGGTCCACTGTGGATGACTGCCGACCCGGTCGATGACAATATATTGTTCAGTAATCCCACAAATATACACAAACGCGTCCTGCGGCAATCGCTTTGGACGTTTCTTGGCTCCCAGACGACCTCCTGCGTGAAACAGTGTCCTGTTTCGGCAATGAAAGGAGTCAGGACGCAGTGTGATGCCGAGAATAGTTCGCCTTGACCAACGTCAGCAAGCTTCATGACACGGAATGACGCAGATCCATACATTTGAGGACTTGACTCAAGGCCACGACGATATCGTTTCCATCCACGACGCTCACTCCGGTGAACTTCATGCCGTCTCGGTGCCTCGCTCCAACATCTCGCAGTACATCCGCTTCTCGTACGTGCGCTGCGTGCTCTCCCTGTTCTCCATTTTGCTCGTGGTCTCGGATATTCCTCGTACCGGCTTCAGTCTCGATCTCCAAACTTACTTTCCCGTGCTAGCACCTGGAATCTTCGCGTACTATGGGCCGTACGACTATCCAGTAGCTCATATCGTCCGAGACAATGCGTCTTTGTATCGTGGGGTCATGTGTGACGAGGAAATCGACGAGACCAGCGTCTGGACGTACAAGTACGACACGGTCTCGATCCCATTGCGTGCATTGGCCAAGTATCTCCACATTCCAGCCTTCCCGCCGTGTATATTGTACAAGAACGAGTGTGCGACCGAGTCGCTGGGTCTAGATGCGATCTTTACAATGCTGGATGCCCTGCTCCATGAAATCGACAAGCGGTATTTCAGCACCAAGACGAACCTCCCGGTCGTTTTCCACGTCACAAACAACTGGATCGACCGTCTTCACCACATTTTGGGGCGCCCCCTCTCGTCTCGCGTCGAGAAACGACTGCATACGGTTCATCGGTACTCGGGACGTGAGGTTTCTGTATGCTCGCCGTCTCCACAGCGTCCATACTTGCTTTGTGATGATGGCATGTCGTGGCGATGCCAGCACCCGACGAACACTTCGAAAGGCCACGTCCCCATCAACGAGCACATCGATCTCCGCTTTTTAGCTCTGCAACAGCAGCATCCGACGCTAGAGCTCGACTTGTACGTCTTCACCACGCGTCTGCGCGCTCAAAGCTACGCGTTTCCGATCCTTCCCACCGTCTTCTACGAGAGTCAGAGCTCTGAAGTCATTGCTCTAGTACGAGGGCGTGCGTGTGCAGCTTGTGACACGGTGTTCCTTGATGTATACCGCTATGAACGCGCGACACTCGAGACAGATGCGAATGAATGGACATGGTGCCTCCGCCTTTTACGTGGCGCTGGTCAACTCTACGTGTGGATGCGCGTTTTCTTTGCGTGGTGGGGCTGTTTCCACGCTGAGTCTTCCGCAGACTGGAAGACACGTTGTCGCGTGGCATTTACCACGTTCTTCAAGATCCCAAGCCACATCATCGTCTACGGCAGTTGGTTTCCCGTCGTCTGCTACGCGCTCGCTCATTTTATCGACTGTGGTGTCGTCCATCTCGTCAGTGACAACGTCTGGAACTCGCTTAACGGCTTTGTCCAGTTCAATCTGCTCTCGTACGTGCTCGTGGCTTCTGTTCAAATGCGCAACGTCTGGTTTATTTCCCTGTTCTGGAAGTGTGTGCTGTGGGCCCACACTCGCTTGAACCCGCGCGCTCAGCGCTGGCGTCCAGCATTGGGAATCCTGGGTATTCGCGGTATCTTCATCACGTTCGCCTCGTGGCTTACCATCTTCTCCTTTGTACGCGCCATCCGCTTCCGCGACACCAACGTCCTCAGTGTGACCATGCTGCCTCGCCACACACCGCTCGATGATGTCCAGACAGTCACGGCCTTCTTGACGTACTCGGAATTCGGTTTCTTGCTCGACATCAAGACCACTTTGATCACCTCCACCATCGTCGCGGCCAGTGTTTGCCTCGCTCAGTCATTCGTCCGTCTTGTGACCCAGCACTCGACACAGTTCCTCTTCTGTCGGTCCTTCTTCGTGCCTCTTAGTGCCGGGACACTCTTCCCTGCGTCCATGCTCAATGTCTTCTGGTATCTTCCAAGACATTCCACACAGCGACCGTATATGACAGTGCGGGAGACGCTCCACGCGATCCTTGTTGCCCACAAAACACGTCGAAATGTGGCAACTCCACGCTCCAAAGTGTGTGAGACGTGCTCTCCGATGATGACGGTGCTCCACTGGCGTCATACCCAAGGATGTGAACACCACGACGCACTTGAGCTCGTTGAAGTGCGATCCACAGCACTCTGGTCGGTCGTCTGTCTAGTCAACGTCGGCATGCTATCCGATCCTCTTGTCGTCTTCGACTTGTATGTGCTGGGGCGGTCGCTCGCCATCGTCCAAGTCGGAGACTCACTGCTTGTACTGCCGTGGGAAGCCTCGAATTCATCGGAGCACCGTTCATTTCGTTTCGTGGGATTGGCTCACTCTAACGACTTGCCCTGGCGCGTCCTCGTCCATTGTGGATGAAGTCGCGTGCAAGAACTACATGATATTCATCCCAGAACGTCCGGATTACACGTTTTTACTAGCCCCAACGACGACAGAACCACAGTTGTGGCTGCTACCGGCCAGTGCAGCGAGCTCCTACGCCTTTTCCATCTACTTTCACCACTGACTGTGCTCGGTCACGGCGCAAAGATCACACATATGGTCTTCTCGCTATCCGAACAGTATATTGGTGAACGGAAAGACGAAACACATCAATCTATTATGACGTACGTTCTGCAACCCAGTCTCATTAGCATTGCGGGCGTGGTGTCACGGGCGCTGGCGTCGTGGACGGCAATGGGCATGGCGTCACAGTGGACGACGAAGGCATCGGGACTACTGTGGTGGCCGATGGCGTCGGATTTGGCGGCGTAGTTGGGGCTGGGGACTTCGGCGTCGTCGGCTGAGGCGATGGAGTTACGGTCGTTGGCAATGGCGTTGAGGTTGGCGATGGAATCACGGTGGTGGGCGTTCGGGATGGCGTCACTGTGGTCGGTTGAGGTGACGGAGTCGTTGGCTGAGGCGACGGCGTCACAGTCGTGGGTGTTGGCGTTGGCTCGAGCGTCGTCGGCGTTGGCGCCGGTGTTGGCTCAGCAGAAGAAGGCACTGGCGTCGTGGTGTTGCCCGGCATGCAGCCCATCTTGAGACCATCGCAATGATGGTCTTCCAACGAACACTCGTCCACAGGCAATCGCGCGACACATAGCATCCAACACACGTCAGCCTGGCTCGAAGTACCCGTACAATCGCATTTACGCGTCACTCTCCACCCAGAAGGCATCCTTGTAGTTACACGCGTGCGAACATCCTACCGTGGGTGGGTTGTGAGCCCATTCCGGCTTGACCGTACAGATATTGTACGTGCAACTGCCCTCGGACGGCAGCAGACGGCGGTGACTCGCACACCCGATCGTCGGCAAGAGCTCTTCGTCCATCTCGTTATTGTTCGAGGCAAGCAAATGGCGAGTTGTCAGGTTGGTGAACTCGGCAAAGCTCTTCTTCGAACTCAACAGACGCTGGTACGGCGGCAACAGCGTCATCTTGCCGAACCAAGCACGCAACAGGCGCTCATTGCCCTCCTGAACCGGCATTCGCATGTTGTGCATGACTGCTGGCAGTCGCGGCGTTGCCTGGAGCCAACGAGAGGCACCAGTACCCAGCATGATCACCACTTGGTCTTCTTTCAGGATCGGACGCACGACCCGCTCACCCTTGCGACTGTGGATGACGAAGCCCGAGGCGTCTGCTTCGAGACGACGCGCTTGAAGACGACCCTCGTCGTTCACAGTGAAGAAGCGTGGGGCCATCATGGCGATGAAGAGACCGTGGTCTTCGTGAAGAGGCAGCGAGAGTTGACGCTCAACTGACGACGTACCGACTGAAGACACCGACGGCGTTGAAGGCGCTTGGTACGCGTGGAAGTGATCCAACCGCACGGCGTCGGCAATGAGCTGACGCGTCGAGATACGCGAGTCGTCGCCGTCTCGGAACATCAGGGCAGTCTGCTCCAACACCGCACCAAACGTGTTGACTGCGTGCTCGAGCGTGCGACTCAGCTCGAGATGCAAGCGACGATACCCAGGACACTGCTTCTCGAGCGCTTGGACTTGTGGCGAGTTCTCATCCGTCTCAAGTTCACCACCAGCGTTCGCACGCAGTGTAAGTCGACGGGTGCCGTCCGTGAGAGGTACGTCTCAATGTGGTATCAGCTGCGGCATCCGACGTCACCGCACATTCAGCTGCTCGCTCAAGAAAGCGTTCACGGAGACTGGCAAAGCGCGGGATATTGGAAAGCGCGAGGATACCGCCGTCTTGGAGTGTCTGAAGCACGCGTGATGGCGTGTCGCCTTGAGTTAGTTGCTGGGACGTCGAAAGCTGGGACGTCATAGGTCGGCAGGGAGGCCAACGACGCAGTCACTGGTCGAGAGGAGATCACAAGCGCTCCACCGAGAAGCCAGGCGAGTGAGCGGACCATGGCGAATTACTGAGTGACCGCCAATGGATGCAAGGTACACTGCGAGTGAGCCGCTTGAACTGCCAGGAGCAGAGTGGGAGAGTCCGGCAATTGTTGACAGACGATTTGCTGATCGCGTTCGGTTTTGCCAGACCGCCAGGAACTGTCGTGGGCGTATGACTCATCGGATGACCTACGCGAGGCATTTCGGATGCGTCAACCAGTCGTGAGTCCACAAACAGCGCGTGTCCACACCCAGGACCATCCTAACAAGTGCATGTCCAATAGAAAAAAGTGAGTCCATCCGAACCAATAGGCCTGATACCATCGCTCATATGGCAATACAAAGCTCCACATAACCACCGCTTACCTTTGCTCTAGTAGCAAGACCGCATGCTTGCACCAACGCATTCACGTCTCCCATTCCAAATCTTCCTGAAAATGGTCAACAATATTATTGTGAGTCGAGACAGGACAATACTATTGTCATTCCGTCTTCAATTCAATTTTGAATTGAGCTCTTTGCAACTCGGAGATGACCATTGGGTTGTGGAATTGATTGGTGAAAATGGCCGCACGCGTGACCAAGCTCTTCCTGCAGAACTGCCTCAGCGCGTCGCAGCAGGCGGCCAAGAGCAAGAAGGATGACAAGAAGGGCGGCAAGCTCGCCGGTCGCGCGTCCGTGAAGGTCTCGGAAGCCACCAAGAAGTCCTCGCGCCGCCGCAGCAAGAAGAGCAGCAAGACGTCGATTCGGTACTTGGATGCGGCCCTGGAAGAGCAGAAGCAAGCCGACAAGACGCGAGACAACCTGCGCAAGCTCAAGACGCGCGCGAACGAAAAGTCTCAGCGACTCATGGCCAAGGTACGCTGCAAAGGTCGTTTGTAGAAGGAGATGGGCGTGCCTGACTGACTCTTGTTTGCGTTCTCGTAGGCTCTCGCCAAGCGCCAGTCTCTCCGTTTGTAGAGAGAGAGAGAGAGAGAGTATCTTGACGGCACTGTACACTAACTAGCACGCTTCATCGCCCCAATAGACAGACGTACACTCGGTACGAACCCCACACGAAACGAAGCCATGGTTTCCACTGTTTTCATTTTCTCGGTTGTTTGTCATCGTCTTCTTGGCTGTTTACATGCGTGCCAACGCATTTACTCGCTCTTCTTGATTGGCGTGGCCTTGATCGCACCGCTCTGGTGCACGTTCACCTTGGCCACTTCGTCCAATTCTGCGAAATCATCCTACAACCCACAACTCCATGAGTTTTCCGCCGTTTGAAGAGCTCACAACGTGCATCGTACCTTGCTCATCTGCTGCACCGTGTAGGCGAAGACGCCGAAGGCAAAGGCGCCCAGACTGCTGCCCATGATGAAGTTCTTGGCACGGATCGACAACGCCATCTTGGTCTCTTTGCTGCTTTGATGGGCGACTCGGTCGCATCGACAAGCTCCACACACCGCGCGTACGGAATCGACTCGAATAAGTACGCCATCTGGGTCTCGATCAAGTACGGAAGCAATAATGACGATGATGGCTACACATCAGGGAAGAGCATGACAAAACGTGTGGGATTCAAAGAATTACGCGGCAGTGGACGTAGAAGCCGCTGTCTTGACGACGTACACTTGCTTGTAGACTTTTTGAGTCGTGGTGGGACGAACCAACTTGGTATTCACGTCACGGTGTGGTTTACTTGCTCGTCGTTTGGGTTCAGACGCCGTCGCATCCTCAGTACGAGACGTTGATTCGACATTACTAGCTGACGGTCGACGTATGCTCTTACTGGATCTTCGAGGTGTCGATTTCTTCTTTGATCCATCATCGTCTGCTCTTGGTTTGGTGCTCAGGACCGGTTTAGCACTCGACGCCGCGCTCTTCACTCGACGAGATGGAGTGTCAACAGCTGACTGAGAAGGAGAAGTGCTCTTCGTACAATCAGCTTTGCTCACGGGCACTGGCGCAGTATGAGTTGGAGCCTCTGGTGCTGGATCCTGCGGTTTCTTCGGCACGTACACCATCTTCGGTGGCTTTGGAGCCGTTGACGGCTTTCGTGACTGCCGTCTCTCGTCAGTCGAACGAGGATCTTTCGACAAATGACTCGTAATCTTCTGGGTCGTTTGCGCTCCTCTAGCGTTGGATCGATCAGCTGTTGGCTTGACTGCATCGCATTCTTCAGAACAGGCCTTGATGGTTGAATTGCGTCGCAACACAGCTGGTTGATCACGCTTGTGCCGATCTTTACCAGTTCCAGAGATATGCGAAGGCGAATCATCTTTCGCAAAATTACTCGAATCACGGCGAGTAGAAGTCTTCTTAGTGCGAGTAGGCTTGGAAGGAGAAGTGCTTGAGACGGAGTCCTTCGTGTTCGCTTCATGCTCTGGCTCGGCTGCTGGGGGTCGAATGACATCGATAAACGAGCGCGTGAGCGGAGCTGGAGCGGAGACGTGTGGCTTCGGAGGCGTTGCCTTCTTTTCCCGATTTGTATTCGGCTCAATGGCGTCAGAACAAATGGCCTCACTATTGTCATCGTGTTCAGGTTTGCTCTGACGAATTTTCTCACCACTTGGTTTCGAAAAACCCACTACCAGCGTCCGCTTTCCGCTTCGTGAGGTTGTCGATACAACAAAGGCGTTCACGTGCTGTCTTTGGCCGCCAATCACTTGAGACGCAACTTGTCGCTGACGTTTCCGCTCCAGCAAGATCGTCCGTCTTGACTTGACTGTCTCAAAACCACCCAAGTCGTCTTCGTCCATTGAATGAACAACAAAATCATCGTCTTCATCCAAGACAAGAACACCAGCCCCAATTGGGACGTGTTTCAGAGCATCCACGTCAAGTCCACCTCGCGTCCTTGCAGACGTGCGGACCGGGTGTGCCAATTCATCTTCTCGTGATGGTGTATGTTCTTCGCGTGGGCGCTTCTCTGAGATACGCCGTGTCCCGGATACCTGCTCTCGGGGTGGCTTCGAGTCTGCATGATCATGCTGACGTTCCTTCCGCCGAGTTCGTGACTTCGGAACGGGTGAAGAAGTCGTTGAAAGCTCTCCAGTCTGACACTCGAAAGGCAGCGTCCTTAGAGACCTCTTGGTGCGCAGGTTCTCCAGCCTCTGTGCCCTCGATCGGCGCACTAGCCTTGACTTCTCTACATCCACATCCACTGGATCATCAACTGGTCGTACAGACTTTGGTGCGCGCAATTCGCTCGGCTTTTGTTGAACGGGTCGATACGCAATCACAACCTTTTGGGTCTTCGGTGCTCGTATTGGTCGGACCTTCTTTGTTGTAGACATCGATGACGTAGCATCTTTTCCCTTGACCTTCTGACGTTCACGGAAGCTCGGCTCTGATGCTTTGACCTCGACTTCTTCTACCGCATTATCTGCAGCACTGGTTTCCTCCACGTTATCAGGTTGTTTGTCCTGGACTTCTACGCTTCGCTCAGGCAGCTCGATTACGCTCCGGCTTTCTTCAAGTGGTTCCACCTCTGTCTCAGCTCGTTTTCGGGGTGGCGTGGCGTCGCTTGCCACAACATTGGCGCGATGGTTGATGTCCATGACAGGGCTTCTCGACCTAGGCTTCACGCTGGCTCGAGGTTTCACATCATCTGCGTTGACCATCGTGCCTGTTTTGTGATCGAAAAGCATTCGAGGCCCGTTTCGCTTCAAGATACGTACTGGAGCTCGATTTTGAAGCAATTCACTCGGAGGTTCTGGTGACGGCACTTTTGCAGCAGCAGGGCCTGCCACATTCTCAGTAGAATGTGCTTCGGCCTCGGTCATCTTCCACACTGACGCTTGCTCATTCGTAGTTGGAAGTGGGCGTTCCCACACGGAGCCCACCGTTTCTGACCTTGATTTCAAGTTCGGACTGTTAGTTGACTTTTCTCTCAAGTGACTCTCGTGAGAAATACTCGGAGCTGAATCACCGACACGGGATGGATTTTGACGACCGTCGTGGAAGTCCATCGGGTATGATCGACGCATGTCCTGCGGATATCCCCGGTGATGCACCGACTCGTGATCTTCGTATCGTGCGGACGCGTAGCCATAGTGCTTCCTGAAATCATCGTCACGTCCGTATCTCGTCCTGTCATCTCTGTAAAAGTGATCTTGACGATATTGATCCCGATCGTGTCGAGGGCCGTAGTATCGGTCATGGCGGTGTACTGGTCCGTCGTAACGTGCGTCTTGTGGGCGATACATCTGATGCATGCGTTGTTCGTCCGGATGATAGTAGCCACGATCGTCGTGATATCGATCATGGAAATGCTGCGGAGGACCGTGTCCACCGTTGTGATCGTATCGGTATCCCGTAGAGCCCGGGTATCGAGGTCCAAACCGACCGTCGTCGCGATCATACGGAGAATCTCGAAAGCCAGGTCGTGGTGCATGGTCATCCATAGGATATCGCGGTCGTTCAGCATGATAATCAGGGTGGTTCCAGCGATTCTGACTAGCGTGGTGATGTTCGACATGCTCCGCTGCGTCATGGAGGTCTGGATATTCGCGCTGACGCTCGACCTCGCGCTTCAACTCCGACTGAGCAATGTCTTCTTCCACAGCATCATCACCCCACCGTCCTGTGGACGAGACTGCAAATCGACTGTGGGTCGTATCACCTGCCGAGTTTCCCGACGGTTGAGAAAGGGTCGTCGTGGGGGCACTGTGCACTCCACCATTCCACACGTTCTCTCCTGACGACTGGTGCTCACTGGCTTCATGTGGCTCACTCGGGCGACGTTCTTCTGTTGATTTCTCGTCGTTCTTCTCGTTGCCCCAGCCGTTCCGACCACTCGGTACGAGATTGACATGGATATCTTGTCCCATATTCTCCTTGCGCAGACTCGGCGTGTTGATGGGCGTCGGCGCCGCCACGGTATTGGCCTTGGCCACGCCCACAGCTCCGCGCACGGGTCGTAACACCAGCATCCGATTGGCACTCGGGAAACCTAAAGATCAGAGACCGTCGTCAACTTCAACTAGCGCTCCTGCTCGTCTGCTAGCAACGCAACGCACCGGCACTCTCGCTACTCTTGCTCACAGGCGCCTTGTACACTGCATTGAGGTTCCGACTGGAGAATTTCGTCTTGCTGCTCGAGCTAGATCGTGCAATGCTCGCCGTCATCCGCTCGTCTCGCGGCGTTGCCTCTTGCGTGTCTCCTGCGCGCGTTTCTGCGTCGATTTCGCCCGCGATTGCTGCACTCGACGCCGCAGACACTCGCCTTTCCGCGTGCCACCACGTCTTGGTCGTATTCGTCGGCAAGTCGCGCTCTGACGCCGTCACGCGGCGCGTCGCCACATCCTTCCACATGCGACTCTTCTTGCGGTGGTTTCCGTTTTTTTTTGCTTTCCTTTCGTTCGTTTCTTTCGATTTTTTGGGTTCTTCGGTTCGTTTCCTATTAACAGAGGTGATCCACCAGATAACAGAGGGAACACCGATATCGTATCGGTACGTCTTGCCAGTTGGAAATGACGATGAAGAGCTCCATGACTTACAATAACCTGTCATAACGCTTCATCACTGTACATCTGATTAACTAACATCTCTCACATTTCCCGATCTTAATCGACCTTTCAATCAATATGCAATGATAGAACTAATAACCCCAATCAATATAAGACCAATAGAGGTCGACGTTAAAAAAAAAAAAAAAAAAAAAGATGAAGAGCTCCATGGAGCAAGGCGACTGGAGGAGCAGCGGCGATGGCGGTGTAGGAGGCTAACTACATGGTAATTTAAACAGATCACACTATGAATGGCAAGTCGCTGCGTGGCCCCGTCCGTGGTCTCTGGCTCGGTCTGTGCTTAGCAGATGAACTCGACCGGGTTGAGCTTCTTGCTCTCTCTATTGTGCGCGAGGAGCACGTCGTTGTCGTCGTATTCGTCCAGTGCTTCGTCGTCATCGGCCGTGTCCATGCTGAAGCGCTTGGTGGCGTAGCGGTCCGGCTGCACGTAGCCTTGACGCGCGGCAATCATCGCTGGCGACGACGCATGGACCCAGTAAGGCGTCCAGCCGTGTTCGAAGTGAAAGAACACCAAGGCAGAGATCATCGAGCCAAGCACGACGTCGACCGTGTAATGCTTGCGACCTGAGACACACAAACCAGCGAGGACGAAGAGGTAGATGACACCGAGCGTCCAGCGAACGCGCGAGAAGCGAGGAATGTTGCGGTCCAAGACGCGAAGGTAGAGCAGTACCGCCGTGGTCGTGTACGCCATGTGGCCCGAGAAGATGAGGTCACCACACGAGTTGTAGTTGCCGTACATTGGACCAATACGCGTGACGACGTCGATCCAGTTCTGTGGAGGGAAGTAGTCGGGGTTGCCTGGACGGCAATGAGGAGCTGGACCAGGCAACGACGTGAGCGAGATCGTGCACATGCGGAGGCCGTAGCAAATGGTCGCGCAGCGGAAGAACGTGGTCATCACGCGGCATCGGTTCTCGCGCTTCATCAAGTGAGCTTGGATGAGGAAGATCACGGGGATGGCGGCGGTGAGGATGTCGCTGAGTGGTCGCCACTTGGAATCCACGGCCTGCGCGGGGATCAACATGAAACCCAAGTCACGCAACGCAGGGCCCGGCGTATGCAGCAAGAAGGCGACGTTGGTGCCAAAGACCATCACCATGGACACACAGATGAAGATCTCGGCGTGGTCTCCGAGGTACCGCATCGCGGGGTCCCATTTCGAACGCACCAACGAGCGAAAGTAGACAAAACTCATGGTGTACACGACCCAGACACTTCCCCACTTGGCACGCGTCTCAAAGTCTTCGGGCTCGACAATAAACTTGAAGAAAAAGATCCAGTCGAGGCAGCCGAGCGCGACGAGAAACACTATGAGCGCCTCGAAGACGACGAAGCCGGCGATCTCGCGCGGGTCCACGGTCGCACAGAGCTCGCACCACTTGATCGTCACAGTATTCCGCACGCCTCCGCTGCCGGGGGACAATGACGCCGTGGAAGTCGACGAGAGAGGCGAGAGACTGATGCTCTTGGAGAGCTCAATCTCGTCCAGACTCCCGGGCTTGTCCATACTCGACATCTTGCGCTTGGTGCGCGTGAACGTCTTGCTCACGAACGGCAGCAGCGACGACATGGCTTATTAGGAAACGAGGAGGGAGAGAACGCGTGCCTGCGTCCGTGGCGATGGATGCGCGAGTGACTCGAGCTTGCGCCGGTACCCCTCGACCACGCGCGATGAGATGGGAAGAACAGGTGCATGGGTTCTCCCCAGACGGACCTCCTCGTCCGGCAACCAGTGCGTAAACTACGGAAAATCCGGGAAGAGAAACGTATACACCCTACCCCTTTTCGTATACTAGTTGGATATTGGATATTGGGGAAAGTTGGCCTCGTGATGTGTCCAGCGTATAACAGAGGGACTGACTGACGTGGCCGAACCCAACCTGTCATGCAGAAGAGTCGCGGGCACGCAGACGGTGGGTTCCGGATGCGTAACGGAGGAATTGTGGGCGGGGGTTGGAGGATCGCGATGAAACTGGCGATTTCCTTCAACCGCCAAGGGGAGGCGTAATTTATCCGCGGGCGTATAGTATACCTGATTCGATCTGGACGAACACGGACTGGGCTGGTGACACTTGGCTAGTGCCCATGACTGCATCAGATACATTCTGTAACCTTCACGGGTCCCTTCACTATGAGATGGGATGGTGGCAATAGCACGGAAAGTGCCTCCTCATGCCCAAGCGTAAACATGCCCATGACTCAACCAGATGGAAGGGATTGATGCTCTGCCGAGCGCAGCGTTGTGGCTACATACGCACTACTCGAGTGTCCCATGTATACTCAACGAGTCTGGTTGTCTTGCTTTGGATGGTCTTCCGGACGCGGCATCGAGGAGCTCCTAGTGCGTTCTTATCGGAGCTCTTCGTCGTCATGGATCCGATGAGAAAGACTCGCGTACTGGGTGGAAAGAAGTGAAAATGCAGTTGCATAGGCAAGTCCCGTGGCTGGCAATCTTGAAGCTTGCTTTGAAAAATTCATGGAACGCCATCCACTCAAATCGCACGAGGATGACTGGGGATGCGTCGAGGGCGAGCACATCGACGAGGTGATCTAGACTGGTGATGAGTCCCGGGAAGCCTGTGCAGCCTGTCACATGTCCCACGAAGATGGATATGCACGAAAGACGATGGTCCGCCATGGAGAATGCATGTAACCACCGTCAACTTGGTCGCCTCCTTACCAATTTAGCTCAAGCGATCGATCGATCATGCTGACCGCGCCCAGTCGTTAGCTCTGTAATGGCCATGGATGCGAGTCCTCCAGCTCTCGTTCCAGCCAAGCGACTGCTGTTTGTGTCTCCATGGACCTACCGCCTTGGCTGGCTCGCTGTCGTTGCTGCACATGGTTTGTTCTATGTGTTTTACGCTGGGATGATCGGGTCCATTACTATCTCGACAAAGTGACCAAGCTGTTGCGCGAGTTCGGCTACGTCGAAGACCCCGCCATGCTAGTCTACCAGGAGGTCTGCATGAACGTGACTGCGTTGGATGTGGACCATCGATTCGTTGCCGTCATGACCACGTCCATCCTCGTTGCTGCGGGTCATGGCCTAGCGATGGTATTGGCTATCACGCGAAGCATCCATAGTCGGCAGCTCTGCTTTGAAGAACCAAGCACCGATCCGTCCAAGTTGTCGTTCTATACCTTTCGAATCGGTTCGTCTCGACTCAGTCGATGGACGCAAGCCTTTCGTCACTATACTCGCTGTTTTCACGGTTGTACTATTCGAATACGCGGTTGTTATCGCTGGATCGCTCACCTCTTCGCATCCGACTGTGGTCGTCTTGCTACTAGAAATGATCGAAGTGGCCTGCCAAACTTCGCAGGCCTATCGAATGAGCTTCTACGTCGACAGCCCGTGGATCAACCGCATGTTTGTCATTGCAACGTGTGTCAACTGCTGGTCGAGTACGATCATCTACCTCCTCTTTCGCCGATTTCCCGTTGCAGAACGCGTCATCGCGATGGTGGTCGATGCTCTACTGAACGCGCTCCAGTCGGTCGTGATTCCGTGGATGATTCTTTATCCGTACTTCCGTGATTCGACTTGACAGAGTATTATCATTAAAAGGAACGCGGTATGAGAGTCCGTTGGGTATTGTACAGCTCAATTACAACACCCAGCAGCTCTTCCCATCGTCCTGGGCGAGTTTTGCTGCGATTGTGGGCCCTGGCTTTGCCATGCTTGGATACATGAGTGCCATCAAGAAGAGTTTTGCGGCTGGTCATTCTACGGTGCAACCCAAGCGAACGTCCACACCGGAAGCCAGCAATGAACCAGTATCCGTTGTTCCGACCCCGTCACCTGCGAAGAAGGGCGGATGCAGGGCACAATTTGGCGTCATTCTTCCCGGAATTCATACCCTCCTCACTGTCTGGGGCTTCGTTATGCTAGGTTTCCACCTCTACGCCTCTCGCATAGGTGATCAAGCCACCGACGCGGGCTGTATCTTGTCGACTCGTCCGTGGTTTTCATCGACGTATACGTGCACGCTGGTCGACCTCAGCTGCTCGGAAAATGTCATCAGTGGCCACCTTTCTGAGCTTAAAGAAGTGATGAAGCACATGTCCATAGTCGAGCTTCGGCAAATGATTATTTCTGATTGCCCAGAACTCGAGATGCCGCGCGAGATTCAGGTGTTCCCCAATCTTCAAGTCTTGATCGTGCATAACAGTAGTCTCGTGAGGTGGGTGGGACACGGACGCAGCAATCACAAATGACGCTCACCCAGTGCTTGAATACGTGAATATCATCGAGACCAACCTCTCGGACGTGTTCCTGCATGACAACCTACCGGGTGTTCTGCATGATATTGGCTTTTCGGGTACGAATCTGACGAGTTTCCCGGATGAGACGGCTTTGCACTGGTCGTCGATCGCTCAACTCGAGTTGGAAGCAAGTCCAGGCACCACAAGCCTCCCACCTGCGACATCTCAACTTGCATTTTGTAACCAAGTCTCGCTTGTCGGTAATAGCATCAGTGTATTCCAGACGACATGCTCATCAACAGTTATTGGACGGGATTGAGACTTGCAGGGAACCCATTGACGCAATTACCAGCAACTATCGGGGCAGTGGGCACGCTTGGCTGGGTTGATATCGCTGCCACAAACGTCGAGTATATCCCCGGGGAGTGGCTGCCACAGTACTCGGAGGCTGACCAATGGATTCTCTCGGCCGGAGCGCGTCTTGCAGCTGATGAAGCGATTATCGAAACTGACCCTTCTATCCGCGCCAATGCCAGCACCACCAACGTCTGGAATCTTGGCACGCTCATGATCTCGTGTTTGGATACTACACCATTGCGTAGCTTGCCAGGGTGACGACAAGATCCTAAAGTGGTCCACGAAACAATATCATCTGAAAATAATCTGGCCGCCATGAAGTTCCTCGTTGGTTTCGAATCTAGAGCGTGTTTGATCACACGCCCAATTTAGCTCCGTCAAATGCGCATTAGGTCGAGCAGCCAGCAATATCGTCTAGCCTTTTCGGCTCTGGTTGTTTGAGACTGGATGACGCAGAGCACCGATTCCCATGCACCAAGGCTCATCCTGCGCGTTTCTCCATGGACCTTTCGCTTCTTTTGGCTTGCTGTTCTCGTCATCCATGCCTCGCTCTGCGCATTTTACGCCGGAATGATCAGGCTTCATTACTATCTTGACAAAATCGTTGAGGTATTGAGGGAGGTTGGCTACCTTGAAGACCCAGTACTGCTCGGATACAAGATCTTGCGTTGGCATTACATGTACTGACGATACACCGTCCCTTCTTCGCCATGACGGTTGCGTCTGCATTAATCGTAGCTGGCCACGGGTTGGAAATTGCTCTCATGGTCGGACATACCATTCATCAGCGGCAATTCTGCTTCGATGAGCCAACAAATAGACCGTCCATGCTCTCGTTCGACACATTTCGTCACATATCTGCCAAGTTTGGTAATTTCGCACCGTTGTTTCGCCGGTATACTCGTCGGCTGTACGTCTGAACTCTTCCTCTGCGTGGTTGCTTCAGCTGGTTCAGCCGTGTCTACAAGGCGCACCCCTTATTGATTGTATTACTGTTGGAAATTGTCGAAGTCGCTTCTCAAACGGCACAAGCGTATCGAATGAGCTTCTATGTTGATAGTCCATGGATCAATCGCATCTTTGTCCTGGCAACAATCACGAACTGCTGGTCCAGTACGATTATTTATCTGGTCTTCCGCCGATCCCCAGCGTTAGAACGGTTTGTCGCCATGATTGTCGATGCTTTTCTCAACGTTCTTCAGACAGTTTTGATTCCGTGGATGATCGTGTATCCCCATTTCCGCGACACCACTAGGACAAATATTGTTCTCAAGGGAACGCGATACGAGAGCCCACTTGGTAGTGTGCAGCTCAACTACAACATCCAACAGCTCTTTCCATCGTCATGGGCCAGTTTTCTCGCAATTATGGCCCCTGGGTTTGCGATGCTTGGTTGTATGCTTGTGATCAAGAAGAGTATTCTACCACCAGACACTAGCGTGCATCCGAAGCCAGCACCAACCACCGATTACGTTCAGACGATGCATGCCGTCGTACCAGCAACAACCAGGAAGAAGTCAAAGGCTGGAATCCTGTCTGTACTATCTGGAATCCACGCCATGCTCACATTGTGGGGTTTTGTGATCCTCGTTGTCCATATTTACGCCTCTCATATCGGTAACCAAGCTGATAATGCCGCTTGTATGGTCTCGAATCGACCTTGGTTGGCTTCCAAATACACTTGTTCACTGATGGATCTTAATTGCTCGAAAAACCGCGTCCTAGGCCATCGCTCCGAGATCCAAGACATTCTTCAACGCTTGTCCACCACCAATCTTCAGCAAATGATAATCTCGGATTGCCCCGAGCTTGAGATCCCGCAAGGAATCCAGTCGTTTTCCTGAACTTTTCTACTTTGTAATCTACAACAGCAGCCTCGTCGTGTGGGATGAAGATGCAGCTCTCACCAGCGAAGCTCATCCAGCTCTGGCCTACGTTTACATGATCCAGACCAACCTCACCAGTGTTCCTAGTGCACTCTTGCATGTCAATGTGCCTGGTACGTTCGTGGACATCGGATTCTCCGGCACCAACCTTACGAGTTTTCCTGACGATGCGCACATTTATTGGACGACACTCACAAAGATCGTACTGGAAGCAAGTCCAGGCATCAGCACTGTACCAGACTCCGTCTATCAGCTTCCAATTGGGAGCCAGGTATCACTCGTTGGCAATTCTATCTCAACCATCCCAGACGATCTCTTCGTCAACAGCATGTGGTCCCAGCTTCAACTCGCGGGCAATCCACTCACCAGGCTTCCAGCAACACTAGGTCTCATCTTCATGATGGGAATTGTCGACATCACAGCCACGCAAGTCGCAATGATCCCCGAGGAGTGGCTCTCTCAGTACACCGAGTCTACCCGTTGGATGCTCTTTGCAGGAGCCACACCGCTGTGCGCGCGACTGGCAGCAGACGACGTGATCATCGACGGCAATCCCTCTGTTCGTGCTGAAGCTGTTGAGGATACGCCGCTTGTGTGGCGACTCGGCTCCATGACCATCTCATGCCTCGACACCGAGGTCGTCCGAGCCTTGCCAGGGTAGAATAGAGAGTGATGGTGTTGACAAGCATGAGTGTCGGTCACTTCAAAAGACCAATGATTTGTTAAAAATAATGTGTATGACATTTTGATTGGTTAATAAATGAATTTTTGGATTGCGAAAATAAGTCTCTGCATACGTTTACGCCCAATCATATCGAAGCAGAGTGATGGTCGTGTTGACGCACAGGTCAAGTGAAAGAGCTGGATGACGCTCAAGATGACGAAGAGCTACGTTCACAATGGAGGCGTTCTCTCTGTGTAGCAAGGCATCGCGCACGTGTATGAAGCGCCCATGAGGTAGGCTATGTATCGATGACCTCATTCCGCAATTTACCAAGCTCCAAGCGAACCACCTTTTCCAATAACCACCCAACTATGTCGACCACCAAGCTTACCACTGGCCAGATCCTCGTCACCGGCGCGTCCGGCGAACTTGGCAAGCTCACGCTGCACCACCTTATTCACACGGTCAAGATCAACCCGAAGCAAATCGTTGCGGGTTCGCGCTCGCCTGACAAGCTGAAGGAGTTCGCTGACCAAGGCGTCCAGGTGCGCTTTGTTGACTTTGCCGACCCAGCATCTATCGGCGCCGCGGCCCAGGGGGTCGAGCGTGCTATGCTGATCAGCGCCCGCGACTTTGACGGAGGTGAGAGCCACAAGACCGCAGTCCGAGAGTTCATCAAGGCTGGTGTGCAGCACATCCTGTACACGTCCGTGCAAGCAGTTGATCGTTCCGTGGCGATGATTGCCACTATCCACCGTGCAACGGAGATCTTCATTGAAGAAAGCGAAATCCCAGGCTATACTCTCCTTCGTAACGGTATGTACTACGAGAACAACTTCCCGCTGATCTCGATTGCGCTCAAGAACGGTGCCAAGTGGCTCACTGCTGCAAAGGACGGCAAGATCTCTATGGTGTCTCGAGACGACACCGCGCGCTCTGGTGCGTACGCTCTGGCTCGAGATGTCAAAGAGCGCAAGATCTACGAGATCACTGGTCCCGAGTTGCTTTCGATCGATGAAATTGTCGCGCAGGTCAGTGAGGCGGTTGAGCAGCCACTCGAAGTCGCCCAGGTCTCTGAGGACGAGCTGGTCAAGGGAATTGCCGTGGGCTTGGGTCTCCCAGAGTTTGTAGGTCAGATCTACGCATCGATCGACAAGAACACCGCTGCTGGGCTAGCAGAGGAAGTGACCGACCATTACAAGCAGCTTACTGGTGTCGACCCTATCACGCACCGTACGTGGGCTCAGAAGGACATGGCCATCTTGAAGGCGTTGTAGGCAGCTGCGCGCAGGATGGACAAACTCACTCCATGATATGCATAATACCACTCGAACAAACGACGGTTTTATTCCACTCCGTGACGTAGTATGTAGTGGATGTGTTGATGCTCTGAGCAAGGCGCACTAGGTTCGTGCTTCAAAAATCTGACTCGTTTCATGAAGCTCAGAGCATCAAAGACTCATCTTTCTTGTGCATAGGGTGATTGTCGGCTATTAGAACGTGGCCATACCGCCAGAAGAGAGCGAAAGACACTTGGTACTCAGTTGCTGATCAAGGAAAAGAAAACTTCAAGCTCTTCTGTTGAACTTTGATGGCGACTGATGATTGGAAGAAAGAGCTATCTTATCCAATTATATTGGTTGAAATAATTAATGAGGTTCTCTCATTGGTCAAAAGCAACTTCAAGGAGATGGCAGGCTTTCACCCATATTTTCCCGGCCAAAAGATCGTTCTAGATCAAAAGGATCGGCATTTGGACCTTGCCCAAGCACCAGAACGCACAGCCTTTCACATTAAAGCCATAGATTAATTGATTTATGTATGTCGCCTCATAACTGGGTCGCATGCCGCCATGTTGCGGCATGAATGTCGAAAATGGGTCCTGGATCGCGCAAATGCTCTTCTTCAACGACCTGCCTGTGCTCCTCTCGACGGAATGATGCAATCAAGCCCCAGCTCTCCTGCTCTACAGGAGTACCCCTCTCGAGCTGGCCGGGTCAGCTTGCTGGTCTAGACCTGCTGCTCAGTCCGCATTCTCCAAGATGCCGCGCCTCACTCAAGTCCTCTCCGCCATCGCCATTGCCCTGGGTATCTCCAGCACCCAGGGCATGTTTCGCTTCGACTGCTACGACAACCTCGTGGTAGAACGTGTCGACCCCATTGTGAATCCCGGCATGGCTGGTACGCACGTTCATGTCGTGAGTGGCGGCAATGCGTTCAACAGCAACTCCACGGACTTGACCAAGTCGTCGTGCACGTCGTGTCCAATCGGCGCAGATCTGAGCGCCTACTGGACCCCAGCGCTCTACGTCAAGCTCAAGAATGGCACGGGGTACGCTCGGGTGCGTAGTCACCAGATCGTGTACTACCAACCACGTGGTGAGTCGACCGAGAAGATTTACGCCTTGCCGCCAGGTCTCAAGATCCTCGCGGGTGACGTCAACCTTCGCACGTACAACGAGTCGGACATCAAGCAGCGTGCCATCACATGGCAATGCATCAACTACGACAATCCAATTCCTCAAGGTTCGAGCATCCCCAACATGCGTTGCCCGCAGGGTCTCCGTGGTCAAGTCAACTTTCCCATGTGCTGGGATGGTAAGAACCTCGACTCAACGGACCACAAGAGTCACATGGCATACGCTGAAGGCTTGGACGGCGGCAAGTGTCCGCCAACGCACCCCAAGAAGGTCATCAAGCTGTTCTACGAGATGTTCTTTGAAGTCCCTGCCTGGGACAGCGAGTGGGACGGCGACAAGCATCCGTTCATCCTTTCGAATGGCGACACGACCGGCTACAGCTTCCACGCCGACTTCTTCGGTGCCTGGGACGAGAAGGTCTTGCAGCGTGCGACGGATGAGTGCCGTGACAAGAACTACTTTGACCCTGGTGAGTGTCCAGCGTTGAAGCCAACGTACAATGCCCAGCCACCAGCCAAGCGCTGCACGATCAAGCCGGAGTTGAGTGAGGCTGTCGAAGTCGTCAAGACGCTGCCTGGCGTCAAGATGATCTAATCAGAGAATGAACGGTATCAAGTGGAAAGAGTGAGAAGGCCGTTTCGTGAACAGTGTGATTGTGCCAACGGCAACTTTAATAACCAAACTAAGTGTTTATTCATGAGAATACTTCTAGTATGATGTATGGCTACTGGATTAAAAGTAATACCGCATCATGTGGGTCACACGTTGGATGCGAAAGTCTCACATAACGGGCTTGTCGACGGCATTGGAGGACGGACGAGTGTCGGGATGACGCTTTCCAAGCGCCCACACGATGCAAACGACGGTGGGGAGCGCGTAGAGGACGAGAATGCTCAGAATCGTCTCGAAAATGTGGTCTCCCACGGTGATGTTCACGTGTTGAAGCGCTTGCATCGCGAGTTTGCGACGGCGTTGACGCAACAAGATGGTGATCGAGCAATGCGGCAAGCTGTGCGGCAAGGTGGGTTGATTCATGGCACTTGCCCTTTGATGGGCTGACGGTCTGGCCTTGTGTGTAGCTGTAATGAAGCATCTTTAAGAGCGAGACCTTCCACTTAGCGAAGGGCGGACAGAAGGTGTGATCAAGACGGCCATGTCCCATGGCTCGATCGATGTGATCGAGTGGCTTCATGACAACGTCGAGTACGGGTGGACGTCGATGGCAATGGACAAAGCCGCGAAACACGGGCGTCTCGAAGTGGTTCAGTGGCTTCACACACACAGAAGTGAGGGCTGCACGACCAAAGCCATGGACTCGGCGGCAGCTTATGGCCACTTGGACGTCGTCCAGTGGCTGCATGCCAATCGCCACGAGGGCTGTACGGTATCAGCGATGGATTTTGCGGTCATGAGTGGCCACCTGGACGTCGTTCAGTGGCTTCATATGCATCGAACAGAGGGCTGTTCAACTATGGCAATGGACTGGGCGGCCATGAATGGTCATCTTTCTGTCGTCAAGTGGCTCCATGCCAATCGAACCGAAGACTGCACGACGTGGGCTATGGATGGGCGACAATGAACAAGCATGTGGAAGTCGTAGAGTGGCTGCATGCAAACCGGACCGAAGGCTGTACGGTCAAAGCTATGGAAGCCGCTGTCGCTCAGCGTCAACTTCGCTTGGTTGAGGTCGTTTACCACCGTGAAGAATCCAAATTCTGGCCACGCCCTGGGCATACACGAACACTTGTGAAGCTCGCCAAGTCGACTCTTCCTATCGATCAAGAAATACTGAAAAGTATCGTACATTGTCGTCACCAACGCTTTCTTCCAACCGCAACGGAGAATCCAGACGAATACGCTGCGAAGACGGCTGTCGCGACAGTTGGATCAGATTGTACATGAATCGATGTGACCAGCCATTTATCTCAACGGCCGTGACGAAGATATGTGAGGCAAGGCGACTTCCGTGGGAAATTGGTGAATGCATCTCTCATTTCGTCATTCTTCATCCAGAAAAGCTCTCCACCCGTGAGAATGCCGTTCGAGAAGGGTGGGTACACTGGATTTTGCAGTTTTCTCCGTGTCCAAACGAAGATATGCAGGCATTTGCTGAGCTTGGTCACTTGGATGCAGTTCGACCGATGCATACTCGACTCTCGGAAAGCGGTCATCTGCACTGCTGTGCCCGATTGATGTATTTGACAGTGGTAAAAGGTGATTTCGAGCTTGTCAAGTGGCATATTGTCGCCTGTGGAGCGCACTCTGTTGAGGAGTGGCTCTACGTGGCAACTTGGGTGGGTCGGATTGACGTGGTGGAGTGGTTGTGTGTCAACTGGTCCGTTATTTGTCAACGATCTCCGAATTCAGCGGGAGACAAGCCAAGGAAAACGCTCATCCACTCGCTCTAAGCCTCGTTCGCGGAGGTTGAGCAGCACTTTGCCATCGACTTGATGGATATTGAGTCCGCCATCTTCGTGGTTGAGCAGGCAGCTCGAGATGGTGACTTCTGGAAGCTGCGGGATCTCACGAAACGCAATCAAGTGACATCAAACGTGGCTGACTTGGCTGCCATCTACAACCATCTCAATATCGTCCAGTATCTCCTTCGGAATCAGCTTACTAGCTGCACTGTGAGTGGATTCTTCGGTGCAATTGGTCGTGGGAACACAGACGTCGTTCAATTCATCATTGAGAACCAGCCTGATCTTGCCGATTGGCCGTCGAGACACGATGGTGCCAAGCTACTGCGGCGAATTTTGAGTCGGGACAATGAAGAGCTGCTTAGATTCTTCTGGGATGTCCGAGGTATGCGACTCGATGCTCAGAGACTGAACGAAGCCGCCTTCCACGGAGACTTGGAGTGTGTGCGTCTCATTTGTGAGCTTGATCTTGTCGAGGGTCCGGCGGAAGCCGTGGATATTGACGCAGTTCGAGGCGACTTGGCTATGCTAGAGCTGCTCTTGTCAGCTGGTCCAGCTTACTCCAGGTGCTCGGTTCATGCAATGGACGGAGCTGCAGAAGAAGGTCATCTTCATATTGTCAAGTATCTGCACGAACACAACGCACCATGTAGCCGTCGAGCGATTGACCTATCAGCAAGAAACGGCCACGTCGACGTTGTCCAGTACCTCCTAAGCCACCGAAGAGAGGGTTGCTCACCTTATGCTCTTTACTGGGCTAGTGCAATGGGTCATGTAGACGTCGTGCGATGTTTGATAGCACATTCTGTTGAAGGGGGTGACATCGAGAGGTGCCTTCAAACCGCCAAACAAAGCGGATATGATGATATCGCTGTCCTTCTCGACGGGTACCAGGGCAGAAGACATCTAACCAGCGGGGGTTCTCGACGGATGGCACGACTTCGACGAGAGGCAAGCAACTTCAATGGTGGATTGCCTCCTCACAGCCGTGTCGTGTACATTGCGATCACAAAGCAGCTTGGATTATCTGGGCAAGAAGGCGCAGCTGAATTGGTTCAAGACAAGTCATGACGATCTCTTCACAGCCTATACCAGTAAACTCAACTGACGAGTTTATCGTCCCAAGGCCAACAAAAACGTCATGTAGGTCGTCGGTATGCGGCTCCTATCAACTGGACACGGGTAGTAGTCGGTTTTTGCAACTGATGAGTATATCGGACTCGAATTGGAGGGTATCGAGAAGAAGCAGTCGGCGAGTGCGGACGCAGCCATCTTTCATCAAGTCAGTCACATATTCGGGTAAGATCCGAATATTCCATTTATGGAAATTCCGTGATGGATTTATTACGTTTATAGACTGCTTGAAGTGATAAATTACTGTGTATGGACTCCCCAATGGGTTCATAGGAAGTTCGCGAGGTGTTCCACAGAAGAAGTTCATGGTCACACGGCCACAAGACGACATGGGCGAACGAGAGATGGAACTCAAGTATCTGGAGAAGCAGCCGACTGAAGCGGATAGTGTGGCGGCGAACGGAGGACGAGAGAACGCGGCTCCAAGTCCAGAGGAGCTCTTGGCGGAGGCAATCCAGCGACGTGATTATGAGCAAGTGAAGCAACTGCATGAAGTACTCAAGAAGGATCGTGCATGGATATGTGATGGGGAAGTGATGCGACACGCTGTGAAAGACGGCGAAGAAATGTTTGTGCTCTGGCATCTTATATCGTGTCATTCGCCCTTACCGGGCTGGTTGCTGCCGCTAGTGGTGTCAAGTGACGCAATGAAGCGAGTCCTCAGCCATCTCACGAAAAGTGGGTATGGAATTCTACGTGCCACCACAGCAGCGGCCTCCAACGGATCTCTTGATGACCTGCGGCGGCTTAATCAACATGTGAAAGGCGGTTGGACGACTATGGTGATGGATGAAGCTGCAAAGCACGGGAGGCTCGATGTGGTGCAGTGGCTTCACTTCAACCGCACAGAAGGATGTACGACAGGAGCGATGGACGACGCCGCGATGAACGGCCATTTGGAGGTTCTAAAATGGCTTCATACACATCGAACCGAAGGATGTACGACAGGAGCGATGGATGGAGCAGCGAAGGCCGGACACATGAGTGTCGTACAGTGGCTTTGTGCGAACCGGAGAGAGGGATGCACATCGTGGGCAATTGCTGGTGCAGTAGAGAATGGTCATTTCGATGTGGCGGTGTGGCTTCATTTGGACCAAAGAGTGATATGTACGATCTTCGACTCTGTAGACTATCTAGCTGACGGCGTGCTGCGTCAGTTCATCAAGCATCTATGCGATCGTAGTTTCTACCCTCGACCAAGTCATACATCCGATCTTCTTCGGCTACTTGAAAGAGGGAACCCCATTGATTGGACAATGCTTCAATACATCGTGAGACACCGTCGAGACCACTATATTCCAGATTCCTTCGAAAACCCTCTCGAATACACCGAAGCAACGCCTTCGAACACAAGTGTAGTTCCGCAGTGCAAGCTGTTCGTGCTGGCGGCAGTGACCAAGGTCATTGAAGTGTGGCAAATGCCACTAGAAACTGGTGAGCGCATCTCGGAATTCATCACGGACCATCCTGGTGATCGATTCACAAGTGACACGGCAATTCGACTCCAATGGGTACGTTGGATTGTCCGTTTTTCCACACACCCAGCTGAAGACATGACGGCTCTGGCAGACCAGAACAAGTTGGATGATGCGCGTTTGATACATACTCTCCTCAAGAGAGACAACAAGCCACGCTGCACGAAGCGGTTCTTATATTTGAGTATGGAGAAGGGCAGCCTCGAGTTCATCAAGTGGCACGTTCTTAACTGCAGACTGCACTCCGTCAAGGACTATCTCTATGTGGCAATATGGATCGGTCGAGTGGATGTGGTGGAATGGATGTGGGACAATTGGACTGACGTGGCAGATCTTGATCACGACCACTGCAACCGAATACCAAAGAAAAGAAGACTATTTCACGTGCTCGACGCACCGTTCGCAGAAGTCCAGAAGCGCTTCGAGATTGACTTTAAAGACGTCGTATCATTTGCAAGCGACTTGGAGCAGTTGGCCTTACACGATAAATGGCCTGAGAACATGTGTGACACATCGAATGAGCCCAATTGGGTCGATATTGCTGCGATCAATGGCCGCACCGACATAATCAAGCGTCTAATGCAATACCCATCCGCGCACTGCACCGTCAGTGGTGTATTCGGGGCAATCAGCCGTGGTCACATCAGTGTACTCAAGTTAATTTACGAGCGATGGCCAGAGCTTGCCCAGTGGCCAAAAGAAGAAGATGCACCAGAGATCCTACGGTACATTTTGACTCAAATGGCTGTAATGGCATCTTCACGTGACACAGAAATGGGACTCGAACAGGGCTTTCTGTCCATGCTCAGGTTCTTTCGTCGCACGCGAAACATGCGACTTGATAATCGCACTCTGGCTGAGACCGTCATTCGTCGTGATTTTCTAGCTGTCCAAGTCATCTGCGATCTTGATCTCGTCGAAAGCAAGTCTAATGCGGCGGATATTGCGGCCATTCGAGGTGACATGGAAATTCTCGAGTTTCTCTACTCGTTTGGGGCATTATGCTCAACACGGGGAATGGATGGCGCCGCGGAAGAGGGTCATTTCGGTATTGTTCAGTTTCTCCACGAACAAAACGCACCATGTACGCGCCGAGCTATTGATCTATCGGTCCGAAATGGGCATGTGGCTGTTGTAGAGTATCTGCTTCGACATCGTGACGAAGGGTGCTCACCGTATGCCATGTACTGGGCCTGTGCACTGAATCGCGCGACCATATTGCGATGCTTAGTGGCGCACTCTGTTACTGGCGATTTCGATCGGTGTATTCAGACCGCCAAGATGAACGAATACGATGAGATCGTAAATATTCTCGAAGCCTATCGTCAATCTTGCCCAACTCGGCGGTCTTCAAGCTCCACAATAACTCGAAGAATACCCGAGCGATCTCCAGCTGTGCCTCTGACCGTTGACCATGTGGTGTACGACGAAATTCGCGACAAACTCGGACTCGGACTTGGACTAACCGCTTCGCAAGCCGAAAAGAGACCGACAAAGCGCGCGAAGCTAAATCACAGTGAAAGTGCAACTCCTCGGTACCGGCCAACAGGTTAAACCCAACTTCTGGAATTCTGAATGCCGATTCGGAAAGTTTCAACATGAATGATTCCCAGCTCTGTCAAACCTCGAATCAACGCAACCTCTTGAGCTTGCATGTAGCAGACAGCGTCGCTTAACTAATTCCTTGATAAGAATTGCGCTTGTACAGTGGATTGGCGGGTTAGCTCCTGCCTGTGATATGACCCGAAGATATTCGCGACATTGGATATCAGTGAACATCAGCTGAGCCCCTCACTTTCGTTGCAATTATCATCGTGGTATCCGGTAGCACCTCCACGTACCCATTCCGATTGCCTCACTCAGCTTCAGTCTAATCTCGACTTCTCACATCTCGACTCGACTTTCACAAAAAGGCTCTTATAGCGAATGAAGTAGCTTCACTTGTCATCCCTGTTCGAGCTCGGAAGTTCCATACTGCGGGAAAATGCGAAAGCATTCTAGATCTAGACATCCAAAATTATAAATTATAAATTACCAATCGAGACTAGATGGATACACAGACGTTCTCTCGAGTCAAATGCGAACGACATGGGCTAGCAACGTCGCGACGCAGCGGACGAATGGGAGATAGATGCCGAGCGCAGGGTGAAGGTGATGCGGGTGGAGAATGGTATGGTGCTAACGCAAGACGGTGAAGGACTGGGTGCAGACGCAAAGGAGCGGCTGACGGAGGCGAGCCAGCGTCGCGACTACGAACAAGTAAAGCAACTGCATAAAGAGCTCGCGAAGGATCCTGCGTGGGAGTGTGATGGCCAAGTGATGCGCAGCGGATATCGATGTTCATGACTCTCCATCCGTCTAGGCAATGCTACCACGAGACTGCCGCCCGTCGTGGATGGGTGCATTGGCTTCTGCTGTTCTCCGAGTATCCTAGTCAAGACATGACGACTGTCGCAGGGATCGAAGACATGATCGGCGCTCGTCAAATACGCGAGCACTTCGCCAAGCGGCCTCACTTCATCTGTAGCAAGCGGTTCTTGTATCTCACCGTGGAAAAGGGTGACCTGGACTTTGTCAAATGGCACGTGCTCAACTGTCTACGCATTCCGTGGACGAGTGGTTGTATTTGTCGACATGGATTGGCCGAATCGACGTCGTGGAGTGGATATGTGCCACGTGGTCCAAGTTGAGCGCACGAGGATCCGATATCGACATCAAAAGTGAGCCTCTACCCAGGAAAACGCTCCTTAACTCGCTGGAGGCGTCATTTGCTGAGGTCGAAGCTCGATTTGCGGTGGATTTGATGGATATCATGTCATCCATGACCGATGCTGAGAAGGTCGCTCAAGAAGGAGGCTATTGGAAGTTGCAGCACATCGCAGAAACAGAGCCATTCGGAACCAACCTAGCAGATCTCGCTGCTATCCATGGACACCTCGAAGCCGTCGAGTATCTTGTCCAGCATCGAATCTCCCAGTGCACCGTAAGTGGTCTCTATGGTGCAATTGACGGTGCCCACATGAGTGTCGTTCGGTACTTGTACCAGCGTCAACCAAGACTCCTTCGATGGCCGAGACAAGAAGACTGTGGGTTGCTGCTTCACAGGCTCTTGATGCGATATACGAAGAAGCTGCACGTACTCTTAGCCGACGAAAGCCGTCGGCATCCAGACTCGTTCAGTTTCCATTGGCTACTCGACTTTCTCCGTCATGACCGGAAGATGCGGCTTGACGCTCGTAGTTTAGAAAGAGCTGTCCTCCGAGGTGATGCGAGGCGAGTCCGACTCATCTCCAGGTATGGTCTTGTCGAGGATATGACCAACGCAGCCGACATTGCCGCCGTTCGAGGCGATCTGCCTATTCTCGAGGCGATCCATGGTGCAAATCTCGCGAAAATAAAGTGTACGGCCCGTGCGATGGATGGTGCAGCGGAAGAAGGGCATTTGGGCGTCGTACACTATCTCCACCAACGCAACGCGCCATGCACACGCAGGGCCATCGACTTGTCTGCACGAAATGGCCACGTTGATGTGGTTGGTTATCTCCTCCAGTATCGAAACGAGGGTTCTCACCGTATGCGTTGTATTGGTCCAGCGCCATGGACCATGTGGAAGTGGTCAAGTCTTTGATAGCGCATAACTCGATGTCGGAAGACTTGTCTGCGTGTGTTCAAGTCGCACAAGACCACGTTCACACCGAAGTTGTGGCTCTTCTCGAGACAGTTCGAAGGCAGGGCGATCGAGAGTACACCAAGCGGCGGAATCCTCGTCGAATTGCTCGTATGCGACCACAGATAGTCCCAACGAACGCGGTTTTGCCTCGCAGTCGTGTAGTCGTCAACGAGATTTGTCAACGCCTTGGATTCTCTGTGGGTGCGTGGAAACCTCGTGGACCACGTTGAGATGATGTCGCCAGTTCTTCTATCAGAGACAATAACAGTGCCTCGTGACAGTAGATGCGTCAGCACAGCCACGCGACCAGACGCAATAGTCACTGACGGCAACCACTCGAGAGGCTTCGATCGGGCAGTGCGTCAGATGCCAGAGCACGAACGCCTCATGCAGTCGTTGGATGTCGGCCAAGTCACGACGTTCCATTGCCTTCTGCAGTTGCTCTCGACACTCGCATCAGTCCAGTCGTGGTCTCCAGACGCTCCTTCATCTCCTTCTCCATACTAACGCTCAGTGGCCTCGTGGACGCCAGGCAGCATCCACTTGTGACCACAATGGTAATCATCGAGTCAATTTCGTCTGATTTTGTTAGATACATTTGAACCGGGATGAGTTTATTACATCTTCTTGGAATCTAGATGCTTTTACTACGCAAACAGACGATAGCTCATCGTAAATTTACCATCAATGGACATGTTCGACAAGTGATTTCAAGTGCGAGTCGCATGCGCAGGTGACTTTGGGCGACCGCCGCAAGCGACAGCGAGGGAAATGGAGACGGAGGACGAGCATATGCGGAAGCGGAGGTGTGTGGACGAGGAGGACGACGGCGGACGGTCAGAGAAGGAGACGTCGCGCCTGGAGGAGCAGCTGAAGGAGGCGAGCCAGTGGCGTGACCATAAGCAAGTGAAGCGACTGCATGAGGAGCTGGCAAGGGATCCTGCGTGGAAGTGTGATAGCAAAATATTGCGAGGCGCGGTGGAGGAGGGCAATGATGCGTTTGTGATGTGGCATCTGACGCAGTGTCGTGCTCCGATTCCCGACTGGTTGGTGGAGTTGGTGGTGATGTGTGGGCGAGTTGAAATGTTGAAGACTCTAATGATGGAGCGTGAAATTGGCAGTGAATATGTTATCAACACTGCGGCGTCCAGGGGATCCATCGAGACGATGCTGTGGCTTCATAAGAATGTTCGCTACGGATGGACACCCAGCACAATGGATGAAGCTGCGGCACATGGAAGACATGACATGGTACATTGGCTTCATGCAAATCGGTCAGAGGGTTGTACGACGTCAGCGATGGATGAAGCAGCCTCGAATGGTCACTTGGATGTGGTCAAGTGGCTCCACAAGAATCAATCCGTGGGTTGTACGACGTCAGCGATGGATGGCGCAGCATCGAATGGTCACTTGGATGTGGTCAAATGGCTTCATGCAAATCGGTCAGAGGGTTGTACGACGTCAGCGATGGATGAAGCAGCCTCGAATGGTCACTTGGATGTGGTCAAGTGGCTCCACAAGAATCAATCCGTGGGTTGTACGACGTCAGCGATGGATGGCGCAGCTTCGAATGGTCACTTGGATGTGGTCAAGTGGCTCCACAAGAATCAATCCGTGGGTTGTACGACGTCAGCGATGGATGGCGCAGCATCGAATGGTCACTTGGATGTGGTCAAGTGGCTTCACGAGAATCGTTACGAGGGATGTACGACAGCGGCGATTGAAAGCCTGGTCGCTCAACGCCAGTTCTCTGCTGTTGAGTTCCTCTACGGACGCTACGAATTAAAAAGTTGGCCTCGATATCGTCATGCGCGATTATTTGCTAAACTCGCGTGCTCACTTCATCAAGACGATGTAGCGATGGTGAAACATATCGCTCGCTGTCGTAAGGAGCGTTTTCAGTCAGACGCAATTGACAATCCATTCGGTGATTCGACATTCGATACTTTCACTGCCCCAGATTATACCAGTACATTCGTTTCAATGGCTATCACCATAGTGGTTGATGCAAAAGAACTTCCACCTGAGTTGCGCGAGCAAATATCGGGATTCATTATGCCAGATCCACGTGACCATGTCGCTGCCGATACGGCACTTTTACGTGGATGGACACATTGGCTAATGTCGTTCTCAAACCATCCAAACCAAGATATGGTGACGCTTGCTGAGGGTGGCAACTGGGAAGGAGTTCGCGCTATGCACGATCAACTTGCACAGCAGGGTCGTCTCCAATGCAGCAAACGCTTGATGTACTTGACAATGGTGAAGGGCGATCTGGAGATGATCCGGTGGCATATGAGTGCGTGTAATGGTCATTCGTTTGCAGATTGGGTCTACGCAGCTACGTGGGTTGGTCGAGTTGATGTGATCGATTGGATGTGCACCAACTACTCTCAATTCGGCTCAATCGGACTTGATGATGATACAGGACGGTATGGTGCAGTGCAAAAGACGATGCTTCACTCTCTCGATGCGTCGTTCGCTCAGGTGGAGGAGCGATTCATAGTCGACCTAGAGTATATCGAAGCTGGATTGAGTCAAGAAGAGGAGGCTGCTCGTGACGGTGATTTACAACGAATTATGTTGTACTGTGAGTCAGCGCGTTCGAACAATCGTAGTCCAAATCTCTCAAATGCGGCTGACCTTGCAGCCATCTATGGTCACTTGCGTGTCGTCGAATATCTCCTTCAAAACGAACTTGCAAGTTGTACGGTTAGTGGTTTGTATGGTGCAATGGTCGGCGGTCACGTGAATGTCGTTGCAAGTATTTACAGGCTTCAACCTCAACTCAACGAGTGGCCCAAACGAGAAGATCATTCTTCCGTTCTGGAACGATTCTTGTCGCGAGACAAGGGAAAAATGTTCCAGTTCCTTCGTCAAGAGAGAAATATGGCACTTGACGCACGTGTTTTGGATGAAGCTGCCTATCGTGGTGATTTTGAACGCGTGCGACTGATTTGTATCTTTGGTCTTGTGGAAAGCACAGCCAGTGCAGCAGACATTGCGGCTGTTCGAGGCGATTTGGTGATGCTAGAGACACTGTTTGCGTTAGGGTCACCAACATCAAAATGCACGACTCGTGCAATGGACGGGGCGGCCGAGGAAGGCCACATGCAGGTTGTCCGATATCTGCATCAGCGCGATGCTCCATGTACGCGTCGTGCGATTGATCTGTCAGCAAGAAACGGCCACTTCGAGATTGTCCAGTACCTCCTCCTCAATCGTCAAGAGGGTTGCTCTCCTTTCGCTCTCTTCTGGGCCTGTGCGCGAGGACATGTCGAAGTTGTTCGTGTGCTGACGTCGCTTGTGATGCTGACTGATCTCGAGAGATGTTTCGAAGTCGTTGCTCAGGAAGACTACTATCATATCGCAGAAACTCTCGAGAAATATTATGAGGATAGCAATCTGGACCCAGCGACAAATCGGCAATCCACTCGCTCGCTCGCACGGCGGAGACGTCAACAAGAAGATTCAGTGTATGTGATTCCATCCCATGGGCGAGTCGTGCTCAACGAGATTCGACAGCAACTCGGCCTGCCAGCGTTACCCAGCTAATGGGAATTCACAGCTCACTTGTGTAGTATGGTGTGGTCTGTCTATGCAGTAACTTGTCCGCGTAAACATGGATACAGAATGAATTCATGATGCTCAGGAGATGGTTTTCTTCCATTTGTCGCTGCGATGGGCTCGACATGCAGATCCCAATATGGGGAGTGGCGAGCGACGAATGACGCGAATATCAGGAATATCAGCGTCTCAGAGACATTGTGGATCTCAAGGGTAAAAAAAAGGTCGCACAAGAGAGCTACTGAAGTCTGATGATGGTCCTCGAGGGCGTCGACACCCGTTCCTTCGGCTATACTGATCAGAGTCGTGCAGATCGAGATTCTCGACCAAGTCAAGATCCACCGCCCTCTGGACGCTGTGAGGCCCTCATCACGTCGTCTGACGCACGAAGCTCCATGCCCAGACGCTCAATGGCCATCTGCATGCCCGTATTGTCGTCCAGAGGCCGCGTGGACGCCATCCAACACGCAATTTGCTTGCAAACACTCGTCGTGGTCTCATGTTGAGCAGCGTTTGCTTGTGACCACAATGGTAATTATGGAGTTGAGAGCGTCTAGCTGTGTAATAAAAAGTTTCCACACTTCTAGAAATGCAAAACTAGGCATATCACCTCCAATAATTACACCAACAGACGCGTCTCAGCATGGGTTCGACATGCAGCTCCCGACGACGAGCTGATGCGGAGGAAACAGTGGACACTAACGCAACGCACGACGACTACCAGCGTCTCAGAGACGTAGCGAACGACGTGGCTCACCGAGTCGCGGAAGAAGCCGACGCATCGCGTCCCCCGCGACGGAGAGACAGCGATGAGCTCCAACGCGCGCATGAGACCCTCGCTCGTGATCCCATGTGGACGTGTGACGGCCAACTAGCTCGCGACGCAGTGAGAGAAGGCAATGACGCGTTCGTTCTATGGCATTTACGTCACTGCGACGCGCCTGTCTCACGCGAGTTGGTGTCGTTGGTGGTCGCATGCGGTCGCGTGGACGTCGTGGCGCACTTGCTGACGCATGGACTCACCAACGCGAACGATCTCATCCGACTCGCCGTGGCACAAGGCTCGATGCACGTGATCCACTGGCTCCATGAAGCTCTAAACGCGGACTGGACGACGATGGCGATGGACGAAGCGGCACGACACGGTCGACTCCACGTGGTCCAATGGCTCCATACACATCGACGCGAGGGTTGCTCGACGTGGGCGATGACCTTTGCGGCGATGCACGGCCACCTGGAGGTCGTGCAATGGCTGCATGTCCATCGAACAGAAGGATGCACGTCACGAGCTATGGACTGGGCGGCCCAGGCGGGTCACTTGCATGTCGTCCAGTGGCTTCATGCCAACCGGCCGGAAGGCTGTTCGATCGACGCGATGAACTTGGCGGCCGACAACGGACACTTGGCGGTCGTACAGTGGCTGCATGCGCACAGAACGGAAGGATGCTCCGAGCAGGCGCTGGCTTGGGCCGCCGCGAGTGGCTACTTGTCCGTGGTGCAATGGCTTCATGCGAATCGAAGCGAAGGGTGTGGGACGGCTGCCATGGACGGCGCGGCTCGGGAAGGCCATCTCGACGTGGTGCAGTGGCTTCATGTGAATCGCACAGACGGATGCACGACGGACGCGATGGAAGGTGCGGCGAGGAACGGTCATGTGAATGTCGTGCGGTGGCTGCTGATGCATCGACGAGCGGATTGTCCAAGTTCCCCCATGAACGCCATCATTGCGCTTCGTGATCTCTCGTTGGTAATTGAAACGTACGATGGGGAGGAAGTGCTCCTATGGCCGCGACCAGGCCACGCGTCTGTCCTGGCGACTCTTGCTCGGTCTTCTCATACTGCTGACCAAGAGATCCTGAAGCTGATTACCACTCGCCGGCACGCTCAGTATCGCCAAGATGCCCCGGAGAACCCTGAAGAGTTCATGGCAATCGAAGAAATTCTCGCCGAAGACGCTGTTCATCACACCAAGCTGTTTGTCTTGGCTGCAGTGGTTGTGCTATGTGAGACGAGGAATTTACCCAATGATATTAGTCAACACATTTCAGACTTCATCATTCCTCAGCCCAGCAAGAAGTTCACACCTGAAGAAGCAGCGCAGCGAGGCTTGATGCATTGGCTCCTGTTGTTCTCGACACATCCAAATGAAGCTATGACGAGGTTGGCGGAGGTTGGTTATGTCGAACAAGCCTGTCAAATGCACGATTGTCTCGCAAGAGACAACTGTGTGCAATGCACCAAGCGATTTCTGTACCTGACGATGGCGAATGGCCATCTGGATCTCGTCAAGTGGCACGTGCTCAACTGTGTGACACATGGTGTTGATATGTGGCTTTATGCGGCGACTTGGGTAGGTCGTGTTGATGTGATGGAGTGGATGTGTGGACAATGGCCTGGGATGAGCTCGCATCGACCCAAAAACAACGAAGAAACGCTAGTTCCGTCCAGAAAGACGCTGTTTCACTCTATTGAGGCTTCATTTACCGACGTTGAAGAGCGATTTGGTGTTGATTTTGTGGAGGTTGAAGCAGCAATGAACGGCACCGAGAAGGCGGTTCGTCGAGGAAGCAACTTGCGATTTGTACACTCGTTTGAGATGAGCAAAGTGACGACCAACCTGGCAGATCTTGCGGCAATTTATGGCCATGCCGATATATTGGAGCTGCTGCAGCACCGGCATTCGATGCACTGTACTGTGAGTGGTCTTTATGGTGCAATTTCTCGAGGACATTTCGGAGTCGTTCAACGTATTTATGAGAAGCAACAAGGACTTGCAGTCTGGCCAACACGAGACGATGGTCCATTAGTCCTTGGAAGACTACTGACTCCAAGCTCGAAAGAATTGCGCAGAGTTCTCCTCCATAGCCGGAATCCCCGTCAAGAGGAAGAAAGCTTGTACTGGTTGCTCAAGTTTTATCGGAGCAAGCAGAATATGAGGCTCGATGTGAGCAGCCTGAACGAAGCAGCATTGCATGGTGATCTCAGTCGAGTGCAACTGATTTGCCAGTTTGATTTGGTCGAAAACAAGACGGACGCGGCAGATATCGCGGCGGCAAGAGGAGACTTGAAGATGCTTCAAGCTCTGTTTGCCGCAAATACAACTGGTCCAACATGCTCGACTCAGGCACTAGATGGTGCTGCCGAAGGAGGTTATTTGGATGTCGTCCAGTACCTCCATCAACACAATGCTCCGTGCACACGCCGAGCAGTCGACTTATCCGCGAGTAATGGCCACTTGGATGTGGTTCAGTGTCTTCTCCAGCATCGACAAGAAGGTTGTTCTTCCTATGCGCTTTACTGGGCCAGTGCAAGGGGATTCACGGGTGTGGTGACCTGCTTAACGTCGCATTTGATGCCAGGAGATATCGACATGTGTCTACAAGTTGCCAGAGAGCAAGGACATGACTCAGTTGTGTCTATCCTTGAAATGTATCGCCGAGTGTATGGCGAAAGACTCAGAGTCCCAGCTTCTTCACGGCATCTCGTGCGTCGCACACGACTGCACCTCGATTTTGCACGTGCGCCGCAGAACACTGGTGAGGTGCTGAGCCAGATCAGGCGAAATCTGCGTCTTCCTCCACAAGTGGGGTCCGAATAGTGGGTACCGCCGGGTCATGTAGCAACGAGCGTCTTTTATTATCACTTTTTTTTTCAGGGTGCGACTAGTAAGTAAACAATGGCCCCACAACAAAGTGGCTCCCCCGACTGCAAACCGATTGCCTGTCAATTAACATACAGGGCAACTGGCACTAGCCACAGTTGTCGTGTATTCATGAATGAGTTTATTTCATGGCATAGTCGAATCGGAGGAGGATATTAGTTTTCTAGTCCAAACAGATGTCAGGAAATCACGTGTGAGATGCGAGATTCCACGACAAGCAGCGGACGTGTCTGCTGGCGTCCACGCGGCCTCAGAGCGCCAGTATGGAAAACGAGATGACGGACGAACGTCTAAATATGGAGATACTCGCCGAGAGCGGCGTTGTGACGGGCTCAGAGCGTCCCGAAGGCGTTGGTTTGACGGATGCCGAGTGTCGAGAGCAACTGCAGAAGGCACTCGATCGTCGTGACTTGGTCGAGATCCAGCGACTGCATGAGGCGTTGGGCTCCGCCGCATCGCGATGCTGCAGTGGCGAAGCGATGCGCGTGGCGTTGGAAGACGGCGACGACGTGTTTGTGCTCTGGCATCTGACGCACTGTCGGTCGAAACCTCCAAAATGGTTGACGTCGGTGGCTATTGCGTGTGGTCGCGTGGCTGTACTGATGCATCTACTGTCACGAGGCACTGCTCTTGTCTCTAGTGGCCCTCGCGGCGTGATTTAGGAAGCTGCGGCTCAAGGCGCGATGAGAGTCGTCCAGTGGCTTCATGAGACCGTGGCCGGTGGATGGACAGCCAAGGCGATGGACAAGGCGGCAGAGCATGGACGTCTGGACGTGGTGCAGTGGCTCCATACCAACCGAGCAGAGGGCTGCACGGTCGACGCGATGGACAAGACCGCGGAGAACTGTCACGTGGCTGCGGTCCAGTGGCTTGACGCCAATCGACCCGAAGGATGCACTGTGAAGGCAATGGATGGAGCAGCAAAGAATAGCCACTTGGATGTTGTCAAATGGCTCCACGAGCACAGGATAGAGGGCTGTACAGTGGCTGCAATGAACTGGGCGGCGAGGAACGGGCACTTGGACGTTGTGCAGTGGTTGCATGAGCATCGAACCGAGGGCTGCACGACGGAGGCAATGGATTGGGCGGCAGCATACGGCGAACTGGCTGTGATCGAGTGGCTGCATGCCAATCGAACTGAAGGCTGCACCAATGAGGCGATGGATGGAGCAGCTCAGTGGGGTTACTTGGATGTTGTGCAATGGCTACACGCGAATCGGGAAGAGGATGTACGACGTTTGCGATAGATTGGGCGGCAAGAGAAGGTCACCTGTCTGTTATACGATGGCTTCACGAGAATCGCATCGAAGAATGTACCACGCGAGCCATGGGTAATGCAGCCATGTTTGGCCACTTGTCTTTGGTCGTCTGGCTTCATGAGAACCGACCTGAGGGATGTACAAAAGACGCCATGAATCATTCGGCAAGAAACGGTCATCTGGACGTCGTCCAATGGCTTCATGTCAACTGCAACGAAGGATGCACGACCAACGCGGTGGATTGGGCAGCAGAGAAGGGGCGCTTGAATGTGGTGAAGTGGCTCAGTTCGAACCGATGTGAGGGATGCACGGCCGAAGCATTTTCCGATGGGCAGCGATTGGCCACCTGGACGTGATGAAGTGGCTTCATGCAAACACACCCGTAGTCTGTCCCACATGGGCGATGGCTCGAGCTGCGACAGCAGGTCACTTGGACATGGTGAAATGGCTCTTCGCGAATAGAAGCGGAAAATGCACCGCTTGGACGCTGGATTCAGTAGCGGCGAACGGCGACTTGGTCATGTTGGAGAGGCTGCATGCTCATCAAAACGAAGGATGTACAACCGAAGCGATGAATGGAGCAGCCAAGAATGGTCACTTGGAGGTTGTGCAGTGGCTTCACGCAAATCGAACAGAAGGCTATACCGTGCGAGCGATGAACGATGCAGCGTCTAATGGTCATTTGATCTGGTGCAATGGCTGCACAGTAATCGATCGGAGGGATGTACAACTGATGCAATGGATAACGCAGCAAGAAACGGTCACCTAGGCGTCATTCAGTGGCTCCATTTGCATCAGAACGAAGGGTGCACGACAAGGGCGATGGATGTAGCAGCAAATAATGGCTACTTGGCTGTCCTCCAGTGGCTGCACACCAATCGAACGGAGGGATGTACCACGTCTGCCATGGTTTATGCTTCCAAGTATGGTCATCTGTCGGTCGTGAAGTGGTTGCATGCGCATCAAACGGAAGGGGCATCAGAATGGGCAATGGATGAGGCGTCAGGAGAAGGAAACCTCACGATGGTACAGTGGCTTCATATAACGCAAACGGGCGGATGTACGATAAGGGCGATGAATCAAGCAGCACAATGGGGTCATCTCTCTGTGGTCAAGTGGTTGCATGCGAATCGAACGGAAGGATGTACGACGGATGCGATGGATCATGCGGCTCGTAATGGTCATTTGAATGCAGTGAAGCGGTTACACCCTAACCGATTCGAAGGATGCACTGCGAGGGCGATGGACGAAGTAGCGAAGAGTGGCAACCTTGCTATGGTCCAGTGGCTTCATGCCAATCGAAAGGAGGGCTGTACGACTGCTGCTATGGATGACGCTGCGGAATCCGCTCGGTTGAATGTGGTTCAATGGCTTCATCGGAATCGTCATGAAGGGTGTACAACAGGAGCCATGGATCGAGCAGCTATGAATGGCCACATATCGATGGTGCAATGGCTGGGCGCGAAACGCTCGGAAGGCTGTACGACAAGAGCAATGACAAATGCTTCTCAGATGGCCATGGCCAACACCATTTTCAGCCGCAAGGAGCTACGATCGTGGCCACGACCCAACGATACGCCACACCTAGTCAAACTTGCTAAGTCGACGACCGCTAGTAGTCTAGAGAAGCTGGTCTACGTGACTCGCTGCCGTCAAGAGCGATATTCTCGGGAGGCGCCTGAGAATCCTGTCGAATTCGCTGCAACATGAAGCACCCAGCTGAATGGTCAAGTGGATGACCAAGCCCACAAAGACAATGCGTTTCTTTTCATCGTCATTATCGTTTTGTGCACCTCGAAGCGCCTGCCAGGAGAGATTGGCAAGTGCATTTCGGAGTACGTGCTCGCCCAGCCAGACCAAGTACTCGATGCTGGTGTTGTGGAGCGCGCTTCTCCTCACTGGCGATTATTATATTCCATCTATCCAAACGGCGGTATGGATGGATTTGCAGAGCGTGGTGAGCTGGATCGAGTGCGATTTGCGCATGACTGTCTCTCGAGGGAAACGCGTCTCGAGTGCAGCACGCGGTTGATGTACTTGACGATGGAAAGAGGCGATTTGGAGTTTGTGAAGTGGCATACGTTATGTTGCGTAGCTCACTCTCTCAACGAGTGGTTATATGTGGCAACCTGGGTTGGTCGAGTCGACTTTGTGCAGTGGTTGTGTGCGCAGTGGTCTGACATTGAAGCACAACGACTCCATCACTCGTCCGTGGCAAAGAGGAAGACGATGTTCCACTCACTCGATGCCTCTTTTGTCCAGGTCGAGGAGCGATTTAATATTGATCTGCTGGAAGTCAAGTCGAAGATGAACGACACGGAGCGAGCCGCTGCAAAAGGACACTTGGACAAATTGAAAGCAGCCACAACGTCGATGACGACCAGCGAGGTGGACTTGGCTGCCATTCACGGTAAAACTGAGTGCGTCAAGTACCTTGTTCAAAATCGCAACGTGCGCTGTACGGTAAGCGGTCTTTATGGAGCCATTGCTCGAAGGCATCTCAGTGTCGTGGAATTCATCTACAAGAACCAGCACGAATTGGCCACATGGCCACGAGATGATGAAGGCTCACAGCTATTGAACCTTCTTCTGGGTCGAAATTCGGCAGAACTATCTCAGGCCTTCCGTATTGGGGGGGATGGGCTGGTATAACGATTCGCGCAGGCTCCGTGGTGTCCTGAAGTATTTTCGAGACGAGCGGAAGTTTCGTCTCGACACTTCAAGTCTCGTCGAAGCAGCGTATCATGGTGATTTGTATCGCGTGCGCTTGATTTGTGCGTGCGAATTTGTGGAGAGAACGGCCGATGCCGCTGATATTGCTGCGGTCCGAGGTGACCTGCAAATGCTGAATATGCTGTTCAAGAGAGGATCGGTTGGCTCTCGATGCTCGACTCGAGCTCTTGACGGAGCGGCAGAAGAAGGTTATTTGGCTATCGTGAAGTATCTACACGAACGAGGCATTCCGTGCACACGCCGAGCGCTCGATTTGTCGGTGAGAAATGGTCATGTTGAAGTCGTCCACTACATCCTTCAGCATTGTCGAGACGTTTGCTCGTCATACGCTCTGTACTGGGCCACTGTGATGGGGCGTGTGGACGTTGTCAAGTGCCTGGTATCACATCAAGTCGCAGGTGACTTGGACAAGTGCATTCAAGTCGCAACTCAGCACAAGAAGAATGACATCGTCAATGTTTTGGAAGCGTATCGAGCGAAACACGGCCAGATCTACTGTAAGCAGCGACCGTCTCGTCATTTGCTCGGCACAGACGAACTTCCAGTGCATCAGTTCGTGTGCCTCATACTCAGAGTCACACAGTGTTCAACGAAATCCGACGAAGTCTTGGTCTGCTAATAGCCTCGGACGAGATCGAGTCTTCGTCTACTGAACGTCCCACCAACCGCGCGAAAACTGACCAGAGAGACATTTGATCCATCAAGTCGCCATTGATTAGCCCCATTTTGAAACCACGAACTAGAATACAAGAGGTCGTTGTCGAATGTTTGCTGTCGCACTCAGCTCCATGTGATATCGTGACGTGTCTTCAAACCAAGAGCCAAGAGCACGGTGGAATTGTCGAAGCACTCGAGATAAGCACAGTACACTACACAAGCTTCGCGTCGAATGGCGCACCGCAAGCAACATGAAAGGATAGCGAGAAAGAAGGCTTGGTGGGCATGTAAGTGATAGCCCTAGGACCACAAAACACAATTGTGGCACGCGCTTCGTCACCTTACTGCCTATTCTAGTTGCCGTGTTTGTGATCAATTCATACGCTCCCTTCGAGAGACTGCGAACGTGTAACTTAGACGTGCATTGGTTCATTTCGGTGTCGTTACGGGGCTGTATCGTCCTCCAGGCGGCGTCAAGGGCACTTGCATCATGTCTGCTTTCTCCACGTCCTTACAGGTCGACTTGCGGTCGAAATGACACTTCATCCCCAAGAGCGAGATCGCACCCAGCAGCTCCAGCGCACATGGGATGTAAATCGGCCAGAGCGCTTCTCCAATACCATAAATCACGATCATCGTGAGACCAGTGACGTAGAGACACATGAACGAGTAGCTGATGTCATTGGCGCTCTTGGTGCGATAGACCTTCTGGATCTGCGGGACGAGCGCCGCCGAGATGAGAAACGAGCCCACGAGGCCCAGGATATCGAAAGCCGTGCTGCTGCCCATGACGCAACGCTTCGAGAGGACGAGGGAAGAGAGCGATCTTGGTGAGACGGTCGAGTCAACCATGGCACACTTCATCCCCTTTTCCAGCAACGATGCGAGAGAGCTGCCGTTAAGTAACTCTCATTCTGCAACGCTTCCAGGCCCCCTGGGGCCTGCACTGATGACGAGCGTAAGCACTTTCGATGATTATTGCCACGCTCAAGTGTGTTCGCGTGCGTCTTAGTGGTCACAAACAGTACGATTCGCAGGCACCTGGTCTGATATCCAAGGCCTCTACGCTCGGTGGTTGGCTCCTTTTCTTCCTTCTGGCGATCTAGGATGGGTCTGGCGTTCGCGTGAAACCGAACGCATTTCGCCGCGGATTCATCCGGGTTAGCAGGTGGCGTCGTTCGTGAATGGCGAGTGCCGCTTCGAGTCCACAACTCCTCCTTCCAGCTGGATCAGGAACACGCGTTGCGCACCCAGAACGCAAAGCTGAACCACTTCCGCAAACCCTAATAACAAATGACCATATAAAACAACTATATCAATAATCTGATAAGTGATACCAAATGCATTCTATAAACCTCTATAAACGTATAGGTATCTCAACCACGCAACCAGCTGGTCATAACGAACAGACCAGTTCAAAAAGCAAGTGCAGTATACACATCTCCCTCTCGAGTAGTTCGCTCTCTGCCCCTTTGATGCTGCTCAGCGAGAGGCAGAGATGGCTGGGCGTTGCCCGGCCTCTCTTCGACCTCATTCGCCAAGATGCCTCGCCTCACTCAAGTCCTCTCGGCCATCACGCTCGCCCTGGGTGTCTCCACGACCCAGGGCATGTTCCGCTTCGACTGTTTCAACAACCTCGTTGTGGACCGTGTGGACCCAATCATCAACCCAGGCACTGAAGGCGGTCACGTGCACATCATCAGCGGCGGTAACGCCTTCAGCAAGGATGCCAAGGACTTGACCAAGTCGACCTGTACCTCGTGCCCAATCGGTGCTGATCTCAGTGCCTACTGGACGCCAGCCTTGTACGTCAAGTACAAGAACGGCACGGGTTACGGACGTGTCAAGAGTAACCAGATTGTGTACTACCAGCCTCGTGGTGACAAGACGGAGAAGATCTACGCCTTGCCTCCAGGTTTGAAGATGGTCGCTGGTGACGTCACGCTCAAGGCGTACAACGAGACCGACATCAAGCAGCGTGCCGTCACGTGGGTGTGCCTCAACTTCGCCAACCCACAGAAGGAAGGTCCAATCATTCCTGACGGTGTCCACTGCCCTGACGGTCTCCGTGGTCAGGTCAACTTCCCAATGTGCTGGGATGGTAAGAACCTCGACTCGGAGGACCACAAGAGCCACATGGCCTACGCCGAGGGACTTGACGGTGGCAAGTGCCCACCTTCGCACCCAAAGAAGGTCATCAAGGTGTTCTTCGAGATGTTCTACCACGTCAAGGAATGGGACAGTGAATGGGTCGGCGACAAGCACCCATTCACGCTCTCGAACGGCGACCGCACGGGTTACAGCTTCCACGGTGACTTCTTCGGTGGTTGGGACGAGGAGGTCTTGCAGCGCGCTACTGATGAGTGCCGTGACAAGAACTACTTCAACTCGGGTGAGTGCCCACCATTGGCCCCAACCTTCAGCGACAAGCCACCAGCTCAGCGCTGCACGCTCCAGCCGGAGATCAAGGAAGAAGTGGACTCGGTCAAGGAATTGCCTGGCATGAACATGCCAATGCCTTTGCCATCGGCTGGTCCAGCCCCTGCCCCTGGCACCTCGGTTGCGCCTTCGGCCGCCCCAACGACCGCTCCTGGCACGTCGGTTGCTCCTTCGACCGCTCCGTCGGCTGCTCCTGGCACGTCGGCTGCTCCATCGAAGGCCCCAACCAACCCTTCGTCGGCTCCTGGCACCAAGCCCCCAAAGCCATCGCGCCCCCGCCACACTCGTAGCCCAAAGCCAACGACCCCAGCTCCTTCCAAGGAAGTCGGTGGTGATGCTGATGGCGACTACGACGAGGACGATGACAGCGAGGTCGGCAACGACGCCTCCGCCTCGCCATCGACCTTGCCATCCAAGTGCAAGGCCAAGACCAACTAAGTCGGTCGGCTTCTTGTCTAGTGTAGGCATTTTGAAATGCATGTAGAGTCACGTGTACTTGTCGTTCCGACCCGCTTAATCTAAATGGAACATGTTTCACCAACAATACTCTTTGCTTTTGAATACAGAGTCTCGTACTTCGTTCAGATTTCTCCCTCAAGAAAGTACCAGTCGAGCGTTGTCCTCCCGAGGACCCAGTCTCCGTCACGGAGACCCTCGTGCATTACTTCTCGATCGCAGCACCATCTAGGAGTCGAGCGAGCGCTTCATGCAACAGATTGCCTTCGCCAAAGTCGTGGCGCATCACCGCATCTCTCAGTCGCTCATGGGTGTCTTCTTCGCCTTGTCATGTCATGTCATGGTGAGTCGAGTTCCTCCGAAGGAGACAGTCAAAGTGGACCACATGTATGTATTCGCTAACCAAGTACATTCTTGCCGCAACCTTTCACTTTCGAGCATTCAAATACTGATACAAATGAGCAATCTTGCCTCTGAACGTCCCAGGTTTCTTGGATTTGTTCCTCCGTCTCGCGACCTCCTCTGATAAGGACACTCACAGTCTGATCGTGCAATCGATTGAGCGAATTGCTTGGCTGAGCTAGCTGGAGAACGATGCAGTAGATGCAATGGACCCAACCCTGAGGTGGTACTCGTGAACCCATCGAGGGATGAGACTGTCCAACGCTAGTCGAAGATCGTGTGACACATAACTCGCATGTGAGGGTCACAAGTCGGACGAAAAACGCTGTACGTTTGTCTGTTCGCGTGCCTTTCGCGTTGACAAGCCTACGTTTCCAAGTGTTGCGTTTCCCGCAATGGATATACGGAGAGGAGTTGAGTGAGCTGTTCACTCCAATCACCAACGGATTTCTTCATTCGCGAATTCTCCCTCTCCCTCCTAAGCATGGCCTCATTTGACGGAAAAGTTCTCTATACTGGTACTACCGGCTCCCTCTTCTCTAATCGCCACTCATATTGACCGATCTTGTCTGGTTCCTTTACAGTTTACCGCATCGATGGCGTGCCAGAGTTTGTGACTGAGCCCGGACGCAACGTCGCGTCTCAAGCCGAGTACTGCGTGGCCATCACCATTGGCAGCACGACCAAGATGACGCCGTACGGTCCGTCAATGTCTCTCGCCGAGCCGCTCGAGTTGTAAGTTGTTTCTACGAGGGAGCTTTGAACAAGGCAGATCTAACTGATTTGCCATCTGTTACAGTGAACTCGAAGGCATGCTTGGAGGCTCCCGCGTGTTGGTCGAAGTCATGCGACGTGGGGACACGGAACGCAACCTCGCGTCCAAAGCACACGCGTTAAAGTGGTTTGAGAGCCGGCGGACCCGGCGTTTCAGCCAGAACGTCATAGTGATGACGCTCCCCAGGGGCATCCGCGTGCATCTGAGCTGCAAATGGAAGCTCAAAGGAGGAAACTTCCGGTCGCTTGTCTACGGTCTCACTACTGCATAGTAAGCCCAAGCCACCGCTTTCGAGCTGTGAAGTCCAGGCACTGGACTCCGAATGACGTCTTCCAAGCAGAAGCTGGCTCTAGTCCCACGCAGTGGCGTTTTATTAGTACTTTGATACACAATAACCTGGACTGAATGGATTGCTGTCGTGACAGATACACCAGCTTGTGTACTGCACGATATCAGAACCAACGCTCAACTCTAAAATTCTTCACTTCGTCCATTATTATTATAGGCACTAACGGACTGACAACGGTGGAGAGTTTGCTTCTTTCGAGAGAAGGATCTCAAGGGGATGCTTCCATTCATGATCCTAATGATATGTGACATGAACGGAACACCGCCAAGATTTGACGGATTCTGTCGTCTAGTAGCACGTGTGCTTCGATGCATGATCGATAAACTTCACCTAACAAGCACTGATGATGATGAAGGAAGCACTTCGTTGATGCATCGAAGCAGCGCCTGCGTGTCGGACGTGCTGTAGCCCTCGGCGCCGGGCACTCGACCTCCTCGTCGTGTGGCCATGGTCGTTGTCTAACAAGCACTGAGTTGGCGATGAGAATTGGTTTGGACGACTCCGTTTCATGGCGCAGGTTCGTGCACCTGACGTGCTGATAACTAGGCAGCCAAGTGTACTTCATCATACTACAGTTCGCTTGCGTATGTTCTCATGCACGAGTGGGAGCAGCCGGGAAGCAATGAGTTTCGAAATTTTCAAGTCACGACGATGGGCAATTCATTCCAAACGTTCTCACTTATCAAATCTCCACGATCTTCGCACGTCCCGAGCAATATGATGATCTACGGCGAGCACAGCTTCACAAGTAAGTGGGTTTTGAGCATTGCTTGGCCTCTAGAGAGTGGCTAATCTTGGGTGGGATGGAATCAGTCTATCGCATCGACGGTGCACCGAGTGTTTCTGTCCAGCCTGGACGCAACGTTGCGACTGAGAGTGAGTACGCGGTGGCCATAACGATCGCGGGTGTGGCGCAAAGCACACCATTTGGGTCACCCCTCTCCATCCTGCAAACTCTGAAGTAGTACGTGCTCCCTGAATCAGTCGAGCTGAAGAGGACTGAACGACCTCGTAACTCGCTATATCGGAAACAGTAAACTAGTCGGGATTGCAAGCGATTCGACCGTGTTAATCGAAGTCATGCGTCTTGGTGACACGGATGGCAGTATCGCGGCGAAGGCCGTTCCGTTGGAGTGGTTCAAAAGCAGGCGATCATCATTCATCAGGAGAAAAGTGATCGTGCTGGAGTTTCCCAAAGGTATTCGCGTGCATCTAACGTGCAAAGGACTATTCGAAAACCCTACGTTGACCGTCAGTAGTATTCGTGCGGGGCGGTGTCACATGGTTGAATCTCGAGTTGAGATTCCAAACACCTCGGCATGTACGTCCTCACTTTTCACGGTGATATTTACTTGCCGAGCATGAACGAGGTCGAGTGGAAGAGTGTAAATCAGTTGAAATACAGAGTAAAGTGTACGTGCTCCAGCTCATACTTCAGTATAAATTTCACAATACCCCAAAATCGTCCGCGGGAGTATTGCATTTGATTCCATGATGAAGTTACTTGATACGGTTTATTTATGTAAATACTCCTACAGCTCATTTGGACTAGCTAATCACGAACCAATTGCATATGTAACGGAGCGGTAGTCGCCGATCTCTGCGAGCTTCCACTTGCAAATCAGATGCACTCGGATACCCTTGGGGAGCTCCAGTATGATCATCTTCTTCTTAAACAATCGTGTCCGCCTGCTCTGGAACCACTTCAATGCATGCGCTTTAGAGGCAACATTGCGCTCGGCATCACCACGTCGCATGACTTCAACCAGAACGCGCGCATCGCCCTGAGTATCGGCGAGTGTACTACAGAGAGCCTCCTGTTAGCTATGAGAAACGAGGCCAGATTCATTGTTGCATCAACGTACAACTCGAGTGGCTCGGCAAGAGAAGCTGATGGACCAAACGGCGTCGTCTTGGTCGTGCTGCCGATAGTGATGGCCACGCAGTACTCGGCAGGCGACGCCACGTTGCGTCCGGGCTCCTGGACGAGCTCTGGAACGCCGTCGATGCGATAAACTAAGCCGGAATGCACATGATTACAGGCAAGCCCCGGTGATTCCGGCTTTTGAGTCTCTGGTACCTGTGTATATGATCTTGCCGTCGAAGTTGGGCATCACTTGTGTTGGAAGGAGAGAATTTGCGAATGAAGTAACAAGTCTAGTCGATCTCTTGATTAACTTGAGCTGTCTCCATATCTCTTTTTCTGCCCATCTTCTGACAACGTTCAAATTTTTGGAAAGTGATAGGGCAATTGATTAATTATTTCAAGATTCGCACCGTCGTGTCCAACGCGGACGGCTGGCTCATTTGACAGTAGATTCTGCTATACCATAGACATGTCAGCGTTTGTTGAGAGGTGGTCCTGTCGCGAGCCTGAACGTGCGACAGGGCTATCTTTCCCACAGTCAGCATTGCTTATTAGTCAAGGACTATTATACAGGTCGACCGTGCTGAAGAGAATCAAGCGCTCCTATAACCGGGGTCTCGCACCTTCGTAGATGGCTGAGTACAACGATGGCATCTCATTTAAGACAAGCTGTCATCTCCGAGCCGTCTGCAGGAACATTTGGACGCATCTGGTGAAGTCAGTCAGCTCCAAATTTCAACAAAACGCGAACAAAGTGCAAATGTCCTACTATTTCAATCTTCATATCAGTTGATTTAGCTCAAGCTAGGTAAATTTTAGTGACAACATCCAATAAAATAGAGTGGTAAACTGAATTTGACCAATCACCAATGAAGGCTCCCGGAATAATGGGTAAAAGAGATATCGAACGCCTTCAACTTCGCCCGCTCATTCCTGAAAACACCCAGCTCAACTCAAGCGATGACTCTCGTCTATGGCAAAGTCACCTTCTCAGTATACCGGATCGACGGCGTCCCAGATCTCGTCCTCGACCCAGGACGCCATGTCGCCACACATAGTGAGTACCGAGTTGCCATCAACAGTAGCCGGGATCACCAAGATGACGGAGTTCGGCCCAGCCGCCTCCATTATCGAGCCTCTCGAATTGTACGTAAACTGATGTACCATTTCGTAAGTTGGATGCCAGGGCGCTCATATTTGTTTGCGACACACAGTGAACTGGTTGATGTATCGAACAGTTCACAGTTGCATGTCGAGGTCCTGCGAAAAGGAGACCTCGAGCGCAACTTCGCATCAAAGGGCTACCCGCTCACCTGGTTCGAGGACCAGCGCGCAGCGATGTTTCACAAGAACGTGATCGCCATGGATCTCCCCAAAGGAATTTGTGTGCACTTGAACTGCAAATGGAAGCTCTCGCAAGTCCCTATAAGGTCGAAGATTGTAGTATAAAATATTCAAAACGAAGGCAATACACCAATAACATTCTGAACTATCGTATAATGGAAAGTCGAGCGCACAGACGGTGCCACGAAACATCTCGGGCATATCAAGGTGTGTAATATCTCGGAACAGATTTGGCTAGTGTGCTCTATGTTCCTCAATGCACTCATGTAACTTGCCACGAAACGTCGCGACACACTCGCGCCACATGACTGGAAAGCCTCTCGTTAGCACAGTCAGCCCCACTGCTCTCATGTTGCTTTTCGCGTTCTATCGGCCACCTAGAAACCGATACTATCGACTACTCAGTACTTCATCGCCCACGTCGTCATCATGGGATCCAGCACAATCTACGACATGCTCGGGCTCATTGGTTCATTCATCATCGCAGCTTCACTCGTCCCTCAGGTCTTGAAGGCATACCGCACCAAGAGCGCTGACGACATCAGCTACTCGTTCGTCGCTCTCTATATCGTAGGACTGGCTTTGATCGAAGCTTACGTTTCGGCTACGGTCTCTGACCGATCTACATTCCCGTGGCTCTTGAGCTTATGGGTCACTGCATCCTGTGCTTCCTCAAACTACGTTACGATGGTCCACTGTCTTCCTCTCGTGCCGACAGCTCAGTCAGCGACCCAACGACGCCAGTGGACGAATATCGTGGCACACCCGATGACGACTTTGCGTAGGTACACCCGTTATCTACGCTTCAATAAGGAGAATCCGTGTATCCCTCGTTATTTTGCGTAATTTAGTTAAAAACGGAACAGTTGGATTGTCGTATTTTGGGTCGTTGGCGTTAATTTGGGTCCACCCGACAGCGTTTGGCAGCCAGGAACACCGACCGACCTCATCCGAGTGTTGAAAGGAGACCAAGCCAAAGGGAGTCGAGCGTTGTCTTGCGTATCGCCACCATGCCGCCAAAGTCCAAGCCACAGGCCTCGAAGAAGGCGGAGCAGAAGCGCAAGGAGCAGATCTTGGAGGACAAGACCTTCGGCCTCAAGAACAAGAACAAGAGCTCCAAGGTGCAAAAGTATGTGGCCGAGGTGACCAACCAGGTCAAGGGCTCCAAGTCGCGCGCCGACCGCCTGAAGGAGGAGGAGCAGAAGAAGAAGAAGACTGCCAAGGAACAGGCGGACGCACTCAAGAGTCTGTTTGCCGCCGCCATCACGCAGCCAAAGGTGAGGGGGACGTCGTGCGAGGCGAAAGTTCTAGAACAGGTGACAAAATTGACGGCCGTAATACGTGGTAGGTGCCGCCTGGAGTCGATCCCAAGTCGATTCTCTGTGAGTTCTTCAAGCAGGGCGTGTGTACCAAGGTAACTACGCGGTTTTGATGGAGAGTGTACCCACGGAATAACACGGACGACTGGGTGGACGTGTAGGGTGCTCGATGCAAGTTCTCGCACGACCTCAACGTCGGCAAGAAGGCCGCCAAGATCGATTTGTACTCGGATAACCGTGAAGACAAGTCTAAGGGTAAGTGGTAGTTTAACGAGGGGATATGGTGATGGTACTCACGTGGGTTGAACCGGTAGATTTGATGGAGAGCTGGGATCAGAGCAAGCTTGAACAGGTCGTGGCACAGAAGCACGGTCAGAAGGTGGCCACCACCACGGATATTGTACGTTACCTTTTCGTTTGAATGCTGTACACCTTTTCGAATGGCTCACCGTGACTCTCTTGTGTTGACCAGGTGTGCAAGCATTTCTTGGATGCGATCGAAAAGTCGCTCTACGGTTGGTTCTGGGTGTGTCCAAACGGCGGTACGTCGTGTAAGTACCGTCACGCGTTGCCACCGGGCTACGTCTTCAAGTCCAAGAAGGAGCGTGAGGCTGAGAAGGAGAAGAAGGTGGACGAGATCTCGATCGAGGAAATCATCGAGGAGCAGCGCGCCAAGCTTGGTCCACACGGTGGTACCCCTGTCACGGCTGAGACCTTGGCTGCGTACAAGAAGGAGAAGATGGAGAAGAAGCGCGTGGAAGAGGAGAAGAAGCGAAAAGAGGAAGCGAAGAAGGCTGGAGGACGCGGACCAAGTACGTTTCGCCTGATCTTCCGACAGATGGTAGAGTGCTGGATACTGATGCTTTTTGTCTTGTAGTGAGTGGTCGTGCCCTGTTCACTTACGATCCTACCTTGTTCCGTGATGACGCGGATGCCGACGACGACGAATACTCGGTGCACTCCCTCAATGAGGAAGACGACGACGACGAAGAGAAGCCTTCCGTGGACCAGGCTGCTGCGGTCCTGGACAAGAGCCTTTACTTGCAGGACGCAGACGATCTTGACTCCCTCAAGGAGTAAATCTCCGACGTGTGAACAAATATGCGCTGGCACAGTCCAGTGCTGTGGGAATATAGAACGTAAATTGCGCCTGTGCCGTTACTGTCAGCGAGTGCATCACTCGGGCATCGTCATCTCTGTATCCATCTCCTGTGATTCCGCCACGTTTCCTTCTAGTTCCACTGGATTCTCGTCTTGACCAAAGGCAAAGAGCGTGTTGCCAGCAAGTTCAAGTCGCTGGACCATCCCTTGGCATCGCTATCAAGCCATCAAAACCGTCACAAAACCGCATCATCCAACTCCCATCAGCACGCTTTCTACGCACCGCGTTCTGCTCCTGATGCAACTCGTCCAACTCTGCTTGGATGCGCTCGCCTTCCGCCTCGTTCTCTCTGTGTTTCTCTCAGTCAGACGCAAGTTCTACCGCCTCATCTCCTCGTGCATACCGAAAACTCGTCACAAACTGCGTCGCCACCTCCGTCAGCTGGATATCAGGATCACCGCCACGACACTCGTGAATACGCTGGGATATCGCTCTTCCTTCCATAAAGCAACACATTCGCGCACCTGTGCAAGAAGCTGGTCCAGAGAGTAGTCGGGTGTACCCATCGCTTCTGACATATCCACGTGGCCAACTTCTCCCGCAGTCGCCGGGGGCGTCGTGGGCTCTTCTTCCTCCATTTCGACGCCCTCCGGAGGCATTTCCAGAGCCTCCTGACCCATATACACGTCGTCTTCCTGCGTCATCTCCATCTTCGTTGCTCTTCCGGACTTCTGGACTTTGCGCGCGGATTGCGTCCGGAACCGACTTCAACATGGCCATTGGATCAGAATCCATCCAGAGGACTCAGTTTCTGAGTCTGAGTAGCAACTGCACCGTGACGTGGATCCAGTCACAGCGATGGGCGAAATGGAGCTGGATGGATGGAAGTCGGTGATGTGTGTAGAGGCTCTGGGTGCGATTCAGCGATGGCGGATGGCGTTGTCGCGTCCGCATTGATCGACTCTCTCGGTCCGGCGCTTGTGCGGTCGTCATGCCTTCTGTGGACGTCGAACTCCGTGACGACGATGTCGATCCGTTCATGGTCACGACGCTCCCGCGGTTGACGCTGACACGTCCCACTGCGCTCGATGTAGTGCCTGGCGTGCCCGTCGCTCGCGGCCTGGAGAAGAAGAACGAGTTCTGTCATCCCATGCAGCGTCTGCAGCTGCGCATGCATCACCCGCGACGTCGAGTCCATCGAGCAGTGAGGCAACCCACCGACTCATCCACCAAGTTCATGGAAGACACCACGGAGCACGCCAAGACAGCGTTCAAGACCACGACGCCTGTGGCCACGACGACGCCGAGAACCGACCCAGCGCAAGACGCTGGCTCCATGTACCCGACGATCCCCGAGTTGCCACGACGCATCCGATCCGCACGCAACCAACTGACCGACAGCGCACGCATGCGCCTCTCCATGGCTGGTCTGGAAGTGATCTCTCAAGGCTCAGCGGTCTCAAAGTCGCCTGCGGCCCGATACTCGAGCTTCCGTCCATCAGCGTCGCATCAAGGGACGCAGGTGACCATGCTCATCAATCCCAAGCGCATCGCTGACCAGATCAGCGTCATGGGCACCACGTCACAGACGATGGAGCGTCCGCCGTCTCCAAGGGAAGAGACGGAAGCAGTCGAAGTCGTTCATACGAGTCGCTCGCATATCGCCGGCGACGTCTTTGGTAGGCATCGCGATCTGCTGCTTAAGGGCGAGGACGAACAAGCGATGGCGGGGTACTATACGGCTCAACTTCGACATAAACCCGTGGCGTACACGCATCTCGAGTCGATTTTGTTCCCGCCTGCGCCGCCAAGCGTCATCTTCATAGAGTGTCCTTAGTGCTCATAAGTGAACTAGCTCAGCTCAAACTTTCAATACACTCTACTCATTACTCTCGAGTACGTTGAGTACGTGCGTCACTGCCTTCGTCTTGGTATTGCTCATCTTATAGACTTGTGCTTTTTGTATCTCGACTCGCCGTCTGAGTCGCCTTTGTGATCATTTCGACGCACTTGTCTTGGTACTCTGTCCGTTTCTCCGTCCACTCGATGCAAAAGCCCTCGTGTAGCCAAACTGTGCACCACGCGACTCGCCAACGGACCAAAGTACACGCCATAGTTGTCCTTGGTCACGAGGCCACACTGTGGAGGCAACGCAAAGTCCTCCACATGATGAGCCAGTGTGATGAAAACAAACACATCCTCGCCAACGACCACACCAGGCTTCGCACACTCGGTCTCGTACTCGGTCTTCGTCAGGGTAGGACCCATGTGCCATCGAATTACCTCCTTGCACTCCACCATTCCACTGTAATCACCCAGTTGGATGCGTGTCACTAGTTGCCGTTCATTCGTCTGGACAGTGATGGTGTCCGTCTTTGAATCGTCCTCCATGGACGCCTCCACGGACGCCTCCACATCACGCACCTTCGTCTCGTAGACATTGGCGAGATCCATCTCGTCGAAACCCGCGCCAGTGTGAAACATTGACAAGATGACGCGCTTGTCGTGGAACACGAGCGACTTGAGTCGACGGTGGAACACCATGAGGTCCTCAAAGCTGACGCTATCGCGCACGACACGATGCAGAGAGTCACAAAAGCTCGAGTCCACTTTCCATATCGCAGCCAAGTGCTGCACGAGCCGATGAAGCAACACAAATGCACACTGAAGCCGATTGTCAGTCTTCATTCGGAAAAAGCCGAGTGCTTGAAGGGCGCTCGATCGATCGATTTCGCATAATTGATACTCGTTGCAAGCGAGGATTCGCATGAGCACCCCCTGACACTCGACCACCTCTTGTAGCAACGCCGACGAGAGAGCCACACTGCACAGAGGCTCCAACGCAGCATCAACCTCTTCCATCAAACCCACACGGGGCCCAGATTCTCCGCTCGATCGTCTTTGTGACGACACAAGACCTCCGCAACCATCTCCAGAGCACGTCCATACCCGCCCATATCGTCGATCAACTGTCTCGCGATGGTCTTGTGTGGCAAAGAGAGGCGATGTCCGTCGATTGCTGGCGGGAAAAGGTACTCGCGCGGCTGTCCTGCCGACTCCAACCTTTTGTTGAGATGTCCGTGCGATGTGGCAGCACACGCACACACGGAAAATGACTCCGTGTCGTTCATCAGGTCGCGTAGTCCCTTAAGGATGGATCCCAACGCCGGCCCTTCCGGAACATTGTCGAGGCCGTCAACACACAATATCATCGAGACATCTCGTCCTTTGACCTGCTTCCAATCACTCAATATCATTGGGATCTTCAAAGCGGTACGGAACGAATCCGCATGATACGACGCCAACATGTGTGCAACAAAGTCTTCCCACGACGGATTGCCCTTCGCCATCTGATACAGCACACGGAAAATGAGTTCCAACTCGGGATGGTGGGATGGATGAGCTTCCCATCGACCATCGCCGTGTCGCCACCAAAGTCGACCTTGAATACCAACGCTTGGTTAATCCGATCGATCAGATTTTGTCGACCCGAGTCCTTCACTGCGTGTGCCAATAACTTGGGCATCTCGTCGAGCATCCGTGACTTGCCGCTGCCGGGTCCACCTGCGATCAAAGGCAGAGTGTGCCAATACTTGTCACTCGATTCAACTCGCCAGGCGTCATAGTGCTTCACTAGGAGTCTGGAAAGAGTCTTTGTGAGGGTGGAATCGACTTGGTACGGCCATTTCCGGCCTGGCGCTTCACATAATCGCTTGGGCTCGTTCCATTCGAGCTCATCCAGTAGCTTGTTCCTCCGCTCTTCACGTACGATCTTCGGTTTCCGCATTCGCGGGTCGCGTGAGGCGACAACCCACTCCGCTGGGTCGGTGATCTGCACCACAAACGCTTCTTCTGGAGTCAATCCAAGGCTGCCGAGACGAGTTCCACCGTACAGAGGAGATGTATCGGGGTCTTGAAACGAGGCGCGGTTGAGGTGGACCCTGAGCCGGCACTCAACTGTTTCCTCCAACAGGTCGAGACGCCGCTTTCGCACGGCTCGACGGAGCGATGCAATAAAGTCTGCTTCCACTGGTACGCAGTCATCCGTTGTCAACACCTTGCCATGTTCATCCGCCACGGCGAACCACCTCAACGTCGTCATCGCAATGGACCAAAACGAGAAATGGCAACCAGGTTGCTAGGCCAGCCCTTCGATCACAATGGTCTCTCGCGCTCGGTGTCTCGCGTTCCAAGTCTCTCGAACGAGCCTTCATTCATCAAGGACATCAACGGCTAGGATGGTGTCGAGACTTTAACTCTGCGCATTGCCCAAGCGAAGGCTGTCGACAGCTCGGAGGAAGTCCTCATAGTCGCGTCGCATCAGCTGACGACTAGAGAAGGACACAGGGGCTTTGGTCCCTTGCGCATGTAGACTCCATCTCGTCATGTGGTGAGGTGAGCTCTTCGAGGCCAGGTGAACGAAGGTGGGTTGAAGGTAACCGCGTGTCATTTGGGCAAAGTTGCCGTTGCCCACGAGATGGAGAGGGATGGAGACACGTCGGCGGCGTGTGTAGATGCTCAGAGAAGAATTCAGCGACTGCGAACGGCACCATCGTCTTCGCCTTGATGAAATCTATGGAAATGGAGCTTGTGCGGTCGTCAGGAGGTCTGTGGACGGCGTTAGACTAGCATCACTCAAACTCTGATTGAGAGAAGACGACATGGTCTTCTCAGCGAAAGGACGGCACTGGAGTCATGGACGCGTTGCTTGACCATCTCCAATGGCATGAGCCGACACTGCTCTGCCAGAGCGCAGGACACACGTGGCCGTATCAAGGCGCATCCAACGTGGCGACGCTGGTGAACGAGCCGCTTGATGCGCATTACACGGCGTGGAGCGACGGCCAAGGGGATACGCAGCTGCTTCTCGTGGTCGGTGGATCTGGTACAGGCAAGTCGCGGCTGCTGGACGAAATGACGACCGTCGTACGTCGAGTTGCGGAGGAATCCGCACACGACGGACTCAAAAGCGCACGGACAGAGTCATGTGTATTGCTTCCACGTAGCCCTGCGGAACAGCACTGGCTGCTTGCTGGTGCCCAGCAATCCTGAGTTTGAGATCAGCTGCCGCATGCTCTACCAGCTCACGAAGGTCCGCGAGCCGTGGGTGACGTTCTCGACTCGTATCTGCGTCCTTTATCCCAGGCTTTGTATCGAAGATGTGGTGACGCTCTTGGCCAAGACGGAGAAGTTGAACAAGATCCAGGATATGACGGTCATTCTGTGCATTGACAGCTTCCAGCGACTCGACAGCAACTTGCAACGAGTGACAGCGGCGCTTTGCTCGTTCGTGAGCTCGTCCAGGGCGTTCCCAGTGGTTATCTGCGCGTCATCTACCGCTGCTCCGATTGAGCAAGCCCTCGCTTCGGCTCGTCAAAAGCACGTGATGCTTTTCCCGCCCAAGTTGTGTGGCGAGCAAGTCCTAACGCCGAGTGCTAGACTTGGGAGGCAGTTGGTGGATGATATGGATGGACATGGTCGAGCTCTCGAGGCTCTGGACGTCGCACTGCACGACTCGGAGACGGAATCGACGACATCGAGCCCAGTATCGTTGTTCACGAAGTGAATCACCAGTTGAGCTCGTGTTATGGACCATTATTGATCCACGAGGCGTTCAGTGACCCTGAGCACTGCAGAGAAGTGGTGGCTGCCGTCCTATCCCGTCGTCGCTTCATGTTTCCGACCGATCGGATCGGTCGAATGACTGTGGACGAGCTGCAAAGCCTTGCGCTGTTCCGTTGGACTCGCGAAGGACATGTCGAGGCTGCATTTTTCGCATTCCAGTTTGTCATACAGCGAATTCCTCGTTGGAATTCGCCGTTGCACCCGTTCCCGGAGGATTTTTCTCGATTCATTTGGTGTTGGCAGGAATTCAAAGTCATTCTAGCGCTATTCCGTCGTGTCCAGTCAATCGCTTATGGAGAAACAACGAGCTTTTTGCGGGATACGCCGATCTTCACAGATCCGCTCACTTGTTTTGCCGACTTTGAGGCATATTTTGGCCCATTTGCCAGTCTTGCATATCGAAGTCTTCACGAGCCACCAAATATCAACTCAGCATAGTACCAGGTGTTGCGATGGATCGACGGAAATGGTGATGCAACGGCAAAGGCAGTTAGATTCAGAGTCTTTCCAGTCTGCACGAAGTTGTGGAACGTCTAGGAGGAGACAGCAAAGCGAGCGACGCTCTGTTTGCGATGCACTGCGAAGGATCCCCACAGCAGGAACGCAGGAGGATTGATCGCATGTGACGTACGCTTTTGCATGGAACGCGTTGGTACAATCGATGGAACGACTACCGAGACAATAAATTGAATGAATGACACAAGAACACCGACAACCATACGACCTGTACGAGCTTTATTGCTCCAGACTCAGCTCCACGAGACTCGCCAACGGGCCAAAGTAATCGCCAAACATGTCACCCGTCACGAGGCCGCAGCAAGGAGGCAGATCAAACTCTTCACTCACTCGAGCCGTCGTGACCAGCACGAACACATCCGAGTCCACGACCACATTCGCCTTCTTCAGCTCCGCTGTGTATAAAGCCTCGTCTAGTATCTCATCTGGAGGACCCACGTGCCATCGAATCACATCTTTCGAAGGCTCGCCGTTGTTATGATATCCCACCACCAGCTCCTTTGAGGACGAATCCACCACTATCGCATCCAGTGTACCACCACCACTGTTCGACTTATTCATTGCCACCACCTTACGCATCTTCGCATCATAAACGGACACCGAGTCGATGCGTTCCATTCCAGTTCCAGCGTGGAAAATGGACAACAACACTCGCTTGTTGCGATACACGAGGGTCTTGAGCTGGAGATGGAACACCATGAGCTCGTCAAAATCATACGAAGCTCGCTCAATACGAGCAAGAGACTCCTCAAACTCACCATCGTCCCCCAACAGACGAGCAAGTTGCCCTAACAGCTTGGAGAACACGAGGAACGCGCATCCGAGACGCTTCTTTGCATTGTTTCCATCCAATCGAAAGAATCCGAGTCGTCGGAGGTCCTCAAAGTGATACGTGTCAGCGATGTAGAAGCCACGACACGAGAGGATATCGATGAGCACGCCTTGACACGCGTCCACGTCCAGGAAGAAGCGCGAGGCGAACAGGTCGGCCAGAAGAGGTTGAAGTGCATTGTCCACCGCTTCCACCAAGGCCTTGGCATCCGTCTTCTGGTCTCGATGGCGATGTAAGACGTCTTGTAGCAGTTCTAATGCTCGACCGTGTCCTCCCATTGCGCCAACGAGTAGTTTCTCCAGTCGTGTACGTGGCTTGAGGATACTAAAGCCGTCAACTGGTGGTGGGGTCAAACATCTGGAGGAAGGGCTACATGAAACGCCTGGTACGTTTCATGTAGCCCTTCCTCCAGATGTCGCTCCGATACATCCGTACAGACGCACAAGACGAATGGTCCGCGCGCGTTCTGAAAGTCGCATATTTCTCCCATGATAGCTTCCATCGGCTTGCTCTTGAGGTCGGGGACGTGTTCGAGACCGTCGATGCACAGTATCACTGTCATATCGTCCACGTTCTTCTTTTCCAGCTCCGCAAGGATACTTATCACTCCGTAGAGGACGCGAAAAGGAAACGCACGTGCCTATCGAAGCTTCTTGGAGAACCCGAACATAAACACAGCAACTCGAAACGAATTGCGACGAGTTCCAGGCGTGGGTGTTGAAATCTGCAACGTCATTCTTGAAGAGAGGGGTTTACGTCCGTTTATAAGTCTTCGCGATGCGGTGGATCGAATCAACGAGAACTTTAGGAGGAAAGGCAGGAAATTTCGCATGGTGCACAAGGTGGTAACAAGGTCATTTTATTGTGAGACCATTGCACCCTGAGATCAAGGTGGTCAAGTACCAGACCATTGCTCCAGGATATGTTCCGGGCGAGCGCTGCAGGGGACAAAGTGTACGACCACGCTAACACAGAGATTTTAAGATTGTCGAGCCGAGAATCAGAGAAGAGAATTGCGAACGTCTCCTGCATATTCGTGACACTACTATTACACTCATGGCGTCCAAATCTGCGTACACACGCCCATTGGATCGTAGCCTTCACGGTCTGCATAAACTCTGAACTCGCCAGGATCTCGATCGACAAATCTCCATGCATATTTCTTATGCACCTGGATCTGGAACATACCAGCGTAGTCGGACATCAACGTCACGGTATCTTCTGCTACAACCACTTTGCCGCCAGCTGAAACCATCTGCAAACACACACCGCGGGATCTTGGGGGATATCCTTGGGCATCATACGTGAAAATAGCGTCGAGAAAGGGATCCACTTCACCACGTTTCTCTCTAGTCTGCCAACATCAACCAAGAAGTCTCTCAAAGAAATGCAATTGTAAAACTGTTCAACGTCCAAACCCAGGTCGACGGTTATCCCTTGAAGATCAACGATTTTAGTTGACGGCTTATTAACACCACAAGCTCCTCAAAACGCAAGGAAGCCGATCGAGAGACCTCGCAAGTAGTCGAAAAAACACGACAAAAGCATACCTTCGCTAGCTCGGAAACGCCTTGATACGGCCAGTCTTTGCCAGGGCCTTCACAGAGACGTGTGACGTGTTGACTCTTTCCATTCCAGCGTGCTCAGTAGCATCTCCATCTCATCAAACTTGATAGAGCTTGACTGGGGTGGTGAGGCCACATTGAGAGGGGTCTCAGGCGTCACTCCGCGGTTTCCGTGTGGATCCGATGAACGCATCAGTGTAAATCGCTCGGCTTGCAATAATAGTGGAATGGATTCAAGATGCCTTCACGACTTGATGGAGACCTCGTGGGACTTCAACGGCCTCACGCCGCGTTGCAACGCGCGCTGAAGCCAAAGCCATCAAGGAAATACCCAGGACGGCTTGTAGCGTACCCTTCTAAGGTTACAGTGTATCCACTTTGATAATGTCGCGTGAAGGTCGCTTGAAGGTACCCATCCTCGCCAAGTCCACCGCAACCTGGGGTAGCTCCTCGTCATGACGCCGTCGCCGTTGGTCTCCACGGCGTTATTAGCACTCATCTGCGCACTGAGCGTGCTCGTGCGGCTCTTTCCAGTCGTGCTCTGGGGCAGCGTCATCCACGAGTACGATCCGCACTTTAACTACCGCGTCACCAAGTTCCTGCACGCCGAGGGCGCGTACGAGCTCCGCAACTGGTTCGATGACCGCGCATGGTATCCGCTCGGGCGCTCCGTGGGCGAGACTGTGTACCCTGGCTTGATGCTGGCAGCGGCTGGATTGCATTGGGTCATGGAGACGGTCTTCCGCTTGCCCGTCCAAGTCAAACACGCCTGTGTCTTCGTCGCGCCGGTCTTCGCCGCACTCTCGTGTCTCTCCATCTTTGCCTTGACCAAGGAAGTGACCAAGCGCACGACGACCGCGTTGATGGCGGCCATGCTATTGAGCATCTCGCCTGCGTACATCTCGCGCTCCACAGCAGGGTCCTTTGATAACGAGGGCGTGGCCATCTTCCTCCTCGTCGCGACGTTCTACGCGTGGTTGCGAGCCGTCCGCACAGGCTCCATGCTCTCTGCGGCGTCGGCAGCAGTGCTCTACTTTGCCATGGTCATCTCCTGGGGCGGCTACGTGTTCATCATCAACCTCATCCCGTTGCACACGCTCGCAGTTGTGGCGATGGGCTCGTACTCGTCGCGGATGTACATCGCGTACTCGACATTCTACCCGTTGGCGACGCTCATGGCTATGCAAGTGCCCTTCGTCGGCTTCAACGTGATCCTCAAGGCCGAAACTGCGGCGTCGCATCTCGTCTTCCTGGGGCTTCAAGGTACGATTCACTGTGTTTGAGCAAACTCACAACGACTCTGACCTTCCGTTCTTCCTAGTGTTCGCGTTGGAGCGTTGGCTGCGTGGTCAGCTCTCGAGTGAACAGCTCAACCGCGTCTTCTACAAGGCATGTGCCGCCGTTGGAGGCGTCTTTGCGTTGGGCGTGGTTGTGGCCATGGCAATGGGTAAGCTTCAATGGACTGGTCGTAGTCTCACGCTGCTCGACCCAACGTACGCGTCCAAGTACATCCCTATCATTGCGTCGGTCGGAGAGCACCAGCCGACGGCGTGGGGCACGTTCTACCTCTCGCTTGGTCCACTCATGGTTCTCGCACCGCTTGGCGTGTACTACAGCTACCAAGAACTGGACGAAGGGCACTTGTTCATGATCACGTACGCGGCGTTCGCGTACTACTTTGCCGGTGTCATGGTACGTCTCTTGCTCACGCTCGCGCCAGTCGCGTGTTTCTTCTCGGCTACTGGTGTCTCTGGAGTCATCGACAAGCTCTCGATCATGCTCCAAGTCAGCGAAGGAGACGACGGTGAGCCAGAAGAATCGGAGGCGACGCCTCCACCAGCCACACCAACTGTACCACCACCGCCATCCACTCCATCGTCCGGCAAATCTGCCAAGTTCAAGAAGACCAAGAACGCGGAGGCTCTCGCAGCGGCTCGCCTGGCTGAGGCCCAGGCCCGAACCGAGCAAGAGTATCAGGCAACTCTCAAGTACTGGTACGATCTATGGGACGCATTCGTCGCCAAGACCGAATTCGCACCTGCCTCCACCTGGGCACCTCCACGCTCGTTACCCGGTGGCATCAGCCTCATGCTCGTCGCCATGGTGGTACGTCCTCCTCACACGCCTTGCCAAATAGTACCATGCTCATCCTGTGTTTGCACGTGGTCTTTAGCTCTTGCTCATCATTCATGCGCGTCAAAGCGCCAACGTCGCGCGTAAGGCTTTCTCATCGACGTCCATGGTCATTGAGACATGGGATTCCACCACTCATCAACGTACCGTGCACGATGACTACCGTGAAGCGTACTACTGGCTTCGAATGAACACAGAGCCTGACGCGAAGATCCTGGGCTGGTGGGACTACGGGTACCAGCTCTCGTCGCTCGCAAACCGCACAGTGATTGTGGATAACAACACGTGGAACAACACACACATCGCGACAGTTGGACGTGTCCTTGGATCGAGTGAAGTGGCAGCGTTCCCGATCTTGAAGAGTCTCGACGTCGACTACGTGCTCATTCTCTTCGGTGGTTATGCGGGCATGCATGGTGACGATCTCGACAAATTGCCATGGTTCCTTCGCATCAGCCAGGGTGTGTTTCCAGACGCCGCGATCGAGTCCGAGTTCACTGTCAACGGGCGCTACATCCACGCCAAGGAAAACGCAACGCGCGCCATGACAGAGAGTCTGTTGTACAAGATGAGCTACTATGGCTTCTTCCCTGATGATGAAGTGAACACGACGCGTCCAGACTTGAACCGAAACGAAGACATTGACGCCCGTGGCATCGGCTTCTCGCATCTCGAAGAGGCCTTCACCTCAAACGCGTGGATTGTTCGCATCTACCGCGTGAAAAAGCAATAGATAGAAATCTAGTCTATTCCGTGTCCTTCTCCTCTGCCCTGTCATCGTCAGTCGTGTTGATCTGCTGTTGCTGGAAGAGCTGTGCCACGAGCGAACTCTCAGTCGCCTGACTTGGTGCTTTCTCTGGTCGGACACGAACAAAACGAGGAAACCGCAAGGCCAGACCTGTAGATCGTGTGCTGTGCTGCTTGCTGGCGTCAAGATAAGTGGATCCAGCCGTATAGGACGGTGAGAGCGTGAGCTGGGTCGCACGAATCTCCCAAACTTTGGCTGGACGAAACCAGACATCTGGGAGCTGGCCTGCCGCCATGGCTTTCTTCTTGCCGGTCGTCACCACATAATCTTCTGGGACTGTCTGATCGCCAGTGATCCATGGTGTGAGCTCTTCGCTGAGCTGCGTGAGCTGGGCGTCGCTGAATCCGCTGCCCACCTTGCCAATCGTCTCGTATTTCCCGGTATTCGCATCGTATGAAGCCAAAAGGAACGATCCGAAGACACCAACGCGACGGCCTTTACCATAAAATGCAGCGATCGGCACGAGATCAAGCGTATCAGGGAGAAACGTGCCGTTAGTATCAGCTGTTGACTTGGTATTCTCCGATGGCTCGTTCTCGTCACGAAGGTAGTCGTGCTTCAGCTTCATCCACGAAAAGGAGCGCGCGCCCGCACGGTACTCGGAGCTCTCGGCGAGCGTCTTGACCATCAATCCTTCGCATCCGGCCGCAACAGAAGCCTGAAGGAAGCTGCGTACGCGATCCGCTTGCCCATGTTCTTCCTCTGCGTTGCTTGACCATTCCAAGTCTAGGTACTCTACAAACGCAAGGAGCCCATCCGACGGTCGAAGGACGTCCTGAAGCTGAGTCCGTCGCTCTCGTAGCGTCTTGGGAACGCAGTTTTCTCCATCCAATGCGAGCAAGTCGAACGCAAAGAGACAAAAGTCGGTCGTGGTTTTGGTCTGCAAGACTTGGAACGGGAGAAATGCACCAGTGACACGATCCATCGCCACGACTTCACCCTCCAAAACGATTTCCTGAACGTCTTCGCGTAGTTGAGACGCGACAACGTTTAACAGAGACCCATACTTATCAGTTTGGTCCTCCATATTGCGACTGAAGACACATCCACATGCGATGGTTCCATCGGCCTCTCGCTTGAGATGAACCTGGACTCGTGCTCCGTCGTACTTGTATTCACAGGTAGCTGCTGTCGTGGTCTTTTGCAGTCGCTTGAGAGCTTCATTGACACTGGCAATCGGGTACGCCGACATGGTGAGTACTGGTACACCCACGCGTGGCTTGGCTGTCCGCAGCACTCGAGTGATGCGTTCGTCCAGAGCGTCCACATGACGAACGTCGTGAAGAAGCGATGCAAGGGCAGCGTAGTCAGGCTGTTGAGAGAACGCACGAGTTACAGCTTCCGTCCACTGCGTGGCCAACGGTGGACGAGCTCCGTTGTCTCCCAAGCCAGGCAGGAAAGCCTGAGCGAGCGCGGTGAGGATCGACTTTTCACCCATACCGATCCGCAACTGCTGGTGCTACGATCTCAAAGGTGTTAGTTGATAGCGTACACAATGACCCGAACCTGCCACTTACCGCCAAAAGCCGGACAATTGCCACCATTTCGTCGGCACTGGTGCATCGCTGAAGCAACGCAACGGCTCGGTCTTGCTTCCGCTGCAACGAGCCCTTGCCTTCCTCTTTCGCCATCGCCACGAGCTCTTTGTGCACATCTTTGATAGAGAGTGGCTCGCCGGCTGCGATCTGCAGGTCGTAGTCTTGTTGGAGCAACGGAATCACACGGCCATAGTCTGGAAGAGACGGAACCAACGTGTCCCAGGGCACGAGGACTGATTGTTCCGGTGGGAGAAGCCGCTGGAGCACCGGCGCGAAGCTTCGTGTACCGAATCGCAGCTCAACGCCCTCGTGAGGTGGCGCCAGCTGTAGGAAATGCGTGAGTATCTCTCGTAGAGTAGCGAAAGAAGGGCACAAGTCGTGATACCTTGGAGGCTGTAAGGAAAAGTGCGGCGGAAAGGGTGGACGGAGAGTCCACAAGCGTCCGGAGGTGGTCCGCAAGCAGCACAATCGACGCATCTCGCGAGCCTTTGACGTTCTATCCACCCCACAGTCAGTACATACAGACAGGGCCTCGTCGCAAGGCGGAAAGGACTCACTTCAATGGCCGCAAAGGTCGCTGCGAGCGCGCGGAAATCGGCTGTCTGCGCCGATGTACTGTACGAAAGACGGCGCGCCGCGTCTACCGAGACGTAGCGTACCCATGTGCGTTGCTTCGCTCTGCTGATGGCGTCTCTAGCGCCCTGGAAGACGCCATGCACGCCGCGCAATCCACGCCGCATCTTGATCACCAATGGCTGGTCTGATGTGGAAGTTTGTCCGACAATAACTATTGGGTCCGTGCAATAACTATTGCAATCCTTCCTTCCGAGACAATAGTTATTGGTCGCCGACCAACATGTTGGACTTCTGCGTTGGTTGCGTTGGTCCAACAAACTACAGGACGGTCTAACAACGCGTCCAGCAACCAACAATCGTAAGGTCTAAAGGCAAAAAGACGGATATTGGTTGTGTTTATCTGCTACGGTAACTTGTCCCCATACAACTGGCTCCGACCGAAGCGCTACGGTACTCTACACACCATACCAAATCCCATCGGTAGGCCAGGGCGGAGGCGTTTACGCGCTCTGGAGCTGGAGCTTGGCGTCGTTGAGCATGCGCACGACACTTGATGCGCTTGGACGCAGAGCCGGGTCGAACTGCAGACACGCGTTCGCGATCTTCTTGATAATCTCTGGACAGTCGGCGGCAAAGGTAGGACGGAGCTCACCCTTGGCGACCTTGATGACAATGGCCATGTCTGGCGCACCGCCACCGGCACCTGTTCGGCTCGTGCTCTTCTCCTCGAATGGGATCTCACGGGTGTCAAGTTCCGAAAGCACGACACCGAACGAGTAGACATCGGCCTGTTCACTGTAGTTGTCACCGAGCATGACTTCTGGGGCCGTCCAGCGGACAGTACCGACACCAGCAGTCAACGTCTCCTCGTACGTTCGGTCACGGCTGAGACCAAAGTCACTGAGCTTGGCAACCATCTGACCGTTCAGGAGCACGTTACGCGACTTGAGATCACGGTGGATAATCTTTGGGTTCAACGAGTGCATGAAGGCGAGGGCTTCGGCGACATCGACAGCGATCGAGATCTTCTCCTTCTTCCACGTCAGGTCGATCTTGCGGTTCTCCAACAACGTACGGACGTCACCGCCGTCCATGAACTCGGTCACGGCGCTCAAGTCCTTTCCGCTCGTCCACGTGCAACCAATGAAGCGAACAATCTTAGGGTGGGTCAAACGCGACATCGTGTCAATCTCACGGGCGAACGCCTGGGACTCGTCATCACCATCAATCATCTTCTTGACGGCGACTGGCTGACCGTGGTAGTGACCAAGCCAGACGACACCAAACGCACCCGTCGAAACCTTACGCGTGAGGAGAACCTCCGACTCATCAAGACGGTAGTTCACGAGTCCTGGGAAAAAGTGCTCGGTGTCGGCGGCCTTGGCCGGCGCGGGGCGTTCCTGTCGCTTTGGCGGCTGCACGGCCAGCGGCTTTGGTGGCTGTGGGTCGCGAATCGGGAGCATCGGTTCGTGGTTGTAATCATTGTGCGGGTTGTAGGCGCCGCCGTTCTGCGGCGTGAATCCCGGTGGCGTCTCGGGCACCGGGAGCTTGTTTTGGCGGCCGCGGCGGCAGCAGAAGAAGGCGACGACGGCGAGCAGCACGACGACGACCGCGACGATGGCGATGATGACTCCGGAGCTCATCTTGGTGGCTCACGTGAGGACGGCGAAATGGCGCGACGTAAGGTGTCTCTCGCCGACGCACTCACACTCTGCCGCCCTTGTGTGTCGGTCGGTCGTCTGTTGTAAGGACTCCAGCCACCAGCAGGTGATGGAACAGAGCCGGTGGGGGGTGAATCGCGGGCGGGTAGGGTTGTCGAGGGGTTCAGACCACGACAATAGTGTGTATCTCAGTACACATCGATTAACTACGAGGTACACAAGCGGATCATCTACTGAAAAAGAGGTGGAGTGGGAAACCCAGCTGGAACTGAGTCTCGTCTGAGTCGAGTTCGGCCAGGTTGACCTGTCGCCGCAATTGGCACCAGCGTTCCGCACATGACGTTGTGGCTTCTTCAAGTCGCCTGCACGCTCGTGTGGTGGTGGAGGTGTGACCCCCTTACGATGCCTCGCTATTCGTTTTTTCACCACGAAGAACCCAAACGCATTGGGTTGGCGAAGGCGCCTGTAGTGTACGCGTGTACCGTACACAACGTGATGAGATGGTGAGGCAAGCGACACCATTGCTGGGATTTGCGAGCATGGTGGTTTTCAGCCAATCAAAGGCTTCCGTTCTTAAATTAGCAAGCAGGGCTGGGGAAAGACACGCAGATTTTTTCCTAAAATTTTCCACTCCGATGCAAAACTCAAGTTTGACGAAACGATCCCAGTGTTCATCGCACATCCAAACAACCTTCGAAGGTACCCTCGACGTCCAAGGACATGTTGGTGGACTACTGAGTGCCGATATACGAAGCTGCCGTCGCCATCGACGAGCTAAACACCAGGTTTCTATCATCTGTCACACCACTGAGTCGAATACTTGTCCAACGTATGTGCTTTAATTTGCCGTAGAATTCCGTAAAAAAAAGGCAATGCCAATCTATGTCGGTTGAGTTGACCGACATGGTTCAAAACTCATGTGTTTTCGCTTCTACCTCCGCAAAGGAGTTTTCTAAGCGTCTTCCAAATCTTGGAATCTCGTTTCAACCGCAGCTTGGTCGCAACTTCATCATGATTCATGTATGGTCGACTATCGACGATTTTTCGCGCATATCGATCACCCACTCCATCGACTCGACAGAGTTCGTAATACGATGCCGTGTTGAGGTCCGGTATATCTAAGAAGCTTCGAAGCGCTCGGCTGAGCAACACACCGAAATACCTCTTGTGTTGATCTGCAGAAACGTAGCCACACCGTTCTGGAGTTGTCCATCCGACTTTGCTGTTGTAATGAGAAGAAAGACGTCAGTGCCCGGCGAGACAGCCTTATTCATCTCTTCGTCGTAACTCGCTTGCGTTTGCACGGCCATTGTCTCGCGAAACTTGCATGGAATAACTTCGTTCACTCGAACCACGCTGCCGCCAACCTCAAGCTGATCCGCATAAACACTTCTCCAGCTGGGGCGCTCACACCATTCACAATGATCGTATCGCAGTTGTCAAACCTTATCAAGCCGTGATGATTCGTATTGCAACTGTTCCCGCCAGAATCTGACTGAGTGTTGACTCGCGTGACGGACACAGCCACCTTCCGCCTACTGGATTCAATAATGGACGTATCCGCAACTGAACCAAAGAGAGCTTCATAATGGAACGTTGACAATGGGACTGCATGACCGCAGTACACTATTGACTTGATACGACGATAGAATGCAGTGAATGCCTCAAAACTCATCCAATCCGTCACTTTCGAAGTCACGTTATCGCTGAAGTTGTCGACCTCGTTGTTTACCCTTGGAAGTTGTCGCATGTGAGTCGGAACAACCCAATCGCTTGGAGTTCTCGCACCGTCATGACACCGACAGTGTCTGTTGTAGAATGATACTGGCGACCAGAGAGGACTGCGGCAATTATTTCTCGGCATTGATGAGAATCCATGAGCACAGAAACGCCCATCATAAGTCCATAACCAAGTTGGATCTTCAAGCACACATCCTCCACAACGCTGATTGGGTTGACTTCACTCAAGTCCTGGTAATTATCCAGTGCACTCTTCAGTAGCTCCAATGCCGACCGTGGCCACCCATATCGTCCACCAACTCTTTCTCGAATCTTGATTCTGGTTTCAACACTTTTCTGCCATCCAGAGACGGTGGTTGGAGAATCAACTTCTTTTGACTTGATGGGAAAAGGGCGGCTTCTGCCGGAGTTGCTGTGCAAACACAAACAACAAATGCCGTGGAGAAATTGAGAACATCGCAAATTGAACCCAGCACGCTCGAGAAATCGCCGTCCCCCGTATTAGACGTACGAAGTGTTTCAAGACCATCAACACACAGTATAATGGTCATCATCTTCTCCGGTATGTCATTCTTCAACTTCGCCAAGATTGATAATACAGTATCTACTGTACTTCTTCGACCCCCATTACTGATAGAGTCACAAATCATCGTATACTTTATAAAAAGTACAGTAGATACTGTATTAATCTATGTTGAAGCAGGCGAAGACAGGACTTCCTCATTCCAATACTGAGGAAAGGTCAACGCGTGAGCGCGAAGCAACCACGTCGGTACACGTGACACGGTGTTTGGGACGCGTGCGTCTTTCAACGGGAACCATTTGGATCCGCTAGTGCCAGCGACCACACTTGCTGACCTTGGTTCCACTAAGGACAGCGCGCTGGTTGTGCGAATGTTGCCGCACAAGACGTGGTTCTTGCTAGTTGACGGCGACGACAAACCGCTTGGTCCACCCCGCAGCGTCCATGGGAACGTCGACACGGTGGAGGAGCTCCAGATTGGGATCAAGAACACAACACCGGATCTACGCACCGCTCACGTCCCAGCCAGCGATCTCAGAGTGTTCCGAAGCTACGAGATGTATCAAGCTGACAAGACATCTCCGCTGGACATGCATGCGTCGCTGGAAGGTATCGTGCCGTCATCCGAATCGTGTCTCGTCGTGCAAGTACCGTCATGGTTCAACAAGAGATGGTTTGTGTTGGTCGATGGTGACGGCAGTGACGTGGGTGCGGAGCGGTTCGTCTCAGCGCAAGTGACGAATGTTGCGGGTTTTCTTGGTGCAGTCAGCAGGTTGCTCTTCGGCGAGCTGCTCTCTGGTGCCGCCCAGTTCGACTTGGAGGTGTTTGGGACGCGTGCGTCTTTCAACGCGGACCATTTGGATCCGCTAGTGCCAGTGGCCAGACTTGCTGACCTCGGTTCCACTAAGGACGGCGCGCTGGTTGTGCGAATGTCACCTCGATGTCCCAAGACGTGGTTCTTGCTAGTTGACGGCGACGGCAACTCGCTTGGTCCACCCCGTAGCGTCCATGGGAACGTCGACACGGTGGAGGAGCTCCAGATTGGGATCAAGAACACAACACCGGATCTACGCACCGCTCACGTCCCAGCCAGCGATCTCAGAGTGTTCCGAAGCTACGAGATGTATCAAGCTGACAAGACATCTCCGCTGGACATGCATGCGTCGCTGGAAGGTATCGTGCCGTCATCCGAATCGTGTCTCGTCGTGCAAGTACCGTCATGGTTCAACAAGAGATGGTTTGTGTTGGTCGATGGTGACGGCAATGACGTGGGTGCGGAGCGGTTCGTCTCAGCGCAAGTGACGAATGTTGCGGGTTTTCTTGGTGCAGTCAGCAGGTTGCTCTTCGGCGAGCTGCTCTCTGGTGCCGCCCAGTTCGACTTGGAGGTGTTTGGGACGCGTGCGTCTTTCAACGCGGACCATTTGGATCCGCTAGTGCCAGTGGCCAGACTTGCTGACCTCGGTTCCACTAAGGACGGCGCGCTGGTTGTGCGAATGTCACCTCGATGTCCCAAGACGTGGTTCTTGCTAGTTGACGGCGACGGCAACTCGCTTGGTCCACCCCGTAGCGTCCATGGGAACGTCGACACGGTGGAGGAGCTCCAGATTGGGATCAAGAACACAACACCGGATCTACGCACCGCTCACGTCCCAGCCAGCGATCTCAGAGTGTTCCGAAGCTACGAGATGTATCAAGCTGACAAGACATCTCCGCTGGACATGCATGCGTCGCTGGAAGGTATCGTGTCCTCATCCGAATCGTGTCTCGTCGTGCAAGTACCATCCTTGTTCAGCAAGCGATGGTTTCGGCTTGTGGACAACCGTGGTGAACCCGTCTGCGTTGACACCGAAGTGGAGGTTTTTGGAAACTTTGTCTGTCATTTCCAGCAAGCCCTTAAAGCCAAGTTTGCCAACACCCACTTCAGTGGTGTCCCAGATTACGATATTTTGTTGTTCGCGAATGGGAAGGAGTACAGCGATTCAGACAGACATCCATTGGAACCGTCGACAGAGCTTGGTGACTGTGGGTTGACCAAAGAGACTTGTCTTGCTGTGCCAGTGCCAGCGAAACTCAGTAATATTGGCGGTAATTCTGCGGAGGCGCAGATGGAAATTTTGTTGAGCAAGCTCGAGTGGAAGGATCCTGAGCCGCTTTGTAGTGGTCCGGGGAGCTCATGGCCTTTTCAAGGAACTTCAGAGCTGGCACAGGTGTTTGTCAATCCCCTGGCAGACCACTATCACGGATGGCTGGCCCAGGACTGTGGAAAAACCAGACACGAACTTCCAATAATTGTTGGCGGATCTGGGACCGGAAAGTCACGAGTACTCGACAACGTGAAGAACATACTCAAAGAAGCTGCAAAACTATCTGGAATCGAAGATCTCTCGGATCGAATGAAGCAAGCAGTTGTCTTTAAAGTGAGATTTGGAGGTAACACACCCGTTGGCGCAACGTTTAATCGACAGTGCCCGGAATTCGAAATCAGCTGTCGCATGCTATACCAGTTGACCAAAGAGAAATTACCGTGGGAATCGTTCGTCGCTCGGATGTTGAGGCTTTCTTGTGACATACACCTCCAAGCGATTGAAATGGTGATGAGGATTGTTGCGAAACTGATGGAAGTCGAAGAAGTACGAAGAATGTCTGTGATCCTCTGCATTGATGAGCTTGAGCAGCTCTCCAATAACGACTCCTTACGCGCAACGCTGGGCTGGATCATCAGGGCGATTGGTTACTTTCACAGTACGTCAAGAGCCTTCGCTGTATGTGTGTGTTCGACGGCTGCTCAAATGGATCTTGAGCAGGCAATGGTTGGCGCAAATTTGACGCGCACGTACCTCATTCCTCCACGGATTGATGGTGATATGGTCCCCTCGATGAAGGAATTTCGATCTCCGCTGGTAACACAGTTGATGAGGGACCTGGGTGGTCATGCTCGATCGATAGAAGCGTTGCTCGAGGTACTGCATGGTTCGGGAGATCTTCTGAATTGGGATTCGCCAAATCTCCCCAGTGGTTTCACCAAAGACGAATGTCAGCGTGTGCTTATTGCTATTCTTTCTCGGAAGACTTGCACAATTTGCGACAAAATTGATGACACGGAACTTCCTGTGGATACTCTCCGGCGCAAAGCGATGTGCTGGCTGACGCGGGACGGCAAGGAGAACTTTTCTGGTCGGATAGATTCTCCTTTCGTTGTCTTTCAAGGGCTATTGCACGGCCTTTCTCCGGTGGATGACAGCTTTCGTGAATCTCTCCGTTGTCTTCGATTGGGTAAGCTGCGCTTTGACGAACTTGCGGTGTTCCACCGCCGAATCAAATCGCTGGTCTTCGCCAACACACACGCTGCGTTAGCCGTCTTCCACTCTGGTGCCCATTTTTGTCCGGATAGTATTGGTATTGCTGAGCCTGGGCTCCGAAGATTGGATAAAAAATCTACCAGCAAGCCGAATGTGATCGGATTCGACGCTTCGGATAACGAGATTGTGATGCAAGCCAAGCTGACATGGGATGTGCAAGTCAAGGAGGTCATTCGATGGCACGTGGGATCACCGGGCGAGACACTGAACTGGGCGGCATACAAGTCAGAGCTTACCAAGGCGAATGTGAGGCAGGGCGTGGATGTGTTCGTGTTCATCACGACTGCTCGCGTCAAGGATCCATTCGACCTGCCATCGCGATGTGGGCTGGTAACATTTGACGACTTTGACGCGTTCTTTGGTCCCTTGGCTGGCCGTGTGGTGGAGAGTGTGGGTATGAGTCCCACCACACCATCGTACCATCAACAACTAGTTGACGCCGAAAGAACGCACCGCCAAATCACTGCTGATGATGGTTTGAGAGACGGTAACCCAAGCAAGCGGCGTAAGAGCACGATGGACTCTAGCACGTAGGCCAGAGTGCATTTACATGAGTTGATTGGCAGACAATGAATTACACACTACCCGTACTTTCAGTAGCTATCCGTAGCCCTTTCAAATCGTCCGTGCCTTTTCCTGCTCTTGGCGAAAGCTTTTCAGCAAGCGCACCAACCTAGCCGCACTGGGCCGTACTGTGGGTTCATACTGTAGACAGGCATGTGCAATCCTCTGGATCGCGTCCGGGCATTCTTCGGAGAATTTGGGTCGGAACTCCCCCTTGGCGACCTGGATCACCAGTTTAATGTCGCGTCTATCACCGCTTCGTTTGCCACTGGTTTCTTCAAATGGACTGTCGCGGGTGTCCAACTCAGACAGCACGACACCGAACGAGTAGATGTCGGCCTGCTCTCCGTAGTACTGACCGAGAGTGACTTCTGGTGCTGACCAACTCACACTACCGACGCCAGCAGTCATGGTTTGTGTGTACGAGCGATCGCGGCTTCGACTGAAATCGTTCAGCTTCGCCACATACTTCTTTGTCAGGAGCACATTGCGCGCCTTGAGGTCTCGATGGATGATCTTGGGACTCTGGTTGTGGAGGAAAGCAAGAGCTTCTGCGATATCAATCGCGATGGAAAGCTTCTCCTTGTACCAGCTGAGCGCAACCTTGCGATTATCCAGCAGCGTCCGCAAATCCCCACCGGCCATGAACTCGGTCACGACGTTCAGATCAAAGCTGTTGGTCCACGTGCAACCAATGAAGCGCACAATCTTGGGGTGCATAAGTTTCGACATGATCTCGACTTCTCGCGCGAAACTCTCGGTGTCATCCGTGCCGTTGACGAGTTTCTTGATCGCCACGTCCATGCCGTGATAATGAGCCAGCCAGACGATACTGAACGCACTCGTGGCGAGTTTTCTCGTCAGCAAAACCTCCTGTTCATCCAGTCGATAGCTCACTAGACTGGGGAAACAGTGATCCCCTGCGACGGACGTGACCGAAGACACTGGTGGCTGTTCACTGCGCTGTGATGCTGGACGTTCGCGATGCTGTTGAATCGAGTTCTGGCTTTGATTCTGTGACGTGGGCGGCGGCGCATACGGCGCCTGGAAATCCGGACGATGGACGTCTTCACTCGGCGAGAGCGTGTCTCCCCCGCCGCCCTTGATGACCGTCTCTCTGGCTTGGTACGAAGGCCGGCGGCTACGGCAGCAGAAGACCATGGCTCTGCGTAGCGGCTGGGACGTCGACAAATGGAGACTCTGCCTGTCGAGTTCCCATTACGCCTGTGATTGGCCGATGCAATACGTGGGTCGATCAGTTTTTCTATAATTCAGTTTATCTATCCCGTATATCAATATAGACTACCATGCTAATGCATATTTACCAAAATGTGCACTGGAATAACACATTCTGCATTATATCTAACTGAAAGAGCTGAAATCTGTTGGGTTGTGGTGAGTTCTTGACATTGGAAAATCGATATTGGCTGTTGGCCACTCGGAAGATCCTTGTTGTCAAGATGCGAGGCTCTGATGCGGAACTGCTCTCGATGCATCCGTGCCAATGCCTTGGCTTAGGCCCTCAATCAGCAATGGAGAAGAGATCCCAGAAGTCACCCCCTGACGACAAGATGGCCGATGGTGGAGCGGGGAGCCCGCTGTGGACCGCCAGTACACCCTACATTGTACCCGGGTCGAGCTTAAAGTGGTTCCAGCTTATAGACATTGCCGGGAACGAGATCGTTGGCAAAGGGGTTGTTGTTAGACTGTATTAGCCGTTGGCACGAGATACTGCCCGAGAAAAACCGGGCGGATGTAAGGGGGTGGTGCTTGTCAAGTTAATGCGAATCATGCAGCTTTTGAGCATCCCTGTGTGCGTGAATTGCAGCCACATGAAGAACTCGGCGAGGTTGGTTTACGTTATAACGCTTTTCTGATCGTGGAGCCGCTCCTAACTTATCCGTTCGAATCTCTTAGATCCTCATAAAGAGAGTTGTGTTGGACTTGAGTTCGCGATGTCGTCACTTGAGTATCAGCCGCCTCGGGCTTGCGCTACCAGCTGCAACACATACTTGCTCTTGTGAATGATTGATAATGGGCTGGCATTTCGCTACTCGGACAATCTGACGCAGACCAGATACCTCTTTTTCGAATCACCTTTTATTTTTGATGTTCTTGGTGTGTCAATTTGAACTGACCGATATGATTCAAGGCGACTTTATATAGTGATACCCTTTTGTCATGGCCAGGAGAGCCCGGCTCAACAATCAAATCATGTGCTCGTAGATAAATCGCATAGAGCTCTGGTCCCAAGCATTTAAAAGCAGTCGTGTTAACGTTCTGGTCAGCCACGAATTCACCCACGCTAGCTTTATTCTGGCGAGAATGTTGACGCCCAGCGCTTCAGTAGGAGTATATGCAAGGAACTAGGACGGCTCTGTGGTATATAATCCAGCTGGCTATAGAGCGGAGCGTTTCAGTCCGAGCATTTCTCAGATTCTCTCGTTAGTACATTCGGAGTGTCTAGTTCATGAGCGTCATCGTCTTTGATCTTCATCTCACTCTACTGGTTCCTGATGAGACGGCACGCGAAGCCTCTCGCTCTCTTGGCAGCCACTTGCCTGTTCTCTCCGAAGTGAAGACTGTTGAAACGGTAGTGGATAGATAATTTTGAGCGGAAGAAGACACATCCTGGGCAGTTGCTCGCCCCGCAAGCAGTCGAGACGGAGCGTCGCTGGCGGAAGTGTCTTGGGTCTGGCAATCCACGAGGTTGATGCAAGATTCGTTGTGCCTGGCTGCTATCGAATAAGCTGTGCATTCCTCATAGCGCTTGACACGAGCCAGGAAATAGTGTATCTATCGGGTCAGTGTTCTGCCATGTGTGACCGGGACGAGTTCCTCGCGATCCGCAATCCAGCGGCAGCCAGGAGCTGCAACCGTCCGAGAATATTCGACGAAGAGACTGCCCGCGATCTTTCCATGGCTTTTGACGTTCAGCGTGGCAACCAGTCCTGCGAGAAATCAAATTGAACGGATTGGAAAAGATGTTGCACAAAAACTCATCAACGGCGCATTCAGGGTGCGAGAAGAGCCCAAGAGCTTCTCCGGACTCTTCAGTGCGACTCTTGTGCTGTGATGGATGCATGTTTCATCTTGTTTTATTCTTCAGGTATCAATTATAACAGTACCATATCTGGTATGAAGTCACCGGAAGGCAATATTTTGTTTCAAATGGTTTAGGCAAGACCTGTTTAAATGAATAAAATAACGTGGCTTTCTGGTCAAAAACGCTTTTCTCTCTAGATTTTCGGAAGTTGCCGTCCAGCAGCTGCGGCGGTCCGGATTTCCGGACGCGGCGATGTACAGTCTAATTCTTCCATTCTTCCGGACCGACCTTCCATCGATGAGCGTAGACGCTTGCCTCATGTCCGGACACACGACGTCGTGCTCGCTGGCCAGCGCTACTCACGCCTCTACCGCGTCCAGCGTCCAGGCAATTCCATTGATCGTGCGTGTGGACGGCCGTCCACACCTGGATTCCGGACGCCATTTTCCTGTTCCCACGATCGAGGACGCCGTCCGCGGCGTCGCCTCCTTTCAAAGACTTATCCACACAGGTCCACAAGATGGTCCGCGCACGCCGCTCGGCGTCGCCGTCCACCGCGGCGCAGCACATGTATTTCCTCGAGGGCGGTTTCCTCGTCGTCTCCAACCTGCTCAAGACCGACATGTGGGTCCACGATGGCGATCGCTCGCACTGCAACGTCTGCGTGCAGCAGTTCATGGCCTTTCGTCGCCGTCACCACTGTCGCACGTGCGGCGAAGTCGTGTGTGGAAGCTGCACGTCGCAGCGCAAGATCCACCTCACCGAAGTCAATGTTGAGTGTGTCACACGCGTGTGTTCGTTCTGTATGATCCGTGCGACCGACGCGTCCATCAGTACGACCGAGTCAGTCATCCGAGAGACGCTCGCCATGGAAGAACAACGCTACTCGGTCATGCCGTCGTGCTACCAGGCGTCGCCTCCGTGTCCACCGCATCGTCCACACCCGCCACCACCTCAGCCGAAACATCCACATGGACGGTCACTCCCACCTCGTCATCCGGTACCAGTTGACCAGTTCCCGTCCACATATCGTCCACAGCCACCACCGCCATCAAAGCACCACATTCACGTGCCGCGTGTGAGCAAGCAGCACTCGATGCTCAGTATCGACTCGGAGCTCACGGACGGCAGTGTGGTCCAGTTGTGGCCGAATCCGATTCCGGACAACGAACATGCTCGCCTCGAGATCGTCCGAAACTCGATCATCCGCACGGCCGAAAGCGATCCAACCATGAATCTGCTCGTGAGCATTGTAGCCCGTACGCTCGAGTGTCCAGTGGCCTTCATTGGCATCCTGGACGACGACCACTTGCTCTTCAAGGCGACCACCGGCTGGGATCGCTCGTACATCGCCCGGGATGATTGTGTTTGTGCGCTGTTGGCGAAGACGGTGATTGTTGGAGACACCAACGTCGACAAGCACTTCCACGCCAACACGCTCACGATCGGAGCTAGTCCTATGCGGTATTATGCCGGTGCACCAATCCGAGTCTTGGGGCAGTGCATTGGCGCTGTGTGTGCCATTGATATGACGCCGCATGCCACGACATCGCCGTCCATGCGAAGCACACTCGAAGCTGTCGCCAATATTGTCTCGGAAGTACTCGAGCAGCGCGTCGACAACAACGGACGGGTACGTTGATGCATTTGTTTCCTGGTACTAATCGCAAGTTTGACTGATGTTGTGTGTTGTGTGCTTTAGTCCTCGCAGTCGTTGCTTGCACCGTTCTTCCCAGCGACCCCTACAGGCACGGCCCAAGGTATTCAGCAGACTTATCCACAGCACCACCCGGAGCCATACCCACAGCACCACCAGGAGCCATACCAGGTGCCTCGCTCGAGCTGTGGTAGTGAAAGTACCCTCGTGGACTACAATGATACATGTCAAGTCGACCTTCACGGCATGGGAAGCAGTCCCGCGTCGTCCATTGCGAGCGATGGGGACAGTGTAGAGTTCTTCGACCAAGTCACACCGCCAGTGCATCCATGGCCTGCTCCTTCTGGTAATTTTCGGATGGACTCTGGACTCCTCCAGCATTTGTCCCAGGACGGTTCGTACGGTGCAAGTACCGTAAGTATGCCACGGTTCTCCATGGCTGTCTCAATGGGACCTCCTGAGGTTGGTGACAAGATCGGCAAGGCCATGGAGTTCTTCCAGCGTCTTCAAAGCAGCCACTGGAATCCAACTGAGGGAACTCTTGATATCCGATCCTTCAAGCTCTTCACAGACAGCCGATCGTTCACCAAGAGCCACGCAAGGCTCACTGGTGATTGCACACATGTGATCGCCCATGTGCAGAGTTATGATGATGCACGTGTTTATAGTGATATCTTCCGTCAAGTTGGCCGTCGTCAGAAGATCAACGTGCAGACTTGGGTGGATTGCGTCGACTTGCGAGCAGAATTTGAGTCACCGTTTAACTCGGATGTGCGTGTCCTGAGCCATTGGCGTCAGTATCCTGACGGCAGCAATGTGATTGTTGCATTCAATGACACGAACCCCGAGCTTCTGATGATTGAAGACTTTCTCTTCGGTTGGTTTGTTGCCCCAGCAGCACATGACAAGAAGCACGGCAACTCTGTCAATGTTTCTTGCATTGTGGCGCAGCCAAACGGTAGTCAAAACCAGAACGCGATGAATTTGAGTCTCGAACTGCTCAAGCGCCTGCAGCACTCGTTGCCGTTCCACTACGACGTGGGCTCCCGAACATCAATCTCTGCTGACCGACCCGTTATGAGCAGCAGCATCCTAGATAACCAGCGCAGCAATGACCGCGCAAGTATCCCTGAGGAAGCTGAGACGCTCGTCGGAAAGCGCCCGCGTGGATCGAGTGTGCACACGCTCTCGACGATCTCTACGCCACCTACGACCACATCGACACTGTCTGCGGCTAGTCCAGTGGAGAAGACAATGTCGGTGCGCAAATACCAAGAAGGTTCCTCTCTAAATGACAATGAGCGCATGCTGCTGGACTTGCTGGACAAGACCATATCCACACAGGAAGTGCTTGCTGCCCAGCAGCATGTGATGGCGAACGTCATGGACTACCACGGCTCGCAGCTTCAGCGCATCTCGAGTGCCATTGATCGCGTGGAAACCATGCTTTCAACCAACGGTGACCACATTCGGCGTCTCCAGCTCAATCCACACGAGCCTCGCACTTCCTTATCGCTTTAATCCGCCCGCTGGTCTTTTGCTTCCTCCCCTTTCCTCCAGTGCGTCGTGTTCCCGTGTCGTGTCGTCCAATTTTCAATTTCCACGGATAAAAAGCGGATGCTGGATCTAGACTAGCGTAAAATGTGGTTTAATATTCTAGCTCTCTGGTGTCCCAGTCGATTTCTCTCGCTTTAACTTGTACGTTCTTTACTTGGACGCGGTTTGCATCCCCAGTAGTGACGCAGCCACGAAAAGATGTGCACGGTGCTCCTCACAGACTTCACGTCCTGTCACGTGGTTCTCACAGCCTGCAATACGACAAGTACTCGGTGTCACGGGCAGCGCAGGCGCTAGTACTGGCAACGGACGTTGCTCCGACGACGACTTGTCCACGGGATTCTTCGGCTCCAACGAGCGAATCTTGAACGACAGAGCGCCTTCTCCTTTCTCGCACTCGATGCGTTCAGCTAGCATCCCTAAGAGATTGCCATTGTTACTGTTGTTCTCATCCGTACTTGGCTTGGTCGCTTCAGGAACCCATGGCGTCAGTGGTTGTAATGGCAACTTGGTGATGGCGTGAGCTTCGCTGTGTCCTGGCGACTTGCTGCTACTCGTAATCCGCAGAATCGGCTCGCCACACGGTGTCACGAGCTTTTTGCGTCGAGGGCCACCGCCATGCGTACGACAAAGCCCACCGCCCTGACTCGATTTTTCACATCCATCGACTTTACATCGCGCGCCACCGCCGTGTGCCTTACAGAACCGCCGTGACTGCGCGCTCTTGGTGCATCCGTCCATCTGACAGCGCTTCCCACCGCCGTGGCGGATGCACAGACCACCTCCCTGGTCACTGAGACTGCACCCAGGTCGCTTGCATCGCTTGCCACCACCGTGGGCTTTACAGAGACCACGTGAACGCGCATAGCTCTCACACAACGGCACCACGCACTTCTTCATATTCCGCGGCCGGACACGTTGCTGAGCTTCTTGGTCGATGAGATCTTGCACTTGAGGACGGCGAGACGGTCGTGCGGGAGGATACTCGAGGGGCACTGGGCGCGTGAGCAAGGGACTCGGATACAGCGTCTTGGACTCCTGCGACGACGCTGTGTCCGATGAAGACGTGACAGGCACTGGTAGAGCCATCGCCGCAGCCTGGAGTAGTGGCCATGGCTGGAGTTGTACGAGGGGGCGTTGTGCGGTCTCGTTGGGTGAAGACGACGGCCTTGATTGCGCGTCTTCAAGAGCGTTCCCAGCACTCGACGGGGTCGCATTCGATGCAGCAGGACGAGCACGGGCGTTTGGCATGATCACGAGCGTTGTAGAGACAGCGCTAGATGCCCACGAGGCGACGGAGCTGCTCGCTCGGCGGCAGGTTGCGTCCGCGGGGTCCCGTCACGCGACCGGATGACTGCACTTTCGCCTTCTTCACGCAACCTTCTTGCAACCTTCGTGTCACCTTCTACGAGAAAGGCGGGCCGCGCTCCATGTGATTGGTTGGCCAGCTGGGGAAAGTGCAGAAGCGGAATATACGGTATCTATACGGTGCTTTTGACCAGGAGATACCGTAAAAATATAGCAACTATCGACACGAAGGCACCCGAAAGACATGGACCATGCCACCCAAAGACGCGTGCTAACTCCATGAGCGAGCCCTGTAGCTTGTCCTCAGGCTCTGTGATAGGCAGTTCTACCCGTCTCCATGGCGCCACGGCCTCTGTCCATCCGAGCTTTCTCGTGGCTGACATGCATTCTGTCTCGGCGAGTCCGTCCTAGGAACGAGGATGGCGGGGAATTCACTTTTCGATTTGCCCACCAAGGCCGCTTTCTATAATCGCCACCAACATGAGCGCCACTTCAGAGCCTGTCGTCCGCGTGGGCGTGGGCGTCATCCTCACGTCCAAGCAGCACCCAGGCTGTGTGCTCATCGGCCAGCGCAAGGGCTCGCATGGCGCCGGCAAGTTCGCGTTGCCCGGCGGCCATTTGGAAATGTACGAGAGCTGGGCCCAATGCGCGGTCCGGGAGATCAAGGAAGAGACTGACCTCGACTTGGACGAGCACGAGCTCAAGTTTGCCTACGTGACCAACGATCCGATGGAGGACGAAGGCAAGCACTACATCACCATCTTCATGCAGGCGAGCGTGTCCGAGGGCCAAGTCCCGCGCAACATGGAACCCAACAAGTGCGAAGGCTGGGAATGGATCCCATGGGAGAGTTTGCGGACAAAGGAGAACCTCTTTGTGCCCATGCTGCATATCACACGCAGTGGCTTCACCCCCAAGTTTGAGTCGTAGATCTTAGAGATACCAACGCATGAATACATACTTCTCGACCACCATTGATTGATGTGCATGCATGGTTGGCATCATCACGCGCCTTTATTACGCATTGCTTGCACCGTCATTCCGCTGGAGTGTGGGTCTAGGCGCTGTATTGCAGGCAGCGACGGTTCATCCTGATGGGTGGATATTCGGGTGAAAATGGGGAAGCGTGTGGTACGAACCGGGCCGGGCTTGCCGCCGGTGGCGCTTGTCGGCGCGTCCGAGGACGGTGAAGGACCCAAGAAGAAACGCCGCACGCTGCGCGACGCCGAGCAAGAGCTAGAGGACTGTCGCAGCGCGCTCAAGGAGGCCAAGCGGAAGCTCATTGTCACGGTGAGACAGATTCCATCGACTATGTTCTCAATTGCGCCGCTGACTGTGTTCAATGTATTCGCGACAGGCTCGCGAGAATGCCAAGATGAAGGTGCTGCTGATGAAGTATATCGAGAAGGACGATTCGCTCATCAGTACGAGCCAGCTCAGCGAGGTATGTCCAATGCTAATATTCGTCCAGATGTATCTGATAATGAGTAATAATTCATCTTGCTGGAATCAGAGCAATAGCCAGCCTGTTGTGGCATCAGACGCATCCAACGCGCCGTCGACGGGGACGTCCTTTACCGGGACGCAGTCGACGGTCTTTTCGTCCGGCCTTGATGAGGAGGAGAGCGAGAGCTCCCTTTGGACGAGCGACTTCTCGGCCGAAATGGATGGTCCGGACAGCGGTGAGACAACGTTCGGTCCAGTCAGTCAGTTAAGTCAGATCAGCCAGCTTAGTCAGTGGAGTGAGCTGAGTTCGACTTCGAACCTCGACGATATCATCACGTTTCTCGAAAAGCAAGATGTCCAAGAGAACGAACGCGTTGCCACCATGGAAGCCGAGTTCAAGGAGCTCAAGGCCGCGCAGGCTGTCGTCCGAGTCGGCGTGGGGGTCATCCTCACCTCCAAACAACACCCAGGATGTGTCCTCATCGGAAAACGTAAGGGATCCCATGGCGCTGGCAAACTTGCACTTCCAGGCGGACACTTGGAGATGTATGAGACATGGGCTGAATGTGCTGTCCGCGAGCTTAAAGAAGAGACCGACATCAATCTCGAAGAAGACGAGCTTAAGTTTGCCTACGTCACCAACGACCCGATGGAAAACGAAGGCAAACATTACATCACCATCTTCATGCAAGCGACTGTGTCAGAAGCGCATGTCCCACGCAACATGGAGCCCAACAAGTGCGAAGGCTGGGAATGGGTCTCCTGGGAGAGTCTGCGGACAAACGAGAAGCTCTTCGTGCCCATGTTGCACATTACGCGCAGTGGCTTCACGCCAAAGTTTGAAAAGTAGAAATCTGAAAGAATCTGCGGAAAAGAATGTGATATTTTGGGTTTTTGTTGGTTGTTGGTTGTTGCTGGTGTTGGACACGCTGTTGGATGGGTCTAAATGGAATGGCCAACGACGGCGAGCAATGCGAACAACAACACGGCAGACACCATAAAGAATAATTTGAGAAAAAGTGATATTTTGGTTTTGACATCGTTGGTTGTTGGTTGCTGATTGTGTTATTGGATACGCTGTTGGATGCGTCTGGCTGGTTGTCGGATGTGCCTGGCGGCTGGTCTAAATACTGTCTACTCGAGTCTATATACGTACGGGATGGTCATCCACAGCGTCACGATGATCGCAAGCAGTGTGAACAGGAGCAGAGCTGGCATGCCATGGAAGGCGAACGGCTCGTGATGGTCTTCCTTCTCGATCGCAATAGCCTGCGCTGCGAGCGCATCAGACGTGAGAACTGTGGAGCGACGCTCTGGATACACAGGCGCTGGCGACTCGTCCTGACGCTCGACGGTTAAGGAGATCTCGATTTCCGATGAGGAGATCCCGGAAGGACGCAAGAACACTTTCTTGGCATCGATGAATTTGTCGTCGTCGAGGAGCTGGGACATGACGACATGACTGCTGGCTACGCGGACCGAACGAAAGAAGCCTTCGTCCCACAAGGAGATGAGGACGGCTTCGTCGGCCTGGAAATCCACGCCGTTGATGGCCCAAACAGGTGTAGGATCGCGACGGGCGACTCTGCTTCGCCAGATTGGTCGTCCCGTCAGGGTCTCGATCGTAACGAAAGGGTTCACCAACTTGCGCTTCCGAATTGGCGTGAGATGGTTGAGAACGGCGATTCGAGTGACGACGACATTTGACGATGTTGAGCTGCTCGAGTCCGTGCGACTCACACTGCTGCGTCGACCGATCGAATTACGCTTGCTGCAGCCATCGCTCTCTTCTTCGTCCTTGTCTCCGAGCGACAACCGTTGAGGCAACTGCGTCACAACCTTGCCGACGTTCTTGGACACACAGCTCAGTTCACCTGGGTTGCTCATCGTGGTGTGGAGGATCGACGTGATGACATGCGAGTGAGGCTTCCACTCGAGTAATTCTGAAAATAAAGGTTGCTTGATGATGACACCATGTTCATAAACGAACGTCGATTGCCATGGCCCAGTTCGGGTCGCTTGTCCTTTGACGTGCAGATGAGCACTAAGCTTGGTCATCCTGTCACCGACGAGACCGCCCAAGGCGGCCGAGACACCCTCAAAGACCACGCCTTCATGTGTCGTGAACCGAACATCTTTGTCGAGAAAGGACATGAGCACGGCTGGGTCATTGAGCTTGAGTGCGTTCGCGAAGCGCACGTGGTTGCGCAGGAGCTGGTCGATCTCGGCCTTGGACTCCATGATGCCGACGGCAGCGGCCAGTGGGCCATCCATTGAGACAGGAGCCTCTGGGACACGCTCTTCCGTCGGCGGCTTGGCGAGTGGTGGCAGCACCTTGCGTTTGCGAAGTGAGCAGGTCGCTGGTTGTTGGAGCTCTTGTTCGGTGTTGACGTCAGCACGATCTAGTGCGCGCAATGTCATCGAGATGGCGGTTGGGACTAACCGACTGACCGATAGACCTCTTTCCATTCGTCCGCGCTGCACGCGCTGGAGATCTGGAAGGAACTGGGCGAGTGAACAAACACAGGAGTGGACGAGGCGGTTGCTGCTGGAGTGGAGTGGAGAGTTGGGGTCCAGCGCGCGAATGCAAATATGCTCAGCGGGGGTTATCCACTGCTTCCTTGAGAAAAAGACAACACGCCGATTACCGACTCAGAGCCCAGCGCCCAGCTTGATTATTCCCGAAATGATTAGGCCCTCAAGACATCCAGATGAGCGAATAGGGGGAGGCTAGGGGATTTATGTCGGACAGAAAATAGGGTTCTGCGTTGGGGGCTTTGCCACCACGCACTTCAAGTGGAGCGATTGCGCTGAGTCTCACGATCGCAAACAGTCGAAACAGAAGAACCAATCAGAACAAAGTGTTTGCGCTCTGGTCAAGAAATCCGTTGAAGCGAGTCACCTGCTTTTGGAAACCAACCGCTAAACTAAACGCGAAAATGACGGTTTTTGCAGGGAGCATAAACAACCACCACGGCAACGGTGAAGCATACCACCTGGTTTTGAAAAAGCAGCCATGTAGATCCTTGCCGGACCATCGCTCTGTGTGAGGTTTTTAGAAAAAAAACTCACAAGAGTGCAGGTTTGGATTACCCCCTTTGCACGTGTTGACCTAGGGCATAATCCTCCGAGCGAAGTGGAGATTACGAGTTTGGAAGGAGCGTCAACCATGAACGCAACTGAAACAGCGCGCACGCGTTGGTGCCCAGCGACTCATCACGAGTGTCGAGTGAGAAGGGACCTCCACTCGTGGATTCTCCACCATCAGTCTGCGCACGGGCGACTTTACATTTCAAAATGTCGGCAGACTTCCTAAATTTCACGATATGGTAGGTAGGGCTGGGTGAACGTGGGGAGGGATCTTGCTGAAATGAAATGTGACGGGGGTGGTGTGATGGCAAAGTGTCTTTGGGTGAGTCTGGCAGCGAGCGTTCTCAGAGGCCATCATGTCATCGTCCAAGCGACACTAGTTCTCATCCTAAATCACTTCACTTCTTGTCTTGACGCCGTCCGCTCGAAGAATGGCCGTATCCACTTCGTATCGCGTGAGGCCACTCAGCTGGTCAAGCTTCGGCGCCTCGAGCCATGTATCACACCACCACGAAGGCGCTTTCTACCCCCTGTCAATCACACGAATGTCAGTTTACTGTCTGTCGGTAGAGAGAGTCTTTCGCCGGCTGTCGGATCGTGTCGAGGGAACAAAGCTCGCGTGATGGCACAAGGGCCTGACCTCACCTCATCCAATTGACAACAGTGGACAGCCGGGATTAACTAATGAACCGTTAACTGTTACAAACCATAGATACATTTCCCCTCCATCTGATGTTACGAACAGTTACTACGTTCTACCCCTCGTTCGTAACCAAGAGCTCACCATAAGTCGGGAAGAGTGGTGACGGAAATGGCGCTCGAGGTCGACGAGGAACCGCTGCCGTCGGGATGGGAGGTGGCCATGTCGCGGTCCAAGAACATGCCCTACTACCACAATAGTCGCACGCAGAAGGTCTACTGGGGCGACAACGACCTCCCGCGCGGCTGGGCGCACCAGTTCGACCAAGACGGACGCAAGTTTTACTTCCACATCAAGGACAAGCAGGGCACGCTCACGTACGACAAGCCCGTGCTGCGGCAACGCGCGGCCTCTCCACCAGCGTACGTCCCAGAGGATGCGTCGCCGCGTCCAGAGAGACGCTCGTCGAACTCGCTGAGAGATATTCTGAGCAATGATCCACTCGAACCACCGGCACACAACACGGCGCCGGCGTCGTCCATGAGCATTTCCAACCTCGTGAGCTTCTCTTCGTCGGCGAACAAACGGTCGTTTGATCAGATCACCAAGGACGAAGATCCGGACGCTGCGGCGGACTTCTATAACAAGCTGAAGCGGAATGCCACGGCCGATCGCGCCGAAAGTCTGCTTTTTCACATGCGCTCGATGAACAACTGGGTTAAATCGATTATGATCAACGAGTACTCCAAGCGTGACGACCATGTGTTGGATCTCGCGTGTGGTAAGGGCGGTGATCTCATGAAGTGGGCGAAGCGCGGCATTCTCAAGTACGTTGGCGCCGACATTGCCCAGAAATCGCTCGAAGATGCCGTGGAACGCTTTCTCTCCAACGTCCAGCACCGTGACCTCGAAGTGCAGTTTGTTCAAGGCGATCTTGGCCGCGTCTCGCTATTGAATGACCCACTACACTGTTGGACACGCGAGCGTGGCTGGCACGACGCTGTGCCCGTGCAAGAACCGTGCTCGTTCCAAATCGTCTCCATGCAGTTCTCGTTCCACTACATGTTCGGTGAGGAACAACGAGCAGCACGTTTCTTCCGTACGCTCCACGAAGTGCTCTGTGATGGTGGCATTTTCATCGCAACGACAGTAGATCCTAACAAGGTGCTCCATAAGTACTACCAGGCCCTCGGAGCCAAGTCCTCGACACAAGAAGAAGCTCAGGACGGCGAAGAAGATCAGAGACCACCGCCTGATGTGCGGATCGTCGACGAAAAGGACCGTGAGGTGTGCGCTATTCGCTTCGATGCGAGCATTCGTGATCGCCTCGCAGGCTACGACGCGTCTCGTGAAGGCGCGTTCGGGTTACGATACAACTTCACTCTACGAGACACAGATGAAGCCAGTGGCGGTGAGAAGGCCGTGGATCTGCCAGAATACCTTGTCCCAGACGATCTACTCGCGCGCTTGCTCAAGGAACACGGGTTTGAATTGCTACTCCAGCAGAATTTTCACCCGTTTATTCTGAAAAATCTCGAAAAGAACCGCTCGTTGCTCGACAAGATGCACGTGCTCAACTTTGAAGGCACGCTGTCCGACGCCGAGTGGGAAATCGCCGGGTTGTATCAAGTCCTAGCGTTCAAGAAGGCCTATTAACTGGCCACTTAGGCAAGGCTGATGGTCGGATACGACGAAATGTAGCCACAATCCCCGCGTGTTCCGATGCGACCGTCGCCGTCCGAGCTGAGAAAGTAGTTGAAGCACTTGCACACGCCTGTTACGCGATCTGCAATGTGCAAAATAAACCAGGTATGGTGAGTTTGTACACAATTACCAATGAAAAAAGCGAGTTTTTCTCACCACAGGAACCTCGTCCGGAGCATTCAATGTTGGCTTTTGTGCCTTTTTGCAGCTCGGCAATCAGCAACGACGGGGTATTCGGCGCCACACTCAGAGTGAGCGCAGCAGTGGAAGCTGTCAGTATCGGTAGGTCGCCTTGCTCCCAAGTGAACTCGATCGTGGTCGTCACAGCCGCAGTTCCATCGCATACTGTCGTACTCGTGCCACTGAACGATACGGTGACTGCCGTGATGGACGATAGTTTCTCCAAGGCGCTCTTGACTGTCGCAGCATCAGCGTTGAAAGCGATCGTGGCGGTCGTTTGTTGGCGGAATGTGAGCGTGAACGTCCCGCCGTCAGCAAGGCATGCGAGTGTCTGCTTCTCATTCACTTTGCCTGTTTCGTAGGGATCAGCACCAAGTGGACAAAAGCGTGAGGTGCAGTCGTAGTCACGGAAATTCCCTACCGCCCCAGAGTACGGACCCAGGTAGTACCCTTGCATACACGCACAGCCTTGGATCTTGGTGGCGTCCCATGTGGAAGGCGTGTTGATTGTAACACCGTATGTGATACCAAGCAGATTTCCCTGAGGAGTCGTAGCCTGTGCCGCCAACTGCTGCATATTCAAGCACGTTCCGTGACCATTGCAGCTCGTCGTTGAGCCCGGACACTTGAGTACTTCGCACGCCGAGCCAGTGAAGAGTGAATTGCAATTGCACAAGCCGTTCCTCGTGTCGCATGAGCCTCGGTTCGAGCATACTGCCATGGCATGAGCCGTATTGGGTGCAGTGGCGCCATCGAACCACGCGATACCCTTAGGACATGTGCGTTGTGTGCAATCGTAACCAGTGTACCCAGTCACGCAGTTGCAGACGTAGTTTGGCGGACCACTGCACGTGCCCTTGTTGGTACCATCGCAGACACCATTCGAGGTCGTTGGACACGACGTGGTCGTACCCACACCGCAATCTCCGCGGTTACCTGATACTCCAGCCCCATCAGAGCTCGTGAAGCTTGATAAGCACGAGCATAAGCCTGTGGTCGTATCGCACGTGCCGTGGTTGGAACAGTGGACTGCTTCGCGTGTACCGTCAACCGACGGTGGTGGCGTATCATACGCGCCCGTGGCACCACTTGATGATAGTGTGAGCACTGGAGTAGTTGCTCCGCCATTCAAGCGGTTCTGGATCTGTAAATCGGGTAGGTTTCCTGGATTCTTAGTGAATGTAATGGACGTTGTGGAGCCGGTTGCATCACAAATCGTCGCTTTCCCACCGCCGATCGTGATTGTGACGCCGAAGACCGTGTCAAGGCTCTCCAGGGCAGCTTTAAGTGACGCATCGGTCTCGGTCGGTAACAAATTACGAGTTGAGCGGCGTCGGAATGTTAGTACAAAGCTCCCCGTGCATCCGTCGCAACGACAATTGAGCTGCTGGACCTCGCTCACCTGCCCTGTCGACATCGGGTCGTCACCTTTGGGACACTCGCGTTGAGAACAATCCCAGCCCGTGAAGCCATTATCACACTGACAACCGTAGATCTTGTCAGCGTCCCAGAGATCGTACGTCGTCGAGACGAAGAAGTTGGTGTTGTCTTGGATCTGCGCAGCTTCACGCATGGAGATACATCGACCGTTCGTGCACGTCGGACACGACATGCGTTCACACGCTGCTCCTTCAAAGCCTGACATACACCGACAGGTGCCACTGGTGCGGTCACAGGTGCCCATGTTGGAACACTCGGCTGGAGCATGCGCGATATCGGTGTCACTGGCGTAGTCCACCCATGCCGCGCCTTCAGGACACGACATCCACTGACAAGTCGGGCCAGTGTATCCTCCAAAGCAGACGCAGCGACCAGTGGTGCCGTCACACGCGCCATGGCCACTACATGTGCCGTCACACGTGAAGGCCGATACGATGGACGGAAGAAGAAGAAGAACAAGCAGAAGCATGCAGAGGAGTACCAAACGAAGGGCTCGAAGCTTCAAGAGGAACCACACACGAACTTAACGGGCGGTGCGAAGAATGAGCGGTTGCAAGGCAATGAGCTCATGCACGAAACGGCAAGAAGCGTACGTTACTCGTATGTTAAGATCTGCTTTTGGATGCGTGGGAGTGGCGTATTTTGATTGACCAGCACACACTCGACGAGGAAGATGGCGGCGGCAGCTGCAGCGTTGGTCGATTGGCAACCAGTGTTTCATCTCGAGAAGGAAAACTATCAGCTACGCGAAGAGAATCGGCACCTGCAGTTCGAAGTGCATGAGTTGATGCGATGGAAGGAGAAGGCGTTAAAGCAGATGATCACCTTGGGCCCGAAGCGGAATCGAGCGCAAAGGGAGGTACAGCACGCCACGCAACTCCAGCGCAAGTTGCAGCACATGGAGCAGTCGCTACAGTCGCGAGTAGTGCTCGAAGAAAGCAATCAGAAGCTACTCGAGACCCAGCAGGTCCTGGAAGAGCGCGTTATGACAATGGAGCAGGAAAACCACCGGCTCAAGACGACAGTTGAACAGCTCCGAGAGCGTGAGACAAGGGCGTTGGATCAGATTCACGCGCTGGCCGAGGCATTTCGTGGCCATCTCGAGCAGCTCGTGGCCATTCGAGAGCGACTCGAGGACGAGGAGACGCATGGAATCCAAGTCACACTGGTTGAAAAAGGCTTGCCAGCAGTGGTTGAGAGCCGAGAAACCAACAAACCAGCTGATGCTCGTGATGTGATGAAGCTGGAAGAAGTCTCTGGATTGGTACGACTCGCCCTAGATCACCTTCGCGCTGACAGTTTCTAACTCCTGTTGTTCCTTTAGATCACCGGACTCGATGCTATCTCGAACAAATGCATGCGGTGGCTCCACCACCACGTGGCGCAAACGTTTGCGAGCATGCAAGAGAAAGCAACTCTCTATGAAGCACAGCATCTAGAACTGGAACAGCTTCGAGTGCGAGTTCACTCCATCCAGCATGACCACGAACACAGCGTTGTCAAGGAAAAACAACAGATCCAGCAGGTTGTGCGGCTTCAAGAGATAAACAACCAGCTAGAGACGCAACTCCACCGTCTTACCACGCAATGCGCCGCGCAATCACAAGGGCAGACACAGATGAGCGACCATGTCCGACTCCTCGTGACCGAGGTTCGGCAGTACCTTCGTCTCGTCCGTGGTGAGATCAAGAAGAAATTTGGCTACGTACCCGAAGCCATCGCTCACTCGGACAACTGGTCAAGGATCCTCGACGCTATGGACGTGCTCGAGCGACAGCTTCGCCTCACATCGCGATGAAAACGCATATAGGAGCTCCTCAACACCTCAACATGGCTACATTGCAGTGTACCTTTATACTAGACTTACCTATCGTACGATAAAGGGTATACGGTACGATGAAGTAAAGCCCTCTGATTGGCTCCATGCGTGCGTGTCTCCCCCACCGCACGTCCGCTTACACTTGGTTTTTGTAAGTGGATCCGCTGCCCTCCACCAACTTCAACGAGCGGATCCGCCCTGACGCGCCGCCTTCAGCACGCCATTTGGCCACTCACCCACGGCTTTGTAACCGACCGACCGGCACTGCTGTCATCATCATTCCGCATCCTTCAGCAGTCGACGCACGCACTCGGGTCCCCTATGACAATGGCTCTGCGTACGCTCGTCCGCCGCTCGGCGTCCACCCTCCGATCCACTACTCGGACGCCGTCCACCGTCCGCTTCTTCGCGTCGCACATCACGCGCGTCCACGAGCTACGCGACCAACGCGCCATTGAGGTCACGTGGGACGACGAGTATTCGGCCAAGTTCCACAAGAAATGGCTGCGCGACCACTGCACGTGTCCGATTTGTCTGCATCCCGAGACGTTGCAGCGTCAGGTGGACACGGCGTCGATCCCAGCGGACCCGGTGATCACGACACTTGCGAGTGACAAGGGCAGCGTCTCGATCGCCTGGCAGGGCAAAGTGGTGAGTGTCCATTTGGTTGTTATCGAGGAAGTCCATGTCGTTGGCTGATGTGGTGTGATGGAATTAGCGCGGAACGACTTGTCAAGCGAGCCAGTTTGATGCCGAGTGGCTGCGGATGCACGCGTACTCGGACGGACCGCATACGTACCCTCGAAACCATCGCCAGCAGACGTTGAATGGGATGGCGCTCTGGGATCGCTCCTTGCAACTGCCTTCCCACCCGTTTAATGATGCGATTGACGACATCAAGCCTGTGATGGAGGATTTGTACAAGTATGGTCTGGTCATGGTGCACGCGACGCCGTCGTCAATGGACGAGACGGAGAAGTTCTCGCGCAAAATCGGATTCGTCCTTGAGACCATCTACGGCACGATGTGGACGACGAACCCACAGACGGAGGAGCAGGAATACAACGACACGGCATCCACGAATATCGAGCTGTTGCACCACACGGACGGCACCTATATGCGTGACCCACCAGGACTCCAGATCTTCAACTGTATTGCCCAGGCAGGTGAAGGTGGTGACAGTCGCTACGTGGATGCCTTCCACGTGGCTGAGCGCCTGCGTCGTCAGAATCCTGCGGCCTTCGAGTTCTTCACCAAGACTCCACTGCATTACCACCACTATGACCGAGATGCCCACCTCGCGACCATGGAACCCATCATCCAGCTGGACCATGCGGGCAACATCGTGCAGTTCCGTCACAACGACTACGACCGCGCTCCATTGACGCATCTCTCATTTGAGGAGACGGAACTGTTCTACAAGTATCACGGAGAGCTGCTGAGCTTGCTGCGGGATCCATCGATGGAGTTCCGTGTCAAGCTCCAGGTCGGCCAGATGATCATCGTGGACAACCAGCGTGTGATGCATGCGCGAGATGCGTTCAGCGGTGGTGAACGCGCTTTGATCGGGTGCTACATTGGTCGCACGGAGTACGAAAGTCGTCTCCGTGTGTTGAACATCATCTAAGAAACGAAGCTCGTCGATTTTGAAAGTCTGGACGCTGCTGACATGAAAACACAAGATAGAGATCAGTCTTCATCGACCTACAAATGCCATATAGACGTACCTCCCACTGGTGCTTACATACTCAAACGCTTCCTCTTGGGTTGATGTTGAAGTTCCAGAAGGTGTTGTGTGTGACTCTTCGACTGCGAGTGAGTGTACAGTGAACCCAGCTGCTGAAAGCCAGATCCTATAAATCAGGCTCCTGCGGCATAGTCATACGGCACTTCGTGAGCCAGTATGCTGTTGAGGAACGGATCGCAGACCCATTCATTTCCTTGATCAAGGATCTGGAATCTGCGGTTTGAGTCGCTTCTTTCGTTGGACTAGAAACAGATCTACCCTATGAGGAGCGTCTTCTTTTGCGTTGTCTTCATGTCCAGTGCCACTAGGATTTGTGCTATTACCCCAGACTGGGCGCAATGGCACTGGGGGGCCCAGTATCATTCCAGGGACTGCTTTACACCGAATGATCCTCCATGCTAAATTGACGCTCTTCGCGATCTTCTATCGGAAGAACGCAATCAATTCGAATTGCTACCGTACCCAGCCAAGTCATCCTCTTGAATGTGGCCATTCAACGAAAGCACCGAGCGGTTAACTCCTTTTTCTGGCGAACGAGGACTCTTAGCCATCAACAAGTCAGCCATATCCATCATGAATCTTGTGTCGGAAAGGCAGGGCCATGAGTCAGACCTTTTCCTAACTCACTACCTTCTTCCTCTCAACTTCTCAGATATAAAATCTGACCATCTGGAAACATCTAGATTCGTACTGGATTCCTCCACATGCGAGGCATGTGGTTTCCTACATTCTGCAACTTTGCCAGATGTATCAATTCCCACGGGCTCTCGTGACGTCCTGTGTACGGCCCACGTAGCCAGAGTGGGACTGTCATCCGCTTCCTGTGGGTCTCTGATCCCGTGGCGGAGCATCTGTCCGCTCCTTTGAGGCGCGTGATGACCCGGATGGGACAGCCCAGCAGACGTTCCCACGCCGTCAATCGCCCAGGCACTTGCTGGCAATAGCGCTTACACACTCTGGGTTTCGCCGTCGCCGTCGTCGTTGACCATGTTCACGCCCAAGGTTTTCTGCTTCGCGCTCGCGCTGCTTGGCGCCGTCCGCGCCGAGGAAGAGATTGACCGCAGCAAGGTCCACTACCACCTGCTCACGGGTGTCGAGGTCATTGATAACAGCACGGTTGTCGAGATCCCACCGATGGCCCCCGAAGACGCGGTGGTCCGTGCAGGTGGCGAGCGTGAGGTCGAGCTGTTTAACAACTGCGAGTACGAGGTCGGATACAAGTACACGTCCGGGTTCAGCTCGCGCACGGACTCGTTCCTGCCCAACCCAGCCGCGGGTCCAAACGGGTTCCGTCTCAAGGCCGGCGAGCGACACACGGCCTCGTTCATCAACAACTGGAGTGGCAACGTCGGTGTCTGCGCTGGTGAGTCATGTGAGACCTGTAACGAGAACGGCTGTGGTGTCGCCAACGGTGGTCCGATGACTCGTGCCGAGTGGACGTTTGTCCCAGGTGGTACCGATTACTACGACGTCACGGTCATCAACGGCGTCAACATCCCAGTCATGATGGAGCCTTTGGACGTCGAGTACAACACCAAGGATCCGTACAAGTGTGGTGCGCCGGGCAAGATCGACGACGTCGTCCCAGGTAGCGGCTGCTCGTGGGACTACGCTCAGTTCCAGGACGACTTCCACTACAACGCCGTTGTTGGTGGCTCGGGCAAGAAGTGTACCGCCCCAGGGGACTGCAGTGGCGACGAGGTCTGTGGCTACAAGTTCGTGCCTGGTGTCGGCTTGGACTTGTACTGTGGCGAGCGTTACGGTTGGTACAGTGCCAACCAGGTCTGTGCGCTGAACGGCAAGAACGAGCACTTTAACTGTGACGCCTCGGCCGAGGATGCCACGGGCAAGAAGGTCCGTGACTTCCACGGCTGCGTCAGTCCAGCCTACTTGTCGGGCTACCAGCCAGCGTCCAAGGGAAAGGACAGCAAGACGTGTGGTTGCACGAACTGGGAAGACCGTGGTGTCAATGTGCTCGATGTTCCTGAGACCGAAAAGTGCAAGGCCGTAAACCCAAAGTGGATGGAGAAGATCGTGCCAACCCTCGACTTCCTTAAGAAGGGTTGCCCAACGACCTACACGTACCCATACGATGACATGACCAGTACATTCATCTGCGGTGGTGAGAAGAAGTTCCGTATCACGTTCTGTCCTGCCGGTGGTAACTCAAACCCAGCTCCAACTCCTTCCAAGAGCAAGAGCACGGCTGCTCCATCGGCCACGCCAAAGCCTGTGACGCCAAAGCCAGCCAGCTCGGACCCTGCTGTCGCTCCAAAGCCAACGCCAGCGGCCTCGGGATCCCCAAAGCCAACTCCAGCGGCCTCGGGATCCCCAAAGCCAACTCCAGCGGCCTCGGGATCCCCAAAGCCAACTCCAGCGGCCTCGGGATCCCCAAAGCCAACTCCAGCAGGTACCGGTGTGCCAAAGCCAAAGCCAACCCCAGCTGCATCGGGATCGCCAAAGCCTACCCCAGCTGCCAGCGGATCACCAAAGCCAACTCCGTCTGCCTCGGGTACTCCTAAGCCAACGCCTGCCGTGACTGGAGTTCCAAAGCCATCGACGGCCGCTCCTTCCGACGCTCCAAAGCCAACCACTGCTGCTCCTTCGGACGCTCCAAAGCCAACTCCTGCTGGCTCGGTCTCCCGTAAGCCAACGCCAGCGCCAACTGGTGTGCCAAAGCCAACGACGCACGCTCCAACCGACGCGCCAAAGCCAACTCCAGCTCCTTCCGCTGGAACGCCAAAGCCAACGCCTGCGGGAACTGGCGCCAAGCCATCCAAGGCTCCTACGGAGGCTCCAACTGACGCTCCTCAGCCAACGCCAAAGCCAACTCCAGCTAAGACTGGAACTCCAAAGCCATCGACGGCTGCGCCAACTGACGCCCCAAAGCCATCGACTGCGCCTTCGGAGGCTCCAAAGCCAACGCCAGCGCACAGTGGATCGAAGAGGCCAACCCCAGCTCCAAGTACGTCGAAGCCAATGCCAGTTGACTCGGATGATGACACCCCAGCGCCATCCAGCAAGGGCAAGTACGTCTACGTGGGCTCGCAGGTCCGTCAGAACGACATGAACGCGTGGTGCAACAACAACTGTCCTCAGTTCTGTCCTACGGACGTGTGCCAGCTCGCTGACGAATAAGTTGGTCCTATCTACCACCTAGACTCCTTAAGACTTCGTGTCGTGTATGCAGCCGTGTCGTGAAAGCAAAGCAATATAATTCAATCGTCGAACCACTACGAATGCCTACGAAATTTTAGTCATGTGCCAACGAAGAGTGTCCTTTTGTGTCATGTATGCAAGCAAGTCGGAAAAACGTGAACTTCATAGGCAATCGAATACTACAGTAAAACGCAATACGTTCGTGATTCATCAATAACTAACAGAGCGACAAACAAAAAAAAGAAGCTGGAACAATGACTACAGCGTGATCTCAACTTGTAGCGCAAACTGCTGGATCCTGCGTACGTTCACGTACGTCGGCTCGCGCATTGCCTTTCCTTTCGCGTTGAGATACGGTTGGTAGCGAAAACTGGTGAATCTGTCCGGTGGAACCACGAAGTACAGTCGCGGGTGTGTTGGATTTCCGAGTTCCGAGAGAACATCGTGGAGACCTTTTTGCTTGCAAGGATGCTTATGCGCACCGGTGACCTGGAACAATGCAGCTGGCTTGATAATCGAGTCCACCGACTGGAAGTTCTTCGACACTGGTCGAAGATACACGTTCTCAGCAGCATCAACGATCTCTTGGTAGTCGATGAATTCGATAGTTTCCATTTGAACTAGCGAAATCTCGTCACCCCTGAGCATATCTTCGATGTCCTGGGCGGCTTCCATGTCTATGTCCGGGTCTACGTAGTCATCTTCGTTTCCGTCTTCCAGTCTCCATTCTTCTTGACCGACAACGTTGTCGTCAACGTATGGTTCGCCGTTGTCGATCAATTGACGAATACGAAACACTCCTCCCTGTGGTAGAATTGAATGTACGTACCCTTCGAACAAGAGGCCACGCAACCCACCAACGGCGCCAACTCCTTCCGAAGCAGTAAGGAACTGCAAAAGTTGCTGCCTGTTCTTCGCCAAGAGGTTCTTGTACACCTCATTCTGGACGTAGTTTGAGGCGAAGACCAGACGTTCGCTGCCGAAGTTCTGGTTGACAACTTAGTGAAGTAGTCGATGCGAGATTTGAGCGTCATTTGCCTCAAACTCTCCGCATGCCTGCACAAGCACGTCGAGGTCAACAGCAGCTATTGCCTTCTCAAGCATGTCCTGCTGATCACGGAAATTCGCGTATGCCAAGACATAGCGAGCGATACCGCCCCAACGACGAAAGCAATCAGCCACAGTGACATCAGATACGTCGCGATACACCAGATCACGACACTTCATGAGCTCTGCCAACGACCAAACGGGCATAAAGCAAGTTCGACACTTTGTCTTGCTGAACTCATACCAAACAGATCGGCGCGGAGATGTCAGTAGAATAGTCTTCGCTGGGTAATATGTGGGCTCCACAGCGTCCACGATGTAATACGTTGTTGGCTTGCGCAGGATATCTTCGAAATCCGATTGTGATCCTATAAACGCCTTTCCGCTCGTGAAAAGATAGCACCTCTTCCTTGCGCGGGTCTCGTAAACCACCGTTGAGCCACGACGAGCAAGATGGAGCAAGATGAGGTACCCAAAGAATGTTTTGCCAATTCCTGGGTTACCGAGGACCATAATATGTGGTATGCCTGTCGATTCATCATGGATCACCTTCCAGCAATGGTCCAACAACTGCGGATAGCAATGGCGAACGTAGATACTAGAGCCAAGGCTGCTATCGCCGAGAAGGTATGCCCCCTCAGCTAACTTGATCAGTGCATCAACTTCGATCGCAGTTGTACACGTCGCCAGCGCGTTCCAAAATGCCACCAGTTCAGGAGGATTGATCTTCATGCCTTCTGTGATTGGAATTCCCACACCATCCACGACAACAGCCTTCCGGTCTTGACGGAAAAAAACTTCGGACTCCTCTTTTACCAAGACGTGGATGTCTTTCGGTTGTGGCTCGAAGTCGACTCCGAAATATTTTGGATCGGACAACATCCACGTGGAGCGTATCTTCTTGTACTGCTTGTCGACCACGTTGCCATGCAAGAATTCCGTCTCCTCCTCGTCGTCCTTGAGCCAAACATTTTCCTTCTTCGCCAAGTACAACGTCACTAGTCTTGAGTCAATCTTGTGCGCTTCGGTGCTCAGACGCGCGGCAAGTACCTCCTGCAGCGCGCTCACTTCCGCATCTGGGGCGATCTTAACGTGAAACGCATTTTGTTCGCCATACACAGCACACACCAGCTCCAGTGGCTTCGCAGCCGAAGACATCCGCTCGGATCTAAAGTGTTGAGAGAGAACATTCGGGGAAATGATGTTCGCAACTTGAAGAATTGAACATGTTAGGAGGGTTAGACTCGCAATTTAAACACGACCGCAGCAGTTTATGGCATGGCATCAGATTTTGGCCAGGGGCATTTTAGCCAATAATCGGTGCACGTGCTTCCTTTCCGCGCCAAGTTCAACATCAAATCGCTTGGCGGGAACAAGTAGTGTGTCCCGTAATGCTGAGCTTCATAAATGGCCTTTTGCAACGCGCTCACTTTCGCATCGGGTCCACTGGTAAAGATGGTACTTACGCCGTAAACAGCGTAATTCAGCTTTATTGCCTCCGCCACCAAAGACAGCTCTGGCCCAGAAAGGTCTCTAATAATTCGTTTGAGAGAAGAGGATTGCTGTATCGTGTCAATCATGAAGAAAAACACCTTAATTCAAACGTCGATCGATCCACTATGAGTACCCACTCCATCTGCCGACGCGACCAATTCGTCAGCTCTGATCTCGGTCGGACACGACATCAACGCCTTCCAAAACGTAACCCCTTCTGGTGGATTCATCGTCATCATACCTCGGGTGATTGGTATCTTCACGCTGTCCACGCCAACGTGAAATTGTATGCAAAACGGATTTTGACCAGGATTTGGATATCTTCAGGTTTCGGCTCGAATCCATCTTCGATATACTTCGGATCAAACAGTGACCACAGGTTGTCGGCTGCACTCCAACGTAAGACTCCATATTCTGGGCAACGCTCAGCCAAACTCCATCCTTTCGAGCCAAGTATAGCGTGACCAGATTTGGGTTGATCGTTTGTGTTTTGGCTCTCAGCGCGTTAGCAATCGCCTTCTGGAGCTCATACACCCGCGCATTTCTGGCTATCGTAACACGGAATACGAACCATGTGCCATACACCGCCCACCCCAGCTTTATGATGTCTCCGGTCATCCTCATTCTCTGTATGACACGTTACGAGGACTAACAAGAACTCCAAGAATCGACGCATCAGGAGCCGTCATCACTGCTCAATAGAAATGACACCACCCTTCGATTTCATACATCAGCTCACGATCATACTGTCAGCAATTAATTGCCATCGACGAGGCGATATGGCATCAATTTACCCAACGAAAACGTCCAGTTGGCGGGGTCTGATGTGATATCCTGACGTCACAAGCGATTTCTGGTTGTCCACAAACGTGTTGCTCACTTGGATATGATAGTCAGCGCGGAGGCGGCGGAGACCTGACAGCTTCAACAGAAAATCCGTGTGCGCCGTCTTTGCTCTGGGTTAACAGTGCATCCTTCACAAAACGATCGCATTGTACTATTCCAGATATCATTTTGAACAATTCTTCATCGGCCAAATAATTGTGCAGAACGATAGCTTTCGGCTTTTGTATCAAATTACACGAGTCAGAGGTCTCGGTGTCGCCTGGACTGTTTTCCGTGTTGCACGTCGTGCTGCTTGCAACCGAGCCATCCGTTTTCTGTGGCTAACACGCATCAGACATCACATGCCGCCCCGAGATGTTGAAGCTTACTCTGCACAACGACAAATCTAATCAAAAGAGACGTCGAGTAGATGGTGCCCCCTACCTGAGCCCTGGGCATGGCCATAGGCTTTAGTCATTCCTCCTTCTGCCGTGTCCAGGATGATCTCGCCCAAGTACCTTTGCGTTGCCTTGGCCCTGTTGGGCGCTGCCCGTGGCGACGACGAAACGCCGGATGTTGATCGTAGCCAGATCCACGTCTCGCACGTGAGTCTTCCTCAGGTGATCGACAACAGCACGGTCGCTGTGGTGCCTCCGTCTGTGCCAGAAGACCACCCGCAAGTGCTCGCTGCTGCGCCGAGCCGTAAGGTCGAGTTCTACAACAACTGTCCTTACGAGGTGCAGTACAAGTACACGTCGGGTTTCAACACCCCAGCCAACGCCTTCTTCCCAATCCCTGCCCCAGGTCCTAACGGCTACAAGCTTAAGAAGCAGGAGCGCCATACCGCCTCGTTCATCAACAACTGGAGTGGCAACGTCGGTGTGTGCCAGGGTGCGTCCTGTGAGAGTGGCGGAGCGTGCAAGGGTGGCTGCGGTGTCGCCAATGGCGGTCCTATGACTCGTGCCGAGTGGACCTTTGTCCCAGGTGGTACCGATTACTACGACGTCACTGTCATCAACGGCGTCAACATCCCAGTCAAGATGGAACCACTTGACGTCAAGTACAACACCAAGGACCCTTACAAGTGCGGTGCTCCTGGTAAGGTCGCCGACGTTGTCCCTGGTAGCGGCTGCTCGTGGGACTATGCCAAGTTCCAGAACGACTTTCACTACAACGCCGTCACTGGTGGCTCTGGTAAGAAGTGCGGTGCTGCTAAAGACTGCACCAATGGTGAGAAGTGTGGCTACAAGTTCGTGCCTGGAGTTGGTCTTGGCATGTACTGTGGTAAGCGCTACGGTTTCTACAGTGCCAACCAGGTGTGTGCTCTTGACGGTGGCAACAAGTACTTCAAGTGCGCCGACTCCGCTGGCGATGCCACGGGTCTTAAGATTCGTGACATGCACGGCTGTGTCGGCCCACAGTACTTGTCGGGCTACCAGCCTGCGTCGAAGGGCAAGGACAACAAGGTCTGCGGCTGCACGGATTGGCAGGACCGCGGTGTCAAGGTCTTCAACACGCCTCCATCGGAGAAGTGCAAGGCCAAGAACCCAAAGTGGATGGAGAAGATCTTGCCAAAGCTTGACTTCCTCAAGAAGGGTTGTCCAACGACCTACACGTACCCATACGATGATATGACGAGTACGTTTGTGTGTGGTGGTGAGAAGAAGTTCCGTATCACGTTCTGCCCTGTGGGTGATCCGATCTCGGCTCCAGCTAACAAGGTCGCGGCCATGCCTGAGGAGGAGGAAGCCACTCCTCTGCCAACTACGGTCGAGGAAGCTACTCCAGAGCCAGAGCCAACGCCAGCTCCAACCCCAGAGCCAGCCAACAAGTACGTGTACATTGGCCCGAACCCAGACACGGCTGGGCTGACCCAGTGGTGCAACTGGAACTGCCCAGCTTTCTGCCCAGAGGACATGTGCAAGCTCGCCTAGATACGTCCAGGACTTTGCCCATACGACCACACGAGCTAAGGTTGGTGGGATTGCTATAGATGTTTTTGATTTTTGCTCCATTGGGTAACGTAGTAAGTCAATTCGAATCCTTTTTTTTTCGAACAAATCAAATAGAGTGAACTTTGTCGCTATGAATTATCGGAGGACGGTGCTGCAAAAAGATTCAGAGTGTCCTCGGGTCAGTGGCGTGACTGTGCATGGATGATAATCTGGTCGAGAGCTTGAACCAAAGATGGCACATCAACGCTTGATACAGAGCCTGTCAAGTATCCGTTGTCGACTCGACATGGTGGTGAATCTGCGTGGAGACGACGGTGAGTCTGCTCGCTACATCGAGTGTCTCTTCGTTCCCAGCTGGATTGAATGCTTGACGGCAGGTACAGTTCCTATCCAAGTTGTCTTGTTGAGTTGACGTGTGCACTCATGGCACCACCCACCTCAACACAAGAAACCCTAAGCGAAAATTCAAGTTATAAACTTTATGAATCAAAATGATCAATTCTAGTATGTGTCATTGAAATTATCCATTCCCGTTTATCACTACTATCGGTTCATACAGGTTCCATGTGGCGTTTTGCCTTTCGCTGCGACGTGATGCCTAGTCAAGGATCTCAACGCCGGGATGGCTCTTCATGGCGCGACACCACCCTTTTCACGTGGCTAGTACACTCCTCGTTGAACAGCTGGCGTCTACTAGTCACAAGTGATTGAAGCAGTCAATGCCTGTTCAAGATCATAGGGGTCCTAGGTTGCATCTAGGTCATACGGAGGGGTCGTGTAGATCCGAGAGGAGCGCAACGATGCCGCGGTCCTGGACTCCAACTCTCATTCTCCAACTTTCTCAAGAGGAAGATGGTCTCCACCAAGCTCCTGTGCCTCACCTTCGCCTTGCTTGGCGCCGCGCGCGCTGAGGACAACTCGACTGTCGATCGCAGCCAGGTCCACATGCCACACGCCAAGATGGCCCAGGAAGTCGGTAGCAACACCACCATCAAGGAGAGCAGCGCGGTCGCCGCTGTGCATCCAGCTGAGGTTGAATCGCATCCAGCGATGCTCGCTATGGCGGCGTCCCGTGAGGTCGAATTGTACAACAACTGTCCGTACGAAGTCAACTACAAGTACACCCCAGGTTTCAACACCCCAGCCAATGCCTTCTTCCCAATCCCAGGTCCAGGTCCTAACGGCTACAAGCTCAAGGCTCAGGAGCGTCACACGGCCTCGTTCATTAACACTTGGAGCGGCAACGTCGGTGTTTGCAAGGGCGACTCTTGTGAAACTGGTGCCGCTTGCACTGGTGGTTGCGGTGTTGCCAACGGTGGTCCTATGACTCGTGCCGAATGGACTTTTGTTCCAGGTGGTACCGACTACTACGATGTCACCGTCATCAACGGCGTCAACATCCCAGTCAAGCTTGAGCCTTTGGATGTCCAGTACAACTCCAACGACCCTTACAAGTGTGGTGCGCCTGGTAAGGTGCTTGATGTCGTCCCAGGCAGCGGTTGCTCGTGGGACTATGCCAAGTTCCAGAACGACTTTCACTACAACGCCGTCACTGGTGGCTCTGGTAAGAAGTGCGGTGCTCCAGGTGACTGTGGCAACGGCGAAGTCTGTGGTTACAAGTTCGTGCCTGGTGTTGGTCTTGGTATGTACTGTGGCAAGCGCTACGGCTTCTACAGTGCCAACCAGGTTTGTGCTCTCGATGGCGGTAACAAGCATTTCAAGTGCGATGAATCTGCCGGGGATGCTACCGGCCTCAAGATTCGCGACATCCATGGATGTGTCGGTCCTCAATACTTGTCCGGATACCAGCCTGCGTCGAAAGGCAAGGACGGTGAAGCTTGCGGTTGCACTGATTGGCAAGACCGTGGTGTCAAGGTCTTCAACACGCCTCCAACTGAAAAGTGTAAGGCTGTCAACCCGAAGTGGATCGAGAAGATCGTTCCGACCCTGGACTTTTTGAAGAAGGCGTGTCCAACGACCTACACGTACCCGTACGATGACATGACCAGTACGTTTGTGTGCGGTGGCGAAAAGAAGTACCGCATCACATTCTGTCCAATGGGTGATCCAATTTCGGCCTAAGCGTCGAAGAGAAGCGCTACGTCCATTGGTAGCCAACACATTTGTCCAGTTGATTGTAGAGAGACCACAGTTCTTTCATGGGATCCGTAGTTAGTAACAGAATGATTGTTCGTAAGACTTTAGAGCCGTTTTGAATCCAGGCGTCATTCAAATCCTAGAATCTGTCAATCAAGATCATCACTGTCTTGTTCAATTATCCACGTGAGACCGCTACGCCTTTTTGACAAGACACATAGGGACGGGAGGACGACTTCAAGCTCTGCTGCTTATCGTGCGACGTATTCAACGAGTTCTCTATGCACAGACGCCTGGAATTTCTCGCGTGTGCGGCTTCCATGCCCAGGAAGCCACGTCGGCGGAACCAGATGGATTGCTCATGTCACGACGATCATTAGGAGTCTTCAAGTCTGGCAATGATCACGTCCAGACGTGTGGCTGGCTTCCTGAGACAGCACACACGGCAGGTGTCTTTGACCACATCACACACAACGAGGTATGCTTTTATACAGTGACATAAATGGTCTGCTTAACCATGTGCATGGGATCATCTGGTGATCATGTTGGACGAGCAAACTGACTTTACAAGTCACTGTGGTCCCGTCCATGATCCAGGCCATGTGGCTCCATGTCATGGCCGGCGTCGCTTCGAGTATACGTCAGAAGACCAATTGCCTCGCCACCATCCTACTCGTGTGGGTCATGAACTCCCTACTCACCAGCTGACGAGCTCAGGATTGAACGAAGACGTAGTAGCAATCTATTCCGACAAGGAAACGCTTCCGCTGTCGGCCAGCGATCAATGAGCAACCTGAGGAGCTCATTCCCGAATCTACTCGACAAGCAGCATGCTCTCGCCCAAGTTCTTTTGCTTCGCTCTGGCTCTGCTCAGTGCCGTCCGTGCCGACAATGAGACTGAGGACATCAGCCGTCGCGATCTCCACTCTCATCTGCTAATCAACGTCGCGGTGCTCGACAACAGCACGGTGGTTGTTATCCCGCCAGTGGCTCCAATCGAGGCTATCAAGGCCGCAGAGTCGCGCGCTGCGGCGAACCGTGAGGTCGAGCTCTACAACAACTGCGGCTACGAGGTCCAATACAAGTACACGTCGGGTTACAACCCTGCCACCAACTCGTACCTGCCCAACCCAGCGCCAGGACCTAACGGCTACAAGCTCAAGCCTCAGGAGCGATACACGGCCACATTTACCAGCACCTGGAGTGGAAACGTTGGCGTCTGCGCTGGTGAATCCTGCGAAACCGGTGACTCGTGCAAGGACGGATGCGGTGTCGCCAACGGTGGTCCAATGACCCGTGCCGAGTGGACTTTTGTGCCTGATGGAACGGATTACTACGATGTTACGGTCATCAACGGCGTCAACATCCCAGTCATGATGGAGCCTCTCGACGTCAAGTACGATACCAAGGACCCTTACAAGTGTGGTTCGCCTGGTAAGGTTGAGGATGTTGTTCCAGGCAGCGGCTGCTCGTGGGACTACGCTCAGTTCCAGAAGGACATTAACTACAACGCTGTCATCGGTGGCTCGGGCAAGAAGTGCGCGGCTGCTGGTGATTGCAGTGGCGGTGAAGTCTGTGGTTACAAGTTCGTGCCAGGTGTCGGCATGGGCATGTACTGTGGTAACCTCTACGGCTGGTACAGCGCCAACCAGGTGTGTGCCCTTGACGGTGGCAACAAGTACTTCAAGTGCCAGGACTCTGCTGGCGACGCTACCGGTCTCAAGATCCACGAGTTGCACGGTTGTGTGGCCCCTAAGTATCTGTCTGGCTACCAGCCAGCTTCTAAGGGCAAGGACGGTGAAGTGTGTGGCTGCACCAACTGGGACGACCGCGGAGTCAAGGTCCTTGCTGTCCCAGATACCGAGAAGTGCAAGGCGGTCAACCCAAAGTGGATTGAGCAGGTCGCTCCAACGCTCGACTTCCTCAAGAAGGGTTGTCCAACGACCTACACGTACCCATACGATGATATGACGAGCACGTTCATCTGTGGTGGTGAGAAGAAGTACCGTATCACGTTCTGTCCGGCCGGCAAGGGTGCTGGTAAGACCGCCAGTGTCCAGTCAGTGGCACCTTCGGCTTCTTCGGCCGCCCCAGCTGCTTCCTCCGCTGCTCCTGCCGCTACCTCTGCTGCCCCAGCTCCAGCTACGACCGCCCCAGCCCCTGCGGCGTCCTCTGCTGCTCCTGCCGCCACCACTGCTGCACCTGCCGCTTCGAGCGCCGCTCCAGCCGCCTCGTCGGGCAAGTACGTGTACGTCGGTAGCAACCCCGACACGGCCAGTCTCACGCAGTGGTGCAACTGGAACTGCCCAGGCTTCTGTCCTACGGACATGTGCAAGGCGGCATAAGTAGTAAGGCACTCCCCATGACCGTCGTAATGTATGTCTGTCCATATCCTAGACTCAATACTAGTCGCACACTAAAGTCACCTGAAAATGGAACCTTCTGACACTTCAGATGTCTTCATAAAACAGTACAGTACTCGATGCAGAAAGATCTTCAAAGACGCCTTTCGCCATGGCGCATCTGCCCAGGTGTCACTGTCTTCGTGCCAGGGAGAATGGGGATGTTCTCATGCTCACACACACTCACACGTCGCTTCCCCGAGAATTCCGGCGTGGAGAACTTACCACAGAAGGATGGAAGAGAAGCGCACGGCGTCATTCTAGATCCGAGTCCAATCTAGAACGCATTCACGCTCTTGCAATGTAGAAGGTTGCGTACCAGTTGGATTTCAGAGCCGCTGTGATGGTGCAGGCAGTTGCGGTCGAAGGAAAGGCCCCACATGGACCCTCTTCTCACTGTGTTAAGCCAAGCGAAGGGGTGATCTTGCCTTGTCACCATCGCCCTCTCCAGCGAAAAGCGAGGACAAGGGAGTGTGTGCATGTGTGTGCGTACTGTACATTTTCGTGTGCTTGAAGTAGATCGCTGGTCGCAATTGCTTTGACCAAATCAGGTGCACTAATCATGATAATCGTCCAACTGTGGTGCATGGACAAGCCGTTGGACGACCCTTTGGTTGATGCTTGGACCGTGTCATCCGAATCCTGTGGCCAGGACTCACAGGACTCGGTGGATCTAGAAAGCGCCATGTGTTGAACTTCAAGTTCTCGCTGCTTCGTGATCCGCTCTTCTGCCCGTGTTGAGCATCGCGTTGAAGCTAAACAGTCAGCATCGACAGATCCAATCACTCCAAGAGCTCATGTTCAAGTTGCCGATCTAATCCCGAGCACGTGCTCGGGCGCCCAAGTCGGATCAGCAGCTGAAGAAAGAGTCGACTCCATGGCCGTCGTCCCTGCCTTCGCCACTTCCGTCGCCTCCGTCTCTCTTTCTTTCTCTTTCTATCCCTCCTTCTTCGTTCTGCCGATTGAGCTTCGCCAACGTGTTCATTTCTGATTTTCCCCAGTCCAGGATGATCTCCCCCAAGTTTTTCTGCGTCGCCTTGGCTTTGCTCGGCTCGGTCCGTGCCGAAGATGAAGTTGTCGACCGTAGTGTCGTCCACAACTCGCACGTGAGTCTGCTTGAGGTGGTCAACAACAAGACCGAAGTCATTGTCATCCCGCCAGCCGTGGCCGCCAACCACAAGGCTGCAACTTCTGCCGCGGCGACGCGTCAAGTGGAGCTTTACAACAACTGCGGTTACGAAGTTCAGTACAAGTGGACGTCTGGTTTCAACACGCCAGCCAACGCCTTCTTCCCCATCCCAAGTCCTGGACCAAATGGCTACAAGCTCAAGACCCAGGAGCGCTACACCGCTACTTTCGTCAACAACTGGAGCGGTAATATCGGTGCTTGCCAGGGTGCGTCGTGTGAAACTGGTTCGGCTTGCACTGGTGGCTGCGGTGTCGCGAACGCTGGTCCAATGACTCGTGCCGAGTGGACTTTTGTTCCTGATGGCACCGACTTCTACGATATCACGGTCATCAACGGCGTGAACATCCCAATGAAGATGGAGCCAATCGGTGCCTCGTACAACACCAACGATCCATACAAGTGTGGTATCCCTGGCCGTATCGAGTCCGTCACCTCGGGTAGCGGCTGCTCGTGGGACTACGCCAAGTTCCAGAGCGACTTCCACTACAACGCTGTGGCTGGTGGCTCGGGCAAGGCCTGCAGCTCCGCCTCGGGCTGCTCGGGTGGTGAAGTGTGTGGCTACAAGTTCGTGCCTGGCGTCGGCCTCGGCATGTTCTGTGGTGTCCGCTACGGTTTCTACACGGCCAACCAAGTCTGTGCGTTGGACAACGGCAACTCGTACTTCAAGTGCGACCAGTCCGCTGGTGATGCCACCGGTCTCAAGGTCCGTGACATGTACGGCTGCGTCGGCCCATGGTACTTGTCGGGCTACCAGCCAGCTTCGGTTGGCCAGGATGGCAAGGTCTGTGGTTGCACAGACTGGGCGGACCGTGGTGTTGGCGTCCTCCCAACGCCTCAGACGGAGAAGTGCAAGGTGAAGAACCCAAAGTGGCTCGAAAAGATTGCGCCAAACCTGGACTTTCTCAAGAAGGCTTGTCCAACGACCTACACGTACCCTTACGATGACATGACCAGTACCTTCGTCTGCCCTGGTGAGAAGAAGTTCCGTATCACATTCTGTCCATCGGGCACGACCTCGACTACGCCAACCCCAACGACGGGTCCAACTCCAACCCCACAGCCAACGCAAACGCCTGCTCCAATCCCAGGTCCTGGTGGCAAGTACGTCTACATCGGTACCAGCCCTGACAAGGATGCCATGACTCAGTGGTGCAACTGGAACTGTCCAGCCTTCTGCCCACCTGACATGTGCCGCTTGGCGTAAGGATATTAAGCAGTAGTCGTGTCAATGCGTCTCAGTTGCTGTGTAAGAGGAAGAAACATGTCAATATTTACCCTCGTTGAAACCTAGGTTGCTTCTTTTGCGTACTAGGGTAGTGCGTGTACTGCAGAAGCTTCTCGAAGAGGCAGGGACGCCACACACGAAGAAAGTCTGATACCTAGGCGCCGTGCCCTTGCGTGTGGACGCCACATGAGCGGCTAGGAACACGTCTTCAAAGACAAACGCATCGTGAGTTCTTGAACGAGTCCGAACATCTTCGTTTTCCCAACACGAAAATGTGTCGAAAGAAACTCGAGCATACTTTTCTCCATAGAAGATTCTGCAAACGTATTTTTTTATTAAAACTTAGCCATCAAGCTGAACCGAAAAACACTGCAGGTACACACCACGCCATCCGGATCCTGCGGCTCAGATCCCGCAGATCGGAGATCTGATCGGGCAGATGTTGAGACGGAAGCGCCGTGTTTATGGTCAAAAGGACAAAATTCAATGACTCCACAGTCGGGTCGCACATGATGTTGAGTCTAAACCTGGGATGTTGCTCACCTCCAGTCTTTGAGCCCGCCGCACTTCCTCTTTTTCCTGGTCAAGGATGATCTCGCCGAAGACTCTGTGCATTGCCTTGCTTCTGCTTGGCGCTGTCCACGCTGAGGATGGAACGCCTGATATCGAGACTACCGATGTTGAGGCGACCGATGCCGATATCACGGATGCTGCTGACACTCCCGACGTTGACCGTAGCCAGATTCACGTAGCCCACGTCAACATGCCCCAGGTTGTGGAGAACAACACGGCCGTCGTGATGATCCCAGAGTCCGTTCCAGAAGACCACCCGCAGGTTCTCTCGGCTGCACCAAACCGTCAGGTCGAGTTCTTTAACAACTGCCCGTACGAGGTCCAGTACAAGTACACCTCGGGTTTCAACACGCCAGCCAACGCTTTCTTCCCGTTCCCAGCTCCTGGTCCTAATGGCTACAAGCTCAAGGCTCAAGAACGCCACACGGCATCATTTATCAACAACTGGAGTGGTAACGTCGGTGTTTGTGCCGGTGAATCATGTGAGAAGGGCGATGTGTGTAAGGGTGGTTGTGGTGTTGCCAACGGTGGTCCAATGACTCGAGCAGAGTGGACATTCGTGCCTGGCGGAACGGATTACTACGATGTGACGGTCATCAATGGAGTTAACATTCCAGTCAAGATGGAACCACTTGATGTCAAGTACGACCCTAAGGATCCGTACAAGTGTGGCGCACCAGGCAAGGCTGAGGATGTTGTCCCAGGCAGCGGCTGCTCGTGGGACTATGCCAAGTTCCAAAAGGACTTCCACTATAATGCCGTGGCTGGTGGTTCTGGAAAGAAGTGTGGTGCTGCAGGTGACTGCAGTGGCGGCGAAGTCTGTGGTTACAAATTCGTGCCTGGAGTTGGTCTTGGTATGTATTGTGGTATGCGCTACGGCTTCTATAGTGCGAACCAGGTGTGCGCTCTTGATGGCGGCAACAAGTACTTCAAGTGTGATGAATCCGCCGGTGATGCTACGGGACTCAAGGTACGCGATATGCACGGATGTGCGGTCCACAATACTTGTCGGGTTATCAGCCAGCAACGAAGGGCTAGGACAACAAGGCTTGTGGTTGCACGGACTGGCAGGACCGCGGCGTCAAGGTATTCGATACCCCACCAAGTGAGAAATGTAAGGCCAAAAATCCAAAGTGGATGGAGAAGATCTTGCCAACGCTCGAGTTCTTGAAGAAGGGTTGCCCGACCACGTACACTTACCCATATGATGATATGACAAGTACCTTCATCTGTGGTGGTGAAAAGAAGTACCGTATTACGTTTTGTCCAAAAGGTGATCCAGTCTCAGGTGGCGGCGGTGCTCCAGCGCCTAAGCCAGCGACCCCGAAGCCAGCCCCAGCTCCAGCTCCGGCTCCAGCTCCAAAGCCAGCTCCAAAGCCAGCTCCAAAGCCAGCTCCAAAGCCAGCTCCAAAGCCAGCTCCAGGCTCTGCTCCAGCTCCAGCGTCGGGCAAGTACGTCTACATCGGCTCGAGCCCTGACAAGGCTGGCCTGACCCAGTGGTGCAACTGGAACTGCCCATCCTTTTGTCCGGCGGACATGTGCAAATTGGCGTAAACCAACGCTTTGACGCACTCTCCGTCAGACCCACGAGTAGAGCCCGTCGTAGTTGTCGTATCGTAACCAAGAAAAGAAAAGGTCGAGTTCTGTGCCTTCAATGGATGTCCTCTTCCACAAGAGAGACTAAAGGCTTTTTTAGTCTCAGTACAATCCTGACCTTTAGAGATTGATAATCCGAAAGGGTCCAACTGTACATTACTTTTCTTGTTGACGGTTGCGAACCTCGACGAAAGGCTAGAGGCAGGACTTGTGGCTGGCGCTGAACGATGGCAGTGCTCAACGAAACGAAAGCAACAAAGATCATGCGATCTGGTTATTTGTGGTCGGGCAAGGGGCACATGTCTTGTCCCGACGTGCACAATCTTGAACCGCTTGACGCACTAATCGAGTACCTCCAGTCTCACCTACTCGTACCACATCACCTAAAACCAACGGGTACAAGTTGCCACAGGTATAATCTGTATCGTCCCATCCTAAATTGTACCGACAACCTGAAATACCTTCTGACAATGTATCCGATTTAAAAGTTGTCAACTCAGGGCTCGAGGCAGAGAAAGAGGGAGCTGGCTTGTCCAGCCACAACCAGATGCCTCGACTGGAAACCAGGAGGGAAGAGTGGCACTATCATCCGAAATACGGCGGGCAGTCCTCCTGTCCGCAAATCATGAGTCGATCGGCTGTTGCGCCAGACGGTAGATCGATGGCCGAGACGGCGCTATTGGGATGAGGCGGCTGGCCTGGTGCGTAAATCCCCAACCACGGTACAGTGCGAAGGACACGCTGGTCATGCCCATGTCCTTTCGTGTCGATGACGGGCCTCTTTGCTCATTCCAAGTTTTTCTCCACGACAAGGAAGCATGATCTCGCCTAAGTTCTTCTGTGTGGCTTTGGCCCTCTTGGGCGCCGTCCGCGCTGACCCTGATACCGAGGACATCGACCGTCGCGACCTCCACGCTCATATGCTTACGAATGTCGCCGTCGTCGACAACAGCACGGTTATCGTGACCCCGCCAATCGCCCCTGAAGGTGCCATGGAGGCCGCTGAGGCCCGTGCCGGCGGTAACCGTGAGGTCGAGTTCCACAACAACTGTGGTTACGAGGTCAACTACAAGTACACGTCCGGTTTCAACCCTGCCACCAACTCGTTCCTCGGCAATCCTCCTGCTGGTCCTGGCGGCTACAAGCTCAAGGCTGGTGAGAAGCACACCGCGTCGTTCATCGCCACCTGGAGTGGTAACGTCGGTGTCTGCGCTGGTGAGTCTTGTGAGACCGGAGATGCATGCAAGGAAGGCTGTGGTGTCGCCAACGGTGGTCCAATGACCCGTGCCGAGTGGACCTTCGTTCCAGGTGGTACCGACTACTACGATGTCACCGTCATCAACGGTGTTAACATCCCAGTCATGATGGAGCCACTCGACGTCAAGTACGACCCTAAGGATCCTTACAAGTGCGGTTCGCCTGGTAAGGTCGAGGATGTTGTTCCAGGCAGCGGCTGCTCGTGGGACTATGCCAAGTTCCAAAAGGACTTCCACTACAACGCCGTCATCGGTGGCTCGGGCAAGAAGTGCGGTGCTCCAGGTGACTGTGGCAACGGTGAATCGTGTGGTTACAAGTTCGTGCCTGGAGTTGGTCTTGGTATGTACTGTGGTAAGCTTTACGGCTGGTACAGTGCGAACCAGGTCTGCGCCCTTGACGGTGGAAACAAGTACTTCAAGTGCCAGGAGCCTGCTGGTGACCAGACTGGTAAGAATATCCACGAGTTTCACGGCTGTGTCAGTCCAGACTACTTGTCGGGCTACCAGCCTGCTTCGAAGGGCAAGGAGCTCCACGCCTGTGGTTGCACGGACTGGCAGGACCGTGGTGTCAAGGTCTTTGACACCCCTCCAACTGAAAAGTGCAAGGCTGTCAATCCAAAGTGGATCGAGAAGATCGTGCCCACGCTTGACTTCCTCAAGAAGGCCTGCCCAACGACCTACACGTACCCATACGATGATATGACGAGTACGTTCATCTGTGGTGGTGAGAAGAAGTTCCGTATCACCTTCTGCCCAGGCGGTAAGGGTGGTGCCGGTGGTTCGGGTCCTGGCCCAGCCCCAAAGTCGGAGGCTCCTAAACCATCGGTGGGCCCAAAGCCAACGGAAGGCCCAAAGCCAACGGAGGCCCCTAAGCCTACTGCGGCCCCAAAGCCTACTGCGGCCCCAAAGCCATCGGAGGGTCCAAAGCCAACGGAGGCCCCTAAGCCAACCGAGGCCCCAAAGCCAACTCAAGGCCCTGCTCCAACTCAAGGCCCTGCTCCAACTGCCGCTCCAGCTGCTGGCAAGGGTGGCTTCAAGTACTCTGGCCCAGCCCGTGCTGACAGCGCCTCGCTTGACGTGTGGTGCAACCAGAACTGCCCAGCGTTCTGCCCTGGTGACATGTGCAAGGCTGCGTAAGCAACCATCACCAAGTCATGTACTTAGGTAGCTTTTTGTGTGTTGATGAAAGTTGGAGAGACAATTTTTCGCTTAACTAGATGACGTAAGAAAACACGAGTCAAGCGGACTGCAGACTCGGCTATTTGGTACAATCATTCAGTTTTCTTTGCATTCAACTCGCCTAACCACGTCCTCCACAAATCTCTCGAGGGGCAGCTCATCAAATCTTCACAAGCATAGAGAGGAACCAGGCGTGGCTGGGCCCAGAAGCACGCGTGTGAAAGTGTGGCAGATCAATTGGACGTTCTATTCGATCTCAGCACTTGCTCGACCTTGGCTAAGTGAGACTTAGCACAAAGTCGCTCACGGCAAGCGCGATGGTTAAAGCTGCACCCTTGACTCGAAGACTACGCTTCTCTTGCTTGCGTTCGAAGAAGAGGTGGCTACACATACAGACAAGTGAGCTTCTCCAGTGGATCGCATGGACAAAAGAGGAGCATTCAACGCACCGGTCATCGTAGTATCCCTTGGCATAAACGCGCACAATGTCGTTGAGCTCGGGCAACTCGGCTTCCTGTGAGTGAAGAGCAGCACAACAGTCAGCGGGTGGGAAACACATTAAGTCACTCTCTGTCCATACCTGGGACTCTTTAAAGGCTTCCCAGCACACAGTCTTGTCTTCTTCGTCCTCTTTTGGGGCAAAATAGAACACGCAGCGCACTTTTTCGGGCAGCTTTTCCTTCCAGTTGGTCTCGTTGACAGCGCTGTCGAGAAGCTTCATGTGTTTCTTAGGCATTTGGTCCACGTGCGTCGCAAAGAGCTCGGCAAGCACTGCCTTTTGCGTGAGGATCATCGAGTCCAGAATCTTCTGTGATTCAGATTCCGTCACGATCTCGTCGCCGTCCGTGTCGTATAACCGGAATTGGCCTACGCAACATGAACATTATGAGCGGCAAGATGACCAAGGCGGATACAAGAGGACCTACATCGCAGCCAGTCGTCGCCAGTGCCTTCAACGAGAGTCCGCAGTAGCTCCTGGACGTCCTTGATGGCCACTTTGCCTATCGAAAACGATGCGTTAGCTCCAAACAGTTGAAGATCTCTCGAATGTGGCCTCTTACCGTCCTTGTCTTGATCCAATTCAGCGAAAAGCTGGCGGACATGGTCGCATTTGAGGCGCACGAGCTTGAGCTGTAGCGCTTTGTTGTACTTCTCCACAATCGCCGTCTTCTCCTCGCCTTCCAGCACCCCCGCCGAGAGCTTTGGCTGATCCTGAAGCACGGCATCCTCCTCACTCTGCAGAAACGACGTGGTGTCCTTAATCAGCGCGTCAAACGCCGTCTGATCAAGCTCCGTAGGTGTCTGCTGCTTGTTCAGCCACGTAGCAAAGACGTTCTCGCCTAACGCCGGCGTGTTCCATTGAACTCGCGTCGTGAGCTCCTGAATGCTCGCGAGCGTCTTGATCTCCGGGACTTCCTCTACCCACCGTCCATGAGTATCCATATATAAGCACACAGAGCAACAGAGCACATACCAACCGCAGGGCCCTGGAGCAGCCGCGTGAGTCGCGCGCGGGCGCTCGCGGACAAGAGGCCGCGCCGTAGTGCGACGGCCATGGTCTCACTTTGACTGGGCACGGGCTCCAAAGGCCTCGACTAAGTACGAATGACACTGACATGAGGAGCATGGAGGCAGACAGACGGCGTATGTGGAGCAGACAGAGCGACTAGCGACGCGTAGTGTAGGAGAGATCTCGTTGGCTGTGACGGTCCGATGGCGCGTCCGGCGTGGCGTCTGAGTTGACGCGACGCTTGGGGTTCCGTGGAATCCTTCCTCTCTGGACGCGTGACGATGGAGCGGGAGGAGATCGCGATCCGCGTCATCAGCATTCTCTATGCGCTCGGCATCTTCCTGCTCATCCTGTCGTTGCAGAGCCGAGATATCAGTGCGTAGTGTTGCCTTCCGTGTGTGTCGGCGGTCTGAGATCTCATCCGCGTGGATAAGCAGATACCATCATGCTCGTGACGGTCTACACCATGGTCTTCTCGTGTCCCTTGTACGTCTCAGTAGTTGATACTATCGGTCAGCGACGAGCTCATTTACGCTGTGTGTGTTGTATACGACCTATTAGTCTGTGGTGCATCATCCGCTTCTGTCGTGAGTACGCTGCCCGCCGTCGTCTCGTGGTGTTGCCCACCAAGAAGGAGAAGAAGAAGCCCGACATCGCCTTGCCCAAGGCCAAGGCCGCCGTGCGCACGCAGGCCGAGATCTTGGCCGAACAGCGGGAGCGGGTGCGCAATCTGCACGGCGTGGGGGACAAGAAGCTAAAGGTCAAGCCGCCCAAGCGCAAGGGGCCGCCGCATCTCGACAAAAAGGCATGAAAGACATTGGAATACAAAACAATAAAGTGGATTTCTGGGTGCTTAGCGAGGGCGCGCGGACGCCGTTGGCTTGTGGGGTGGCACTCGAGCTCGTTCTTGCTTTATCTCTCCTATCAACAACTAATAAATAGCTATAGAAACATCGTCGTAATATTTATGAGGAAGTAAATAAGGTGGGGCAGGACGCAGGGGCCGAGGAAGCAAGCACACGAGTCGTCCGACTCGATGCAAGCCATTCAGCCACGCGCCCCATAGGAGGAGGAGGAGGGAGGGAGGGGAGGAGGAGGGGACGCTGGATCCGCTCACGCACATCGACGACCACGGCTGTCGCGAGACAGCGCGTGAGAAGACAAAATGACGGACAGAAGACGCGCAAGAACGAGCACAAGATCTCCCACGGAGCCGCGACGTCGACTAGTGGAAGCGCTCGAAGATGCTCAAGCGCGGACTCGTGCCTTCCTTCTTGCCCGACGAAGGAGGCGAACCGGCAGGCGACTCGCTTTCCCCGAGGCCGTTGAACAGGCCCGTTCCCTCCAAGCTCAGTGACAGTCCAGCTGGCCATTCCTTGTCCGAGAAATGGTCCATGTGATCCACTGACGAGTGGTGGCTGAGCGAAGGAAAGTCCTTCCAGAGCTCGTCCGAGTCCAGCGAGTAGTCCGCCTTGGTCGAAGGTTCCGGAGTGGCACCCGTCGTCGCACCGACGGTAGGAGCACCGGTGGTGGCGGCGTGAGGCGTGGTGCTAATGGTACCGAGGTTCGAGTTTGAAGGCGCTGGCTCGTTGTCTCCAGGCGAGAGCGAGAACTTCATCAACGCGTCGATGGCATCTTGAAGATCTGGATAGCCGCCGTTGGCACCGCTTGGCGCTTGGGACACACCACCTTGCTGCTTCACGTACGACTCGCTCGCATAGTTGAGCTTGGCCTGCGAGCGACTCCAAGGCGTCGATCCCGACGATTCCTTGTCAAATGGCGAGGACAACCCGTGGTAGCTGCCCGCCAGCACGTGCTCGGCGTTGTTGCTCGCGCCTGGGCCGTAGAGGTACCCCTCGCCTCCGTTCAGACCCAGGTCCGAGCTGTTGCTGTTGAGACGCGTGAGGTGCGGTGGGTTCTTGTCATGCAGGAACATGCCGCCCATGGAGCTCGGTGGACTGTACTGAGGCGGCGTCGTCATCGACTCGGTCTCCTCGTGGATGAAACGACAGCGACTGCCGTACGGACAGTGGCCCGAGCCCCAGTACGACTTGCACTTGGTGGTCTTGTACTTTGGGTGACGCACGACATGACGCAACTCATTGAGACCGTGGGCAAATTGACACTTGGCTGGACAGACACACAGAGTGGGCTTAGCCTCCTTCATCTCGTCAAGTTCGTGTCGCAAACACGCCGTTCTTACCTCCATAGCGACAGCTGCCGAACTCGGAGAAGCGCTTGCAGAGCTCCGTCTTGTAGAGCGACGACTTGGTGCCGTTCTTGGGACTGTTCTCTTCGTTTAAATACGTGGGACTGCCTTCTTCCGACCCGAGCATCGACGCCTGGCCCATGGAGTAGCCCGTGGCCGACGTGTCGATCTCCAAGTATCCATCCTTGGGCATGGCGTAGTAGTTGAGCTGGTCCATGGAGGAGATCAGCATGGCTGCTTGGTCGACTTACTTGGTGCTGGACGTCGCTGGACCCGACTGGACGCGACTCGGAGAAAACGAGTCTAAGGCCCCCCGGAGACTAACTAAGCTAAACGGAAATTTGGGAATCGAATTCCGAGACAACGCTGGGCGTCGTGGTGTGTTGTCGAACCGCAACGGGTTGAGGAAGAACGGACGAAGGGCGCGCACAGACACACACGCACTTACTTGACTACCAGTCGTCTGGGCGCAAAGCACAGTAGCGACGGTCGACTCCCCAGCGAATGCGAGCAAGAAAAAAACTAAGGTGGATAGGTCCAGTGAGTGCCACAGGTTCGCCGTGACCCACGCCGAGACAAACAACGCCCAGTGCAGTCTGGAAACCGGGCAGGCTTTCGACCCGCGTCCGGTGACCCGCCACCTCCCCTCCCCTCCTCTCTCCCCTCCCCTCCCCTCCTCCCTCCACTCTTTACGCCAGTGTCTTTTTCACCTCATCTTTGAGGTTTATTACGTTCAATAGCGAGGTCTATACAAACGGCTTTCCACCTCGTCCAGAGGTTTTAGGAAGAAATTTCCGGCGGGTGCACCAGCTGGGAGATCCGTTGCGATGTGACTGAGGCGCAAACCGAATGCACACGCACGCGAGCGCGCGGAAGAATTAGTGCGCGTGACAGGTTAGCCTCAGCGTCTCGCTGTAGTGGGATCGTCCTTCGCTACCTCGTTCGCCGTCCAACTATTGCGCTACGCTTGATACGCAGCGCCATCACCGACTTCAACAAAAAAACCTCGGAAAGAATCGACTTCGTCCAGCCAACGACCGCCCAGAGCCCTAGTCGCTTCCACAGTGCAACATTGGGCTGTTCTATGTTGCCGCATCGTCGAGTCTTTTCAACCAATCAAATCACTGCGAACCCACTGATGCGTCAGCACCAGTGAGACAATTCGCCAATCAACTTGGAGGGGGACCCGTTGCGTAGTCACTCCGGCAAAGTACGATCATCCATTTTGTCCAATACCGGTTGCAAACCGGTAGGGTCCAGGCGACCTTGAAGCCTTGGTCACGAACGACGAGCTCACCTCGTCATGGCCGATTCCGCGAGTCCGCATGACGTCGCTAGCGCCGCGCGGCCGTCGATAGACGTGGATAATGATGCTAGACCGTCTTTGGATACGTCTATTCCGGAAATTCCGGTCGAAAACGCGCTTGTAGAGCATTTATCCGAGCCGATTCTATCAACGTCGACGCCCTCGGCCGCTCATCAGCTCACCAGATCGCATTCCGCGTCTCTCCCTGCGCCGCTCACGCCCATTCGAAGCGCTCCGAACAAGCAAGTGCTCTTCATCAAGACGGTACGTCCAGTTTCCAGTCGCTATCCGCACAAAGCGCCTCATGACTTGTGAAACACAGAATGACTCGCCCACCAGTCATCACAGCGAACGCACGCGCCACCTGCACGCGCGCAAGGTCACACGCGACATCGCAGCGCTCGACTTCCTGCAGAACATCCCCATGCGCTCCGAGGCGCTGCATGAAGCGCACGCGCGTCCCCACGGCTCGCCCAAGCGACACACGGACGCGGCGCATGCCCAGGGCGAGACGAGCGATCCAGCACGCGACGGCGAGGACTCGAGCTCGTCAGACATGGGCTACATGAGCAACGAAGCCCTGGCCGGACGTCGTCTGCCTGGCTTTGAAGCCAAAGTCATTGAGATGCCGAGTCTCTTCCGCTATCGCTTCACAACAAAGTACCCGGCGGCGTCGGCGGTGGTACGTCGATGGGAAGGACAGACAGCCCAGCAAGGCATGCTCGAGTCGCGGATGTTCATGTCTCGCGGCTGTGGCTACCCGCTGGCGGCGCTGACTGTGCTCAAGTACAATGGCAACGAGACGTCGTCGCATCGCAAGCGCTTCATGTCGGTGAGCAACACGGAGCCCATGGACTATGACTGGCGAGGCAAGTCGTACTACCGACTGCTGCATGCGTCCTACGCGCCATGTGACAAGGACCGCGACTCGCAAGATGACCATCCGAATGCGCCCGCGTATCTCCCCAATTATCTGGACGATCCAGAGTTCCGCCAAGGGCGCCATCGCCATGTCGTGCGTGGGGACAAGAACATTGGTCCGGTCGTGAGCTCCATCCTGCTCTTCGTCAAGCCAAACGAACTCAAAGCGGTATGGTTCTTTCTTCGTGACGCTACTCACTCGCTAAGAGGCTCAACTCACGCGTCGTGTTGTGGATTTCGTACAGGAACTCAACAAAAAGTTTCAGGAAAAGCACACGTGGCTCGACAGTGACTTGTCATTGAGCAAGATCCGCAATCTCAAGCGCGAGACACTCACAACGTGCCAGCGGCTCGATCTAGAGGTCGCGACGGCCGCGCTCGCCTGTGTCTACTTTGAGAAGCTAGTGCTCAGTCATGTACGCTCTCCTACGACTCTGTTCCTGTCTATTGTCTCCCTGACTTACGGTGGTTTGATGGCTTCTAGTACGTGAACAAGTCGAATCGGAAGCTCTACATGTCGGTCTGCTTGCTGCTCGCCGCGAAATTCAATGAGCCGCACGCTTCCGATGCCCTGCGCCTCATGATCAAGAAGATCCTGGCGGAGATCGATCAGGTGCACTCGCTGCCATCGCGTGATGTGCTCACGACAGAGTTCAAAGTCTACGCCCAGCTTTCGTTTAATCTCCACGTGCCACTGGCCGAGATCCATCCGCACTTCACGCGTCTACTGAAGTTGATCGAGAGCAATCCACGCAAGTACTTGGACGAAGACGTGTTCACGACGTACTCGCAGTTGATGCTGGATGAGAAGACGGCCTCTGACGCGACAGCACGCCAACGATTGCTAGCTGGCGAGACACCGGACGAAGGCACAGACGGGGAAGTCTTGCTCAGTGACGAAGAAGAGATCGACGAAGAGGAAGAAGTGATGGTCGAGGAAGGAGGGCCAACTGCTGGTGGAGCGGACAGTCGACGCGAGCGCACGGCCATGGCGATGGCAGCACGACTGCCCTGGCACCGGGTCCATTCGTTTACTCAGTGGTGGAGCGATCGACGTCTGTCCCAGCCGCCAACGCCTACGGGTACCGATAAGGCTGAGGCGGAAGCTCCCACCGAACTCTAGGTTCTCATTCAAACGCCAGTAACACGTTGGGTGTGCCTTGACCGTACACTTTGACGTGGTCGAAGAGCACGTCAATGACGTCGCTGTGCTTGGTCGGGTCGCCGACGACCGGTTCGAGACTGGTGACCCCGGCCTTGGCTGCGCGTTTGCTCTCACTAACAAACACCTCGAGCTCGTCGTACGTGACGTAAATGGTCTGCTGTTGCTCTGTGTCGCTATTGAACACTTCGACGCGGAACATGCGCTGCTTGGGCACGAAGAAGACGGAGATGAAGAACGAGATATAGTGGATTGTACGAACGCCTTGATACCACAGCGCTTGGTCTTGCAACGAGCGTTCAACTGGACTCTTGGGCGGTGAGATCGAGACGTACTGAGACTGAGGAGTCGACGTTTCCATCATGCGGAAGTCGCGCTCGATCTGGGCTGACGATGAGAGCAGTTCGTGGCGTTTCCACTCGTTCGCACGACGTGCAGCAGTCGAAGTGGATCTTCGTTGGCCAGTTTCTCGCTCCAAGTCACTCACAAAACGCTCTTTGTACGCTGTGCCACCGGTTTTCAAGCGAGCCGAGTCACGTGGCTTGTCTGGACGCGTGGGATACGTCACCAAGGAGCTCGAGACAAGAGGCGTCCGGGGAGACAGGAACGTAGCAGGAGTCGGCACGTTCGAGCCACCAGACGATAACACTAATGCTTGCTTCTCGTGTTCCAATGCCTCCACCTTCTTGATCAACACCGCTCGTTCCTGCTGACAGGTCTCGAGAGCTTTGCGTAGTTCCTCTTCGACGATCTTGCGTTCTTCCTGGAAGCATTGCCAAAAAGCTCCGTCGACCTCTTTCTCCGTTGCTTCCATGTCCTGCGTTGTCTTGTGTTGTAGTAATGACAGCTCGGTCTCGATGCGTTTCACTTCGTCTGGATCGAATGCGTCTCTGTGCTGCGCCAGTGATGCCGTGAGGCGTACAACTGTCGCGTTCACGGCCTCCGCCTTCTTCAAGAGCAACTGCTGTGCGTACGCCATGAACTCGCGATGAGAACACAGTGCAAATTCGACGGCAGCTTCATGATCAGTTACGAGTCCTGCCGTATCTTGACTCTTGAGGAACGGTGGTTGATCCGACGCAACGAACTCGTGGTTGAGTTGCTCGAGCGAGTCAATCAAGAAGTCCTTGAGCGCCTTGAGCTCCTTGACACACGTCAGCACGGCTTGCGTCACATCGACAGGGATCTCGCCATTACCAGGCGTCAACGCAGAAGATGAGCCGGCAAATGCCGAAGTGTTCAGGATGTCGGTCGCAAGGCGAATGAGTCGGTAGATGCGGCTGACCGCAGTGTTGTCACGCTTGGTCACGGCCTCCAGCAACGCTGCACGGGTCAACACGCTGTCGGAGCTCGTAATGCTGCTTGTCTCGTGCTTGTGCGCTTCGGTACGGGCCAGAAAGAGAAATTCGAACTGTTCGCCCTGCGTACGCAGCGCAGCGTCGACGGCGTCTTTGATAACGGAGACTTGTGCGAGTTCGATCGCTTCGACCGCAGCTTCATGTGCTTTCTTCTCATCCGTCAGCGCTTGTTCGTACGCTACAGCGGCACTCTCGACGGCTTGACGATGAGCTGACTCGGTCTGTTCCAAAACTGCCTGATGCTCTGCCATCAGCGCTTCCAACTGTGTCTTGGCTTCGTCTTTTAGTTGCTCGATAGTCGTGAGATGCGTTTCTTCAGCTTGCTGACAACCTGTTGCGTCTGTATGTGGACTCTCTCGCCATGCATGGAGTTGTGTCTTGGCTTCTCCAAGTCGTTTGAATAGATCACCGTACACCAGGATCCGACCTGCTGTTATGCCGATTTGGTCCAACTCCACAGCTAGGCCTTGGGACTTGAGGAAGGCGACTTCGCGCTGGAGCTCGTCATTCGCCTCGTTCTCAGCTTGATGACGCTGGCTGCGGTGATGTAGCAGTGCTTCGAGTACCTTGAGACGCGAGAACGTCGGTGCCTGAATCGAACTCGCATCCACTCCATGGGCACTCAAGAGAGTCTTCTCCGTCTCGATCTCCTGCTCAATAGCTCGCAACTGCTCAATCGCTTCGACAAGTCTTCCAGTAATTTCGCTCTGGGAAGTAACGGTGACGCCGTGTCGTTCCAAGAGCGCGCGCGCTTCTCGCAGCTCGACTTCGCGCTCCATCTTCTCGTCGATCAACGTATTTTGACCGCGCAAAAGCGTCTCGTAGACCGCCATTCGGGAGACGTGAGCGTCTTTTGGGTCGAACACCAAGCTCTGGGTAGTTAAGTAGGTCGCTTCTGCAGATAGATCATTCTGACGTTGCTCTTCTTGTGCCTTGACGGCAGCTCGCTCGTTGACAAACATCTCGAAAACCGGGATCGGGGAATAGGCTCCATCCAACTCATCAACGACGATACTGTGGTCGGTTAGGAACTGTTTTTCTTCTGCGATACGAGCGTTTTGTCGTTGCTGCTCGTCGTTCCATTGCAACGAATGTGCTGTTTCAGCGGCATTCAAGCGCCCCACAGACGCTTCAAGCTCCGTCTTCAAGTCCTCGGTCGCAGAATCCAGCTCCTTGATACGATCAAAGAGACTCCCAAGTGCGTCAGCTCGCGAACCGGGTGGCGTCGTGCCCTCTGTGATCCAAAGCCGTCCGTTCTCCTTCAAAAGTGTTTCGTCACGGGCATTGGCGTCTTCAAGAGCTAGAACGTCGTCCTCGAGAGTTTGAATTCGACAAAAGAGACGGTTGAAAATCTCGCGACGTTCGCAAGATGCTACGTCTTCGTCGTCTTCAGCGCGCCAAAGAGAAGCATTGGTCTGTAAAAGTTCGTTGTCTGAAGCGATTGCAGCCTCCAGTGTCTGTTTGTCGGCTTTCAGTCCTTCAACGCAGCTCACGAGGCTTGTGAGTGCTTCTGAGCGCGAATAGGATCGTTCATCTTGCTCTTGGTGTATCCAGCGATGCGTGTTGGCCTTGAGAACAACGTCGACGGCGGAGATGGAGGATTCAAGTCTCTGTTTGTCTGCTTGCAAGGCCTCCACACGATTCACAAGCGCCGCAAGGGCCTCTTGGCGGGATAATGGACGCGTCTCTTGCTGCAAGTCGGTCCAGACATGCATATTTTCCTCAAGGAATGCGTCTTCAGTAGCTACTGTGGCCGATACCGTGTCGTGCTTGTCACGAAGAGTCTTGAGCTCAGTAGTTAGACGCTGGAGCGCCTCCATTCGCGTTTCAGAGTCTTCTCGTGCTATAATCGCGTCTTCTTCAGCTCGTGCCTGCTCCAGTGCGCTAACCTGTCCAACCAAATCACGGATCTCGGTCCTCAACGCTTCGGTTTTGTCCGCGTACGACGCCAGTTGGCTCACAGCCTCGTTCACACGCAGAACAATGTCTTCGTCCACAATTGAGACTGCTTCAGTGGCTGCCAGAGGCTCACGCAACGCCTTTCGTAGTGCATCATAGGCTCTCACGTCCACCCAGGCACCCTCAAGGCACTTTAACAACAGATCGAGACCCATTCCGGTAGAATTATCAGGCTGGCGCATGACAGATCGCGACACAAAGTGTTGTAGAGCCTCCAGAAGAGCAGGCAGCTCGCTTGCTGGTTCACCAAGTTGAAGCGTGTTCTGCACCTCAGCCAGCAAAGCCATCCGTGTGCTGATAGCAGTCGCAAGAGCTTCCATACTCGTCGTCTCGCGTTTGTCGAGCCACTCGTGATGCGTCTTGAGGATGTGCGTCACAAACGTCTCGTACTCTTGCAGATGACGAGCCATTTCCTCCATGCTGACAAAGATCGAGACTGGCGCCGTCGTGTTCGCGAGCTCAGCACTGGTAGAACTCGCTGAAGACGACTGGATACTCTCTTGCGATGGATTCTGCTGAAGCAACGGAGACGCAGACGAAGGACACGCCTCAGATGACAAGAGCGACGACGAAGACGACACAACTGAGAAGAGTTGAAGTCGGGAAGTGAGTCGTCCGAGGATCGCGAGGCACTCAAGCAAAGCAGCCAGGTCATCACGCGGCTCCTTGAGCTGAAACAAACGCTTCGCAAGCGAAAGCAATGCACAGTGACCATGTACCATGCGACCGATCTCCGCACTCACGTCCAACGCCCCAGGGCGTCGTCGCCGATAGCTCCCCGTCTTGTTTAGAGCCTTGATTTTGCGAACCCAGCGTGTCGTTTCGGTCAGAATGCGGTGATGGTCGTTCATCACGAGCGAGATGTCCATCAGTGAGTCCGAGAGGCAACTGCTCGGTGGTGGGTCTTCATGTGGCAGAGCGAGCGCTTCGCCGGACAACATGAGCTCGTTGTCCAGTACTGCGTCAATATCAGCGCCTGTCGCAATCTCCAGCGCTTGGACCGGTGTTGGCGAACGCGTGAGCGCACGCAACGTCACAAGGCTACTAGCACTGCTTGAATGGCTTGGCGGGTTGCTTTGACCACCATCGTCTGTACTCGCATCACACTCCTGATCGAGTATCGTCTGCGCAAAGTGAGAAATGAGTCGCACTTCGTCGATAAACGTGAGGATAGTCTGCACTCGGTCCTGGATCGCGCGGAAGCCTTGGCCTTCGTCCATCAGTATGTCATCATCCATTGCTTCTTGGTCAACACGAGCTTGGGATTGCTGCTGCGTCAACGCGGTCGCCGGCTTGAGGGATTCGAACAAACGCACGATCTTCATAAGCTCTTGGATGGCTTCGACGACTTCCAGGGTAGCCATGAGCTCACCTCGCCACTCGAGCGCGCTCAGAGACTCGGTCAAAAGTTCCTGACGGTCCTGCATCCATGTGATCAACTCACGACTGCGAAGACGTCTTGTAGATGGTGATGATGCCTTCTCCTCCTCCTCGTCTTCCGTTGGATCCAGCAGTCTGTTGGGTGGCGAGATACTATCAAACACCGCACGAATCTCCATGACCTCACGAAGGGTAGCCTGGATATCGCGAAGCGTCATCACAGTATCACTCTTTGCGGCATCTTGAGCGAGTTTCACCAGATCTTCCTCCTCTAATAGGATTTTCTTCACACTCTCACTGGATGGCTCGCCGCCGTTGCCTAAAAGTGCGAGTGTTGCATCATGGTCGTCCAGTTTCGCGATGATCGTAGCACACCGAGTGTCATCATGTTGAATTGACTCGTCTTCTTTGAGAGTTCGACGATACACCGGCTGATACGCGTCTACTGCCGCCAACAGAACCGCCGGCTCCGCACTCTCAACGCCCAACGTAGTCCGCAGTCTCATCAGAACGTTCTCATAGGTCTCTAGACAGTGGATAACTCCGACGGCGTCGACAGATGGAGTAGGAAGTACAGTGAGAGGCTTGAACGCTTGGAGAATCTTCTCAAAGTCGCAAAGCTTGCTCCTTGCCTCGTCAACGGTCACAACGCGGGGGTGGCCAAGTGTCGACAGGCAGCAACGAAGCTGCAAGAGGCCTGAGCAGTGCTGAAGCACGTCTTTCTCGTCTGCGAGAGCAAAGTCGGATACGTGCTCATCGAGTGCAACGTGGTGCTCCTCCAGCATCATTGTCTCGAGTTGCTGACGCATGAGCAGCAGTGTTTGCTGACTGAATGCAATATCCTCGCGCGGAGCATTGGCTTCTGCTGCACGGGCCTCGGCTTCTTGGGACATCAGCTCCTTCGTCAAGTTTAGTTCTGCGTTACACGAGAACATACGAGTCAGAATCCCTATTTACTCGGAACAATAGCGTTCTTACCTTTGCGCACACTTTCGATGGTGGCTTTGTGTGTCCGCACAAGTTCTTGGTTCTCACTCAGTGACTGTTCTTTGGTCTGAAGCGTGCTCAAGAGCTCTTCAATGCGCTTTTCTCTCTGCTGCAGTTGCGTCTTTGTTCCTCCTAGATCAGCTGTGAGCTTGCCGAGTTCCTCTTCCAGGTTACGACGCACTTCATCCATCTGCTCCCTTCGACTGTTCCATTCAGCCTCGGACTGTGTCATCTGCTGCACATGCTCATCTCGAAGTCTCTGTTGAGAAGCCTCCGCCTCATCTTTGAGCGTTTCGATCTGCTTCTGCCAGTGCTGTGTGCTGTGGGTCTGGGCACTCTCCGTCGCCTCCATTGCCTGCTCATGCAACGCTTCTAATGCCTTCAACCGCTCAACGAATTGCTCTTCAGCCACCACTCGCGCGCCATCTGCGCTTGTCAGAGCCTCTTCATACGCCAAACAACAAGTTTCCATCACCTCCCGCATTTGTTCTCGTTCTGTTCGTCGGAGGCCTTCCAAACGCTGGTGAATCGCAACTTGTTCGTCTTCTGATCGCTTCAACTGAACAACGAGGTAGTGAATCTGTCCAGCGGCGTCATCCATCGCAGTAGTCAGCGTCTCAGCTCGTCCTCGTAGTGCGTCGCGGGCGTCTTCGACCTGTTTCAACCTGGAGACGAGGTACTCTGTCTGCATCACCGACTCCTCACTAGCCATTGCGAACGTCGCGGCGCGCTGGGAACTCCTGTCTCTGTCGTCTTCGACCTGTTTCAACTTGGTGACAAGGTATTCCATCTGCATTACGGACTCTTCGCTTGCCATCGCAAACCTAGTAGCGCGTTGCGTGCTCTTGTCTCGATCGTCTTCGACCTGCTTGAGTTGTCGAATGAGGAAGGCGATCTGCTCGGTGGCTTCTTCGTTTGCCATCGACACCAACTCCGCTCGCTCACGTAGCTTGTCTCCCACACCTTCTGCGTGTTTGAGCTGGTGAAGCAAGTACGTGGTCTGAGCATTGGCCTGGTCGTGCGCATACTCCAATGTATCGTGTCGCTTCTTCAAGTCACTCAGCTGAGCCTCCAGCTCTGCAGCGACGCGCACTTGCGCCTCGCGTTCTTGTCCATGAGACTCATGGAGCAATCGGATTGCCTCCTCGTGTTCGTTCATCTGAGCCAGGAGACTCTCTTCCATTGCCTTCAACTGCTGTGAATGACTGTCGTGCTGGTTCGCTTGTGCTTCAGTTGCCTCCTTAATCTGATGTAGTTTCTCCTCCACCAATGCTTGCAGCGCCTCAATCTCACTTGATTTCGCGCCAACTGTTCCGTCCAAGCTCTCAATTGCACTCATCTTCTCATTGATCTGCTGCTGAAGGGCCTCGTGCTCTCGCTTCCATGTTTCTTCCGCGGCCCGATACTCTTCTAACGCATCTGTTGCTGCCAAAAGAGCCTCGGTCTTGCGCTCATAAGCTTCTTGAAGCTTCTCCAACTTGCCTTGGGCATCTTGCAGTTCCTCTTGCAGATCCTCAGAGACTTTTGTCGTTCGCTGCATCTGTGAGTGCCATTGCTGCGTCTCGTGCGACAGCAACGCAGCCAGTCGTTCGTTTTCGTGCGTCGCTGCCTCCAATCTCACTCTTGCTTCTGTGATCCTTGCCTTCCATTCGTGCGTTTGAGTGTCGAGCTCTTCACGCGAGGCTTCAAGTGCCGCATCACGCGTGGCAATCTCTTGTGTCAGCATCTCTACGCGAGCAATGAGCTTGGTCTTCTCGTCTTCCACCGCTGCCAGGTCTCCGCGTAGAGCTACTGTGGTTTCTTGACTGCGCTGGAGCTCGTGTTTCACACCTTCGTACTCGCGCACCACCTCCTTCGTCGCATTCAATTCAAACAAAAGCAAGTGCTTCTCGCGTCGCAAGCGCTCGTCCTTCTCAGCTGTGGTCATCGCCAACACTCGCTCATACTGACACTGAACATCTTCGCATGCCATGCGCTGACGCTCAAGACTCTCTCGCTGACATTGTATTATGTGTTGAAGATTGTTCACCTGGATCAGTGCGCGCTGTTTGTCCGCAACTGTCAGTTGCTTCTCTTGAGTCATCAGCGTCAAGTCTCGTTCCTTCTCGAGTGCATCTTGCGCACGTCGTAGGGCTTCATCCGCATGTTGTGTGCCTTCCAGCTTGAGCAACTCCATGCGACGTCGAAGCTCTTCGCTATGACGTTGCGCGACACCCAACGCGTCCTCCAAGCGCATGACATTTTGCTGTGTCGCGTCATTGCGCTGCTTGAGCTCGCTTTGAGCAGCATACAACCGTGAAATCTCACCGTTCTTGAGCTCCATTTCGCTATCGCTGTGCTCTTGCTGCAGCTTCATCTCCATTTGCAAACGCTTCATTTCCATGCGCATATTCTCGAGCTTCAGTCGAAGATTCTCCATCTTGAGTCCTGTGTCTTCAAGCAAGTCTTCTTTCTGGTGCATTTCCTCTTCGACCATGGACAAGCGTCCGGTCTCGAGCCGTAACGCAGCACGTGTGGCTTCCAATTCTTTGGCTTTGGTGGTCAAAGACTCAGTTGTGAGTTCCAGGATCTCTGTCTTCGTGTTCACATTCTGAATACTATCCAACAGCGACGCATGGAGCTTTTCGATCTCGTCGTCTCGGCTCTTGATTACAAAAGTGAGCTCGAGAATCGTGTTCACCTTGACCTGACGATCGTCTTGTGTAAGCTTGAGCTCTTGACGCAGTTCTTCGATAGTTGATACGTGGTCCGCGCAATGCTGCATCCATTGCCGCGTCTTCGCGTCACTTTCTTCAAGACTCATGCCATAAGACGCACGCGCCTCCCGCCCCTGCTCAAGTATGATTGCCTGCTTCATTCGAAGTGAGGTCTCCACGTCTTCAAGCGTCTTCACTCGCAGCTGAGATTCCTCAAGTTCTTTGCGGAGATTTTCTTCTACCGCCTGATGCTGCTTCTCTTGCTCTCGAATCATCGTCTCCAGCCCTAGCACTTGAGTCGCATGAGCATCACGCATCTGCTTGATCTGGTCCTCGGTTTGCTTAGTGATCTTGTCGATCTCCTCGGTAGTTGTGCGTTGCAAGAGATCCATCTGAGACTCGTAGCGCAAGACCAAAGCATCGCGTTCCTGGCGACTGTCATCCCGTAAGGACTGAAGCTGGCGCTCGAACCCATTGGTAAGATCTTCTTGCTTGGTCCTGGCTTCCGACATCAAGCGTGTCACCTCAGCTGTATGTGACGCTATCATACTCGCAATCCGAGTCTCGTACGTCTCTGTGGTCTTCTGAAGCTTTGATGCCGACTTGGACTGCATTTCGCGCATGCTTCTCGAGTACTCTTCGGTCAAGGACGACCGCTCTGCGTCCATAGTAGCTTTGAGTGCAGTCACCTCCGTCAAATGACGTGCTGTCAGCACTTCCATCTCTGCGTGGATATCTCTTTGTGTCGTTTCCAGCTGCTTCTTAAGGGCATTCACATCAGTATTGCGTTCAGCTTGAAGTTGAGCCACCTTTTCTGCGTGCTCTCGCTTCAAACGCTCAACTTCGGCGGCAGTGTCCTTCTCCAATGTCGCTTTCGATGCGGCGTACTCGGTCTTGAGCAAGTGGATCTCAGCTGCTGTCCGCTCTTGAGTCTCCTTTAGCTCCGTTTCGAGCCGAGTCGTCACTTCCATGAGCTTTGATGCAGATTCCTGCAGTGCACGGCTCATTTCTCGCTCTGACGACTCCTTTAGACTGTTGTAGGCTGCATTTGACGTACTCTCCAAGGCTTCATAGGAGGCCTGAGACGACGTTCGCAATTCACTAAGTTCGTTCTCCGACTTCTCGGACAACGCCTGGATCTGATCGTTGAGCGAACGTTCGAGCTCATCGTTTTCCTTCGCTGCCACCGTTCGAAGCTGCTCAAGCTCCGCATTTGCTTGCTCACGCTGTCGTTGAAGCTCCGCGATTGATTTCTGCTTGAGCGTCTCCATCTCATCAAGACACGTCGTCTCCATGGCTGTGTACTTGGCTTCCAGATCTTCGACTTGTTCTTGAAACCGTATTGTGAGCTCTTCCACTTGATCTGCGTGCGCACGCTCCATCTCTTCCTTCTCGACTATATGCGCCTCCACCAATGCCACGCGCTCGTCGGTTTGCGCCTGGAAAACATGCTCGAGGTGATCAAGCATCTCCTGCTTTGAGCTCGCTTGATTCTCATGCAGCGTGGTAATGTCGTGACTCAAGTCCTGAAGAGCAGAGCGTGTGTGCTCAAACGTTTCTTGGACCGCAGGTAGTTCGGCTTGAAGCGTCTCAACGTGCTGCTGAGCAGTCGAAGCAATCTCGAGGAATTTCGCGTTTCCTGCGTACAGCCGCTCCATATCCACGTGATACAGCGCGTCCGTGGCGAGGAGACTCTCTTCAGCCGCTCGTAGACGAGCTGGTGTCGCAGCCATGGCCTGGTTCGCTGTCGGATCACCATCCGCCGAGCTAATAGACGCGAAGAACGACCGAAGGCTGGGAGATTCTTCATCTGGCGAGACAGAAGCAGGGCTTCTTGGTGTACTCCACGCATTCTTGGATGAAGAGGATGCCTGTGGTACGACGGCTGGGTCGACGATACTGCGCCCTTTTCCAGAACCTGGCGGTGGAGGTCTCGGTGGGTGCTGTTGCTGTGGAAGAGTTAAAGGAATCTCACGAGCATGCGGAGAGAACGGAGGGAGCTGCTCATTGCTGGCATGTTGATTGCTGCTGTTGTTCGATACGAGCTTGGGAAGAATCGTCGGTGGATGGGCGATGTTTGAGGCACTTCCGCCTTTGGAAGCAGATGGTGCAGTCTGGATCTTGACTTTACGGGCGCGACCACCACGCCCCGCGCCATTCACTCGGACAGCGTCGGCCATCTTCCGAGCGTCGCCTCTCACACACCTGAGTGACTTGAGCTGCTGCTGCGATGTTTGATGGGACGTTACGAGCCGTTTTCCGCCATCCCCACGCCAAACGACCATGATTTTATTGATAGCCATGGACAAGTTGTGGTTCTGCTATCGACAAGAAGAGGCAGACATGTGAGCTTGACGCACGGGGCGTAAGCCGTGCGTAGCTACGGAGAATGATGGCACGTGTAGTAGTGACTCCACCGTGTCATAGCGTTTTCCAGTGCGGCTGCGAGCAGAAGATGGTGGAGGTGACCGTGGTGTTCTTGGTGCCAGAAGCACGGGATCTTCACGATCGTCACCTTCGATCAAGGCCTCCAGAAGACTCTGATTGGAGGCCGACGTCGAAAGTCCAGCTGAGGGAGGCGCACTGTGAAGACGTGGAGACGCTGAGGCAGGGCGAGATGGTCGAGTCGAGCGTGGTGGATGAGGAGACATTGGCTTTGTTTCTGTTGTAGCAGGAGATACTGAAATGATCGTACGGTGTCGTGGCGATACGCAGCTGGTAGCGGGCAAGGACGGCGGGAGAAGTGGATTATGGTAGAATATACCCTTGCGATCACTAGGAATCGCGCGAGACACGCCTCGTGGGCTGTGCTTTTCATCCTTTTTCTCTCGTTTCTTGGTCTTCTTTCTCGAAACCTTCCCTTTGACTGATCGGGATAGAACTCGCTCCATGGCTTCCAGTACAATCTGACTCACAACTTCCTGTGAGGCTCGAGTAATGGCTCGCTGTTGCACTGCCTTCTGATCTTCCTCCTTTTTCAGGACTGGCGTCTTGCCTTTCACCATGGTTCCCACAATATCCACGATATGAACCGACTGCTTCTTCGTGCGCCACATGCCGAATCGATGTTGAAGTTTGCCCATAGCCATGAGTGCACTCGATACTCGCATCCATTTGGCGGCTTCTTGGCGTCTTGCTTGGCGTTGATGCTTATCACGACGACGCAAGATGTGAGTAGGTTTCTTGACGGCGTCTGCATCTTGATAGGTCTGGGTCACCACACTCGTATGAGACCAACCGCACGCAATTTGCTGAGCTTGCTCTTCGTCTGGTAATGCGATGAGCTCAGGTGTACAACGCTGATCGAGCCGAGTGGTCGTCTCGTACGTCAAGTCGAGACCCCAGATGTATGCACGCCCAGCAAATGTGACACAAGCCGAGTGAAACTCGCCCAGCGCGACATCAACAACACCATCGACCACAAATGCGGGAAAGTTGATCAAGCATGGTCGCGTCCGCGTCTTCTTGTCGCCAGTACCGAGCTGACCGAACTCATTTGCTCCCCACATGTACAGCAAGTCGCGATCGGAGATGATGGCCGTGTGTCGAGCACCACAACGGATGCGTCGTGCACGCACACCGAGGTCTTTGAGCGACAAAACCTGAGCTGGCGTGATTTCACAGTCACCGTTTTTCCCGACACCAAGCCGCCCATCATCACCACAGCCCCAGACGAAGATATCCCCGTGACTTGTAACGCATGCACTATGGTTCTGTCCTGCGGCGATATCGAGAATGCTGCGGTCTCGTAGCGTCTCAAGGACGGTCGGTGTACAGCTTCGCCAGCCTTTGTGCGACTGCAACCGATGACCGAGACCAAGTTGGCCAGCCTGGTTGAACCCCATCGCCAGAAGATGCTGCTGGTGCGTCACAAAGAGCGTGTGAAAGGCACCACACGCAACTTGTGTGACGTTCCCACCTCCAGCGAGCACACCGTGATCTACAATTGTGTGCTTGATCCGCAAGGCTCGCTGGTTCGAAGCGGACCTCCATAGTCCGAGTGAAAAGTTGACTTCGTGAGGCGAGAGATAATTCGTGTAGTCTCCGTGACCCAACTGACCGAACTTGTTATTTCCCCATGTGAACAGCCGCCCTTGAGTCGTTGCCATTGCAACATGATGCTTGCCGCACGACACACTCACAATGCTGACGTGTTCACCTTGTGCTTGAATCGACATCGTCGGAACAGGCACAGGGTCGACCATGGGCGTTGTCGAGCCGATCCCGAGCTCTCCGTTCGTGTTCATTCCATTCGCAAGAAGGACTTCGGTGTGCTGTTTGGCGACGATGAACGAGAAGTGATTCCCTGAGGCCATGTGACTCACGACGATCGGAATGGATGTCAATGGAACGTTGAACTCGGACGCGTTCGTCGCAGGCGGTGACATCGCCTTGATCAGGTCCACGATCCGAGTCGAAGCCGTGCGGGGTGCCATGACTTCACCCTTTCCGTTTTTTCGCTGGTTTACGAGCGCTCCACCGAGTGAGATGAACGACCCGACCGCACTCCACGAGGTCTTCACGATAACAGTCGGCGTGTTGATGCGATCGTAGTTTTTGTCAAGGCTGAAGACACGGTGCGAGATCATGAGCGTCTGTGAGCAGCCGTCCATCAAATCGACACGAACAATCTGTGGTTCCTTGTACGTTTCCGGCGTGAAACACAGTCGATCCGACGACAGGCGGACCGAGCGCACCGAGTCCAAGGACAATTGCAGATGCACCACGACCGCAGACGAACATTTCTCACCCAGAGACAACGAATAGTACGCTGGCGCACCCCCGTAGATTGCTGTCAAGTACGTTGCGCTCACAAGAAGACCGTTGGAGCGATTGAAGACACTGCTCGTGCGGCGTCGGATGATCTCGAGCGCGGACGCCGTTTCTGGGCTCCTCTTGGTCCCGGGAGACCGCGAAAGCGCGCGGACACGATCCTCGTTCTCTTCTCCTTCCTCGTCTGACGTTTCTGCGTCGTTTTCACGCGTAGAGCCGTCGCAATCGCTCGCATTAGCGCCGTCTTCCGCGCGCATCATGTTGCCCTTTCCGTCCCATGGCGACGCAAGTTGCCATGTGGTTTAATTGGCCAAAAACCACCCGGTCCAAAAATTGCGCGCGAAACGGTAACGAAACCGATATCTTTCGAAATCTGCCTCACGTGGCGGGTGGTTTTTGAGAAACACTACACTATGAAACCGCTGTGTTCGGGTTTCCGTCTTTTTCGAGCAACGGGGTTTTTGGGAATAAGATCGTGGTCTTTGAAGCTACGGGTGAGCTGAGGAAGAGTGGGACACTGGCTACGTACAGTGACTACGGTGTGTAGCTCCCCATCAACCGGAAGAAGGCGAAGTCACGTGGGTCTGGGTCACCGGCACACTGTCACTCGCAGCCACCGCATCAGCCATGCTACCCGTGCACGAAGGAACGCATCTATTGCCTCGCCATGGCGACCTGCGCCGCAGCAAGAGCTCGCCGATCGCCGAAGGCTCGGCTGTCTCGTCTTTCCTGGGCTTGGCGACGACCATGATGGGCGCCGTGATCCTGACGTTGCCAGGTACTCTCGAAGCAACGGGGATCGCGCCAGGGATCTTGATCTTCTGCTTCGCCGCATGGCTTACCTACCAGTCCTTCGAGATGATCTGTACGAGCTGTGATGCCACGGGGGAATGGTCGTACGAGTCGCTCAGCTCAAGATTGTTCGGGGCCGGCGGTGTGTGGATGGTGCGCGTGCTGACGTTGGTGCTCCTCTTTGGATCGCTCGTCATGTATGGCGTCATCGCGATGGATCTCTTTGGCCCGTTCCTCCAGGGCACCATGTCGCGCTCCACGATTGGTTTTATCTACCGTCTCATCACGATCCCACTCTGTCTTCCAGAAACGATCTATGAGCTGCGCTACGCGAATCTTATGGTCATCGTGTGTATCATGTACATCCTGCTCGCCCTCTTGATCCGTTGCTTCACGAACGACCCCGAGTTCACCGCCTCGATCGTCCCCAACGCCAACAACCAGTTCAAGTCGGAATCTGCTTCGATCGCGTACGTCCTTCCGATCATCACCCTCAGCTTTGCCTGTCAGCTCAATGTCCCACGCGCGTACCAAGAAGTCGGCGACCGCATGGTTATGCGCAACGTCAACTTTGTGCTCGTCTTGACGGCACTCTTCACTTACGTGCTGTTTGCCGTTCTGGGTTACATCTGCTTCCACGGCCACCCACCCAGCGACATTTTGACCGGATTCCGACCAGATGACACGATGATCAACGCCGCACGCATCTGCCTCGGCGTGAGCATGATCCTCAAGACCCCGATGACCTTCCAGCCTCTTCGCCAGGCGGTCGAGCTCATGTGCCTCGGCCATGATCGAGAGAGCCTGCCGTTCCGTACGGTCATCACCGTCATCTTTATGATCGCGGCGCACTTCTTGTCCATTACCTCGGAGGATCTTGGTGTGGTGATGTCGTTCATTGGTGCGATCGCTGGCAACATTCTCGCGATCACTGTGCCAGGTATGTTCCTCTTCGAGATCAGCAAGGGATACTTCTACGAGACGCGAACGTACTACTCGCGTCGCTGGTCGAACGTTATGAAGTGGACGGGTGTGGGTCTGTCGGTTATTTCGTTGAGCTACCTGACGTACGCAACGATCGTGGAATAGAAATACGTACACAGCTAGGACTGCTTTGTCAGCATCCCGCATTGTATGCTTTGAATTTAATTTGCAGTCAGTTACTTCATCGAGCAGCCATAAAGTCGTTGGTTAAAGCCTTCCTTGGCGCGGTGCTGCTTGTCTCGCAAGAGAGACACCGTGCAGCACACATTACAAAGGCGCCCGAGGTCCTTCTCCTTGGACGACGCGTCCTGCGTCGTGAGTTTGATATCGACAGCTTTTGTCGAGCAGTTCTTACAGACAGCACGTCCACAGAGGTTGCAATCCTTGAACGTCTCCAACAATCCCTTTGGGTTCTTGCAGATCTTGCACGTGTTGCGCACAACGCCCACGGGTGGAGCTTGGGTACCCTCGCGCATGTAGCAAATGAGCTTGACGAGGGTCTTCTTGGGGATCGTGTCGCTCACCATCGCGCCGTTCGTCTCGGGGATGTTGATTGATGCACCGCCGGCCACAAGAGCTCCAGCCATCTCGATCAGATTCCGTTCCGTGGCCATGTGGAGGTAAGTCGTGCCGTTGATGAGCTCGTTCAACACCAATCCGTTCTTGACGAAGACGCGCGTGATCGCAGGGTTGTCCTCTCGTACGGTCATAATATGGATCATCAGCGGCGTCTGCCCACGGATGTTCACTGCATGCAAACTCGCGCCGAGCGAGAGCAGCAGCTCCACCATCTCCTCCGCACATTCCTTGGACGAGCTTGCCGCAAAGTGCAGCGCCGTGTTGGCATGTCGATCGCCCACATTCACAAACTCGTTCACGCGCGGCAAGTTTGCGAGCGCCTTGAGCACATCGATATGACCTTTCTTCACGGCAATATGCAGCGCCGTCTGGTTGTTCTTGCGCTCACGAAGCTGGAGAATGCTGGCCGAGGACACGGACGCGCGGGGCACCGAGTCACTACCCGACGACGACGAGGGCGCGGTGGAGGCCGCCCCGGACGACCGCCGACTCAGCGTGGGCTCGTCCATGAGGCCGACATCTTCGAGGTCGTAGCCGTACTTCTGCAGCATGGTGATCATCAGGCGCGTCTTGGGGTCCTCCATGGTCACGTGCGGGGTCTTGAAGCAAATGTCCAGTGGCGGATGTGCGTGGTGCGTTGCCTCTCGGTCGGAAAAAACGGACCAAAGTCAGTACCGTCCGATAAGAACACGTAGGACGGCGGCTAGGGGTTCTGGCCAAACGGGAAAAATTGGAGGAAAGCGATGTGGAAACATGCCGTACCTGAGGTATGCGAACCAGCTAGCACAGGATTCCCTCTAAACATCGCAACAAACCTCTTATAATAGATGTTCAAATACATGGATACAATATGTAAAATTGCGGGTGTAGATGAGTCTTGCGGGATCATTCCTGTGTTCTCGTTGCGATTGGTCGATCGAAACGAACGTGCGCGTTGATTGGTCGAAAGGGTTTAGCTAACTCTTCGTACTTTGTCGAAACGATCCAGTAGTCCCGATTTTTTTTGCTGAGAATCATATCCGCGATTTCTCTGAAAATCTCATGACGGCCACGCTGTGGCGGGCGGCGGAGACGCAGCCCTGGGAGGAGGCCAGGGCTCAGTACGACGCAGTCATTGCTGGACTGGGTGTACGTCCATCTCCGGTGGGTTGCGCGCACCCACAATTGAGGCTGATAAGTGCAGAGATGCGTGTCATAGAAAGACAAGCTGGAGGAGCTAGATTCGTGGTTTCGTACCACACTTCGTGCAGCCATCCGAGCGCGCGAGCCGAAACCTTTTGTAACGCAAGCGGAACTGGTGAAGCTGATGGAATGGAAGCTCAAGAAAGGCAAATGGTGCGTGGGCTATGAGTGGCTGGAGAAGGGACCGCCATCATTGATGAGACATGTTGTTCCCGTGAAGGCGTCCACAGCTCATGAAGTTCGTGACTAGTTTGTCCGATGAAGAAGTCAAGCGCTCATCTACTAGCGCATTTGCTGCATTGAAGGATGGGGATGTGAAGAAAGCGATTGAAGCGCTGGCCGCGATGAAAGGGGTGCGTCACATACCGTGGGAAGCACTGCAACTTTGGTCATGACTGATGTTCGTGGTGCAGGTTGGCCCAGCAACAGCCTCAGCAGTCTTGGCAGCATACGACGACAATGTGCCATTCATGGGCGACGAAGCGCTCGAGGCGATTGCAAGCATCATTGGACCACGAAAGTACACCCTCCCGCACTACCTCCTGTTTGTCGAGCAGCTCAAGCAAAAGGCTGCCTGGTTAGCGAAGATGTCTTCAGAGGGCGACGAGTGGACCCCTCAGCGCGTCCAGCTCTGCCTGTACACTGAAGCCCACGCAAAGACTGCACCAGCTACAGCATCTGCCACCACAACAAAGAAAGCAGGAACAAAACGGAAGGCGGAGGAGAAGATTGAGGTCACACCAGCTGCATCGGTGGAGGAAGATACTAGTGCAAGTAGACCTCGACGACAGCGAAGAAGTACGGCCAAATACGAATGAAGACTACGTGTCACACTTGACGAGTCAGCCAATTGACTGTACACCTGCGTCACCGAGTTAAGCGAAGACTCGTGCATTATTCACCTCATGCAAAGCAAAATTAATTAGCTGTCACACAACGCTCTTAACTCGTTAGTCATGTTACTTCTGGTGCACAACCCAGGACCATTCTGCTCACGTCTGCGAGCCATGCGCTGACGGCAACCCAAGCATCCACTGATTGGTGATGCCCTTGTGAGTCATTACAGATGGGTATTTTCAGCGAGTAAGAGTTGGCACAAATCAAAAACCGAAGAGGGCGACACAATGGAGGTCCGTGTGACTAAAGGATGATAATCGACAGTCCATGAATAATTCTATGGTATTGTAGCAAGCGCTGTTGCAGGCGGTGACACTGGGGGATGTTGAGTCGGTGTGCCGACTTGTAGAGCAGGGTGTGGATACCAATACGAGGTGGCGGCTCAGTGTACGTCGCGAGGAAATCGTGCGCGAGTGGTATTACGTGACAAGACATGCGTGGCGTATTTGATAGGGAAACCAAAGTGCGCTCCATTATGCGGCCGGTCAAGGGTCCATGGAAATGGTCAACACATTGCTGGCAAGTGGAGCGAACGTGGCTACTCTCGACGCTGTAGGTTACGCTGATCCTGGTCTATAACTTGCTTTTATAACAGGCGCAAACGTCGTTGTAGAATGAGTCGACACCATTGCATGAAGCAGCAAGATGCGGTCATTTGGGTGTGGTGAAAGCCTTGATCGCACAGCCTGGCGGCCTCGTGAACGTATCAGCCGTGGACAGAGTTCGTTGTCTTACGCACAGCTTTATCGTCTCGTATTGACAATGATTCTATTTCCTCAATACAATAGGATGGTGCAACCCCACTGCATCTAGCCGCGTACGGTGGTCATCTCGATGTTATGGAAGTCTTGTTGGCAAATGGCGCGGACTTGTTCACGATGAGCAATGTACGTCAGTGATTGTGTCGTGGTACCACCTCGTGCGGCAACGATGATTGTTCGAATGTCCAGTTCTTTCATAGAACAGTGTTACATGATGCAGCGTGATCAAGATGCGTCAAAGCCGTGGAATATGTGCTGGAAAGAGGTGCAGATTTGACTGCCACTGACATCGTATGCCATTCTTGCTTCGTTGATGACCTTTAGTGTGCTGACGGTCCAAATGCCGTCGGTGGCGCTGTAGAGTGGAAGGACTGTGATGCATGTCGCGGCGAGGACAGGCTGCTCGGATGTGGTGAAGGCTCTGGTGCCTTCGTACGTCCTCTTATACTCTTGCTGTTGACCTTGAAAGGGTATATTGATCATGATAGTTCCGTTCGTAGGCTGATACAACAGCCTTGCGTGAAGCAGTGGAGATCGGCGCATTCGCAGTGGTGAAGACATTGCTGAAGCATGGCGCAGACGTGTCAGAAGTGGACAGCGTACGTAGTGTGCTTGCTGTCACTTTTTGCATGATATTCAGTTTTGTTGTTTGTAGCTCGGTCGAACGCCGTTGCACTGCGTGGTCAATGATGACGATCCCCAGGAAAATTCTGCTATGGCGGATATCCTACTGAAGTATGGAGCGAACGTGTCTGCGGTGGACAATGTAAGTGATGGATTCATTGGTTATTAGGCTGGCGTGAACACTACATTGGCCGTGTCATGTCGTAGGACATGACACGGCCAATGTAGACGCAGCATGCAATGGTTGCATGCTGCGTCTCGACATCATGATAGCTCGGTGATAGACGTGTTGCTACGTCATGGAGCTAGCGTGTACACAAGAAACGGAGTGCGTGGTGTTGGAGTGCGTGGTGTTGGTGTATTCATTTTGCCTGCGCTTGCTCATGACGACAATGTTTGGAATAGGCGGGACTCACGCCATTGGACGTGTGTCTGCAATCCAGTCCTTCCTGCCGCCTGCACGAAGTGTTGTATGCTGTCCACGCTCTAATGTCAGGTGGTGCGACCCATGACGTTTCCCGATTGGCTCTGACTACGCAACACGACACTCAAGGCGAGACCGAGATCATCCTCACTTGCGTCCGGCATTGGTCCAGCGCGCAACGGCGCGGGAAATTGCCACTCATTGTAGTGCCCAAAACCATCACAAGGCTTCGTCACGATCCCGCGCGTGCGCTAGAGTACCTACAAACTCTGATGGAAGCGACACCATCAAGTAAAAGCGCGTGAATCTCTTGCGAACGACGTGGAACGACCACATGCTTCGAGGTCGACAACAAGCCAACGCCCTCACGTGCGCATGTACACTTGGTATCCAGTAAAAACAGCTAGAGATCTGGTTGCCACGTGATCTTTCCCTGAGATCTAATTATCGAAGAATTCCAAGTGGCCATGTCCATTGCGAGTTTCTTTCCAGGATCGAAGCGCCACGTCATGTTCACGTCAACACGTTCCACCTGGCATTGCCACAACCTTTCGTGTCCCACCCTCTTTTGGCATTCTAGTCCTTGAGACACCTACGAAACGAGACGACACGTGGCTACTTCAGCCCGTATACTTGGTTTTACTATGCAGCGGACCTCGTGCAGCATTCCACTCGGTCATACAAATATCTAGTACATGGATTGATTCGTGACACCACTTTTGTACCTGCGGAGTGTGGCTGCACATGGCATTTTGCTTTTTCCGTGCCCCCGTCCCTGCTCTTTCCCCGCTTGCCTTCAAGCGACAGCGCTGTATTGAGGGGAGAGGAGCTCCGCCAGGGAAGCGAATCCGCACTTTGGATTTCTCCAAGACACAAGCAAGGACATCATGTTGATGAAGCGCGTGGCCAAGGCGCTCGTGCTCGTGATGGCGCTGGCGCTCTGCGTGCGCGCCGCCTCGTGGGAAGAGGAGGAGGACGTGCTCGTCCTCACGGACGACAACTTTGACGAAGCCGTCGCCGCGCATGACACGCTCTTGGTGGAATTCTACGCCCCATGGTGCGGTCACTGCAAGAACCTCGCCCCACAGTACGCCCAGGCCGCCCAGGCCCTCAAGGAGAACGACCCTCCAATCCGCATCGCCAAGGTGGACGCCACCGCGCACAACAAGGTCGCTGAACGCTTCTCGATCCAGGGTTTCCCAACCCTCAAGTTCTTCAAGGGTGACGTTGACACCGTGAAGGACTACGATGGTGGCCGCACCAGCGACGAGATCCAGAAGTGGGTGCTCAAGAAGTCGGGCCCTGCTGTCAAGATCATTGAGTCGGCTGCTGAGTTGGACGCCATCAAGGAAGCCAACGACGTTGTTGTCTTCGCTGTCTTGGACGAGGCTGAGGGTGAGGCTCGCTCGCTCTTGGAGAAGGTTGCTGATGCTGAGGACTTGGCTGTCTTCGTTGCCTCGACCAAGACCGACGTTGTCGCTGAGGCTGACGCCGTCAAGAAGGTTGTGCTCTTCAAGAAGTTCGACGAGGGCAAGAACGTCTTCGACGGTGCGTTCGAGAAGGAGGCTTTGGCTTCGTTCGTCAAGGCCAACAGCAAGCCTTTGGTCATCACGTTCTCGCAGGACAAGGCTGCCATGATCTTCGGTGGTGACATCGAGGAGCACGTCTTGACCTTCGTTGACACCTCGAAGGACTACTTCGCCACCTTGGAATCGGCCCTCAAGGTCCCAGCTAAGGAGAACAAGGGCAAGCTCTTGCACGTCATCATCCCAACCTCGGAGGCTCGTATCATGGAGTACTTCGGCTTGAAGGAGGCTGACTTGCCATCGACGATCTTGGTGAACATGGGCGGCGGTATGAAGAAGTTCTTCTTCTCGGCCAAGGCTGATGACTACGTCGCCAAGATTGAGGAGAACCTCGGTGAGGAGCTTGCTGCTTTCGAGAAGAGCTACTTCGCTGGTGAGCTCAAGCCAACGCTCAAGTCGGCTGAGCCAGTCGATGACAGCGAGGAGGCCGTCAAGGTCATCGTCGGTAAGACGTTCCAGGAGCGTGTTATTGACTCGGACAAGGATGTGCTCCTTGAGTTCTACGCTCCATGGTGCGGTCACTGCAAGGCCCTCGCTCCAAAGTACGACGAGCTTGCCGAGAGCTTCGCTGACGTTGACAGCATCCTCATCGCCAAGATCGATGCCACTGAGAACGAAGTGGACCACCCAGGTGTTGATGTCAAGGGTTTCCCAACGATCCTCTTCTTCCCAGCCAACGACAAGCAGAACCCAATCACCTACGAAGGTTCGCGTGACGTGGAGGGCTTCACTGAGTTCTTGAAGAAGAACGCCAAGAAGTTCGAATTGGACGGCGACTCGCACGGCGTCGAGCACGAGGAATTGTAAGCGCAGTCGACGTAATGTAGCTTTGCAGTTGATCTTTTTTCTCACGCAATAGATCCCATTGTTGTGGTTGAATGTTCATGTGTTGTTTCGGTTTGTGAGACCGTGTCTGTTGGTGGAGATGGCTACATTTCCGTATTTTGCTTGTTCACGGACTCTCAAGTCCGCGGCTTTTCAAGAGACCACAGACCAACCCAACGAATGTCTCGTTCGCGCTCATCTAGCTGCTCGGTTGCTGCATTATGGATGACTATAACCTTACTGGCGTGTACGGGGTCGCCTTCGACATCCTCTTCGACTGGGTTGCCCACATTTCCGGTGGAAAGCGCCGTTCTAACGCTCTCAAACGCGACGTTTGTGCGCGCTGTCGCCAGTTTCAGCCCACTTCTCGTGCTATTTGACATGTCGACGCGAGCCGGCAGCACCACGTTCTTCCAGCGCTTTGCCGATGCCGTGAGTACGCTACGAGCGGCGCATTGGAACATCACAGCGCACATGCAATTTGCGCGTTTCGATGTCGAGCAGCCTGTGATGCCGATCCCCGCCGAGCTTCGCAGTCTAGGCATCCCAGTGATCGCGCGCTTCCAGTGCGCGCCATTCATGTCCGCTGATACCACTGCCACAACGTTGCCCTCGAACTGCTCGATCGCAAACAGCAACATCGAAGTGTACACCGGTGGTCGTTCGAGCATCGAAATCCAACGGTACATGCTCGCCTTGCCACCTCGTGAGGTATTGGTCATGAACTCCCGCGCTGAAATCGCGGAGGTTGTAAAATCCAAACCCTTTGTGGTGCTCTTTGTCGTCGGTGACGAGGAATCCCAGGCGTTTTCCGACTGCCAAGCACTCGCCAAGCTCGACATCGATACAAGTCCCTATCTCGCCGTCACGGCCGAGACGCTTCGTGCTGACCATTCGTTTGAGATGTTCACGCCATCGAGCGTACCATCCATGCTGCTCTTCCGAGAGCAGGGTACAAGGCGCCTCGAGTTCGATAAAGTGTGGTCGAGAGGAGAGCTCACGCGCTTTATCCAGCGGAACCGGTACTACCTCCTTGCTACGTACTCACCTTCCGAGTCCAACTACTTTTTCGATCGCACAGCGACTGCGCACGTGCTGCTCTTCTCCGAGCCCAAGTCATCGTACCACGAGGCGTTACTGGCCCAGGTCGAGGACATTGCGCAGAGTTATTATACTGCCGAGACCAATCCAAGTCGCATTATCTTGCGCTTTGTCGTGGTCAGCGACGAGGAGAAGACGCTGAGGAACGCTTTTGTGATCACAGACGAGCAACTCCCAGCCGTCGTGGTGATGGACAACGTGACTACAGTGCCCATGCGTCTGGACGCCATGGGTGAGGAACTCGTGTGGGAGATCAAGCTTCGTGCTTTTGGCTGGACGTTGAGCTACTTTCTGCAAGATCGCTTCCCTCCCTTCATGACGGGCGGTGTAGACGATGACGGCGAGCCTATTGTTGTCACGACACCAAAGGCCTGGTGGGATTACTCGGACTTGTTCGAAGAAGACCTGACAGTATCCTCTACGACCGTGACGTTCACGAGTCCACGGCCCTTGGTGGCCTTAGACACGACAGAACTCGGAGGCAACTGGATGGAAAGGGCTCTGCTTGAGACGAATCCAATGGCAATCGACGAGCTCTCTGACATCACTGAGCTCGTAGCGCGCTGGGAAAATCCGGAGAATGACGAAAGAGTCCTCGTCCTGTTCTATTCACCACGCTGTGGTGCGTGTCAGGACGCTATGACTGTGTTAGAAGAGCTCCTGGATACACCACCTTCCCGTGGCTTTCGACTCGACCGGATCGTTAAAATCGACGTGGAAACCGTGGATCTTCAAGATCTTCGAGGTGAAATCACACTACGACTGCTGCCAAGCGTACAGCTCTTCCTGCCGATGCACCAGGTCGTCGAGTACCCGAGTCGCGTGCTCCGTCTCGATGACTTGGTCGAATTTCTTGGTCTGCACACTTCATAAAAAGCGCTTTTTAACCATTTCCTGGTCATTCATTCGTTGATATTGGGTCAGTAAGCTCATCCATTGGTGCAAAATGCTCGTGAGGCGAGCAGCTCCATGTGCATGGGCGGCGACGCGGGGGATCACGCGCCGCTCGCTCTCGACGGCGCCCTTCTCGATCCAAGGCGCACTCACTACAGTACGTATGCTCTACCCATCCGTAGGCTCCATTTCCAGCGTTTAACCGTCTTTTCTGCTTGACAACAGCTCCCACATGGCGAAATCCCGGCCATCGGCGTTGATGCGCATGTGATCCACACATTCCGCCTGGAAGATACCAAGCGCTTTGCTGAGCTCAACGGTGACTCGAATCCCATCCACACGGACGCTGATTTCGCCCAACGCGAGGGTGGCTTTGCGGCGCCCATTGTCCAGGGCATGCTGAGTGCGAGTCTCTTCGCCACCATTTTCGGTCGAACGATTCCTGGCGCTGTGTACATCTCGCAGGCGCTGCGATGGCGTATCCCGCTGCTTGTGGACGAACAAGTCCGCGCGAGTATCCGCGTGGTGCGTGTGAGGAAGCGCTTTGTTGACTGCGAAACGCTCTGTGAACGTACCCACGATGGAGCGGTCATCGTGGAAGGCCAGGCGACGGTGCTACTCCCACCCAAGCCGTCCAACACCGGCACGGCCGCGTAGATACGAGGAATAGAGTGGCAGAGTCCCCCACAGAGGGACACACAACGTTCTGATCAACCATGAACAGCTCCGCCAGTGTGGTGTTTTTAATTGGAAATTGTATTCACGCAACCAAGCTGGAAGCAGTGTGCACGACCCACCCGGCAAGGAGCGGAGTTAAGCCTGCTTCTTCTTGTTTGGGTTCTCTCGCCAGATCGTCTTGACCGTCTCCGTGATGCCCTCGCCTTCAACGTTGGCGCGCAAGAGACCGAGGAAGAGGACACCAGTGACGCCGAGCGCGGCGAGACGAGCGAGCGGCTGGTGAGGCTTTGGCACGTAGTCGCTGATGACGTTGTTCACGCCAATGTGCGAGTGCACGGGGATGAGCACGCCCAAGGCGAGGTCCACTGGCACCGAGAGTGGCGAAGGGCTCAACACGAACGCGGCTGGCAAGAGCGCGAAGAGACCGAGCGACGAGAGGTGGTAGACCTTGTGCGTGAACGTGGCGTTGTCGGCTATAGAGAACGCATCACATACCATCAGCACGAGCACTGTACCATACCATCCGTATCATCCGCCACGCACCTTCGAGGACACCGGCAAGACCGCTGACCTGCTTGTTCTCCGTGAGCTGGGTCGGCGCATCTACGAAACAGAGGCGGCGGTGAGCTCCCAACGCACGCAAACACGAGGAGAAGCGGTCGTACTCTTGCGGAAGTGACGCACAGACGTGATGGCCGGCGTGCGACGCGTGCTGCGGACGAGCGCGTTACGAGCAAGCATGGTTCTGGTGGTCACCTGGTCTCAACTGGGGGTCTTCCAGCGAGTTCTCCGCCGTCACTCGTCCTGAACCGATTTGATACCGGTCCACAAACGGTATTGTCACCCTGCTCGAATCGACGACCATGACGAAACGATGTCATAACCGACAGACAGGGTCCTGTATTCGGGAAGACACGGCAACGCACGAGAAAGCACGGTTGCCGCAGTGATGACGGCGCGCTGTGGGCGTGCACGCGGCTCGATGCATGCGTAGATGACGTCTAACCCTTCTATGACGATGCGTGTGGCGGATCTCGCGAGGTTGACGCTCAAAACGGCGTTTTTCCGGTCGAAAACGGAGGTCAATTGACAAAACTCCCCGTCTTTCTATTTGAAGCTCGCGTCAATCGCCCGCATTACGCGCCATGAAGAGCCCCAGCGTATGTCCGTCAGCGCCTCCTATTGCTCTGACGGATGTGGCCAAGCGTCGCGCCACTCGCTCGAGTAAAACGCAGCTGCGTCCACCACCGACGATCGTCTACTTACGTCCACTCGTCTTCCGGCTCTGCTGGATCGGCATGCTTGCACTGCACGCGGGTCTCGCAGCGTACTACATCGCACTGGCCAAGCTCCATCAGCATCTGAGAGATCCGCTCAAGAACCCGTACAAGTACGTCTTTACGTCCTCGGCCCGCAGTACCCGCCTTTCTTCGTCGTCGTCGCCGGATGTGCGACGATCCTCGCTGTGTGTCATCTCTTAGCCACGCAGCGGGTCCAAGCTCATCATGCCAGTGAATGGCCCTCAACGCCTCATTGCCATCGTCAAAGGCTGGCTAGACATCGTCATGGGACGCTATGGCTGGCTCGGCGTCGACTATCACCATGCTCGACTCGTCTTCGTCTGTCGAGAGCTCTTCGAGATCTCGTGTCAAATCGTCCAAGCGAATCGACTAAGCCACTTGGTCGGCGTCGTGTGGATTAATCGACTCTTTGCGCTCGTGGTGGTAGTAAATTGTTGGTCATCACCGCTCATACGACTCGTGTGTCAACGCCTTTACCGATTTCCACACCAAGATCGTCAGCGCATCACTCTGGAAAAGGTGCTGGAGATACTGAGCGATGGTCTTCTCTCTATTGTATACGCTGCTATCATCCCCTACGCAATCTTCCAATCGTACTACCGCCAGTTTGACCACAAGACGCAGACGTTCGGACTCGTCAACTACTACAGCGACGACTGGTTTATCCAGGCGACTATTAGTCTCCGCCAAGTCTTCGTCGGGTCGTGCTTTGATCTGCTCAGTCTTCTCGGTCCAGGAGTCGCTACCTTGTCGGCGTTTCCGACGGTCAAGTCGTGTCTTCGCTCTCTTTCCGCACGTACGATCCGACCCACACTACAAACTCTTGGCCCTTCGTTCACATAGTACGTCGGCTCAAGTCCACACTCGAGTGATTGATGTCCATCGTTCGCTCTCGTCGTTTGCAAATTTAGGCCCAAAACGCACGCGTTTCCTCGTCTCTCTACTCAACGCACTACTCGGTGTGCTCGGACTCGGTGTGCTCGTCTGTCATCTTCATGCCACCTCCGTTGCGTTACGTAGCTCGGATAGGGGATGTCTTCTCGAACTGCGTCCATGGGGAAAATTCGCATACACGTGCGTCACACTCGAAGTGAGCTGTTCCCAAAAGAAAATCCAAGGCGAGCAGGACAAAATCAATCAGTTGCTCGAGGGTATGGATGCACTCGGCGTCCAATCTCTCGTCATCTCACACTGCTCTCGGCTCGAGATGCCGTCACGTCTCCTCTCGCTCACCAATCTCAAGCGAATCAAGATATTTAACTCATCGGTGACCGCGTGGGATGCGTCCGCGGCTATCTCAGGGAGCACAAACCCGCTGCTCGGCATCGTATCGCTCATTGAGACCAACCTCTCGACCATTCCAGAAGGTATTCTCCATCCCAATGTGCCTCCCATGTTATCAGATATTGTACTCTCAGGTACAAACCTTACCAAAGCGCCTGACGACATGCACAAGTCGTGGACTCGTATCAAGTTCTTCAGTCTGGAGGCGAGCCCGATGGTTACCGCGATTCCGCCCTCAGTTGGCCTAATAAAAACGCTCCTCGGTGCCAATATGAACCTCCTCGGTGCACAAGTCATCCCAGACCAGCTCTTTGCGAACAACTCGATGCGTCAAATCATTCTCGACGGGAATCCACTGGTGAGTCAGCCTACGTCGGTCGGGTCGCCGCTGCTCCTGGACGCTGTCAGCTTCCAACACACAAAAGTTGCTCGGATTCCAGTTGAGTGGTTCCCACTTTACACCAAGCCTAACATTTTCGGTAATCGGCTTGCTTTGGCTGCTGGGCACACGCCACTGTGTCTTGCGCTTCAGCGTGGTGACTACGAGTCAATCGTGACCAAATCAGGGAGTGCTGCGGTGACGAGAGTGAGCGACGTGGCTTTTCGTGTGGGCATTTTTCGGGTCGATTGCACGTCCAGTCCATTGCATCGTCAATATCCACAGCACGCCGAGACCAAGTGGCGCGAGAAGAATCGCCACTGACGATCGGACGTTACCGTGGAGACTTCCTAACGTTATGAAGGTAGGAACCGCGTGAACGACTGGAGTTGTTGGCCGGAGTTTCGTTTCACCCGACTAATAATATCTGACTTCCAGGTTCATCCATGTCGTTGAGCGACCAAGCTGCTCCGTCAAGTAACACACGCCGACAGTCAGAGAGGCAATGGAGGCAGCTAAATAACTGACGAGGCCAGCCTTTCCGTCTCACCTCGTAATTCCAGGTGGATCAGTGACGGAGAATCGACAGTACCCAAAGAATCATACAACGCGCACCATAGTCTATCTGCATCCGTTCGTCTATCGCCTCTGCTGGCTGGGCATGTTGGCGATTCACAGCGCACTCGCGATGTATTACCTTGCGATGGCCAAGCTTCACCAGGACGTCAATGACCCCCTCAAAAACGCGTACTTGTACTTCTTCTACTTCCTAGGCCCGCAGTACCCGCCTTTCTTCCCAGTCGTCGCTGTTGGGGCGTTAGTTCTTGCTGCGTGTCATCTTCTCGCCGCCCTGAACCTGCTGGTTCCGTCATCATACTGGAAATGTGGCTCGTCAGTACTCAGCACCAGCTCACGCAGAGTCCCCAACCTTGTTACATCACCAACACGTTTGGGACGTGTTCGATCCACTCTGCGTCGTTGCTTCCTGGGTGTCTTTGGTCGATGCGGGGTGCTTGGGATTGATTATCGCCATGCGTGTTTGGTCTTTGTCTGCCGTGAGCTCTTCGAGGTCTCATGCCAAGCTGTGCAAGCAAACCGACTGAGCAACTTGGTCAGTGTCGTGTGGGTCAACCGGCTGTTCGTGATCGCACTGCTAGGGAAATGCTGGCAGTCGCCGTTTCTTCGGCAGATATGTAGACGTCTCTACCCAACTCAGTTTGAAAAGCGGGTTGCACTGGAGAAAATCCTGGAGATCGCGAGTGATGGGCTGCTCGGCATCATTTACGCTGCCATTATCCCATACTCAATATTTCGATCGTATTCTCAGCAGTTCGACAATGAAACGCAGACGTTTGGGGTCGTCAACTACTTCAGCGACGACTGGGTTATCCGAGCAATGAGCGGCCTAAAACAGGTCTTCGTGGGATCGTGGTTTGATCTGCTGTGTCTTCTCGGTCCGGACGTCTCGACCCTGTCAGAGTGTACTGTTGTCATGTCATGTCTTCGTCCCGCATCCAAGAAGACTGTTCGCCCCTCCAAACAACTCCTTGCCGCAGGACCAAAGTCTTCAATCGATGGTCAGTTTAGTCCTCGCGCTTCTCGAACAGTGCGGAGAGTATCAGTCGGCGAAGTCGGTCCACGACGTGTACGATTTCTGGTGTCCATGCTCAACACCATTATCGCCTGGTTCGGTCTTACTGTGCTTGTTTGCCATCTCTATGCCACGACTATCGCGCTGTTCGGTGTCGACAGTGGCTGTCTCTTGGAAATGCGTCCATGGGGCAAGTCCTCGTATACCTGCGTCACTTTGGAGGTGAGCTGTACACAGAAGATGATACATGGCGAGCAAGACAAGATCAACCACGTGCTATCGGCGATCGATTCTACCGGTCTTCAGAGTCTTGTCTTCTCCCACTGCCCTCGCCTTGAGATGCCGTCGCACATTCGAGCTTTCACGAATCTCAAGCGAATCAAGATCTTCAACTCGTCGATTGCTGCCTGAGACTTGGCCTCCGCTGTCTCGGCGGAGACAAACCCACTCCTTGGCACGGTGATGATTGTCGAGTCCAACCTCTCGACTATACCTGAAGGAATTCTCCACGCCAACTTGCCTCGGACCCTTTCGGACGTCTTGTTCTCTGGCACGAATCTGAGCCATGTGCCTGACGATGCTTACACATTCTGGTCTCATATTCAGAATTTTGGTATCGAAGCGACTCCAATGCTGACGGAGACTCCACGGTCAGTCGGGTCGATGAACAGTCTCGTGGCCCTCAGCCTTGTCAACAATAGCATCGCAAGCATCCCCGATCAGCTCTTTGCCAGCAACGCGGTGAGTCAGATCATCTTGGACGGGAACCCGCTGGACAGCTTGCTTCCCACCCTCGGTTCGCCTATGATCTTGGATGTGATCAAGTTCCAGCACACCAATGTTGCTCAGATCCCCCTCGAATGGTTTACTCTGTACGCCAGTCCAAACATCTTTGGGAGGTGGCCGAGGCTCGTTGCTGGATTCTCGCCGCTATGCACTGTGCTTGAGCGTGGGGACTACTCCTCAATGCGGTTGGACGTGACCCGTGTTGGTCTTGTTGCCTTCCAAGTCGGTCAGTTCCTCGTCGACTGCACCTCAAGTTCGTTACAACGGCTCTTTCCACTCGAAGCCGAAGTTGTTTGGCGTCAGAAAAATCAATGAGAAGTGGATTCGTTGACGTGGATATCTCGCCCTCATCCCAATTTTGGAAAATTCGTGACCAGTAGCAGGCAAACCGCGACTCTTTCGTCCCAAATTGAAATACTGAAGCTGGGACGTCGCACTGATACCTGGAAGAGTGTTGAGACTGGGGTTGGATTGTTCTGCCCGCTATTAATATGTGGATACCATCGTTAGACGTGTTCTCGGTCGACCTCAGTGTCGCTTTCTCGCTGCCAACTAGCAACCTCCTTTGGCTAAGCGTCATGAAGCCAGACAAGGTACCAATGCGACCCGTCAACGCGTTTGTCGACGATGGCCAGACCTCGGAGTTCCCCGCACAGGCTTCCCGAGAAGCTGTCGGCTCGTTCGCGAGAAAACAAGTGAAGCAACGCCATCCACCGACGACAATTCATCTTCGTCCACGCACCTTCCGCCTCTGTTGGTTGGTAATATTTGGATTGCATTGCGGCCTCGCTTCCTACTATCTCGCGATGGCGAAACTTCATGACTACATCAGGAACCCGCTCGGGAACCCGTACATCTACATCAGGTATCATCTCGGTCCGATCTACCCACACTTCTTCGAGCCGGTCATCGTCGGTGCACTCTGCATCGCTGCGGGTCATCTCCTTGCCATCTTGAGCATGCTCTATCAGTCGTTGCGAAGCCGCAATTTGAGCTTCCAGGCTCCAATACGAGGCAAGAAGATGAGTCGAGCGCGCAGCATTAACAAACTCAATGAGTCACCCAAAGGCTTCCATCGCGTGCTGTGGGTGGTTCAGAAAGGGTTTCAAGTCATCTTCGGTCGATATGGTGTCTTGGGGATCGACTACCGCTACGCACGACTGGTGTTTGTCAGTCGAGAGCTCTTCGAGATCTCGTGTCAGGTCGTCCAGGCCAATCGGCTCAGTAACCTCATCAATGTCGTGTGGATCAATCGGCTCTTTGTGCTCGTCGTCGTGGCCAACTGCTGGTCCTCACCGTTGATTCGGCTGCTGTGTAGTCGACTCTACCGATTCCCTCACCAAGACCATCAGCGTGTCTCTCTAGAGAAGGTTCTCGACGTCTTCAGTGACGGTTTGCTCAGCATTGTCTACGCCGCCATCATCCCGTACGCCATTTTCCAAGCGTACTATAGTCAGTTCAACGTCAAGACTCAGCTTTTCGATCTCTCGTACTACTACAGCGACGACTGGTTCATTCGTGCCGCCATCAGTTTAAAGCAAGTCTTCGTCGCGTCGTGGTTTGATCTCTTGTGTCTGCTTGTTCCGGGCATCACAACGCTGTCGTCTCTCACAGCAGTCAAGTCGTGCTTGTATCGAATTCCGAAACGTGTCGCCATTGCCACGCAAGTGAGCATCACGACTGTCACAGCCTTCAATGCTGACACAAGAACGAGGTCAACGCAGGAGATTGATCCGCTCAAGAGGACCCTCTCGTCATCGTTCAGTCTCGGACCACGACGCACGAGGGTTATCACCTTGATACTCAGCACTCTACTCAGTCTTCTGGGTCTGTTTGTGCTCATCGCTCACATTCATGCCACGACCGTCGCGATCTTCGAAGCAGACAGCGGTTGTTTGTTGGAACTCCGTCCGTGGGGGAAAACCACCTATACATGCGTCACACTCGAGGTTAGCTGCACACAGAAGGGCATTCAGGGCGAGCAAGACAAGATTAACACCATCATCGAAGGCATTGATTCGCAGGGGCTTCAAAGTCTCGTCTTCTCACACTGCCCTCGACTGGAAATGCCGTCACGGATTCGAACTCTCATGAATCTCAAGCGGCTCAAGGTGTTCAACTCGACGGTGGCAGTCTGGGACAAGTCGGCGGCGATCTCCGCCACCACGAATCCAATCTTCGGCTTTGCATTCCTGATTGAGACCAACTTCACGACATTCCCAGAGGGTTTCCTCGATCCCAATCTCTCGCCAATGCTCACAGACATTATGTTCTCCGGGACGAATCTCACGACCATACCAGACAATCTCCATACGTCGTGGAGCCAAGTGAAGTACGTCGGCTTTGAGATGGCGCCTGGCATTACAACGGTATCTTCGACGTTTCCCTTGATCAAGCCGCTCGTGGGGATCAATTTCATCGGGGGCAGTATCTCCAGCATCCCAGACCAGCTCTTTGCCAACAATGCGATGGTTCTCTACGTCTTGGACGGCAACCCCATCAGTGAACTGCCCTCGACTCTCGGGCTACCAAGTGTTTTGGGGACTATCAGGTTCCAGCACACCAAGGTTTCGCAGATCCCGATCGAATGGTTCACATTGTACGGAAAACCCAACGTCTTGGGCAAATACCCGGTCATCATTGCCGGCCACACACCATTGTGTAATGCGCTGCTGCAAGGCGATTACTCGTCAATCGTGACCAAGTCTGGAAATGTGGCTGTGACGCGAGTCAGCGCCGTGTCGTTCAACGTCGGTGTCTTCCCTGTGGACTGTGTATCGAGGCCATTGGTGCGATTCTATCCTCTCGCTGCTGAGCTGAACTGGCGACGGAAGAACCACCAGGCCGTTTGATGGCACTCAAGCTAACTTGCCTCGAGCACTAATACGATGAGGCTCAGTTGAATCCCGGAGTCGAAGGCACCTAGCGACGGGAGAGAATCGGCGAGCTGGGTAGTTACAGATCAAAGTACGGACTGGATTCGTCGAGGACGGAAACTGCTCGAGGATTTATCACATTGCTGGTGCATTTAATGCAGAGCTTGGTGGCGACAAAAGAACCGACAAATGACGATTTACTGACTACTAGGGCGTCTGATCTTCATCGCAAGACCAAACACGTGAGGTTTCAGTCGAAAAGAGAGTTTATTTGATCCAAAACCACGACAACGTCTCGCTTTCGTTCCAAAGACGCGCTCCTGAACCACTGTGTCCGACCCAGGAAAGCTCCAGCCATGTCCCGGCGTTCGCAGTCCAAGCCCATACTCCGTTTGTCGCCATGGAGGTTCCGTGGTTGGTTTCTATCTCTCGTACTGGCTCAATGCTTGCTCGGCGTGTTCTATCGGCATCTGTGTCTGACTCATCAGACCATGGGGCGCGTGACGGTCGTTATGTCGTTTGAACAAATTGGATTGGATGAATCGACGTCCTCAGGGCGGCCTGGGCGGATCTACTCACAGTGGACTCGATAGTTCTACTCCAGGTGGACGCGGTGGATCGAACCCAGTGACTTCAGAAATCGACAAAGGAAACAAAATAGAGGATTCCAGACGGTTCATCAAGAAGTTTACGACTTTCTACGCTGTGATTGCCGCTTGTCATGCCCTCGACGTGGTTTTGGTCTGTGTCCAGAATCTTTACTTCCGTGAGCTTTTTTACGAGCTACTCAAGGCTCCTCGTCCATCTTGGACTCGGTTCGGGCGTTTACATCGCATTTTCGGAGCGCGTTACGTGCGTGCTATCCGCAAAGGGAATCAAGCAGTACATGTCGGTTGTGTGATCCTGATGTGGGCGAACATGGTTTTAGCGACCGAGTATGTGTGCTCATTGGTCAACAACAGTTGCGCTGTGAACCGCATCGCCGGTCACCAAGATGACCGCATCAAGAACAGCAACGTCGAGTACTCGCCCGCCACGTGGATTGACATGCCCGACATTGCTCCCTTCATCTTGGTAAGTGACGCACAGCTCAGCGCACGTATTGAAGCGAACGAGTCGGTCTTTGCGGCGGAGAACTCGACGGTGCTTGTCATGAGCGAACCTCAGTGGTTCTACATGCAAGCGGTCAATGTCCGCTGTGAGGTGGGAAGCAATGGCACGCGTTGGTTTCGAAATCTTCATCACATGGAAATGTACGCGATCGTTGGGACATGCTTCCCTGAGAAGAGATTCGATACGACAACTGCAATGCGACCGTCTGCTTTGTTCAGTGAATTTTCCTGATTGTGCATCCGACGAGAAGCGACGAAAGATGTCATCACAGCTTCAGTAAATTATCGAAAAGACCATAAATGGCTTTGGCATTGCAGAATGTCAGTCAATAACGCCAATTGTCGATGTTATTCTTGACGACGCATGCCACTGCGAGCTCCAATCTGTTCGTCGGTAGTATTTTTGGCTAGGCTTGGCGGTCGGAGCTGCGGATTTCACGACGCTCTTCAGCGTGGATCACGCAGCGCCACCAGCCGAAATGAATGCCTCGGGACCAGCAGCATCTCTTGTCGCACCAAAGAAGGAATCCAGTGCGAGTGCTCCGTCACCTCCTGGCAAGCGCTCCGGAGAGCAGCACGCAACTCTGCTCTTCTTGAGTCCCTCTTGGTTTCGCGCATGTTGGTGGGCAGTTGTCGCTTCACACGTTTTACTTGCATCGTATTATTGGGCGGTGGCAAAGCTTCATCGATACCTTGGCGACAAGACGGCTGTCGTGTATGCCCTGATCATCACATACCTGAATCCAGAGATCACAAGCTACTTCCCCATCGTGAATGCTGCTTGCTTGATGATAATGGCTGGTCATGTCATCGCTATCGTGGCAATGTGTTTGAACTCTCTACGGAGTCGGCAGCTGTGCTTTGAAGTACGAAACACAGCGAAACTATCACCGCCAAAGCCTTCAGGACCCAGGTTAGGACGCCCAGGGCTTCGAACTTCGCTACGAGAAGCGTACAAGCGTGTCTTCGGTCGATTCGGCTGGCTGGGTATCGATGGGCCACTTGCTGGACCGTTCTTCGTACTACGAGAGCTGGCTGAGGTTGCATGTCAGATCATTCAAGCCGACCACCTCAGTCGGCTTATCGGTACGATCTGGATCAATCGCTTGTTTGCAATGGTGATTGTCATCAACTGCTGGTCGATGCCCATTGTTCGCCTTGTGTGTCGTCACCATCGGAATCCAGCTCTCAAACGAGTGCTGGAGATGATCACAGATGCGCTAATGAATGTTGCTTACGGTGTTGTAATCCCCTACGCCATCCTGTACCCGTACCAACGCGATTTCAACACCACAACTCGAATGTTTGATGGCACTGTGTATTACCAGGACGGCTGGTTTGCAACGACCACGAGGAATCTCCAGCAGTTCTTCATATCATCCTGGTTCAACTTCATCTGCACCATTGGCCCTGGTTTCTCGATGCTCAGCTGTATGTCCACGATCAAGTCCTGCGTGCACCCTCAAAACAACCGAGTTGTTGGTGCCAACGCGCATGGCATGGATACTCTTCGAGTACTAGGCGGAGGCATCCGAATTCGCAACGCGTATCTGCGACTTACCAAAGTGGCAAGTGTTATCCTGAGTTCTGCCGGTCTGTTCGTGCTCATCATACACCTCCACGCAACGCTAGTGGCGAATCTGGGTGGGAACAGCGGCTGTCTTCTCGAGTTACGACCGTGGTTCAAGACCAAATACACCTGTGTTGTGCTTGAAGCAAGTTGCACACGGCAAGGCGTTAATGCTCCTCAACTGGCCCTTGAAGATGCCGTGTCGGAGATGGATCCTAATGGAATTCGATCGCTTGTCCTCTCCCACTGCCCGCAAATCGAGATGCCGACGCAAATTCGAGCGCTCTTGGGACTCGAACAGCTCAAGATCTACAATAGCACAATCAAAACGTGGGAGATGGATGCAGCAATTGATGCCAGCACCAAGCCAGGTCTTCAATTCGTGTACATTATCGAAACCAACATGTCGGGGATCCCTCCTGCGCTTCTACATCGCGACTTGCCGCTACGGTTGACAGATATCGAGTTTTCTGGGACGAATCTGACGCGTATACCCGCCGATCTGCACGAATACTGGTCCCACGTGCAATTTCTGTGCCTCGAAGCCAGCCCAGGCATCACTGAGATCCCTCCGTCGACCGCACAGATGCCATCGTTATCCCAGCTGAACCTAGCTGGAAATGTAATCGCAGCTGTTCCAGACAATCAGTTTGCTGCGAATGCGTTCTACTCGGTGAATCTCGGCGGGAATCCGTTGCGTTCGTTGCCGATTGAACTGGGTTTCACCCTTCTTTTGCACGATATTCGCATCCAACATACAAAGATTGCATCACTACCTCTGAAATGGTTCCAAGAGCCTCCACCGTCGAACATATGGGGGACATGTGTGATAATCATGGCGGGAGACTCACCGTTATGTGACAAGCTTTTCGCTAATGAGACGGATGTTGTCGAAGGTAGCACAGTACCAGTTCCAGTCAATCGTACAGGGTTAAATACCTTTATTGTCGATGGCTACCTCGTCGACTGCACATCAATGCCTCTTCAGCGATTTTACCCTGTGGAGTACGAGCGTGCGTGGCGCCAAAAGAATCTCTAGAAGTTTCTGCTAGAGGGTGTCAATAGTAAATCTGCTGGTTGCATTCGATACGCCACATTTACGCCACTAGAAGACGCTTCCTGTTGACAGATACCACTTAAAACATGCAGATCACCCACCGAATCATTCCATTCAGAAGTAGTTGTCAGAGGACATGGTCGCTCGCCCTTTGGCCGCTGGTAATCCCATGATGTCGTGTAACTCGGCGATCAAAGCATGGTAAAGAGTTTCACGCTCATCGATCTCTGGGTCATGGTTACCAGTTGCCGACTCCGCCCGGCTTCGTCGCCTCTCATTCTTCAGCTCCAACATCTCTCGCTCCAGAGACTGGACGTGTTCTTGGACCAAAGAACGGGCCTGGAAGTAGTCAAGCTTCTTGCTAGCGTCTTGTACAGATCCTCGACGACCTTCAACTTGACTGGGCAAAGGTGTCAAGTCCGTTTGACGCGTGTCTTGATTCTCGTCGTTATTATCTTCCTCATCAAATAGAGATGACACTGACAAGCCCGAGATGCGTGTACTCCTTCGACCACTTGTGGATTGGTGGTGAGCTCGAGATGCGTCCTCGCGTTGCTTCTCCATGTGAATCGTCGGGCAAATGAGACTGAAGCTGTCACTGTTGAGCAGGTCAATGTCGATCGTTGACGCAAGGCTGTTTGAATCCGGTCTTGGTTGAGACTCCGGGTCAGTGCTCTTCACTTGCTTGCGGACGTACTCGAATTGATTACCGTTACTCCGAGGGCGAGTAGTAGGGCACGCAGAGTCGACCAAGTCGGTCTCGGATAGCTTCTCCGACAGTCGCTCGAGTTGTCGGGATGGTGTACGAGCACGATGGTTGTCCTTTTGCTCAGGATCCTCTCCCTCCTGGCCCAAGTAGTGTCCGTTCACGGTCTGCAGATCGGACTTCATTTCACGGATCGAAGAAAGAAGATCAAGCAGCGAACTCGCGCTGCTACCACTTGAGCTGCTTTGCTTGGAGGAGCGTGAGTGCATCGAATTGATCGAGTCACGAGTACGAAATGACACCGTCGAATCCCGCTGGCTGGTCGGCGTGCTGCTTGCGCTAGCGTAAAAGAGGCGACGGTTGTTTGGCGCTCTGTTTTCCGCGTCATCTGGTACATACAGCACGTGCTGCTTGCTGCGAGAAGTCGGAATGGAAATGTTTGGGCGGCTTGGATTGCTCTGGTTGCTGCTTGACGTGATGGAGGTCACTCGCCACGCGCTCTCATCGATCGTATTGTAGTCACTGAAGGAATACTCACTTGATCGCACGGAGCATCCAGAATCTCGAAGTGACATGCTCGCTGTCATCTCGTTCGACGTATCAGTCATGAGCGACAATGAAGGAGCGACAGTGATCGCATTCGAGCCGTGCGACGACTCACTTGAGATCGAAAAGTTGCTATCAGAGGAAGACGAAGACTGACGCAACGCTGGGCCTTCGTCGCCAATGCTCATCCCGCTGGAGTTTGTCGAACCTCGTGATACTAACGTCGATCGTACGTGGCACACGAGCACATCTTGTCCATTACTTGAGCGGGCTGGCGTACTAGTACCTCGAGATTTGACCACACAGGCATTGCAGATCCGGATGTTGGCGATCCCATACGTCGCAACATCAACCTCTCGGGGCGGCGCACACGTGGAGCAGACAACTTCACCGCAGTTCCGACAGTGATGCTTGCGACGCAATCCAAAAGGCTTGAGACACACGACACAACTCTTGCGATGCTCATCACGCACCCATTCATCCCGTGAGACGAACTGCATCTTGCTCAGACGACGGCGATCCAAGAGCAGTGGGACGTGGTTGACGGCCGCCACACGTCGCATCATGATCTTCTCCAGGGCGGTTTTGGAGGTATTGGCCGTGTCCATTTGCAGGATCGACGCGATCTGAATTACATCTTGACGCTCCGTTGGAATAATGAGGATACCCGTTCGATGCAGTTCTCCTCGACCGAGCCCAAAGCCTGGCATCGCCGGCACTTCTGCCTCGCGTACGATGGACTCTTGGATGCAAAACCCGAACGTACCCTCACAATGCTCCTCTTTTGCCATCCCCGAATGCTCCACGAAGCAATAATCCACGCCGATCGAGTGCGTCGCGACCTTCTTCTTCGTCTGCATCGGCACAATGTCCTTGAATGCCGCCCACTTGATCGTCGTGAACGCTTGCGTGTTCCGAGAGCCACCCGGCGCGATCGTGTGGAGACACATGCCATCAATGAACCGATCCTTGTAGAGAAATGCCATGGCCTTGCGGTAATCGTCCGTCACGGGCGAGGCAATCGCTTCCAGCACGTCACTCACACTCCCCGTGGCGTACACAGACGCACACATGATCACACACGCTCGAGCCGGCCCCGCCTGTGATCGCTCTTCGATACAATGCACCTTGCCGATCGTCATGCCCTTGTACTCGGACAGTCGCTTCCACTTGTCATCGCGCAGCAGTTTGCGGAGCACATGCACCGAATACTCGGCCGTGGCCACGTAATTGTGCTTCTCCTCCGTCGTGAGCCGCACGGGCGGGAAGAAGTCGCTCTTGAGCGGGAACTCCATTTCTTCTCCACTCGTTTCCGTGCGCGAGCCCGCGTTCGACTCAGAGAAGAAAGGAGAAATGACCGAGCAGACGACGAACACCACATCATGCGCCTTCGCGAATCGAATCGAAGCGGCTCTCTCTGTCTCCATTACTCACGCGTCATCTTCTTCCATCGATTCCTTCGATCTGCCGCGTTCTTTCCATCCGCCGGCAGGTTTCCAGGAACAATGTGTACACCCAAATAGTAGCTCTATACTTGATCTTTGTAAGAAAGTTGCACTTCAATGTGCTCTATTTACTGCGCCCCCGTCGGTTTCCTTTGGCCAGCAGAGTGATGGTCTGTTTGGGTTTTCAACCCTGTCTTCGCTGGTCGAAAGCCTCTGATAACGAAGAGATGGCTACCGTATCGTACTGTGGCTGTGCGTGGTGGTCAGAGAGAAGCAGGAAGGGGGGGTTTCGCGTGTTTTCCTTGGAAGGGAATGCAAGTGATTGTGACCTTGACTTGACGACGATTGGGAGCTTGTGGCGCTGTTCCTTCCATCCCGGGGCAAGCACACGCCCACCACACATGCTGTCTGCAGGGAAAAGAGATCATGGAGAACAAAGGACGGAGGTTTTGATCGGCGCGGCGATGAATCATCGCGATGCTGTCGATGATGACACGCTTCGTTCCGTTTCAACGAAGATAAACCATATCTAGCGTATGATTCGTATATTGTGGTCCACATAGGTTATGCAGATGATGTGGTGCACACTATTCGTACTTTTGCGGTTTTGACTGGTGAACGCACGAAGAAGCACAGGATGTTGATGCGGCAGCGCTTGGTGCACCACTGTCGGCGCGCGTGGCGCGACGGACAGCGTCACAATGGCTTTGTGAACGCGGAAGCTCAGTTGCGCCCAATTTCTAGTGCTGGTGGTGAGCAAGGATCGGCGGAATCGCGAGAATTCACGTCGTGGCTGGCGACAAACAACGTCGATTCGAGAAATCTCCACGAGTCGGTGCGCACTTATCTCGGTTTAACAGAGGGTTCACAACTCACGTTGTCGCCGCAAAAGCGCCAGCACGACGTTGCGTCGAATGTCTTTGTGAACAAGGTCGGTGACGTCGCGTTTTGGTGTTTTCGCTCGTACGGTGACGCCCTCGAACAGCAAGACAAAGAAGCGGTCGAGCGTGTTGGACAGGTCATGCGCGAGCTGTCGCCATGGGGAAACATGGCCAAGGGGGACGTCTGGCAGCATTTCTACATCCGTCGCTTCTTCTTGTCGAATGCGCCGCTGCAGGCGTTCCTTGAGCTCTACAATGTGCATTGCGAGGCATCGACGGCGGCAAAAGAACGATTCCTCCCATTGCCTTCGGCTCTGTTGCTACGCGAGTACTGCTGGCGGGGGCGTTTTCATGAGGCTGTCAAAGCTTTCGCCGTGCTACGTCTCCAGGACCACGAGAAGCGCAGTTTCACGGCTTTGCTTCATGAGAGCGAGCAATACGACACATTGTGGCAAGTCTACAAGCACCAAGAGCAGCTTGAAGCCGAGAAAGGCGTTGCAGCCCCCCTCCTTGATGCATTCTACATTCTCCACGCTTTGAAAGAGCTCGATGAACGCGCAGAACTCGTGCACCGCTTCGAGCAACTGACTCCGCAAGAGCAAAGTCGTGCCAAGATCCAGCAATTACTTGCGAATGCATAGATAACTAGACGAAATAGAGCTCCATCCGCCCCATCAGAGATTCAATCGAAGTGACCACTGGCACGCATTCAATTGAAAGCTATTCATGGATGACATCCACGCGGCTGCTGTCGCTTCTCACTTCACAAGCACAACGGACACTGAATGTGATTGTACCACGAACAACGATCGAAGCGAGCAGCTGCAGGCAGTGACGGCTCAGTCGAGTTATAACACATTAACTTGGCAACGCCATGACCACTCGCTCAGCCTGAAAGGTCAACGCATCGAGAAACGTGGAATCGAGTCGGTTGCCTGTCGGGGAATCGTGACGGCCCACACCTCTTCCGAGCGGAGACATGCAGGCACGACAACAAAGACCATTCTACTAACTGTCAATCGCAACCTCCTCCTTTGGTATTAATCGCACGGTGACGGTGAAGGTCACGAGGTGTCATGTCGATGTAGTCATCAACACGAAGGTCTCGACGCAAATGTCAACAAAAGTGTATCCATGTTGTTGATCCCTAGCCAAATTTGCACCTGGTTTTGTAAAACCCACTAGGTGAATGTCCGTCTTTCGATATCTTTTCGGTAATCTGGTCGGTAGGGGACAGGCCACCATGACACCTACCCCTGTGCTCCAAAATCGAACCCGCACAATAATACCGATATCTGTACACTCGCTCCAGCCAGCAGGAACTGCCACGCCATCCAGCAGCCCGTCACTACTATTCTGCACCCACACACGTCATGCTGCTGGCAGAAATCTCTCGCTGATTCTAAACCCAGCAGTAATCCAGAACTCTATCCAGTCCCGCCCGCAGCTAGATTGCTCAGATCCACGACCGACCACCCTCCGCCCTGAGTTTTTGTGCGTCCCCTACCCCGCTACCCTCATCATTGGTTGGCTTGAAATTTTCGACGTAATTTATTCCAGCCAATCATACGTCGTCGCGAGTGTCATGGACCCATCGAATGGCGTGACGCCCTCTTCCAGCAGCTCCACTTGAAGGGATCTCCTGCGTGCTGAACGCGGATCTACGTCCAGCGTCCACTGGTCTCTGGCTCCATCGGCCTCCCTGTGTGTGTGAACGCCGCGTCAAACCAATTCCTCCTCCTTTGTCACGCGACGCTTGAGCGCGTAAGTCGCTTTTTGGCTGTGCATGCGATGCGCCATGTTCACTCACTCGTCTGACGTCGTTGTCTGTGTCCTTCTTTCTATTCTATCGGTCCCGTCGAAGCAGATCGGCAGATTCGCAGCAACCGCGAGTTTCTCACGCGTCACAGAGGCAGGCGAGAGAGGACGGACGCGCGCATTTAGCGCGGCATAGGTATCTGCGTGGCCGAAAAAAGACTCTTGAGCGCGACGCATTTGTCATACGAGTGGGTGTCCTACCGACCATCCCACCGTCTGTACCCAGAGCAGTCACCCAGAATCGGCCGCTCCTCCATCTCCCTTGCAGTGGTGGGAGCGAGGAACCCAACGGAACGGGTTATTTTACTTCCGCACTCGCGTGATGAAGCCGATCCTCTGCTCGCTTCTCTTGCTGGTCGCGGTCGACGCCGTCGCCGCACAGGCCTCATGCGACGAGGTCGGGACGTACAACGTTGTTGTCGACGGCGTATCACAATCGTTCTGCATGACCGTGACACCGTGCGAAGGCGCGCTTGACGATCCGGCCAACCCGAGTCGAACGGCGTGTCCGGGACCGGCTGATGCGGATGTGACGGGCGTGCGCTCGCTATCGATTGGAAGCTGCTGTGCGTCCATATCCAACTCGAATGATGCCGTCGGCTGTGTCAGTCTCGACCTCATCAACGACACTCGACAGTGTCTCGCGCCACCGTCGATTGATATCGGAGCTCGTCGTTTGCGCTGGCTCCAGTCAACCAAAGCACAGGAATCACAGTCTCTCTTGGCGCCTACACCGATCGAGGCGGTCGATCAGAGCGATGTGAGCTTTGATACAACGTCGTCAAGTAGTGGCGATATTTCACCAGAAGATGGAGAAGCGATCACGTTCCCGCCGAGTCCGAGTACGAACCAGCCGTCGGATACAAGCGGCGATGGTGCGATCGACTCTTCGTCGCCTGCTCCAACTGATTCAACGCCTTATCCGACCGACTCGACACCATCCCCGGACGCGGAATGGGACGATAACTCGACGACGACGACTCCTGCGCCTAGCACAAATCAGCCTTCCGACACGAGTGGAGACAGTGTGGGTGACGTGACGTACTTGCCGCCATCTGCAGGGTCTGAATGGGACGACAGCAACACCTCGACCACGCCCACTCCAGTCTCTACGACCAACCGGCCGTCTGATACGAGCGGAGATGGTGTGAATGAGTTGACTCCCGTGGTTTCGCCAGTGCCAATTGACTCGACGCCTGCGCCAACTGTTTCGATCACATCTACCCCAAGTCCGTCGCCAACGACGCCGTCTCCACAAGACTTGTGGGAAAGTATCATCCAGAGCATCCTGACGTCAACCCCAAGTCGAAGTCCAAGCACCAGCCAGTCCTCCGATTCCAGCGGAGACGGTTTGTATGGGTGGGATAACAAGCCAACGCCTGTGCCGATCGATGCTACTCCATCTCCCAGTGATTGGACCCAGTCATCGTCCTTCGGGAGTCGTGACGGCAGTAGTTGGTCGGGCCACTCGACGTCTTCAGCATCTGGCAGTAGTCACCTTGTCCTCGGTGCAGAGGCTGAACCAGAGGCAGGCGATCCGACCGGCCTGATGAAGCCTGTGACGGTCCCCGCTCCCGCCCCCACCTCAACTCAAAAGAACGATCTCGAGACCCTCACACCCATTACCACCACCCCGACAGAGAACAACAAACAAGATTCGTACTCGTCTGATCAGGGTGGCATGAGTAGTACTGGCACCCACTCGTTCTCGTCCAAGACGAACACGAATGCTCTCTTCCTGAGCATTATCGGAGTCATTGCCGTCATGGCTGTGGCTATCGGTGCACTGCTGCTTCGTCGGCGGTCTGGCAAGCCAGGCCAGACCAGTGTGGCTGGTACCAGTGTTCTCACGCCTAGAGATGACGAAGATGCCATGTTCTCGCCCATCCGCGTCCAATCGGCGGCTTCATACCGCCTTTCATCAACGCCAGGGAACGATCGGCCAACTCGGCCGTCGTTCTACCTCTAAGCTATACCGCTGTACACATCTGTCCGTGATCGTCGACGTTTCCTTTTTGACCAGAAGAGGGGGGATTTGATTATAATACAAGGAGATTTATAGTAGTTTTAGTGTAGAGAGAGAGCGAGTAGCTCACAAAAACGAACATGAAAGCTTTGACCCTCGTGCTCAACCCTTCAGTAGACTGACAACGTCCATCATGCGCACGCCCTTGCCGCTCTGCTGCTCGGGACACACCGCGTAGACTATCTGTCGTTCCTCCTTCTGAACCTGCGAGAAACCTACGCCAGCATAACGTCCCATTAGTCAACCCTTCACAGCCCATATCGTTCAGGAAGAGTACGTACGTCGCTTGAAGAAATCATAAGCTGCGCCTGCGTCAAAGCCTGAGGTATCTTGCTGGAAACTGTGACGCTGACGGGCTCGTCGCTCCTCCGATCGCTTGAGCATACCAATGATCTTTTGCTGGAAGTCTTCGATTTCGTCATGCTGATTGATTGCCTCGTCGTCATGAACGTCGTCTTCGTCTTCCGTACCACTGAGCTCATCAGCCATCAAACGATCCTTGTCCTCGGGCTCGAGCATCACTGGAGAAGATTCCACATCGTTCAAAAGCGGGCACTCGACGTCACCGATGAGAATCATAGGAGTTGTCGAAATAGTCGCGACTTCTTCGAGTTGAGTCAGCACTGCTCGGCAAACACCAGCGTCAACCTCCGGTGAGAGGGTGAAGTCAGCGGGTGGGTGGAACACAGACTCAGAATCGACACTGAGACGGCTCTCGTCAACTGGGTCTTCTTCAACTGGCTCTGCGTTCTCACGCTGGTGATGAGTTGGTGCAGGCTGCTTCTGCTTGCGACGGCGCTGCTGTGTGGAGACACGGTCCTTCTCAAACTTCTTCTTAGTCTTGACAAAGTCGCCGACAATGACAGCACCCTTGGTTTGATACACGGAGCACTCAACGTCGACACGACCAGCCTGGCCAAAACGCCAAGCAAACGAGCTCCCGCCACCCAGTGGTGGAGTCGATGCCTTCACAGTAGTATCACCACTCACGAGCGATACTTCAAGACTGTGCTCAACCATGCCCAGTGTCTGCGCGCTAACCTTCCACACCACAACGTCGCCAGTTCGGATTCGCAGCTGCTGAGGATGAAACGTGAAGTCCTCTAGGAGCACCTCGTGTACACGCACACTGCGTGGTAGCGTGGCCTTGTTCAGAGAGAATGGTGTTGGGAAAAAGACACCAGCTTCCGTAACAGGAACAGGCTCAGCTTCCGTTGGCTCCATTTGTTGGAACGGCAGAAGCGTCAAGTCTTCGTCTTCCGATTGTGTCTCTTGGCTCGATGATTCCACAGGAGACGCTTCGATACACACTGGCAGACTGCAATCACTCTGCTGCTGAACGCTCTTCGAGGCCTGCAATTTCAGATGGTGTCGCTCTGTCACAGTATACTCACGCTCTTCATCATCGTTCACTGCCGGTGCCGCCGTCGTCGCAGTTGTCTCGAGTGAGGGCGTTGGCACAGCCTTGGCCTTCCACATCAGCTGCTTCAACAGACTAGGGTGGTCACGCTTGTTCACAACGTGTTGCTTCCGATTTCGGAACGAGCCATTGCTAGAAGGCACTGGTTGTGGTTGCTTGCTCTTCGTCTTGGTCGAAGCAGCCTCCACTGCCTCACTGCTCTGGTTGCTAGGCTCTTCAGGCTGCGTCTTCTTTGCCTTGACAGCCTTCGCTTCCAAGACTTGCTTCCCGTTGTTCACTTGGTCGCGTGGTTCAGCACTGCCGTTGTTCTCAGGAACCACCGCGTTTGGCTTCTTTTTCCGCACATATCCGCCGTTATTCACACGTTTGTGTGTCACCGGGCGTTGGTCCAGAGCCTTGCCGCCTTTCACTCGCTCTGGTGTCGTCGTTTTAGCCACCGCGACAGGCTCCGCCTCGCGGTGTTCCGTCTGATTATCCGACTGGGTCGCCGCCGACCCCTCATCAGAGGCCACGGGCACCTTGCGGCGATACCGCAACACCGTAGTCGTTCCTATGGTCATGATTCACAGCATATCAGTCAAGTGCACCCATGTATCATTCAGGTATCCCCGGCCGATCCTACCTTTCTCGGGGGTCTTGCCCATCGTCTCCTGGGTTGTTTCCGATGAAAAAAAGTTCACTGAGCAGCTCTGGTCCTTCCACGATCGCGTCCGAGGCTTCTCGTGTCCGTTGCGCGCGGTGCTTTCGTTTCGCCGGCGTCGCTTCGATGCGTTCCTTCTTGTCGAGGCCTCTTGGCGCCGTTGGGTTGGTCTTGGCGAGGAATCCCCGCCTTTGTGACCGCACACGACCAAAAACCACCGACCACCCACCCCAAGAACCACCTTCTACGATAAAAAACCTCAAGGTGGAGGAGAATAAAACCTATCTGGGTATACAAATTCCAAGTAAAACCATCGAAACTTCGATCCCAGAGTGATCGCTTTAGAGAGGGAAACCCCACATTGAAGCAAGAGGATGAAATTAGTTGAAAATGATTTTTTCAACCAATCAGGGAGTAGAAGGGACGAACGAGGAGCTCAATGACGAAAATGACGGCATGACGGACGAGGTTGCTCCCTACGGACAATGAAGAGCTTGTCGCAGGCATACGCCTCCATGAACCCATTCGCATTCATGCCCTCCAGCGTCACGGCGTCGCGCTGGTCAAATGCGTCTAGAACAAGCGACCTTTATGCCCTCACGCGATGTTGTTGGCGTGGTCAGCATAGCAACCATGTTGTCGTCGGACAACGGAGAAGCTGAAACAATCGATAGCTTGCCTGTGTTGCGTGGTACGATCTACCGTGCGGCTAATCACTCAAGATATTCTCTCAACAGCTATAAATACGAGCAGCGAAGCGAAATAACCTGCATGGCCAGAGTTTTCTGCTGTGGATGAGCTCTCGGGCTTGGCAGATCAGCCGAGTCAACTCGACGTAAGCAACACGACGAGTTGTCCTCTTCGTTGCACTAGAGACCATGTCCGAAGTTCTGCCCGCTTTGTGACGCACGTTCTCACAATCGAATGGAGCTCCGTCACTCGCTGCAATTGGTCGAAGGCTTTCTTTATCATTACCCAAGACAGAGGTGCATGGCTCTACACCACCGAGGCTCACCCGCACCAATTCTAGTTCGAATGCGTCCAAGCGTCGTATTGGCCCCATGATTCCACCGCCTATGGTGCGAGCAAACTCGGCGTCAGGCGGTTCGATATCTCGCAAGCAAGCCAACAAGAACCTCAAGGCGCATCCCAGCGGTTCACGATACTCCAATCGCTCACAGAAAGATGGCAGATCAGCTCGCGAGCACAATGACTTCGAAGTAGAAGATCTGGCGTCCCAAGCCATTGAATCGAGTGCCTTCGAAACTGTACGACAAGCATCCATGACGGGGAGCAAGGTCACTTACGCGCCTCCGAGTCCACAGCCTCCACCGTCACCGAGTAAAACGCGAATATCCTGGGTGCAATCCACGACAGCACGACTACACCACAAGGAACACAACAGTATTCACCACCGCCTTGTGTGCTGGCTTTGTGTGCTGGTCTCACACATTGTCTGCATGGCTCTGCATCTTTTCATCGCCAAGATTGTAACCCAGAAGCCTCATGTCGCTTTGAGTGAGCTATTACCTCAGTTTGCGGTGATCGCGACCGATTCAGCATCGGAATCGACGACAATCGCAGTCATTTCTGCTATCTTATGTGCGATACACATGTTCCTTTGGTTGCGAATGCTATGGCAGTCACTTCGAAATTGTCAGCTCATGTATTACGCGCCAAATGTCTACTTCCCGCCTCGAAGCGACCAGATCATGCCGTTTTCAGCAAGTCTGCGTGCCCTAACAGGCCAAAAAACTGAGTCGCGCGTGGTCGCCTCGGCATCAATCCCATCTATTATTATTGGACTCGTTCGAAAGACCTGGTCCATCTTTCAGGAACTGCTCTGGGCACGTCGTGAGTTTGTTCTATTGGACTACATGATGCCCTCGGAGCGCTTGTATCGCATCAGTCTGCTGTGTCAAATGGCTGCTCACATCACAAACATGGTGCTGATGAGCACGTCCGTCTCATTGTCGCATTTGCATCGCGTCGGTGTTGCCTTGATGGTCTTCAATACCTGGCTCCCATTTACACTTACAATGCTACGCAATCGCCAGGCACTGCTTTGGCAAAGCCATCGAATCGTCTCCTTGATAGCCAGTGTTGCTGTCGACATGTACGCTGTGCTGATTGTGCCTGCCGCGCTCATCGACCACTACCACATAGACTACTCGAGCGCCATCCATCCGTCATTCACCAAGGCATCCCAGTTTTCGGATCGCTGGATCACAACGATGCTCTTGGAGATCGAGTTTTTCTACTCGGTCGACCCTGTTCTCGGCTTTTGTCGTGTATTCCTGAGTCTTCACTTGCTTTCGTCTCTGAATGCTCTCAAGTCTTTGCTTGAGTCCGTTGCGTCGAGTCGTCCGCCAATTCCCAGTAATGAACGCTCGTTGTCTGGGTCGCCAAGCAAGACCTCAACGCGTGAACGTGAGCGCCCATCGGTTATCCGTATCAAGCCAGGAACGCGCTCTATCCTAATGATGGAGATCGCCCTCGTAATACTCGGAACTATCACCCTCGCAGGGTATTTAGACACTCAATCGCAGGTATACCCCACTGCGTGCCCTCTCATGATGCGATCCTGGTTTCGTTTGAAGCCGCCCTGTCCCCTCGTGGAAATCAACTGCCGTAGCGACACCACGAATGATATTCTGGACAACCTCGTGCTCTCGATCGACCGGTTCAGTGTCCGCAATCTCGTTATCCGCTCGTGCACAAGCCTCAAAGTCTCAGCAAGTCTCCAGCTACTGCCCAGACTCACTGCCATGAAGCTCCAAGACTCTGAATTGCTGAGCTGGTCCGAAGACGCTGCTCTCACCCAAACGTTTCATCCAGAACTACAACTATTTACTGCAGTGAATGTCAATATGCAAGAGCTTCCTCCTGGTCTGCTCTCTCCCGAGTTACCAGGGAGATTGCCCTCGATCGAAATCTGCGGAACCAATGTATCGTCACTGCCGTTGAATCTCGACGTATTGTGGCCACGCGTAGTTTTCCTTGTGCTCGAGAACAACGGGTTTGTCACAGTACCTGACGTGTTGACGCGAATGGCGGCTCTTCGTATGCTGGTACTCGGTGGAAATGGCCTCACATCCCTTCCAGTCAGCCTATTGGAGATGGAAACCCTCACGTCGCTGATTGTTGACGTTAATCCTCTCGCCCAACTTCCCGCAGACGTTAAAGTAGACGCTTTGCGAGTGCTCTCGATGCAGTCGACCCAGCTTTCCACCCTCCCGACGTGGGCAACGACGCAGGACCAACTGACAGTGTTTGCTGGCAACACACCCCTTTGCAGTCAAACGGACTTGCTTCGCACAGTGGATCCAGAGCTTCAGGGCATAAACTGCACTCCTCTAGTCGACGACAGCATCTCCACCGTGTATCCTTTTGTTGTTTCAGACAAATAGACGAACACAGGCATCTTGTAAAGACACAAAATCAAAAGGGAGTGTATGGCGGAAGGCAAAAAGAGAATATAACTCTACCAAACTACCGAAACAAGGACGATCATGTTTTGTTTCTACATCGAAGAGGAGCCGTTGCTTACAGCACGGTGATCATGTCACGAGGAGTCTTCATGATCGAACGTCCCGTAGCGCCAGCGGCCGTCGTCGAGTTGAGTGGGTTTGGGCTCTTTTCGTCCAGAGCATCGAGTTCGGACTGCTTCTTGCGGACCGTGTAGATCGCGGCGGCGGCCACGGCAGCAGCCGCACCCATGATACCGACGACGACCAAACCAGTACCAGCGGCGCTTCCACCCTCAGACTGGGTGTTGGCTTCCTTCACATCAGAAGATGGAGCCTGGGTACCGATGACGGTGGCGGTCGTTGGAGCAGGGGTTTCGGTGGCGGTCTCGGTGATCGAGACAACACCAGCCTCGTTCTCTGGCATGCTACGGGTCTCTTCCTTCGATCGGAGGGCCGAAGCACTGCCGGTGCTGCTACCATCGGACGAGCTCGCTGGAGCCTTGGATGGTGGAGCCGAGGTTGGTGGAACCGTGGTTGGAGGGGCCGTAGTGGTTGGTGGTGGCGTTGGTGGGGCCGTGGTTGGAGGTGGGGCCGTGGTTGGTGGCGCTGGGGTACCTGGGCCACCTGGGCAGAAGATGACCTCGAAGTCCGTGTCGATTGGACACGCGTGAGTCTTGGTGTCATCCTTAGGAAACTGGTACGCGTCTGGGCAACCATCGTACAAACAGGTAAGCGTACGGCAACGGTTGCCGTTTGGCTTGCTTGGGATAATCTGCATTGGCTTGTTGAAGCCGACACCGCCGGTGAGGGCCTTGCAAGCGTCCAAGCTTGGGCAGTACTCAGGCTAGAGGGGAGAGACATCGAGTCAATACGCTGAATCAAGGATGCAGGATTAAGATTCGGCACGTACTCCGCTGCGAGGACCGGTTGGGATGATACTGATATCGAACCAGGCCATGCCACCATCACCCGAGAATTCGGCCACTACAAAGTCGCAATGCAATGTAAAGTCAATACGCTGATACTGCAAATCCACGAGATACGAGAGCTGACGTACAGGTCGCTTGAGCGCTAGTCGAGGCACGGAAGACGTGGGCACCGGTGTCACGACCCACCGAACGCGTAATGCTACCACCGACGACAATGTTCTCGGTCGCACGCGAGTCGAACATCGTCACGCTCTCACCACACTGGTTGGTGAGCTTGACGTTGAACGCGTCAACGCCGGCCGAGAGCGCGACAAGCGCCGCGGCGATAGCTGGGACTCCTCCACGCCAGACCATGATGAATGATACGAGAGCTGTTGACTTGCGAGGGAGAAGTAGGAAATAGCGAGTGAGAAGAAGCGCCCGCTGACTAAGGACCCCTTGAGGTAGAGAGCAACAAGCCAGCGCACGTAAGTATGCCTGTCCCTGGAGCTTCGCGTCCAGCGGTCGCGAGGGAGCGACAAGCTGATCCGCTCGACACGAATGACTCGCTTTGAGTATGACCCGTGCATGTGCGGCAGGGGATGCCGGGTGGATGGGCCATGTGGTGCGTGGCGCCAGCCGGAGGCAACTCAAGACAAGAAATGGACGTTATCTCAGTAATCTTAACTCCACCAAAACAGTTAGCTTGGTGTATTAACATACTGAATTTGGAGAGAAAGGTTCAAGTTACGGTGATTGGAGTTGGGGAGCGGTACGATTTCTGTCCCCAAGGAACCCCTGACTGGACAGTTACAATCCGACACGCGGTCATGTGATTGTTGACCCCATCTCCCCGCGAACCGGATGTTTCAGGTGACACCCGAATGCGAGATCACCCGCATTCCCAAAACACGCTATCAAACCGAGTGTTTCGCGCTGCAAGTTGTTTCTTTAACACCTACAATTGTCACTAATCTTCAAGACGAAACCTGGTTCTGCTGGAAACAGATGTAGTCAGATCTTCTGAACTCATAAACCCAGGGTATATACCTGGATTTAGCTAGTAGTGCTCTCCAGACGCCTCTGTTTAGTGCCCCTGTGACAGGGTGTGGTGTTCCGTGCAGGTTCTTGCCTTTGGCGAGACGGGTGCTCGAAGCTTCCGGTGGCGAAGAGGATCCGCGCCGTTGTGTCAGATGCTCTCCAAGCATGGCGGAAGCGCTGCCGAGAAGCTTCTCTATGGCAACCGTTATGGACGGCGCCGGAGGGAGTGTGTGCGCGGAAGAAGAGGAGGAGACTCTGGCGCCACTCGGGAGACCGCGCCTCTTGGCGAAGCGACGCGAGAATGTGCGGGATGCCTTTCCCATTTGGCCGATGCTGGTGCGATAAATGGACAAGCTTTAGTCGCCACGTGTCGACTTGCTGCCTGTTGTCGGACTGAGGATTCACGGGACTAACGCTCTGACCTGGTGTTGCTTGAAGACGCCCATGTCTGCCTTGAACGTAATTCGACAATGTGCAGGCTCCAAAGGGTTTCTTGAAGATCGAGTCTGTTACAGTTGATGTGTGGAGAGGGCGGAGCTTCTCGCCAGATCTCTTATCCTGTCGCCACTCGATCTTTTGCCGCAGAGTCGCGATCTTTGGCATCACCTCCCCTGCCTGACCGCACCGTTTGCCGGGATGAAGGCAGTCACACTGCGACATTCATTGAGGAAGTAGACGTTTGATGTGTGAGTTCTCGGTACAGTAGGGTCTGACTTCCCTCACGAACATGACGAGCCATCCGTCCGATCCCTAATAGGGTCTTTTCTGCTGGGGAATGGTCAGGACGCCAGCGCAAATACAACTCATCTATTCTCCTTGGGTTGGTGGTACCTTGACCCGTTTGAGACCAGGGCGATGACCTTGCGTTCACTGCTAAGACATCTCATGTCTACGGTACATTTCGGTCGAGTTGTTGGAGCTGTATGAAGGGCTATCATGGCGTCGTGGCGTTCAATCATACCCAGCCTTGCCACCCGGTAAGGACTGGACTCGTCAGCTCATGAAATCATAGTTCGTTATGTTGTGTGTGAACCCACACCTCATGAATGTGAGTCCTAGTTCTTTGTGCTTCTTTGACTTCGCCGTAAACAAAGGCCTTGAGTTGCTGGTTGCAGATCCCCAGAGGGTATTGTTTGCGGTGCGCTTCAAGAATGCACTGGTGAGACAGCATGATCAGTGTCACACAGTACAGCGTGATATGTTTCAATGTGACACATGCCCATACAGTTCTTCAGATCCTGGTTGGCACAGTACCATGATTGAACTAGACGAAAAGACATGTACCAGTATATATCTAGGATTTGTACAGCAAACAAAGCCACAAAACAGCTGAGGCCCATCATTTCAGGATACACACTGGCGTGTGTTCCCGTTGTGTGCCACATAGTGGTCGGTGGGTTCAAATGGTTGCGCTGTAGGTTCGTGCGCGATTGAATCATCTGATTTGATCAGTCCTGCACCCTCTAGACCCTTGTTGAGTGTCAGGCGGTCTTGCCACAAAGGCGCTGGACAATGTGGAGCGCTTGAATGTACAACTGCATGACTGATTATGTGCACGACGCACGCACAACGCAGGAGGAAAGCGTTGCTCATCAGCTTAGAGACCTGGTTGTCATCCCCTATTGCCACAGCGAAAGGACACGAGCGGCTATCTACCAACCAGGAGCAACGCCGCGCATGTCTTGCGCCATTCCTGCACGAGAACACTCTGTTGCATACCGTAGGTAGTCTAGGTACACTCTGCTGACGTCAGCGTCCTACAGTACGTCGAAACACCCTCAACATCGTGCTCAAAGGTTCTGAAAAAGAAGTCATGCCTTTACAACGCAAGAACGCCTTGACTTGACGGACCTCTCTCCATCTTCGCTCTGTTTGCTGGGTCTTTCGCTCGCATTCGAGTCCTTTTGCTCCAAAGCCAATGGTACTGTAATAACATTTTGACGCAACCTTTGAAGATTGGATCTGGATAAAAGAATTAATAGAAGCAGGCTTTTGTCCGTCGTTGGCCAATAAGATCCCTCGAATCAGATGGTTCTCAGATGTGCCGCCTTTTTTGTCCACCGTGTTTTCCCTCAACGACCAGGAGACGCATGCGTCGGCGTGGCACATGCACGCCTGGCTTTTCTGGCGAGTGCCGCTCTAAGGCAGCACGGAGGAGCCGACGAATGGAGAGGAGACTGGCTGCAGCGTTGGGCACATCGTTCTTGCCCTCGGCACAAAGCACGGCCCGCGAAGTCTGCCCACCGACCGGCTGGACATGAGCAAGAAACGGCCACTTCAAGCGTGATCAGTCCGGTCTACGATTGCTCAGGAGTCTGGCTTGCAGGCGCTTGCTCGCAACGAGTGGGTGGAGGAGCACTCGGCAATTTGCAGTCGCTTCATCACGTGCTTCGGGAAGGCAGTGAACAGTCACTTACGCAAGACACACGCACACAGAGCAGCGAGAGCCATGACCACATCCTTGCCAATCTCGAGTTCGACTGCACTGACGGATGCTACGCGCGCGCTTAAAGATGTGGCGCCGTTCCTGAAGCAGCTGCGCAAGATGCTGGACGAGGAGAACCCGGACATTATTCGGTGGTCCTCGAGCGGAGGCGCGTTTGAGATCCACGACATGGAGCGCATGATGAGCTATGTGTTGCCAAAGTACTTTAAGCACCGCAAGTACACGAGCTTCCAGCGCCAGCTCAATTATTTCAACTTTCGCAAATGGACCAAGTCCAAGGCCGCCGTGTGCACGTTCTCCAACGAGTTCTTCGTGCGTGACCAGCCCGAGCTTGCCTGGCGGATAACGCGCAAGAAGTCGGTCCACTCGACGGTGCACAGGTCGTCCATGATCTCCAGGATCCGACCCGTCAAGCTCGAAACCACCGACGCCTACTGGGCGAAAGATTCATCCGTGCTCATCAACGTCCCAGCAAATGCTCACCCTTCGACCTTGCCATTCCCGTCGCCCACAGACGCAGATGCCATGGTCAAGGCACACGACCATTACTTTATCAAGACGGAATACCCATTGGCCGTCGAGCCACATCCGCACACGGCGATGCCTGCTATGGATCCCATGGAGTCCATGGATTGGATTGACGTGCTATTGCCGCAAGTCGATCAAGACGACGTGTATCCCTTTCTGTATCAGCCGTCGTTCGAGCCTATCGTCTCCGTCCGTGTGAGTGCCTACGACTACGGTCATGTCCGAATAGTTTAATCTTTAATCCTACTACATATGAGTGCCATCTGCATGATTGTCCTTCCGCCTCCGTCAGCTCCGTGGGCTGCGCTGAGTTCACTTCCGTTCTCCTGAAGTGCTGACGTGGGGCGCAGCTGCCGTGGGCCACGAGCGTTGGACTACAGTCGCGTCGGCAGCTGAGGCGATCTCAGATCTCTCCGTGCTCGTGAGATTGGCTGTTCCACTGGACTGGACTGGACCGCCATGACGACGGGTGCCTCGGCGCATGGGGCGTCATGAGATGGCCGGGTCTTGCGCAGGGTGGACCATAGCACAAACCGTCTCTTCCGTCGGCATTGCTTGAACACAAGGTGGCTTTTTCAAAGCCTGCAGAAATTATATCTTGCATTTACTATGTGAAAGCGAGTGTCTCACCTTGTTTTGCACAGTGTATCCATGTAGCCTCGTTGTTAGTAGACGAGGCAAGTTGGTGACGGGACCATCACTCGGATGCTTGGCAAGCAATGGTCACTCGCGGGAAGATCGCAACGCCAAGAGCTCCGCCCGATCCATCGCCTGTTGCGTCAACAAAGATCTCTTCGAGTGGTTGCCGCGGTCAGTCACTCGGCCGGCTTGTCGTGTTGCAGGTGATGGCTGGGTGGCCACCCAGAAACCGTCGCAGGACACTATTGCCATTCATCACGCCACCCACACATCTCGACAAGTGTGGACGGGGTGCTACCGTCCCACTACTGGCCTCTGTGTTCTGTATCGACTTGTCCAAAACTCATCATGTCTGGATGTCACATGCAATCAGTACTGATGACTTGTCCAAAACTCATTGTGCACGTGGGTTTAGTGGGTATGAATCATTCGGCCTCTTATCAACTGGCTTACACGGTGGTGGCGTACACGTCTTCAGCTTCTTGCACGAAAAACGAGACGAGATCGCGGTATCCCTTCGCCATCTCCGCCGTCGCCTGCGAGCTCTTCTCCAACGAAGTCGCGAGCGACGCAAGGATCTGTCGCTCGTCGTTGCTTCCGTCGCCGTCACTTTCTGCCTGCGCACATTTGTTGACCTGCTGGTGGAAGACAGTGACGAGATCGTTGAATCCCTTGGCCATGTCCGCCGCCGCCTTGGAGCCGTGCTCGACAGACTTGACCAGCGACTGCTGCCGGTCACGTTCGTACTCGGTCAGCTCCGAGACACGCTTGCGAGGACGCTTAAAAGTGCTTCCGTCGCGTTGACGCTTGGATGGCAGCTGCATCATTGGTAACATAGGCTGCTGCGCATACATCGCTGGCGATCGCGTGTCAAACGCCTGCCCAGATGCACCATTAACCGACGCGAGATCGCCATTGATGCTCGAGACCGGCGGAGCAGCCACATGCTGCCCACTCTCGGACGCAATCTCACTCAGAAGCTGGCTGATTCGCTGGACATTACGGCTCTCCGTCACATGGGCACTTGGCGGCACGTCCCCGACAATTACCGCCATCTTCTTATAGTACGGCCATGGCAATTTGCCCTTGAACGCGTGCACTTTCGGACGCTTGACCTTGATATCCATCCACCACTCGTCCGACATGCCCTGGCCATCCGCGTGGAAACCTACAGCGCGCATCCCGTCGGTCAGTGTTCAGTTCCTCGTAAGTAACCGTCTATAAACCACCGAACCTGGCTGCTCTTCGAGCCACTTGAGCTCAATGAACTCACTACGGAGGTTCTTGAACTTGACCGTCACTTGGCTCTCTGTCAAACACCATCATTACGCTCAATCGTCGCAGGAAGAGCGCTTCCGCCTCGCGTGCGTACCCGTCCACGGCGCATCTCGTCGGAAGCACTTGTTCATCGCCCGCGTGAGCTCGTCACGCGCGTGCATCTTGAGCAGCACGCCGCCAGACGTGAGGTTCTGTGGGTTCGAGCGGTAGTGCAGATAGAGATCCAGCAGCAGCATCGTCTCGGCCTCATTGAAGAGCACCATCTTCGTCGGTCGAGGATTTTATCCCGCGCTTGCTGCTTCCCCCCAACGCCCGCCCGCAACAGCCACTCAAAAATATCCGGATAATATCGGACGGACTGGATTCATGTGGTCCACATGTTCTATGATCTGACATATGATTGGCTGAAAGAGATGACACAGATGCTATCGATTGGCTGAAATACTGATTCAGTGTGTTCTGGCCAAGAGCAGGAAGAGAATGACGACGACGATGCGCGAGATCGACGCTCATGGGGGCATAACAAGCTCTTGTGCAGTCCGTCGCTTCTATGGATATGCCGATATCTTGTCTGTGTACTTGCAAGGACTGGTGGTAGACATGGAGCAGGCTATGCGTTGTGGCTGGGTCTACAGGTTCGTGTAGTTTGCATTTGCTCAAATGGAAGCAGACATGCTAATGAATCGGACCGCTTCTCATCGACTACGTCGTGGAATCTCCCGAGAGCAGACTCATACGACCGTGGTGAGAGTCGTATAATCCACATTCCCAAACCAGCGCGTGCCGTTGCTCTCCACTTCGCAGCAGACAGACGCCGCCTGCACGCTGTACCATTGAGGTCCGTTCAGGACGGGCACAATCGAGTTCTCGGCGGCAAAGACCGACTCGTTCGCTTCAATATGGGCGCACAGTTTGGTGCCACTTGCCAAGATGATGGGAGCAATCTCGGGCAGGTCGATCCATGTGTCGGGCAAGTACTCGACGTCGCTGTTCGTAATCCGGATCAGCGGGAATTGGTGGGGATCAAGCACGCTGGGGAGCGAACTGAGCGGATTGCTGCTGAGGTCGAGCGTGACAATGAAAAAGCGATCCTGCGCATATACGTCTTCTGGTATCGTTGTAATGCTGTTTCCAACGAGCGAGATTTGAGAGATCAGAGGAAAGAGAGCTAACGTCGAGGGAAACTCGGTCACACCAGGACTGACTTCGAGACAGAGCAGGCTGACCATTGTCCAGTACTCGTGTGCATTGCTTGGTAGAGCCGTGAGGTTGGTGCCCGAAAATACGAGATCAAGCATATATGGTGGTAGATTGGAGTGTAAAAGTGCCGGTGGGACTGCCGACATGTTGGTCTCGATGATCGAGAGCGACGCCAGCTTTGCGTGGTGGTCCGCAGTCAACGCCGCATCCATCTCCCATAACGAAATCGAGCTGTTGTAGATTACAACCCGCGTCAGATTCGGGAACGCTTGCAGTCGCGGTGGCATCTCCAGCTCAATGCAATCCGAAATGATCAACTCCTGGAGCTCATTGGTTGCCATGTTCCCCAAAATCTCTTGTAACTCGTCTTGGTGGCCGGTGATGTGATTCATAGCACAACTGATATTCGCCAGTGAGCAAACGTACTCGGTCGTCAGCCACGGTCGCATCAGGCTCAAACAACCAGCTTGGACGGCTTGATTCCCTTTGCGAAGGGCATACAAATGACATGCGAGCACGACAAAACCCCATACACCAAGCCATGAATGAAGAATACGAGAAATCCACAGGCGTTTCCGTCCAACAAATGACTTGCTGCCGTGCTTACGTGTGTTGGTTGGCGCTGTTGGGCCGACTGGTACGAGATCGTCGCTGTTCGCAGTCTCTTTCTCGGATACACTGGATGCTTGCTGGACTCTTCGAACCATCAGCGACGTGGGGACGACAGCAGGCGTGCCACAAAGCACACTGCATTTGATCGACGAGATGTATCCGATCATTAAGAAGCAAGGTGCTCCAATGACAAAAACGTTGAGCCAAGATGAAGGATAGAGTTGCTGAATGTTGTCGTCAGCTTCATAGAACGCTAACTGACTCAAATATGGCGTCCAAGATATGGCCTGAAAGTCAATGAGTGCTTTCGTGAAGCTTGGATACAAGATCATCCACGGGATCACCACCGATTGGATCGCATTAAACAGTGCGTCAACCACCATCGCCACCACTCGCTCCGTCGTCGGGTGTCGTCGAAACATGAGATGGAGACACGGACTCGACCAGCAATTACCCACTGTAGCCAAAGCGTACAGCCGATTCATCCACACCACACTCACGTTGTAGCTCATTCGATACGCTTGAGCTGTTTGACAGCCAACTTCGATTGCTTCCAGCACCAGAACCACTGCTGTTGAGTGACATTCCAAGATGTAGTTGAGTCGTCGAGTCCATCTCTTCACCAGAGACAGAGGCTTCTCGATGTACTGCCACCATCGCCGTATCATGCCTCCCAATCGTGACGATCCAGATCCACCACGAAATGTTCCAAAATGCGACGTGAACACCCGAACTGAGTCCAACACAGAGGAGGAACCCTTCGGAGCTTGGAAACAAAGCTGACGAAAGTAAAAGCTCAGAACGCAAGCCAAAAACACTTCGAGGGCGTGGCAAGCGGCAACTACCGCGTAGACCGCCGTAATCGCTTTGATGAACCGTCTTGAATCCTCTTTATCATCCATGAAAACGACCTCCGGAGCTGTTGGATCCGATCCACCTGCTGGAGACGATCCATCCACTCCACCACCTGAAGTTGGCTCATCCAGACCACCCGTGTTAGTCGAGCCGTCCACCCCACCGCCTCCTGGAGTTGAACCGTCGAGTCCACCACCGTGAGTCGATCCGTCTACACCATTCCCTTGAGTTGGTGCGTCCAGCCCGCTCGCTGGTGTCGATCCACCCAACCCAGCTTGTTCAAACGTCATGATGATGTCGATTTTCATGATTCCCACAGTCTGATGCGTCAGATACAAGTGCCGATAGAACATACCAAGTAAACAGTGTGCCGCCACGACACATAGCCACCAGAGACGGAACTTCCATGGCGACAAGCGGAGCACGGGCTTGGACCTCGAACGCCGGGACATGACTTGAGCTTTTTCCAGGTGTGATAAACTAGCTCACGAGGTGCGAGAGCGTCTGAGAATAATGCAAAGATGCCCTCATTAACTCTTGGATTAAAATAAAACGGGCTTCAATTGCTCTGCCACCTCCACCTTTGGTTGAGCGAACACGACCAGACGCCGAATCAGCGCGCGCGTGTCGCTCGGGATCACATACTCCTCTAAATGTTGCGCTGTGAACTGCCTAGATAAATTGCAATCGCCACTAGAAAGCGTTTGTTTTGTTCTTACTCTCGCGTCAGGAGGGCCTGCCTTCGAGAAGCAGAGTAACTCCACGGACCTTGAACGGGACAGCCAGTTGGCTACAATGTGGGTAAGATATCTCTCGGTCATAGACCGTTCTCAAGTGCCTAATGGAACTTGCTGGCGTCGTACGCAAAAGCCGACCTCTTGACGACGTCACCATGCGAAATTGACTAGTGTTCCTGGTGGATTGCCGAACCAGCGCATACCAATGCTATCCGAGGGACAGCGGACTTTGATTGATTGCACCATGTACGTTTGGAATTCGTCCATAAATGGAACAATCGAGTTCTCAGCGGCGAAGACCGACTCATTCGCTGCAAGATGCGCACACAGTCGTGTGCCGCCTGCTGAGATGGTGGGTGCGATCTCAGGGATATCCATCCATGCGTCTGGCAAGTACTCGATAAGGCTGCCCTTGATATTTATCAGCGGGAAGTGATCTGGACTGAACGCGCTGGGGAGCGACGTAAGGGGATTGCCGTTGAGGTCGAGGAAGATGATCATGAACGTGTCCCCCGTGAACCAGTCATCTGGTAAAACAGAGATACTATTCCCGACGAGCGATATTTGAGCAATCTGTGGTAAAAGACGAAACGTTGACGGAACCTCAGTCACACCAGGACTGATCTCGAGGCAGAGCAAGTTGACCATTGTCCAATATTCATGCGCATTGTCGGGTAGAGTCGTGAGATTGGTACCCGAAAAGGCGAGATTAGATAAAGTTGGGGGCAAATTAGAGTGTAGAAGTGCCGGTGGGACTGCCGACATATTGGTCTCGATGATCGAGAGCGACGCCAGCTTCGCGTGGTGATCCGCCGTCAATGCCGCGTCCATCTCCCATAACGAAATCGAGCTGTTGTAGATTACAACCCGCGTCAGATTCGGGAACGCTTGCAGTCGCGGTGGCATCTCCAGCTCAATGCAATCCGAAATGATCAACTCCTGGAGCTCATTGGTTGCCATGTTCCCCAAAATCTCTTGTAACTCGTCTTGGTGGCCGGTGATGTGATTCATAGCACAACTGATATTCGCCAGTGAGCAAACGTACTCGGTCGTCAGCCAAGGTCGCATCAGATTCATACAGCCTACTTGGACGGCTTGATTTCCTTTGCGAACAGCATACAGATGACAAGCAAGCACGACAAATCCCCATATGCCAAGCCACGAATGAAGAATACGAGAGATCCATCGGCTTTTCCGTCCACGTGACGCCTTGCTGCCGCTCTTTCGTGTGTTGGTTGGTGCTGTTGGGTCAACGGGTACGAGGTCATCACTGCTTGCCGTCTCTTTTTCTGACGTGTTGATTGCTTGTTGGGCTCCTCGGACCATCAGTGATATGGGTGACACGGAGACTGTACAACGAAGCACACTGCGTTTGATCGATGATATGTATCTGAGCATAAGGAAAGCTGGCGCTCCGATGATAAATACATTGAGCCACGAAGCTGGATAGAGTTGCTGGATGTTGTCTTCGGCATCAGCGTATGCTACATTACTATAGTATGGTGTCCCAGATATCATCGCACTCTCGGAAATGGAATTCTCAAAACCTGGATACAAGATCATCCACGGGATTACCACCGATTGGAACGCACTAAGCAACGTCCCAATCATCATCGCCACCACTCGTTCCGTCGTCGGGTGCCGGCGAAACATGAGATGAAGACAAGGACTCGACCAGTAATTACCCACAGTAGCTAGAGCGTACAGTCGATTCATCCACACCACACTCACGCTGTAACTCATCCGATACGCTTGAGCTGTCTAACAGCCAACTTCGACGGCTTCCAGCACCAAAACCACGGTCGTCGAGTGAGATTCTAGAAAGTGACTGACTCGTCGAATCCATCCTTTCATCACAGACAAAGGTTTCTCAATGCATTGCCGCCACCGCCGCAAGATGCCTCCGAAGCGTGATGACCCACTTTGAAACGTTCCAACATGCGAAGCAAGCACCCGAACGGAGTCCAGCACCGAGGAGGTGCCTTCATGGGCCTGGAAACATAGCTGACGATAGTACAAGCTATGAATGCAAGCCAAAAACACTTCGAGAGCGTGACACGCGGCAATCACGGCGTAGATATTTGCAATAAAGACGATGAAGGGTCTTGACTTCTCGGTTTGGTCTACGAAGAAAGCGTCAGGGGTCGATGGATCTAGCCCGTCGTGTGTAGTAGACCCATCAACACCACCACCTGAAGTTGGTGCGTCCAGACTCCCGGTATGGGCTGATCCATCGAGACCCCCGGCATCTGGAGTTGAGTCATCCAGCCTCCGACCAAGCGTTGAACCATCGAGTCCGCTGTCTGGAGTCGACCCGCCCAGCCCAACACTGTTGAGCTTTGAAAAGACCCCCACTTTCTGATGAGCCAAATACAAACGCCGGTAGAAGACGCCTAGTAAACAGTGTGTCACTACGACGCATAACCACCAGGCGCGGAACTTCCACGGCGACAGATGCAGCGCAGGCTTGGCACGCGAACGGCGAGACATGGCTTGAGCTCTTTCTAGTGTTGCACAATGGCGTCTTGGCATTTTCAAATAAACTGCACACTTTGATGAGATCAAAATACCACTAAGCTACTAACAGTCCTTGCAATTGATCGCGTGGTCGGAGCAGCTAACGCGGATGTTGCTCCCGACTCGCCATATTCCTGGCAATGCCATTCGCTTGCTCCTTCCGAGTCATTTGCTGTGATCACTGGCTCGCCAGCAGCTAGGTGATTGCACAACGGCGTGCCCTTGGCTGTGATGGTCCAACCCACGGTCTCTGCGTACAGCTCGAACCAATCCCATGGCAATAACTCGACTTTCGTGTCCTTGATGAAGAGACGATTGATCGCGTCGTTGCTTCCAAGATTCGCTGGTAGAGCGGTCAATGGGTTCCCACTTAGATCAAGCTTGTCGGACGTCGTAGCCTCGAAGAAGTCGTCGGGAATGACGGACACCCATGGCATTTGACCCAGGGCGATCGGTACTTCCGTCACGCCTGGACTGCCTTCAAGAGCTATGGTGTATGGAATGGTCCAGTACTCGTTCACATTGTCGGGTAGTGTCGTGAGATTCGTCCTTGTAAACGCAATATACCCCAGAATTGGCGGTGGAGTCATATGAAGCAACCCAGGCGGCACGGTAGAGAGATTGGAGTTGACAATCGAAACAGACGAGAGATTCGGATGCGCGTTCTCTTTCAACGCGGCGTCCATACCCCAAGCGACGATGGTGCTGTTGGTGATGGCGAACAGCTGAATATTGAGAAAAGACTGAATGCGTGGTGGCACTTCTAGCTCGGGACAGTCGGTGATGATGAATTCCTGGATCTCCATCGGCACCATGCGGATCAAGATACTCCGAAGCTCTTCACGTCGGCCCACAATTTGGTTCTCGGCGCAGCTCACGTTAACAAGGGAGCACAGATACTGAGACGTCATCCATGACTGCATGAGGAGTACACGTCCGGCGACCTTGGCTTGATTTCCGATGTGTACGGTGTAAAAATGACAAGCGAGCACGACAAATCCCCACAGAAAGAGAAGCGTGTGGATGGTCTTGTCAATTCGTCGTCCTATCTGACTTGAAATGGACTGTGGTTCGTATTCTGTTGGAGGTAGAGGGCCCGCGGTTACTGGAGTCGGGCTCACGCTGTTCGTAGTGGTGCCCAGATCTGATCTTGGGTGGATTAAGTGAACCGCACGGACGATACTACGGACGATACTAGTCTTGATCGCAGCCATGTACCCGAGCATCAAGAAACCAGGCGCCACAATTGCAAAGAAGCTGGACCAGGAAGACTGGAAGAGCTGTCTGATGTTGGCGTCTAGCTGCGCACTAAAGAGGTCGCTTCCGAACCGCGTGCCGTCGATTGGCATGGCGACTCGAGCCGTGTCTCGAAAGTACGGGTTCAGAAACGTCCACGGGATCACACCGTTCTGGATACCATTGAGGATAGCATCGACGACCATCGCGAAGGCACGCTCAGAGACAGGATGACGGTGGAAAAGGGCGAAAATCAACGGACTGGACCAGCAGTTCACCGCAGTGAGGAACGCAAAGAGCCGATTGATCCAGGGAACGCTGACGTTGTAGCTCATTCGGTAGGCTTGCGCCGTTTGACAGATGACTTCAATCCCTTCCATCACCATCACGAACGTAAGCGAATGAAGCGTGTAGAACGCACCCATACGACGAAAACACCGAGTGAGCGGTGAGAGTATCCAACAAAAGAACTCGTACCCTCTTCGAAAAAAGCGAGCGTAACGCAAGACACCACCACTCCACGGTTCTATCGCTCGTATAGAAGCCAAAACTGACGAAGATGATCCACCAGGCGATTGAAAGCAAAGCTGACGATGGTAGAGACTAAAGCCACAAGCTCGGGCAACTTCGAGGCCATGGCCGACGGCAACAATCGCTGACGCGTTCATAACAGGGAAGTAAAAGCGCTGAAACTCGCTCGGAAGAAGCTTTAACGAGATGACTTGATAGACAAACTCTTCGACCACCTCACCCAGCTGAATCTTATAGAGATAGCGGTGGAGAATGAACAAGCTGTGATAGAGTACACCAAGCAACACCGATCCACCAGAGTCGAAACACCCATGGCGAGAGGCACAAGGCTTGCACAGCCTCGCGAGTTCCAGAAGGCTTCATCGTGACGCAAGTGACGCTCAGTGCTTTTCACTTTCGTCGCGTGTCCGGTTTTGGGCGACCATTCTTAGGAACCGTTCATTTGGGCTTACTATTTGGCAGAGTCTATTAATCCAAACCAGCGCGTGATGTTGACAACATCGCAGTAAACACGGAGCTTGTCGGCGCCGCACTCGTTGGTCTCGGGGTACCACGTGGCCGTGATCGAGTTAGCACCAGCGATATACGACTGACCATTGATCATACGCTCGCAGAGTGGCGTTCCTCCGGCCATGACCGTCGTACCATCCGTCTCAGTGTAAGGTCCAGCCACTCGATGGGGATTTCGTTGATATTATTGCGCTCGATGATTTTGAAGAAGCTGTACTTGGCACCCAGCGCGAAAGGCAATGTGTTTAACTACTCCCACTCAGCTCCAGCTCAGTGAAGGCGTTGTTCACGAAGGTGTCATCCGGAATGAACGTGATCCCGTCGTCGATGTACGACTTGGTACATCCAGGGTATATGTGAAATGGCTGACGGGATTGTCGTGATCCCTGGGCTCGCTTCAAGGTACAATCGTTTAATGTAGTCCAATAGAGATCGACGACGTCCGGTATTCCGATCAGGTTGGTTCCAGAAAATGCCACATCGGTAAAGGAGTGCGACATGTCGACATGCAGAATCGCTGGAGGAGCCACCGACTTGTCGAGAGATTCTAAATTCGAGGTGGCATTTCGAGTTCAGGACAGTCGGAAATGACGGATTCTCGGATGTCCAACGTTGACATGCGATTCACGACGGCATCCAGTTCATCTCATTGACCTCGGAGACGATTCGCAGCACAGCTAACGCTGAATATAGCGCAAAGGAACTCGGCTGTGAGCCAGCGACGTCCTTGGAGCTCTGCAGTCCCAAAAACGCAACTCAGTTGCAAGCCTTGTGTGGTCGTGAGCAGGCACGCGCCGAGGAAACTCTCTCTGGATTACGACAGACTCGCGCTCAACTTCTGGAGATGGAGTCCATGTATGGAATTTGCTGATAGTAGTCGCTGATCTTGTGATCAACTTCATCCTTTGCCAATAATGGTTGGTGATATGCACGAAGGACGCTTTTCGAAGAAAAGCTAGGCGTATGAGCTCGACTAAGACCTGAATGTTATCCATCTACCACTTTAAAGTTAATGACACTCACCTTTCTTCTTCTTAACCTATTCTCAACGCCACCGCTGCGTTCACTAAAATATATGTTTATACTCATTTCATATTCGTCATAAACAGCCATCTACTTCTTCATTATATGTATAGTTGGCCACGTCAACCTTTACAACGAAAAGTTAGTGAAATATAAAGCGTGCAGCGAAGTGCTTGCTCGCTGCTTATTTTTGCTGGTAGAAAAAAAACTGATCCAAAAGGGAAGGGGCCATTCTGAGTGGGGATGAGTATATTCTAAGGTATCATATGCTAGTGGCCAGTTCGTACTCGCTTTCGTGTTGAAGTCTTAAACTGTGTCAGCGTAGTTCCAACCTCGTCTTTTAGGGGAGTTTTTTTTTGACATTCGGAAACAGATACCCATGTTGGACGGCTATGCGAATGCTTTTGTTTTCTAGTTTTGATAAGAAAATGCACAACTTGCCGTACCTACTACTGAACTCTCGATCAAAAAGGGCGGACCCAGCATCGATTGGGTTGTTCATCCTGTCTTCTTGAACGTAAAAAAAAAATTGGTGCCAGTAATCCCAGTGAACGTGTCAAATCTGCACACTTCAATTCTGGAAGGACAGTTTTTTTCTTTTTAATCCGCTAATTCTATTTTTTTACCTGATAGCATTTGTCACAAGACACACTCATCAAAGGCGGCTGGTTGGGAAGAGTTGCCATCAAGCAGGTAAATGTCGCTTCGACGGCGCTCGCTGAAGCCGCATTCAGAGAGTGATCGGAGTGCTGTGTCATTGCCCACAGGTAGAAGACGCTATTTACTGCCAGCCATGAACCCAACGGACTCAAAGTCGAAGCCTGCAGCGTTCCCAAAGCCTCCGACGAGTGCACGTGAGTGACCACGCCCACAATCACCAGTGTTTTTTTTCATTATCTAAGCCATTGCTCAGTGTTCAGCAGACTCGAGGCCTTTTTGCCATTGATGGAGACCGAAAACAAGAAGCTGGAGGAAGCCATTGCGTCGGGTCGTGGCGACGAGCACAACATCGAAGTCCCGGAGCCGGACGCCACGAGCGACAACGCAGATGACAACGACGAAGGCGCAAGTGACGACGACGTGGACATGGACGACAACAGCAAGCGCTCGGACAAGCCAGGCAAAACGCCTGTGATCGAAATGGTGCGTTAGTCTGCGCTGTTGATGCCAGGGCAATCGACTGATGTAAACCGTTTGACTGTTCTAGAATTTTGCGTTGGGTCTCATGGAGGAAGGAGGCTCCGACTCGGACTCGGACTCGGATTCAGACGAAGAGAAGGACGAGATCGACTTGGGGGCGACTATCGCGGCGGCGGGTCGAAGACAAGACGCCGTCGAGACCGAGACGACGCTGAAACTCGCGCCAGCGCCAGCAAAGCGACCGATGATTGTCGAGTTGGACTGAGTCGGATTAACTTAAATGCACAGCGAAGCAGGTGGCGTGTGTGTGCTCGAAATGAAATGATTTTGTCAAGTGTTGTAGGTCTCTCGTGTCGTTTTATGTGCGTTCCATTCCATTCCTCGCAGTGGTTTTGTCGTGCCTTTGCTCGCGACCAAGCCATTCGATGGACCAACCGCTCCGGAACGCAATAGTGTATGTGATAATGCGTTTATCCGAGTCACTCTGATGGACAGACATATCCCAGGCCGGAAATAACGTGCCAAGAACAGCCTGGCGGCGACTGAGTGTCTCAGTGTGGTACGAGTTCCTCGTGGTGAATGGAGCAATCGCCATGGGATGCGTCGAGTCCAAGGTCGCCGCGCTGCCATCGTCTTCACCACAGTCTCGCGAGCCTTTCGCGGTGGTAGCCGGGAGTAATGCGGCCTCGGGGACCTCTACTGTTGTGTCGTCGTTCTCTTCTGCAGCGTCTTCTGCTTTTTGCTGCACCAAGAAGAACCGTACCGCCCCCGCCGAAGCCGTCCCCACCACTGCTGCTTCTGCTCCATCGGCTGTGCAGCGCTCACCGACGATAGATGACCTCTCACTCGCCAAAGGGACCAAGACACAGCCCACACCCACTGCCAAGACCGCAACCGGCCCTCCCACAGTACTGTTACCGCCGGTGAATAAAGCTGTGACACTTGAGAACGTCAGCTACGACGAGCTCTGCACACATCTCCTCAAGAGCGTCAAGAATGGAGACCTGAAGGCGGTTGTACGTATTGTCGAAGTCGCGCGAGCCAAACACGCGAACGCCACTCCCTCCATTGTTGACGTGCGCGGGATGTGGGAAAGCACGCCTCTCATCTACGCGTGTCAGTATGTGCACGAACCAATAGCGCTGTGGCTGCTGGATGCGAATGCGAACGCGAACGCACATCTGGTGAACGAACGCGGCGTCACAGCACTTCTTCTAGCGAGTCTTGAAGGAATGACAGCGGTCGTTGAGCGCATTCTAGCGCAACACAAGCTCAAGGCGAGTGAGGACATCATCCCTCTGGACCAACAGATCGGCGTCGTGTACAATGCTGTCGCAGATCTCAACGTTCGAGTGAATCCATTGCTCGCCGCGAGTATGAATGGCCATCACGAGATCGCTCGACTGCTTCTAAAGCACGGCGCAGCTGTCAATCTCTGTGTCTCGTCGTCCACAGGACCCAACAACGCCAGTGGTAGCACTATTAGCAGTGGGGGAACAGCGTCAGCTCGTCAGTATCCACTGCTGTTAGCCGCTAAGTACGGCCACAGTTCCGTCACTCAGCTTCTGATCAAACGTGGTGCCGACTTTGCGACACGGGACGCCAACGAAAGTCACGCACTACTGCTCGCGTGTGAGTCCAACCAGGAAGACTGTGCTTTGGGCCTTCTGAATCTTCTTCCAAAGACCCATTCGGCACCCTACGTCGCGGCCTGGAAGCGCGCCAATTGCCATGGCTTCACAGCACTACACTACGCGGCTGTGCACGGACTTGTGGCGGTCGCATCGCTCATGCTTCAGGACGACGGGCTGCAATGGGGTCAGGACAAAGCGTTTCTCAATGCAACAAGTGCTACACGCCGTGAGAGTGCGCTACTGATGGCTTGTCGGAAGCGACAGCTCGAAGTCGCGCGTGTGTTACTACAGTGCGGAGCTGACGCACATGTGGCGGATCGTGGAGGCACGTCAGCTCTGGACGTACTCAAGCGCGAGAAGCGAGACGAATTGCTGCAACTGTGGTGCGAGATGCAGCTGCGACATACCCGAAAGCTGACTGTGACTGCAGTGGACGGCGGTGTTATTGCTTCTTCAGCCGAAGAGACGACGGGAACGCCGCAAGGTACCAGTTCAATGAAGGAAGAACAACAGACGGAGGAGAGAGTAGTGGAGAACACCGAAGACAATCAGAGTACTGAAGTTGACCACGAAGAAAAAGTGGAAACCAGCGCGATGACAGAGCCAACTACCACAAGCGACAAGACTGCGGCGGTTGTGTCCAGAGAGCGAGAAGAAGCAACTGTCAATAACGAAGAAAAGGAGGAAGGAGAAGAACCATCGACTATCACAGCTCAAGACCACGTATCTACTATTGCTATCGAGCCGGCAGAAAACGCGGCGACAAACGATCAGACAGTGGAGAGCTCTTTAGACTCCCGACCGATCAAGCCGATTGAGAAGGAAGAGCAGTCAACGGAGAAGATCGTAGAAGAGGCCACGCTGTCAGCTGAAACAGTGGAAGAAGACGCGGGAGATGCATCGATTCCTCCCGTTTTATCGGAACCTGAGAGTGTCTCGATGGCACAGGACGATGGTGCAGCGGAATCTCACGTCGAAGCGTTGAGGGAGCCACCTCATGAACACTCAGATTCGGCAGAGACCACAAACGAAGCCAATGATGACCAATCTGATGTGATGGGTTCGCGAATAAACGGAGCGCACGACTCAGTACCAGTGAGTGCGGATGCAAGTGGTGATAATGCGGTGGAAGAGCAACCACCAACGTTCGATTCCCTCAAACCAACGCCATTGCTATCACCCGTCGTTGTGGATTCACCAGCACGAGTTCCTACTGAGGTCCTGGCAGAGCCAGCTCACGAGGCAGAGCGTGTTGGCCACTCTGAGATACCAGCAATCGAAGAGGGAGACGCTGAGGCGGCCTCGCCCAAGAAGGAGAAGCGCAAGAAGAAGAAGAAAGTGACCAAGCGGAAAACGAAGGAACGCGCTGCACCACGAGAGACACAAGAAGGAGAAGTAGAAGAAGAAGAGCAGAGACCGCCGCCAGTGACTGCTGTGGACGAACTGGACGGTGACTTTTAGTAGGCAGAATAAGCATCTCTGTTGAGTCTTAAGTGGTCAGAACGGCCGGATGTTGTTGGTGCCGCGCAGTGAGTTCTTGAGTGCCTTGGGGTTTGCCCAGGACGACGTCATGTAGTCTTCAGCGTCGTCTTCGGCCAGCTGCTTGAGCTCCTCCTGCTTTTTGAAGTAGAACGCCATCATCGCCTTGCGTTCGTCCTCACTCACAGCAGGCTCGCGCGCTGGCATTCCTCCTCCTTTCTTCTGGAGTTTGACGACAATCTTGGTCTTTTCATTCTTGCCTACAAGATCGCACACGTTCTGGTCGCGGAAAAACTGTTTGCCCGCCCACCAGAGCTCCGTCGTGTCCTCTGGGGTGACTTCAAGCACAGCCGAGCTCTCCGCCAGGGCTTCTTCGACGTTGTCCGTGTCCAGAAGCAGCTTAATGGGGTCGTAGGCTGGCAATCCCATGGGAAACGCCATCATCACAGCGCCACGGATGTTCATGAGCTTCTCCTGAAGCACTTGCTGGCTCATGGCGACCTTGAGATCCACTTGGAGCTTGCTGTTGAGGTATTGCTTGGCGTCTTCGGCCACTTGCGTCAACACTTGTGTCAATTGTGGTCCGACGCCTTCGCCCGTGCGGAGTCCGAGCGGGTCGGCCTCATAGAACTCGCCACGCTGGTTGCTCTCGTGACCCTCCTGGTACTGATCCAGGCCTTGCTCGGTGGGCGCCTTGGCCACGCCGTGCTTGGCGAGCAGTGGCACGGCGTCCGTCAGCGCCTGCAGCCGCAAGCGAGTGTTGTTGACCGCGCAGAGCTCGCGGATGAGCGCGTCGTTGGACGTCAGCACCTTCGTCTCATAGAGAAACTCGTTCTTGTCGCCGCGCTTGACGTGCACCACCACCATCTTGAGGAAAATACGAAATGAGCTCTTCGGCGGTGACGCTTGGGCTCCATTATTTCCTCGAAGGTCTCACTTGTGCGTATCCGGCTATACACGTCAAGTGTGTACTGGCTGGTACTGGTTGAAACGCCTTGGCCCAAAGTGGCTTCATCAGCAGCATGAGCATGACGCGCCCGCGCCGCAAGCCCACGAGCATCGCCGTCAAGGCCGCCAAGACGATCGAGTCACCGCCAGCGCCGCCGCGGCGTCGACGCAAATGCAGCGTCACCGTGGACATCACGGCGTGTCGCTACGCCATCATCCGCAAGTGCCTGCGCGAGCGCGACTTCCGACTGGTCAAGAAGAAGCCCGACGGGGGCATTGCGCCGCCCAAGTGGGACATCTGGTGGAGCGATCGCGGCGATCTGCTGCGGGAGCTGCCGAGACTCTCGCCGTTCCAGAAGGTGAACCACTTTCCGTCCATGGAGGAGATCTGTCGCAAAGACTTCCTCGCCAATAACCTGTACGTGTGTGTTTTAGTGTAAGACGCCATGACGCTGACCGGCGTGTGTATGTGTGTGTCCTTTTTGCTATGCAGCAACGCCATTTTCAAAGTGCTCCCAGCCGACTTTGACTTCTTCCCGCGCTCGTTTCTCATCCCGGCAGAGAGCGTCGAGCTGCAAAAGGCCATGGAGAACGGACCCAAGAACGCCACGTACATTGCGAAACCACGCACGCTGTGCCAGGGCAAAGGCATCTCGCTCATCCAGTCGTTCAGTAAGCTACCCAACGAGCTGTGTGTTGTCCAGCGGTGCGTGCTAGTGGATACTGAGGACGTCGTCGGACTTGGCACTGATAGAACTCTTGATGATGGACCAGATACATCGACAATCCGCTGTTGATCGACGGCTTCAAGTTCGACTTGCGCATCTACGTACTCGTGCTGAGTGTGCATCCACTGCGAGTTCACATCTTCCGCAATGGCCTCGCGCGCTTCTGTACGACGCCGTTTGAAAAGCCCACGCGCAAGAATCTCAGCAAGAAGCGCATGCATCTCACCAAGTAAGGCCATCCACTCGCTTTCTATGTAGATCCCAGGCCCTCATTATCTTGTGTGTGTAGCTATGCGATCAACAAGAACAGTAAGGACTTTCAAAAGGCCACGACGACGTCCTCAACAGGAAATCAGGGCAGTAAACGCAGTCTGGCGTCGGTCATGGCGCACTTGGACGCGTCAGGTCGAGGATCAAGCACCGCCGTGTGGCAACAGATCTGCGACATCGTCATCAAAACGCTGTTGTGCATCGAGCCCAAGCTTCAGGCGAGCTACAAGAGCTATTTCGGCGCCAAGGAGGCAACGGAGACGGCCTGGGGCTCGCACTGCTTCGAGATCTTGGGTTTTGATATCATGCTGGACGCTACGTGCAAGGCCTGGCTCTTCGAAGTGAACCACGCTCCAAGTTTCGCGGGCGACTCGCCTTTGGACAGGGAGGTCAAGTCGGCTCTTATCGCGCAGACATTGGATCTCGTTGACGTCACGAACGAAAAGAAGCTGCAGTTTGTACGTCAGACGCGATCAGAGTGGACGCAGCGACTGTGGTCGACGTCACAGAAGAGCAAACAACCGGAGAAGGACGAGACGACCAACCAGCAAAGCAGTCGACCCGAGAGCCGTGAAGAGCAGCCAGAGGAGATGGCACCGAGTGACGAGTCCGATACGGAGGAAGGCAGTTCGTCCAACAACGAACCTGGTTCAGAAGGAGAAGAGGAGGATGCGACCCAACGAGGCACTTCAACAACGCTATCTGACGCGCTTGATCGCTGTTCGATTGGACTTAAGAACGTGTTCTCACGACGGAATCGTATCGCTCCGGACAATATCGAGAGTGGACGATCGACAACTGAAGAGAGACAAGCGAACGAACCGAGTTTTACCAATGCATTTGCATTGCTGTATCCCACCGACGCCAACCAAGCAGCAGAGTATGAGCGTGTCCGCGTGGCGGCGCAAGTCAATCGCTCTAAACTCTGGCAGTGAGGGAAGGTGTAGTGAATAGTACGATGGTCAATAATCGGATCCGCAAGGTTTTTTTTTCGTGGTTCGCGGACCTAGACCTGCTCTAAGCAATGCCTAGCAGATGCAAGGTTGCCACAAAACAAACACCGCTCCCCGCAAGCGACATTGGCACCATGGTGCTAGGAGAGAGGACAAATCAATTCAAGGACTGGGCGGAAGAGCGTCGAGAGGTTTAGCAATGCAAAAAAAAAAACAAAAGTCGACCGTGGAGCTCGCTGAGGTCGTAGTGCTGAATCACTTGGGCTGTTGCATGCTGTGGGTTCGACGGGCGTTTTCACCACGACATCAGACAACATGGATCTAGGCAGATACAAGACGAGAGACACAGAAAGCGTTGGGGCAACATCGAGGCAAGTTACAAATCAACGGAGTCAAACTACGGTGATCCACGCCTGTGATGGCGTGCGCCCGTGGTGGATTCTTGAGCTTCTTGGAGCTTCTTCGAGCTGGTGAGCAAAAAGGAAAGTGAGACAGCGAGTGAGTGAGGCAGCAAGTAGGTGAGCTGCAGCGCCAACGCCCGGGGGTTGAACGAACCGTCTTCTTTCTTTGGACAGCATTAAGACTGCGTCTGAGGGGCTTGGACCAGCTTGGAATGACGTGAAACGTCTTCTTCGTATCCGAGATAGTATCTTTGCGCCAACCCGCGCGCTTTCTCACTCAACCTCTAACGATTTTTCTGCTCTATTTGGAATTGGCTTTTGCAGGATCTCGCGTGAGTAGACCTGAGAAAATACCCAAGTTGGCCTGTGCAAACGCCATTGAAGCCGATGCTCGCCCTCCTTCCTCCCCCTCATACAGATGCCCTACCCAATGTGGAGACGTCCTAGTACGTAACGCGTAACGCCCAAGTGGGACGCTATTAAAAGGCAAGGCGTGGTCGCTACCACTCGTAGACACACTGAGTGGGACCGTAGGATGAGAATGGAATCTCATACTGACTTGGTGAGTAGTTCCCCCCCCCCCCCCCCCCCCCCCCGTGAACCGCCAGACCAGGCTGAGTTGAAGCGAACAAAGCTCGTTCATTCCTCTAATTCCACGAGCCAAGCAACAACTACCGAACTCGAGCACACGGCAAGACTCATGAAGTTGATCCAGCGAGTACTCTTCCTCACAGCTCTGGCTGATATTATTCCCGGGTCGGCCAGCTTCTGCCCGTCGTGCACAGGAGCATGCCAGGAAAACCCGTACTTCAGCGTGAACAGTGGTAAATCTCAAACGGTGGTGTTGAGGTATGATACTTGGTGCCCTAGCGGAGCACAAGTCAACTGCATATATCTGTTTACGACCAACGAGGACAAACTTCAAATCTTGAGTTTACCGAGTGGATATAACGCTGATGCGCTACTCGGTACGAGCCAGTGCTACCACTCCATTACGTCCTCGTCACCTCAAATCGTATCCACTCTCAGCCTCAAGGTCTACTGAGACAACATCTATGAGAGTTGTGATTTTTACGTCTCCTCAACTGGTTTGTGTCCCACTCCAGCAACCACGTACGATTGCTGCTACGAAGATCACGGCGCATCGGATATTAGTAGCAACTATGTCATTTGCTCTGGATGAACGCCTGCTGTATCTTTTTCCGGAGCCAGTGGACGAATTGTGGCCCTTTATCCCAATGGCACGCAACTGCCGTACTGTCCGACCACGACATCCCCACCAACACCCCCACCTACTCCGTTGCCAACGCCAGCGCCAACCCCACAAGCCACGCTGGCGCCTGCACCGCCAGCGACACAGCCGACAGTTGGTATGAACGCTCCATCCACTGTGATCGTCGGTGTTTTCAGCCTCGCGATTGCAGTAGCCCTGTTGGCAATCATCATGTGAGCACCACCAGCGATTCATATCATCTTTCCGCCTATTCCATCTCTCAAGATTCATGCCCATTTAACCTTCACATACATGCAACACATTTATTACCTCTATTCAAATAGTTATATTGCTTCACTTAGATCAGGCGATGTCGATCGGCTGGCTTCCCTGATAACCCCAACTTATCATCGCTACGCGTGCTTGAACCAAAACCAACGACATGTACTACCTTTGAGAGGGACCAGGTGGTGTCGGCACCGAAACGACTCCGAGCACGTAACGGTTGAGGATGATGAAGGTGAAGGTGGTGTGTATAATGGGGGGTTGTCTACCGAGCCACTATCTGCCACTTTCTATCCGAGTTGGAAAGACGACGCGCCGCCCGGAGGGCCGTACATGCGTCGAGTGCGTCTTGTCTTGTCTTGCTCAGCTTCATTGGCGCCCATTCCACCGGCAAAATAGTCGGCGGTGGCGGCAGTGGATCGCTGCTGCTGACGCATCGAACCCTGGGACACCATTACAAGTGCATCACGCGACACAGCACCAGGAGCCATCGTCACTCGCTCGCGTTCCTGCTGCACGGCTGTTGGTGTGCCATAGAACGAGTGCTTGTCCACAATAGGATTCGACTCGGGCGTTTCCTGGGACTTGCCATGGATACGACGCGTTCGACGCTCATCTAGATACGAGTCGCTGCTGTTGTTATTGTTGCTGTCTCCTCCGAAAATGAGCGAGCCGATGCTTGAGCCACCGCCAGGAGGCTGAGCGCGTCGTGTACTCGAGCGTGACGAAATCGAATTATTGAGGTTGCCACTGGGAAGAGCCATGGTACCACCTGATGAGCGATGGGCCATTCTGTTGGGTGACTTGGTTTGGATACTTGGAGACGACTTGAGAACTGAGAACAGCGGATGCCTCGAGCGCGCGTGGAATCTATTTGGGTGCGTTGATTCCAAGTCGTTTCTTCGACGAGGAGAGCGAGATGCGGCGGCCAGACGACGTCGAGAAGGCCGAGGGCGATGCGAAATGTATTTATAAGGAGACAGCTGCGTGCATGGCCTTGCCGCCGCGTCATCATCTGCGCGAACGTCGACGCTCTCGGCTTGAACTCCGACTGCGGCTGCGGTGGTGACGTCGTCGTCCTCGCGAGCGACTGCGGCTTCGTGATCGTCGACGGGAGATTTCGGCAGTGCTTCGTGCTCGATCGTCTTCTCTTCGTGATCGACTGTGTCTCACCCGCATCGTTTCGCGCACCTTCAACGCGTCCGTGCATTCTGTCCAGATCTGCTTGTGCGTGTCGTCCTTGCGTTTGTTCTCCGAGTCCTCCCGTTGGACGGTCGTCGGGTCTTCGACGAGTTCTCTTCCACTCTCAGCACTCAATTCTGCCATTTGAGACGCCAGAAGTTCACGTAGACCGTCGTATGGGTTCGAATTAGCACCGCGTCGGCGATAGGAAGGACGACGGCGCTTGTACTTGCGGACTGGAGGTGGTGGTTGGTCGATAGCAGCTATACAAATCACATCACATGGAGTAAAACCACTCGAGTGTGCTCACGAAACACAAACAAACAAACCTGTAGGTGTGGTCTTGGCCACCTCCATGGAGACTGGCGTCGACAAAGTATGAAGGAGAGCCGTGTTGGCACCGTCTTGTCGATACACGAGCTTTAGAGCCACTTCGACAACTAGGAACTTCCACAAGGCCAGGACAAACGCCTATAGGCCCAGTTACACAGTGAGAAGGAGACATCACCACATTCCACACGCCACCATTGCACGTACGCGCGTACTAGAGCCAAGAAACTCTTGCATCTCGAGTAAAAGGAGATCTGGATGCGAGAACTCTGGGTGCTCGAGCAAACCGACGACGTAGTCGACGAGCTCAGCATCGACAGAGGCCTCATCCGTCTCAGTGTCCTCTATCAGATGCTGTGTGAGCTCTGCAGTGAGCCAGCGACGCAGTTTATCTGGATCCACGACGTTGCTGTCGAGTGGGAGACGCGCAAACACGCGAGGGATGACACGCCACTGCCGGACAGCCGCGTAAAACCCCGAGAGACCGTCCGAGGACGCGATTTGCTCGATTGCTGTGGTCAGATGTGCTCGAATGTCGTCTTGAGTCTCATCCTGAGCTGTGTCTCCTTCTCCCACTTCCACAAGACTCGCCATGGGGTCGTCTGTGATCGACAAAGCGTTGAAATCGTCTGATGCGAGCTGCTTTTCATCGCTTTTCACGTCGTTTTGGCCGTAAAAGAACTGTTTCCACGCTCTAATCAGCCACATTTCCCCATAACAACCGCATTACACCCACATACCCGATGGGATGCCGCCAGCACGTGCCTTTCGCCGTGCACAACGCGCTACAAGCATCGCAAACCGTCAGAATCCGAGGCAAACGAGCGCCTTCCTGCCGTCGTTTCGCCTCACCGCGTGCCTCTCCAACGACGCCAATGGCACCAAATGCTCTGGACGCCGTCCACACGACACGAACCCACTCGCTGGACGCACACGCAGCCCCGTTTCCTCCAGCAAGCGCGCGATCTCCGTCCGCACGGACGCCGCATACACGAGATACGCACTCATCAATCACAATAACTATTGCTGGCCGTTCACTCACACACTACTTGTATTATTGGCCCTTGGGGTCTGACAATAATTAGGACGTTAAATTAGGACACGTCTACACCACCTCGACTGCCGTGGCGGGTAATGGCTTCTTCTCACTGCTCACTCTGCTGCTGCCGCTGCGTGGCGTCGTGAGGAGATTCGATCGCGAAGAGGACCGAGGACCACTGCTCAAGCCGTCGTGGCCCGTTTCCAGCAGCTCCAGTCGCTTTTCCGCCACTCGCTTGGCGCGGATCTTCTGCATGATGTCGTCGACGTCGCCGTCCTTGAGAGACGCAAAGCTCGTGTTCTTCTTCTTGTTCTTGAGCATCTCCAGGCGCTTCTTCGTCTCCTCTTCCCGACGGATGCGTCGCTCCTCCGTGATGCGCTTGCGCTCGTTGTCGCGGTCCGCTGTCTGCAGGAGCTTGGCGAACGAGTAAAAGATGGAGAAGAACGAGTCCGGACCACACTCGGGGCTCGACGCGTCTTCGCCGTAGAACGAGACCGTCTCGGAGAAGCCCTTCATCATGTCCTCGAGCTCCGTCTGGATGCGATCTGAGGTATCCTTGGCGCGCTCGGCAAACGGACGAATGGCTTCTTGGAAACGGTCTTCCACCTCACCTGACACTGGGGGCTTGTCCTCCTTCTCCTTCTCAGCGCCTTCTTCGCCTTCCTCCTCCGTCTTCTTCGGCTTGACAATCTTCGCGTGCTCGTCCAGCTCGTCACAGATCAGCGTCGCAGCCTTGCGCACAGCACTCTCACCGGCCTTCAGCACCTGCACCGTAATACGACTCGCACTCTCGATCGAAGGGAGCTCTTCGTCAAAGTTGATGATGGCGGGATCCTTGGCACGAAGGAGCTGCGCAGCGTAGTTCAACAGCGTCGTCGAGTTGTCGCTCGCCTTGACCTGGTTGAGCTTGAGCAGGATGTTGAGCCTGAAGCCCTTGGCACCACCACGAGCAGTGCCATCGTTCAACGCGTTACCGAGCGACAGTACCACCTTGAAGATCTCTCGCAGCCGAGAGCACTGCTTCAACTCCGTACAAGCGTCACGCACCGAGACCATGAGCTTGTTCTGCTCCTCGACGTACGTGTCAAACTGCCACGTCGCCTGAATCGCCTGAAGACGCGTTGGAAGACGAGGCACATCGAGAATCACACGGAAATACTGCTCGGCATCACCCAACAGCTTCGGATCACCCGTGTACGCACGCACAGCCTCCAATTCAGCGTCTTCTGGGGCAAACTGGATCAACGCCGACAGTTTCTCGCTCGACAGAAGGTCCTTGTCCACTTCCAGGATGGCAGCGCGGATCTTGGGGTACGGAAGACGGAATCGCGCAAGCATGATACCAATGTTGTTGGCGCGCTTGACGTCGATCAGAGCCACACGCGTTGGCGCACGCTCCTTGAGCTTCTTCTTCTTTCCACCTTCCTCTTCCTTGGCCTTGGCTGGCTTGGTGGCGAAGATCTGGGTCAGATTGCCCACGTATTCGTCGAGGATCTTGTCCTTTGGCTTCTTCTTGGCAGCAATCTGACCAAAGAGCGGATGCGCTGGCGCACTGCTCTCCTCCTTCTTCTCTGGCTCGGCGAACTCTTCCCAGATCGTGCCAGTCGTCGACTCCTCTTTCACAGCTTCCCAGTACAGGTTACGAAGCTTTGGCTTTGGTGGAGGAGGTGGACCCGTAGGCTTCTTAGGAGCCGCTGGGTCACTAACACCTCCGTTCTCCGGGATCATCGCGTCAGGAGTGTCGAGAAGCTTGGTGTCCAGGCCCTCCGCAGCCATCTTGAGCTCGAGCTGAGGACGAGGCATACCCATCTTCATCAGCTTGAAGTACTTGGCGTACAGCGGATGCTCTGAGGCCTTGACGTCACGTCCAGCCTCCTTGATCTCCTTGCCTTCGTCATCCACAAGCTTGTCCGGCGTGTCAAGAAGCGAGCCATCCAGTCCTTCTGCACTGGCCTTCATCTTCACTTGCTCGGCTGGCATACCCATCTTCATTAGCTTGAAGAACTTGGCAAACTTCGCATGGTCCTTGACCGGCGTGCCCTTGACCGGCTCCTTGACCTCGTTGCCAGCCTCGTCCAAGAGCTTGTCTGGCGTGTCGAGCATGTCAGGATTCAACCCTTCTGAGGAAACCTTGAGCTTGATGTGCTCGAGGAGCATGCCCATCTTCAAGAGCTTGAAGAACTTGGCGTACTTTTCGTGCTCCTTGGCTGGGGTACCCTTTGGACCCTCCGTCGCCGCCTTGGCTTCGTTGCCGTCCGCATCCAGAAGCTTGTCCGGCGTGTCGAGCATGTCTGGGTTCAATCCCTCCGACGAAACCTTAAGCTTGATGTGGTCCAGAGGCATGCCCATCTTCATTAGCTTGAAGAACTTGGCGTACTTCTCATGTTCCTTGGCCGGAGTGCCCTGAATCACCGGAGCAGCGCCCGACTCGACAAAGCGAGTGCCATCTTCGTTCAAGAGAGCGTCTGGCGTGTCGAGCAGCTCAGCATCGAGGCCTTCAGCTGAAGCCTTGAGTTTGATCTGCTCCAGAGGCATTCCCATCTTCTTGAGCTTGAAGAACTTAGCAAACTTCTCGTGATCTTTGACTGGAATTCCCTTCGGACCCGCGTTTCCACCAGGCACAAACACGCGTCCTTCGTCATCAAGCAGAGTGTCAGGAGCCTCCAGAAGCGCGCCATCGAGACCATCAGCAGATGCCTTGAGCTTCACATGCTCCATAGGCATACCCATCTTGAGCAGCTTAAAGTACTTGGCAAACTTCTCGTGCTCCTTCACAGGGATACCTCCCGCCTCAGCTGGCGCGTCCTCCTTGACCTCGTTGCCTTCTTCGTCCAAGAGCAAGTCTGGCGTCTCCAAAATCTTCTCGTTCAATCCTTCGGCTTGCATCTTGAGTTGGATGTGCGGCATCGGCATCCCCATCTTCTTGAGCTTGAAGAACTTGGCAAACTTCTCATGCTCTTCCGCCAGGATACCCTTCTTCGCTGGCGGCTCCGCCGTCTCATTCGTCTCCTTGGTCAGCGCAATCATCTTCTCCGGTGTCTCGAGGATCTCGACTTCAAAGTACGTGAGTTCCGAGCGCATCTTCTGCTGGACATGTTCCAAGGGCATGCCCATACGCAGCAGCTTGAAGTACTTGGCGAGCTCGGGATGGTCCTGAGCCATCGTCAGTCCAGGGTGTACGTCGTCTTCAAACGCATCTTCTGGCTTGCGGTTCTCAATCAGGATGATCGGACCGACGTGGAAGTGGAACGTTGGGTCCTCGTCAGCGCACTTTTGTAGGAACTCGGTGTACTTGTCTCGCAGACGCAAGAGCGTCTTACGGTCGTCGTAACCTAGCTCATAGTTGCGTACTTCCTCCACAGGCGCCAACAGACCGACCTGCTTCATGAGTCGCTCTGCCAAGGCCCACATCTCCTTACCAATGGCTCGATCACCAGGAATGAAGAGCAGCTGTTGAAGGATCGACAACAGACATGGCTGGAGCTCCGAGTCGGTCGAGACGTTCTCGACCAGCGTCTTGAAGACGCTCTCGATAGATGACAGATCCGTTTGCTCGTAGATGGTATCCTTTCGGTCATCTTCCATGAACCGCTCGAACACTTCGATCTGCTTCTCCATGTTGTCGAGCTGTGTGCGCAACTGCGTCGCATTGGTCGTGATGCTAGATCGGCTTCTATCGTAAAACACATCGTCGGTGAACGATGGCCGACTCGAGAACGAGTCGCGACTGAAGTCCGACAGCGATCGCCCACGAGCTCGTGGCGAGGACGGAGCACTTCGACTCTTGGATCTGTTTCGGGTCAACGACACGTCGTCATCATCGTACGAGATGCTGCCACCGCGACGTAGACTCTCTTCCAGTCGGCCCTTCAACGCAGCACTGATCGGATGCTCTGGCACAATGCGAGGCTCGATGATCGGAGACGTCGGTGACGCCGTTGCTGTGTCCGTCGACATGCTAGGGGACGTCGCAGCCGACTCATTGCCGCCTCCAAAGGCTGGGAACTTCTGACGTTGCACAGCCTGGGACTTGGCGCGGATCTCCTCAAAGTACCCCGCCATCTTGAGCGCGATAAAGTCGGCTCGGATGGCCAGACGGTCTTCGAGACGGATAGCCTTGTTCACAATGATATTGACGAAACTGAGCACATCTTCCTTGAACGCCAACGAGTACCGCGTCGACTTGAGCGCATCGCGAAGACAACTGAAGCGAATGGTCTCGCCCTTGACGTCCTTGTAGTAGTCAAACGCCTGGATCACAGCTTGATGACCCGCAGCACTGTTATAACACACAATACCCAACAACTGTAGCGTGTGCTTCTTCAAGTCGCCATTCTCCGTGTGGAAACAGAGGGCCACACGCTTTACGAGACCAGGAACGTTCGTGATTTCCTCCACGCCTGCCGTAAACGGCGTGATCGAGCGCAGAATACGCAGGATCACATCACAGATGCGCGTGGCCTTTTCGTACTTGTGTTGTTCAATTGGAAAGGGCGATGGGTCTGGGAGCTTCATCGTGAGGTAGTCGAGGCCAAAATGCTCCAAGAACGCTTCGGTCCACTCGGCCGAGCCACTCGCAATCTTGTTGCGCAGGATTTCCAAGTCCTTGAGTCCTCGGTTGTCCCACTTGAGCTCCACGAGGTTCTCGGCAAGACGAGCAGCTTCGGCGGCAACGTTCACTTGTCCTGGACCATCGATCTCGTGGCGCTGCGCAAAGTACACGACCTGCCACTTGTTCTCCTGCGGCTCAATACGCACCAACTCGTCCATGACATCGTCTGGCACGCCTCGCTTGACCAACAGCTCGCGATACATCTCATCTACGGTCTCTTGCGCTGGGATCGGCGGCACTTCCTTGGCTTTCGGTGCGGCGCCGCCTGTCGGAATGCGATTCGCGAAGAAGCCTCGAAAGTACTGCAGCTTTTCATTAAACGAAGTCGAGTCTTGCACGGGGTTCATCATGGACGTGACCGATGTGACCGACGAGCGGAAGAAACTCGAGCGTCGCGGCCGCACGTCCTCTCGATCGTCAAACTCGACGCGTTCTCGTCGAAATTCGAGTCGCAACGGCCACGCCGACGGCTCCTGCTGCAACTGGATCGCGTGCTTGACGATCTGGTCGAACGGCATGTCGTCGATGAACGTCTGATGGATGATCTGCAGAATGTCGCCGACCTTGACACGCCCAGTCTGCTCCACATAGCCTCGCTTGCCGTTCTGTAGCGGTCGAAAGCCCTTGACGACGGCACCGCGCTGTGGTTTGTCGCGCTCCACGTGACGCGCACGTAGATCCAATCCCAGTGGGCCTGGCGTGGGCACATCGACCGAGAAGACGAGTGGTCGGTCCGTGGCGCTCGGGTCGCTCCCAAAGAACGAGTTGCGCGTCGTCATGGACGGATAGCCCGTGATCGAGTTGGACTGCGTTGACGTGGAGAGCGAGGACTCGGACTGGCGCGTCGTGGCGCTGCTGCCGCCGCCGATGGATCCTCTGCGTCGCCACATGCCGCTTCGGCTCGTCTGCGAGGCGTCAAGTCCGTCGTCTTCTGTGCGTTCTGTTGGTTGGTTTGGTGCGTCGCGGCGGAAAGGCCTCGCGTCCGCGCGTCTTCGCGAGCACGCCACTGTGTCTCTCGGACGCCTCGCTGCCTCGCCGACGTCGCTCGTACGCCCTCAACGGCCTCGTGCAGTCGTCGCGGCGTCTTCTGTCCGTCGCCCGCCGGCGGTTCCGCCAATGGTGAAGTGACCATCCTCAAGTGACTCGGACCGGGTGGTACCCTGTACCAGTGATGTGGTCCACACGACTGACGCACTTCAAGATACTTTGCGTGGGACACGACCACTCACGAAGAGCTCACTTGCCTTCTTTCTCTGTGTCCTCTCCTTCTTCTCCTTCCTCGTCATGTGCTTCTTGTGCTCGGCCGACCCCGTGGAGGAGGATCCACGCAAGACCAATGTCAACAAATTCTCCGTCTCCATGATGGACGCGCCGCGCACCGACCCGCTCTGTACGTTCTTCCCTAGACGCTCTGTGTTTTCTTTCGTTCTCATGCGTGGGTTCAACGCTGTATAGGCTGCTTGGGGTCGTGTGTGTGTCCGTGCTGCGCGCAGATCTACATTCGACGCAAGGCGTTGCACTATGACATGACCAACTACCGATGCTGTCAGGGGTACATGGACGGCTTTGTGCCGTGCCTCAAATCAGGCGAGTGCGGCGAGTCGTCATGCCCGAATATGTGTCTCTGCCTCGAGGTACAGTGTCTGTGTCCAATCTTCACGTCGGTCTCCGTAGTCGGTCCCTGAGTTTTGTTCTGACTTGTGCGCTGGCTTCCAGGCGTTCTTGTGCAACGGCTGCGCGGTGTCGTCGACGCGTCTGCTGGTGATGGACCGCCACCGCCTCCAGCCGGACGAATGGGATAACCGCATCATCGTAAGACGCGGATTCAGTGGTTGACCTGAGTGGCCCACGGATGCCGCCCATCTCTGATTCTATCTCTCTGTGTCACTCTGTCCTCATAGCGCTGCAACAACTGCCTCCAAGTGGTGAGCATCGTCTGCGACCTGCTCGCGATCTGCGTATCCGGAGCACAAGACTGCGCGCAGATGCTCCACTGTGTAGCCCAGTGCACCTACGCCTCGACTCAGGGCTGCATGACTGTACGTCGTCTCGTATCTCTTGAACGGCGCCATCTCTCGTCCTGAGCGGCTCCAGCCGACTCACAACCTCCCATGCCACTCATTTGACGCTGTCGTCCACAGGCGCAAGTGAACGTGGAGCTCGACGAGCGCTCGCGCACCGAAGCCCCGAGCTACCAGGACATGGAACGCGTGTAGTAGTAAAAGTCGACTTGTACTTGAGCGTGGTCGTATACTTGTTGCGCTCACCCTACATCATCTCTTTTTAAACCTACTTGCGTGAATAAAACCTTGCGCTCGCCCATTTCGAGTCGAGTCGAGGAGCTCCATCGCCTGCTCCGAGCCAATATGACGGACGTGCCGACGGTCCAGGGCCGCGTGACGGGGCTCATCTACCCACCGCCGGACATCCGCGCCATCGTCGACAAGACCGCGCAGTTCGTCGCGCGCAATGGCCGCAGCTTCGAGCGCAAGATCGCCGGCGAGACGGCCAATCCGCGCTTCTCCTTCCTCAAGGCGGCGGATCCATACAACGCCTACTACGAGCACAAGGTCAACGAGTTCATCGAGCAGAATGCACAGCCGCCACAGGAGACGCCTGCACCAGCTGCTGCTGCGCCTGTGAGTCAAGAAACCGCGGCAGCACCCGAGCCAGAAACACCAACACCAGTAGAGACTCCCGTGGCGCCCCAGGGCGACGTGGTCGTGGAGAAGAAAGCGGTCGAGGCCGTGACCGCCAAAGTGGCCAAGAAGCTTCGAGAAACGACACTCTCGCCGCCAGAGGAGGAGAAGTTCAAGATAAAACACCCGCAACTGAGTGCGCTGGACCAGGAGATCATGTACCTCACGGCGCAGTACACGGCGTTGAGCGGCAAGTCGTTCCTGGCGGGTCTGGCGACGCGAGAGCAGCGAAACCCGCAGTTCGACTTTCTCAAACCGACGCACGCGTTGTTTGCTTACTTTACGGCGCTCGTGGAGAGCTACGCGCAGGTGCTGGGCAAGAGCGACGACCAGATGAAGAGGTAGGCTTTGCTGTGGATGGCTCGAGAGTTACTTTGGCTGACGATGCTGTGGATTCTAGGATAGAAGACGGTATGGACCGCATGAAGGTGCTCGATCGATGCGTGCACAAGCTCGAATGGATGCGACTGGAGCAGGAGAAGCAGGATCGCGAAGCCGCCGACACGGATGCGGAGAAGATGGCGCTCGCGCAGATCGACTGGCAGGACTTCGTCGTTGTCGAGACGATCACTTTCAACGACGAAGAAGAAGCCGCGCAGGCTGCGGCGGCCGAGGCGGCTGCTCAGAAGGAGTCGGACGACGAGGACATGGATATGGACATGGAAGACGACGAAGATTCGGTCAAGCCAGACCTGAAAGTGGTGCAGGACTACGTGCCATTGTCTTCGTCTCAGGCCCCTGCTGCGGCGACACCGGCGATGATCAGTGTCGACGGCAAGGCGATCCCGTCTGCTGAAGCCAACGAACACATGCGTATCTTGCTGATGAACCCCAAGTGGCGTGAAGAGACGCAGCGTCACTTGGAGAAGCAGAAGGAGAGCTCGTATGCCGCGGGTGCTGCGATCGCCGACTCGCTCAAGCGATTCGCGACCAAGCGTGCCGACATCTTCTCGTCCTCTGCCGACGAGGAAGCGCGTTTGCAGCGATCCCGAGACGCCCCAGTGCCTTCAGTGGGCGCGCTCCGACCCGATGATGACCAGGAGGCAGAAGAAGAAGCTGCTCTCCAGGCCTATGAGAAGCACATGGCAAGTCAAATCCCACCTCAGATGCCGCCTGGTATGAACATGCCACCACCAGCGTTTGGCGCACCAGGCTTTCCTCCTCCGATGGCACCTGGTATGCTTCCTCCAGGCGTGCCTCCTCCATTCGCTGCTGGTGGACCTCCTGGGATGGGATTCGGCTATGGACCACCTGGCCAGGGCCCTCCTGGCTTTCCTCCAGGCATGCCAGGCATGCTTCCTCCCGGAGTCGCACCACCAGGAGTTGACGGACCTCCTGGCGCATTGCCACCTGGTGTCGCTCCGAACACAGAAGGCGAACCAGCCACCAAGCGTCAACGTACTGACGGCGGCAGCTCGTTACTCGCCGAGAAGGAATTCGCCGCTTTGCATCCGGTACGTTGTCATGCTGCTCTTGTTGGCTACTGTGTGTCCTAATCTTTTCTCGCAACACAGGGTAATGTCAAGCTCGCGATCAAGGTGCCTCAGGACGCCGACAACGCTCAATGGAAGCTCACCGGCCAGACGATTATCATCGAGGTCGATGTGATGGATACTATTCGCACACTCAAGGAAAAGCTCATGGTGCGTCGATGCTGGTGCCCCTTGTGGTTTTGTGCTCTTTCTCACTGTTTCGTTTGTAAATAACAGGGCGAATTGGGTGGAATGCCTGTCAACAAACAGCAAATCAAGTCTGCTGTAGGCTTTCTCAAGGACACACTAACGTGTGCACACTACAACTTTGTGAACGGCACGGCCTTGGAGCTGAGTGTGCGCCAGCGTGGTGGTAGAAGATAGGCAAACACGAATACACGAACCGATTCGGCTTCAAATGGATAACTCTTAGCCTTCCAACTGCTCTTCTCTCGCGTCAATCTCTTCCGCGCACTTGACCATGTACTGGAGCTCGACGGCATACTGCTTGGTCGCATCCAGATCCTTTCGCTGGTCATAAACCTCACCCAGCTTTTGGATAATGGCGTCGATGTGCGTCGAGATCTCCGTGCGGATGGCATCAAGCTCTTCGATATTTGCGGCGTCTTCAATGCGTTCGCTAGACCACGCAATACCCTTCAGCCGTCAAGGCATGGCGATTAAATAGCTTTGATGCTGCACGTACCGAATTTCCATGGTCTGCATGAGGAGCTGCGGGTCCACCGCCGTACTCGAAGTCTCGCTCAACGCGTCGATACCATGCAACGCCAACTGAACGCAAAACGAATCAGTCAATTGTAATCCATCACTAGCAGCACAAGCGACATACCAGGTACTTGACACGTGTGTTGGGTGTCTTGAGCATCTTGTAGGCCTCGTTCACCACGGCGGCGTTCATAGCCGACAGTTCCTTTTCAAACTGGTTCAACCGCCTCATCAGAACGTGACCACCCCATTCAGCAGAGTCACAAGACGCACCTCCGACTTGGATCCGTAGAGATCTGGATGAAGTCGCTTCTGGAGATTCCAGTACGTCTGCTCCATCTTGCGCTGTTCAAGGTTGAAATGCTTGGGGCTACGAACACGATCGAACATGTGCGCTCTTCGTCTCTCACTCAGTCTCATTTCACCACATCCACGTACAGCTGGAAGAGCTCAAAGTAATCGCAGTGGTGGCCATTCTCCAGTGGCTGGATCACATTGCACGATTGGCAGAAGAAGGAGCAGCAGTCGGTCGCGTGGTGGCAGTTCCAGCAGCTCTCTACGCAGCATCCACACGGTCAGTTGGCATTCTCACTCTGCACAGACGTCATAATCGACGCACTCTCTTTCTCTTCGTGCTGGACGGCGCTGGCAAAGCGACGCGTAGAGCGCGCGGCCAGCTGAGGCACTCGTAGCGACGCACGACGCAGCAACACTCGACGCAACATCCTCGCCTGTGGCTGGTCTTTCTCGTTTGGTCTGTCACACCGCCGTCAGTTGTCAACCAAGTCAATCGTACATTCGTGCAACCTCCTCAGATGTATTCATCTTCGAGCAACCTACTCGACACAACACATGGCTACACTCAATGGGATCTACCTAGTACCAAAGCGCGCGTTGGTCGTCGTGGCCTTGGAACTCGGACGACGTCGTCGCAAGCAATGGAGGATTCATCTGCTGCACCACTGCACCCAACTGCGGATGAGACACCAGGATTGCCAACTTCTCCACGCGTGTGAGCAAATCACCATTGATCGCCGCATAGTCGAATTTACCCAACACATCCGTGTAGCCGTCCTTGTAGAACACAGTCTTGATGCTCGTCTTGGCAAACACCTTGACGTAGCACGATGACACTGGCATGTCATTGTGTGTCGCCTGCAAGATACCAGCCTGGGTCATCATGGAGACTTGTAGCTGTGTGTTGAAGTAGACTTTTGTGAGGTCGATCGGCGCAGCGACTGTGTCGACAGATCTGGATTCAGGTAGTTCTCGCACACGAATCAGCATTTGGGACGTGGCCAGATCCGACGGAACATTCACGCTCGTTGTATGCACGACTTCGAACGAATCTGGCGAGTCGTCACTGTTGAGGTTGACACGGATCTGTCGATAAGGCTCGATCAGCGTCAGACTAGACTTGGATACGGCAGCATCAGAAAAAGAATCGAACGGCTCGGTCGAGAACATGAGCTCGACGTCGACGGGATAGAACGAGATCTCACACGCACCGACATTCTGACTCTTGAGATGGATGGTATCGCCATCCACCGTTGCGTCCAGACTGATCTCGTTGCCCTTGATTCTGGCTGGCTTCGTGGCTTCATGACCCTCTTGATCCGAAGCTGAAGTTCTCGTGCGAGCATTTCGCATCTCGTCCAACTCATTAAGGACCTCTGCAATTCTCTCGAAAGACGCCACCGATCATGCACCAGCTCGGCGTACTTGACCACGTTGTGGCGTGCGCGAGGGAAGGTCGTGATGCCATCAACTGGTGTGCGGAAGAAGTCCAAGTACGAGTCGATGTAGTCGAACGCGATGGGGTTCTCTGTTGTGTCGACCATCTGCTCGGCGTAAATGGATTCCAAACGCTCAAATAAGTCCATCGCTTCCGACGTCCAGTTGAACAGAATCATGAAGTACGTCATCACAAGCAGTTGGTCGGCAGATAGTATGGCTTGCTCAGCCAACACGTGGCATAGCGTGCGGTAGTACTCTCGAGCCTTTTTGTTCTGGATTCGAGCAGGATCAGACGAGGAATCGGACGCGGCGACCGTGACGACATCACCAGACGAGGTCTTGACCTCACCACACAAACGATGCGCTCGACGATTGATGAATGGACCAAACTCGGTGTGATCGAAGCTGAAGCTCTTCTCGAATCGCTCTTGGTTGTATGGATTGTTCGTCGAAATCAACGAATTTTTGACTCCGATACTACCAACCCCGTGACAGAATGCATCAGAGCTGGAGCAATACTCGTTGATGCCAGTGACATCACCGTGTTTGAGCGAGTACTTCCATACACCTTCGACATACACAAATTGGTCGCGGAGGTACTGTACCAGTCCATAGTAGAATGACTCATCTTGACACCGCCATTGGAGGGTCTCCATCGATAGCTTCGTGATATCCTTCTCTCTCTCCATGAACTCGATCACATCGGTCAGTGAGCCACGAGCCGAGACATCATTCCATGACGTCATATCCACAATACTGGACTTCGGCAGGACAACAATCACGGTGTCGGCATTGCCTTGACGGGCCCATGCGACCACCCTGTTGTTCATCGATAGCTGAGCAGGGTAGTGCACGAATGTGCCTTCGTGTGGAAAGTAAAAGTCGAACTCGTACGTGTTCGTCTTGTGAGGCTCAATCTCGATGACCTTGTTCGTCGTGTAGAACGCAGCATTGGTGAGTGGGATGGATCCGTGTGGGATCTGCATCAAGAGATTGAGGTCATTCACGCTCGATGACGTGATGTTGACGACTTCAATGATGCATCGGTACACTCGATTGACCACGAATTCGTGAGCACCTCGCAGCTGTGAGACATCTTGAGCGTCTGTTGCTTCGGACTCGAGTACAATCTTCTCTTCCACCAAGAGTGCCGTGTTCGGAGCTTCATCGATGGTTGCTTCACCCATGCATTGATAATACAAGACGACGGTGGAAGAACAATCGAAATGCACAATTGATTCAGTTGGATCTTCATGGATGTCAGTTGGCACCGCATCCGTCGCGAGCCCCAGAATCGAGAGCGCCATCACACCTTCAGTCATACTGTGCAGTGCCTCTGGGAAGTATGACGACAAGAAAGGTGGTGTCGGAGACGTCGGTTGGCCGTGTTGGTCATGCGAATTCATGAGATATACGGCGTAGTCTCTCCAGAACATGTTCCGTCCGTCGATGTCAGGCTTTTCGCTCGCAAAGAATCGCTTCTCTTGTACTCGTCGCACCTTCCCGGGTAGGATATATGGTTCAGCATTGCGTTTGAGGTCGGTTTGGGTCTTCTGCTTGCTCGCGCTGTCGTCTTCTTTCTCCTTGTTGATCTCGGCAGTCCCGGCTTCTGAGCGTTCATTGTTCTGTGGAGTGGATGGCGCATATCCAAGATGATGAATCGCATTATTCATCCGAGTCGACGTATTACCCCAAGAGGATGGATCATTCGTTTTGTGAGTCAAAACTGCATCGAAGATCCGAGACAGCTGGGACTTGGCATCACTCGAACGGTAATGGCTGTCAATGTCCTTGATCATTCGCTGACAAATGCGCTGACGTACGTCCACAGATTCCACGCGACTGGCAACCAATAGTTTCTCGACCACACTCAGCTTCTTGAACACACCTGGAGCGAGATAGCGAGTCGAGATGGCACTGTGGTCTTCCAACACATAATAATCCAAAAGGGACTTGACAAGCTTTCCTTGGACGAGCCGTTTGACATGCAGGTCGAAGAACTGGTGATCCTTCCAGTCTAGGAAGAAGTTGAGCTCATCCGATGCATTTGCGTAATAGTACGCCGTCTTCGCATGGTCGTTCATCGTGGACCACTGCTGCAGCTTGTCTGTTAAGCCAGACGGGAGAACATCAGCACACAATATCTTCCACAAATAAATAGCGTCGCTCAACGTCTCATACAACACATACTTGCTCGATGGCGTCTTGTTGAACGTTCGGCTGTCGCCAAAGTAGAGGCAGTCGTGGCGTTGCTGTTGCATCACTTTGGCTTCCGCTGGAGTGAGTGCTTCTGGTTTCGCAAGTCGTACATCACGAGTTGGCAAACTCAAGGACACACTTGATTCACCCGACAAGTTGATCTGATCTTCTCTCCACGTGACTTGTCCATTCGAGTGATCTGCCGCGACCACGAATGCCTCGAAGACTTGGATGTTGCTTGTATCAGCCAAGAATGGCAAGTCGCCTAGGCAGAAAGAGGCGACGCCATCGTTGTCAACAGTGGTTGAAATGACCATCTGAGACGTTTTTGGGAGAAAGTCGATGCTTGTTGCAATCTCCGACGAGCAGATTCTTGGAAATATGTTCGTCTTATATCTACCCCCGCCACGCATCATTTGGGCAAATAAGTCCGAGTTCATATCGAAATCACCATTGTTCGCCGTCGAAATCTAATCACCATCTCTCGTCGCCAGGTCATCCATGTCGCTTTGGTCCAACACAGCTGGATTTTGCACAAGAGTCGGCATTGGAAGAGAAGACGACCCGACGAATGCGAGAGAGCTCGGATTCATCTTCAGAAGATCCCGGCGCTGCAAGAAGTACGAATACTCGTCACTGATTCTCCGACTCGTCAGATACTCGTTCTTTGAAGGTGACGCCTCGAACATGAGCTCACTGCGTTGTTTGCGTACATCGACATACGCAGTTCGGAGGGTCTGTAAGCCCAACAATTCGATGAAACGCTTGCACACGAGCCACGACGTTGTACGTCCGTGCATAGCATTGGCGATCTGAACTCGAAGTAGTTTCTTCCCATCTTCCTCAGCAACCTCGGATGACTGAATGATGAGAGAGCGTGTCGATGACTCAAGCGCAAGTTTATCGTTTGTGATCAATAGACGACGAGGTAGTTTGGCAACTTGATCCACAACTTTTGCCACAGCGATAGGAACGTCAATTCCAAGACGACGAACCTTGCAAACGAAGTTCCCAGAACCGACGGCAACAAACGACACCCCCACTGCCCTGTCGTTCTCATTTTTCATCACTGTGAGTCGGCTGGTACTTGTTACGTCCTCGAACATCAAACGTGGAGCTGTCTTGACCTTCTTACAGACCACAATCTGGCGGTTGGTAATCCATGAAACAATGTCGTCCGAGTAAGCAATAGGCAACGGAATCTCGACCCGATCGCCGGTGGAACAATTCACGAACCGCGGGTGATGTTGACGACAATTCGGGAGATCCCACTCCATTCCTCTCCGAGGTTGCTCGGAAACGCCACTGTGATGCCCTTAATGTCCTTCAAAGCTCCCAAACGGATCTCACCACGACTGTTTGTCTGAAGACTGCGTTCAACCGGTGCATACGTGTGCATGTTATGTAACTTGATGCGAACTTCTTTATCAGCAATTGGTTCGCCGTTGTGACCAAGAACGGAGACGTAAAAGGCCGACGCAGTTGCCACCGACTTGTGGAAATCAGACCCACACCGGAAGAAGTGAGGTGTGTAGGTTCCGTTGAACTGGGCGATGCGCTGAACCTCAAACCGCTTTGAGCAATCCACGGAAGGAAGATTGCTTGTCGTGACCAGATCGGAATCGTTGGGCGCAATGTTGGCACTCAGTTCCACATGACAATCCGCAGCGTTCTGTGGTACTTCAAACGCAATTGTCGCTTCCAGGAGGTCTTGAATACTGTGAAAATCACGCTCCACTTGACTTGAACTGCTCGATAGACGGTTGAATTCTATCTTCACTTTGACGTTTGTCAGAACATCGAGGGAGATCGGGTGACTGGCTGGATAAACGAATAGCTGGGGAATAATCATCAACTGAGCGATATCACCCGGACGCAGTTGCTCCGAATTGATATGCATGTCTGCGCGAAGGTCATAACGCGCACCCAGGTACCGGAACTTGTTATCAAAGAAACCGAAGCCCCCCGTGACATAGCACGAGACCAAAGTTGTCTGAATAGTATCGTTTCTGATGGAATGGTACAACAATGGTACCATGCTCGTCAGCCTTGTATGTTCGTGGAGCTTGTGCGTGTTCCTCGCCTTCCTTCAGGCTCATCACTTTCACCGATGCATCTCTCACAAGATTGCCTTGCTCATCAAACACCGTGAATTCGTGACCTCGCGCACTCACCAACTTCACATGACGTAGAAAACCCTTCCGTAGAACCGCACGACATGTCATGCCTTTCTCGAAGACCTCCACCACAAATACACCATGTCGTCCAGACTTGCCAGCGATCCGGATCGGCACTCGCTCCTCTTGCCATGGAGAAAGGTGACTCAGATCGATCTGTAGCTCTTCATTTGGCATAAGACCATCAAGACAGATATCGCGTTGAACTTCTTTGCGAACCGTCGAGTAGTAGTCAATTGTTCGGATCTCGTACACATGCACTGTGAGCTTTTGGACATTTCGAACCCGAACGACGAAGTTGAGCTCGTCTTCAACACGGAGGTGTTGAGGACTTGATTCACAGAACGAGATGTCGGTACCGACGGACCACTCTGGTAGTTCAGCTCCTTTCTTTGGCAGCTTGTCAATCCAATCCGCCAGTTCTCCACACCCTGACTTCACCATGAAGAGCGGCTTCTCGGTATTCAAGAACGTGGACGACAGATACTGATGTAGTGTCACCTCGTTTTCTTCCAAGAACGTCTATATGGCCCATAGGTTGTGCAGAATGTCTCTCACCAGTCGCAAGTCCGTCTCAGCCGTGATCTTTTTCAATCCAAGTGAGGTTGAGACATCGTCAATGGAACTGGACGATGTCGGTTGGACGGACACACCATGTTCCTTTGCGAATGTGGGGTCGGTCCCATTGTACACGACCATCGCATCATCAGCGGCTTGGTTGAGGAAGTTGACACTGACGAAATCAACACCAAATCGTGGGATCTGGACGTACTGGAGAAACTTCGACCAGAGCAGCTCTGACGACTCTTGGAATCGCAAGATGTGGAGCTGAGCATGAAGAAGTGCAACTCGGACGACATTCACCTCCGGTCCCATTTTCTCCAAGAAAGTCACCCAGCGTTCGATACAGTTGTAATCAACTTCATCACTTTCGATGGTTGACAAGTCACATTTCGTGCGTTTCTCGTCTTCGCTTGCTGAAAGCATGAGCTTCACACACCAGATGGCATACTTAACATCGGCTTGCACGAGTTGGGGCTCATTTTCCAATAGAGAGTGCAGCTGCTGTAGTGACAATCGTTTGTGAGCTTTCCGCGATCCAAACCCTTTCTTCTTCTCCGTTTCGCGCTTCATATCTTCGATCACAAGGTCCAAGTATCTAAAATATCAGCGCACACTGTTCCTAATGTCATATTAGTATCAGCGCAATTATGTACGAATACGTACCCATCGACCTCGGTGAAGTCGAATGCATATTCATCCAAGAGCAGTTCAAGGATAACCCATCGACTGTCCGCCGAGAGCTCAGTTGAGCCCGAGTACACCTTGGCGAAAAACAATTCTCGAGCGTACACCTTCATGTCGCTAAGAATCCTTTTAGCTCTCTTCTCGAGATCTCCTTCGTCCTTCTCGCTCACCAGTAGGGCCAGATAGTTCGTGATTAGCACCTCGGTTGACAAGTCCTCCAAACTGCACCAGTACATCCGAGACATAGTCAGCATGATAAATGAGGGTCGCATCGACTACATCCGGCAGTACTTACTTGAGTTGTGTCGGGAGTGTAGCTGCCACCTGACTCGTCATCTCCACGTTGCTCGGCGGGTCGTCCGATAGTGTCGTTCCCATTTTACTAGCCATGCTCTGGCTCAAGCGCTGCGTGTACGCATAACATCATCAGCTATACGTGATTCTATACAGCATCCATCCTTACCTGAATCTCCTCGTTACTCTTGCTCAGTTGGATCGCAGCTTCCAGCATCAATACCGCGCGGCGATACTTGATACGGGGAGCCTTCTTCTCGAGTCCGCGGTCCATCAGATCGCGCTCGTTCCCATCCAGCTCCTCTCGCTTGGTCTCCAACAGACTCTCCGCTGCTTGCGCACCTTTACTTGTCTTCTTATCGAGCAGCTCTTGCACTTCCAATAGTGTGCACACGGCAATACGGTAGGCAAAGTCGGGCAACACGCGTCGCTGAGCACGAGGCGCTTCTTGGCGGCCACGTCGACAGCCAGCGCCATCTGCTCCTCCCACGCGAGCCATTGGTCCTCTGAGAGCGCGCCGTTGCGTTCTCCTTCGCACGCGAGCGCGTACTCGTAGGCTTCGTCCATTGTCGTCGTCGTCGTGTGCTCTGTTCGCTCCTCGGCAAATTCCACAGTGATGAGTCTTGATGCGGGTTGAAGAAGAGTGATGGTCTAGTGCAATCTCAAATGAGGTGAACTTGCCTCCACACATTTAGTTTATAGAAGGACCAAAATACACCGGTTGTTGAATATGACACTGCCAAACGCACCGTGTTCTGCTCACAGTGGCATAGTTAGCTGTCTGGCGTGCTGACATCTCAAACCGAGTCAAATGATCACAACCCAAGGGATACACAGCCCATTGCTGCGTGAGTGATGTGTCAAGAGGAGCGCAAGACGGATGATTCACTCTCAGCTGACGGTAAGAGCAGGCGGTGGGAACGACAGCACGACTTTCTGTCCGTTGAGCGTGTCGCGGAGGATGAGATTGGCTGCGCGATGGAGATCGAGCCTGCCGCCCTTGATGTGGAAACCACGCTGCTTGGCGTACGCTTCGCAGAGCGTGTAAGGCGTCCATTCTGCAGAGAAAATAAATATCATAATTGAAACTCCAGATGCATAAATCATCATCCAGTACTACTTACCGTCGTCGTCTTCTTCCACTGGTGTTAGCTTGTAGATCTCGTCCATGGGTGGATCGCAGTTCTCGGCAATAAATCGGATGGCGCTGTACGGCTCGCGCGTCTGGGCGATTGGGAAGCTACCGAAGAGGATCTGAAGAGCCACAGGGACGTTAAGGCGAGGGAAGACGACTCCAGGACAGTCGCACACGAGCACACGGTTGAAGACACTGCTGCATTCCAAGAGCTCGACACGTTCAAAGTAGTGAGTCTGGAGATGCTTCGTATGGCCAGGTGTCGATGACACGCTTACGAGCTTGCGCTCGAACACGCTATTGAGCAACGAACTCTTGCCCACATTGGGTTCACCCACAAAGCCGACTGTGAGTGTGTCTTCATCTTCTCGACGTAGCACGTCGCGTTGGCTTCGATCAATTGTCAAGCCCGTCTGTCCGATGAGCTTGAGCAAGCTGGTGTTGCAGTGCTCGGCATCGGTCTGATTGTACGAGAGCACAGTAGTGAGATCTCCTAGCTGGTCTTTGACGTACGCTTCCCACTGCATCACACGCTGCGGAGACACCAAGTCGGCCTTGGTGAGTACGATGATAACACGCTTGGACGGGAACGAATCGCGGATGTAATCGAGAAGACGACGACTGAGATGTAGCGGCGGGCAACGCGCGTCGGCCAGATGAACGAGCACATCTGAGCGCTCAACTGTGCGCCACAACTGTCTCCAAACCTCAATGTTTCGCTCAAACAGGTTGTATCGTTGGCCACTCTCCACCTGAATAGTCTCGAGCTCGTGAATCCACGCGCGATACGCTTCGTCTTCGGCAGCAATGAGCTCTTCAGGTGTCAGATCTAGGGACCACTTGGGCTTGAGTAAGATGGGCGGCTGGTTTTCTTGATTGTGGATGCCGTACTCATAAATCGACTGCGAGTTGCCGCGATCAGCAGCGTACACCAGCGTCCGCGTGGCATCCTTTTTCCGTTTCTCGATCGCGCTTCTCGGCTCCGCCTGGAAGACAGTACGTAGATTACCACGTCCACTCTACACCATCAAAGAGATTAATCACACGTGACATACAGAGCTCCATACCGACGCTAACCTGCACTGGAGTCACCACTTCCTCCACTTCTTCCGTCTTGGACGCGTCCTCGTCATCCGAGTCGATCGCACGGCGCTGGCGATTGCGCTCGCGTTTCTCCTTGAGCTACGTCCACCCCACCACCATCAGACATCTTGTTTACTGCTCTATCACGTGCATACTCTGCGCACACCTGCTGCTTCTTGGCTTTGCCGCTGAACGGCTTCTTCCGCGAGCTCATCGTGTGGTTACTCGGATCCAACTGGGAAATGACCAAGTGAGGTTACACTCTCGGGTTACAATGTCCTAATCTAGGATAAACTTCCTGAAATGGCTCCATTGGTCCTGGGGGAAAATGGATACACAAGGGTGGTATTTAACATGCCTCGTCCTCTATGGGGACGGTGATTAGATAGATCTCATGGTTTGCTGGGCGTGGCGGCCGGCGTCGTGGTCGGCGTGGCCTTGCGGTTGATCGTCGGCGTGAACGTGCAGTTGCGCATTTCGCGCTCTTCGCGCATGCGTTGGAGCTTGGCCGTGCGCTTGCGCATGTATTCCGGGTCGTACAGACGACTGGAGACGTTGAGCACGTCGGTGTTGGTGGAACGCATGGAGCTGACCGAGGAAGAGCCGATCGAGTCGCGCGAGGAGATGGAAGAGCGATGGTTGGTCCGTGGAAGAAACGAAAAGTTGATCTCCTGGCGGTCCTTGAGCGACTTGAGCTTGGCGTCGCGCTGCTTGTAAAAGTCGGGCTGGTACAATCGCGAGAAGACGGCCCCGCCATCGGTGCGCACGGATGTACGCGACTGCTGTGAACCCGCGACCGAGCCGGCATAGTTGCGTCGGTCGGACGGCGCGCGTAACAACGAGATGTTCTCCTTGGTCAGCGCCGCCACACGGGGCACCGTACTCAGCATCCGCGCGCTCATGTTGCTCGTGGATCGCCGCTTTGGAAGGACACCATTGTCAGACGAGAAGGACGCATTCAAATCTGCACGAGTCAAACCGACGGGGAGGCGTGGATCCGAGCGTAGTCGAGGGCGACGACCGACCATCGTCATGCTGTTCTCGCTGCCGTCGAGCGACTCGATGTCGGCGTCCAGATCGGCGTTCGCAGGGCCCAGTTGCCCCACTTCGAGTTGCAGACGACCCACTTCGACAAGCAGCTCCGTAACGGTGGGCAGCGCCATCAGATCGTCGTCTTCTTCGTCCGCGGCAAAGAGATTCCGCATGGACAAGTCCGAGAGTGAGCCGCGCGAGGTCAGCGTCTCCATGCCAGGCGCCTCGCCGTGCGTCGTCACCGCGAGCATGTCGTCCGTTGGCTTCGTCGTCGTCGTCGTCACCCCAGTCGATCGATGGCTTGTCCTTCCAGAATGGCAAGAGACCATCATTCTAGCTGTCTAGTTTCGTAGATTGGACATAGTTACTTGAAAAATGGTAATTTGGACATAATTATGCTTCCATTTGGGGTCAGATGTGTAATTCCGCGCTTTCGCTGCCCCCATGTACGCCCAGAGTCCGACCGCAGGCGGCAGAACGATGGCCAAGGACAAGCTCAAGATGCGGCCCAAGGGCGCAGGCGGCGACCGCAGCGCGTCCACAACGCCTCCGTCCAGTGACGAGACGGTGGCCGAGGCCACAAGCGCGTCCACCGCGGCGACGGCCACGGCGACGACCACCGCCACGAGCTCTGCGGGGACGCCGGCGGAGGAGAGTGCGCCGAGTGCGCAGACGCCGTCGCCAGAAGCAGAGCGCACCGAGTCTCTACCAAGCAAGGGGGCGGACGACGCAGCGATGCCGCCCTCGCCCTCGCCGAACGAGAGCTCTGCGTGCTCGCTCTGTCTCGAGCGTGGCGCGGCCGAAAACCTCCTCACGTGTCAATGCTGTAGCAACGTGTTCCACGCGCAGTGCGCCAAGCTGCCGCAGACGCCCGAGGAAGGCGAGTTCTTCTGTCGATGGAGCTGCTTCACGACGTTCCGCAAGCGACAAGAGGCCGAGCCCAAGGCGCCGTTGAGCGATCTGCCTCTTCTTGCCGCGCGGGTGCAGAGCATTATGGAGGAGTTGCCGCGTCGATCTTCGCATCGACACGCGGCCGTGGGAATGGAACGCGGGCGAGAGGACGGTGTAGGTGACGCCAGGCGATTCCGAGAGCGTCGACGCTCGTTGCCACCAACCAACGGCCGATCTAGAAGCGCCAGTCCGTTCCACGGCGTCGCAGAAGGGGAGGTCGGCAGCGGCCGTCTGAGCAATGGCCACGCGCGTGACGGAATACGATCGAGAAAAACACCACCCCCTCTGGATCGAGCTGCGGGTGGCAACCACATCGATCTGACGCAAGAGGAACCAGAATCACCTCGAGTTCGAAGCGCTCGCGGCATGCCGCGCTCGGCGGATGGCGCGCTCGGTGATGAGCCAGAAGAAATGCGCAAGCATCGACGCTTGCGCTATGCTGATGCGCCTCCTAACGGCCAACGTGGCGGCTCGCATCGTGGCACGTACACACCACCTGTGAGTCAAAGCGGGGCACCACCAGGCGGCTTTCGAGGAGGCCCAGCGCCGGATGGACTGGGATACCGACAGCGTGACCATGCAGCGCTTCCAGCAATGTACGAGCACAGACATCCTCCAGGCCAGTTGCCACCTTCAATCCCAGTAGGTACTGTTCCACCAGCTTCTCGCATGCACGCATTCGAGGGCACCACCGGTCGCACTCGTCCATCCTCGGCATCTCAAGAAATCTACGATGGTCGTCCACCTAGCGAGCACTCGTCCCGTCGGAGCAGTCGTGGATCACGAGCTCCTGCAGAACCTTTTGTCGAGCCGGCTCGTGGTTTCCCGCCAGCCAGCAATGCTGGCGTCCGTGGTCCTCCGGCTCCGTCTCCTTCAGGCTCGACCAAGTCCAATATCCCATGGCTCAATCCGTCAGCGTTCCCTTCATCTTTGATCGACCGCTTCAATTGCCAGCCAGATAACGCGAACGGCGTCTTCCGGATCGATCTCAGTCCAGTCTTTGCGGACAGAACCATGCACTTGTTCCAGACCGAGATCGACTTTTTCTTCCGGTGAGTCTTTTCGTTGACGTACTATCAACTTCATGGTCCCTCATTCTTTGCCCCTTTAGATGCTTTGAATCTTCGGACGTGAGTCTCATCGTGAAAGGCATGGCAAGTGAGTTGAACCAGTACCTTTGGGCATGGCCGTTCATCCTAGAAAGTTGCAGCGGTGAGGCGTTGTTCTCATTCGATCACTTCCAGTTCCGACACGTCCCTGGCGAACACCCCGAGCTCGAATACGTCGGCGAGTTGCGACTGTCGATGCCCGCGTACAATGCGTATCTAGAGCGTTATCTCTCGGGGTCAATGAGCAAGGACGTTGTGGTGCTGGAGGATCACAACTCAAAGAAGCCTATTTCGCTTGTCGCCACGGAGAATATTATCGCTCTGAATGGATTGCCCATTGCCGAACACTGTACACAGGTATGAAGAAAGAAGAAGTGATGGGAATTATATGGATTTCTAACGATTGTGATGCTGTCCAGCTGCACAATGATCTGATCAAGAGCTTCCAATGGGATCTCTTTGCTGGAGGTATCCACTGTTTGTTGCAGTACCTTCCACAACACAGTCGAGACAAGCGTTTTTCGAGTCCCTTGTTGCATTTCAACTTTCCAGACGGCAGGGGTCGTCTCCAGGACCCAGGCAACGGTACCACCGACCATGCGTACCAGGTCTTGTCCGGCGCACTCGAACTCGTCATCTTTGAGCGACTCGAACCAAAGGATCGTGACGAATTCCAACGGGTGCTGCGACGAGCCGGTTACAACGCAGAGAAGAAGCCGATGCTGCTCGATTCACATCTACGTTGTCTGCGAGATGCGGGCTTCGCGTGGTCCACGGTCCTATTGACTGACGGAGACTTTGTGCACGTCAACAAGGTGCGTACAACACTGATGCTGACGACCTCATTGAATACTGAGAAGCTCCTGTATTGCTTGGGAAACAGGGTCGTCTCCACTTTTGGCGTGTCGTGGAGCCTGAGCTCATGCGCGGACCCGTCTCAGCGCCATGCGTATTCTTGTCGTGGGAGTGGGTCTACCAAGGCGTCTCCCAGCGCGGTATCTCCACCGAGTGCTGGGTATGTTGTATTGACAGGCTATTGTGGGGATCACATGGTGCTTATGCTATTCTGTTTGTCTTTGCAGTTTGCGATGAAGAATGCGACGTTGTGCTCTGGTGGATGGGCTTTTGATCCTCGTCGAGCGATCGTCGAAGCCGCCAAGGTATGTTTGATGGGCTATCTCATGGGCATATGAACCAAGCTAATGCTTGTCTTTATTTAGTGTGGTGTGTCGATCGTGCGCACAGGTCAGTTCCTCAACTCACTGGCTGGCCCAGGTGCACCACCCGTGCTTCTCCAGCTAGCCTTTTCGGGTACCCCCGCGTCCATTGACCGTGAGGTGGTGAGTCAACGTGAGGAGCAGATGGTCTTGTTCCTCGAGTCCATTTTGCCCTGCATGGACGCGATCGTGGAAGAAGAGTTTGAGTTGGGCCTCGTCAAGGACGACAGCGAGGACTTTCGCAAGATGTTTGACGATGAGATGATGTGGAAGATTGTGGACACCTCTCTCAGTCGCGCCAATGCGACGGATCTACGCGACTACCACTGTGGCATCTGCGGTCTCGAGCTGACCAACATCTACAAGCAATGTCTCGGCTGCACGGTCCACGCGCGTCGTCGTCGTCCCAACATGGAGTACAAGACGTTCCGCATTTGTCTCCGCTGCCACGCGCAGCCCGAGCACCACTTGTTCAAGCCACGCGCGATTCACGGCTACTTTGAGCGTCTCTGCAGTTCCGATGGCCACACTGGCTTGCTTCCTGCGACGCGCCGTTATCAGGCGGAGCGTAGCTACTTCAAGTGTCGCTGCACTCCGTACGTGCGTTGTACGTACTGCGGCGGCTGCGAGTCGTGCTGCTGTCTGTGTCACACTCTCTTCCAGACGCGCTTCCGGTACACCGCGCCAGGTACGTTGCGTTCTTTCCCCGCCTCTTGCCGGCACGCACGAGGACTCATCCGTTGTTGTTTCATTCAGAGCACCTCGACCACCTCCGGACGGACGTGGTGGAAGTGATCAAGTGGCACAAACACCACCACTGAGAGACAGAGTGAGAAGCAAGAAACCCCCTTGTTAAAATGGCGTTGGTGGTTTAAATAGATGAATCCATCGAGTGACGCCAGTGGTGACGTGGGGGAACGTCTACAGCGCGAAAGATCGCGGCGCGGCGTATCAGAGGCCCGCGACGTTTCCATCCGGGCCCTTTCGCAACTTGCACTTGCGGCTTCTTCAACCCGCATTGACAGCACAGACGGCGCTGCTTGGGTAGTAGAAGGTCGAAGATGCAAGGCTGCATCTTCCACCCGTGGACCGGAACAAGGCCTGCCTGCCGCTGATTCACAGCATGATACTTGACGGCGCTCAGCTGCTGACTGTGGAAGATTCCTTGGCGTGACTGGGTGAAGTTGCTTCCACGGGTCGGGTTACCTAACGGTCATGGAAGCAAAAAGTACCCAATGAGACAACGGGTCGGGTCCCACTGGCGGCAAAACGGGTCCGCTGCGCCTAGAATCTTGTTCCGGGCTTGCTTCTCGGCCACGCACACGAATTTTCCGAAAAAGATAGGCTGCGTCCTCTGTTTCTTTCCCCTCCCCTCCCCTCCCCTGATCCACTCAGCCTCCCCTCCCACCCACCTCGCGTCCAGTGGCGTCCAGTGTTGTCCGCACAGCATCTGGACCAAAGGCAGGTCAGTCCAAGAATGTCGCCGCGTCGTCCAGACGTCTGAGCTCGACACAAGTACCAAGCCACTCGCCGAGTGGAGGCACGCTTCCTACCCGCAAAACGATATTGTCACCCTCACGATGATGCGCCGCAACTTTGCCTCGCTGGATCTGCGCGCGCTCGACGGCGCCAACGCCTCGCCCATCCAGCTGCCCGCGTCGGACCCGCATGAGCATTTGGCGCAACTCCGCCTCGAAGACGAGGAGCTCCATGGCGTCGGCTGTCCACTGGAATGCCTCGTCGCAGCTCCGGCTTCGGCGCCGACGCCCATGACCACCCCAGCGCCACAACCGCGGAAGGAAACGCCGCTCAAGACCCTCACACCCACGGTCTTGCGACCGTCGCCTCCGATTCCCATGAACACGCTGCGGTCCTCACAGCCGCACCATGCGAATGGCTCGGCATCCTACTGCTGCGCCGCGAGCGCCAAGCGCTGCTGGAAATGCGAGTCTCACGGCTCATCCCCAGCCGCTCTGGTCTCGGCGTCGTACGGATCGGCAATCTTCCAGCACGATCCAGTCGAAGCGCTGAGTCTCGGCGTCACGAGCGACCGGTTAGCGTCGTCGCCGTGTGTGCCCATGACTCGTCCTTCCATCCCACGCAACGTCGTCCAGAGCGTATAAACCCCCCACCTCCCCTACCTGCATGGTTTCTTCTCTATCTATTGCCTCTCGGAAGAGACGCGCTCTTGATTTAATAATGGTAATCTATCTATTCGCTTTCTCCTACGCCCAAGCGGCGCGTCTCTCTGGCTTAGCATGAGCCACCAACACGACACCTTCCACGACGACGGCCCGCCCATCGTGCAGCTCCAGGCCGCGGTCAAAGCACTCGACGAGTATGTCCACCACGTGGTGCCTCCGTCGTCCGTCCCCACCCCGCCACCTCAGCCGCCCCCGTCGACCCCATCTCGACTCTCACCCATTCAGCTGTTTGCGCGACAAGAGTTTGTGAATGCGCGATGGAAAGATCTCAGCAAGGCTCACATTGCCGTGTGTGGTCTCGGTGGCATTGGCGCATTAGCCGCCGAGTCGCTGGTTCGCGCAGGCGTCGGTCGGATCTTCCTCGTGGATCATGCGCGCGTCGACTTGAGTGCGCTGGCCGAGATGACGTTCCGTCCAGAAGACGTCGGCTGCAGCCGCACGCAGGCACTTCGTCTGCGACTGCGCAGCCTCAATGCTTCCACCGACGTAGATTCGTTCACTGCTGACTTTACTAACACCTGGGATCTTCGCGAACTCCGGAAGAAACTCAAGATCAGCAGCGTCGTCCAGCCTTCACAGACGCCATCGACACCCGGAGACGCCTCCTCCTTTGGTCTCTTTGAGGCTCTGACGCAAAAGCGTCCGTACGATGCGCTGCTCTGTTGTGTGGACAGTGAGGAAGCTCAGCTCGCACTCAATCAGATCTGTCTCGAACTCAGTCTGCCGCTGCTCGTGGCGTCGCTCTCGCCGTGTAACACGCGCATCTCGGTGCGGATGGTGCTGCCTGGCCACACATGCTGTCTCGAGTGCATCCAGTGTGCGGAAAAAGACCGTGGCGACACTGTGGACACCCATGTGATGGACGAAGTGGCCAAGTCCCTCGCTCGTGCGTTTCCCGCGTCCTTGCCTCATGTCGAGCTTCTCGCGGGTGGACTCTTGGCTCAGAGTACGCTCCGATTCCTGCTGGAAGTGGGCGATGTCGTGCCTTTTATTGCCATGAATGTGCTGACGATGGAAATGGATTCGTTCTCGTTTCCGCCGCATCCAGCGTGTCGGAATGAGATCTGCAACCAGCGCCAGGCCGAGTTACGCCCGCCTCAGTGAGACCGAGTACTGTACTACCAGTAGTAGACAACTTCAAGGTCAGAGAGGAGGAAGAGATGGACGCAAACTACTTGTGATTAATCGCATCCAACGTGGTTAGGACACGTGCTCGTGCTCTAGAGTTCCATTAACAGTCGACGAGGGTCAGACACGGACTCGGCGATGCTCTTGAGGAATGTCACACTCTCCCGGCCGTCAATGATACGGTGGTCGTACGTAAGCGACAAGAACATCATTGGTCGTGGCACGACCTGGCCGTTGTGCACAGCAGGACGCATCTTGACGCCGTGGACGCTGAGGATGGCCGACTGCGGCAGCGTGAGCATCGACGTGCTCAAGAGCGAGCCGTGGACACCGCCGTTCGAGACCGTGAAGGTACCACCAGCCAAGTCCTCGAGGGCCAAAGTGCCGTCACGAGCCTGCTCACCGAGCGAGAAGAGGGTCTTCTCCAAGTCAGCGACACTGAGCTTCTCCACGTTACGAATCACAGGGACGACAACACTAGAACACACATAGCCACGTCAGTCTAAGTCCCAAGGATACCTATCTCTGGGTATCACGTACCCCTTGTCCGAGGCGACAGCTACGTTGATGTCGACAAAGTCGTTGTACACAATGTCCTTGGACTCCATGTCGATGACTACAGAACAAAACAGGATTAGGAACCACGATATACCATCTAATCCATCAAGGAGGACGTACAGGAGTTGACAGGCGGCACCTTCTGCAAGGCCAACGCGCTGGCCTTCAAGAACGTCGACATGATGCCGAGCTTGACGCCGTGCGTCTTCTCGAATGACTCACCAAGCTCGTCACGAAGAGCGATGAGGTTGCCCAAGTCGCACTCCTGGAACGTCGTGAGCATGGCCGCGGCGTTCTGGACGTCCTTCTGACGCTGAGCCGCACGGACCTTGAGCGCACTCATCTGCACACGAGTCTCGTTGCGGCTGAAGCGCTGACCGGTAGTCGAAGCAGCAGGAGTCGACGGAGCGGCTGGCTTGGCTGGAGCAGCAGGGGCTGGCGTAGCAGCCTTGGCTGGGGCAGCCGCGGCAGGAGCTGGCGTGGCCTCCACGGCCGCGGCCTTGGCTGGCTGGGCAGCACCGGCGGCACCCTTGTCGAGCACGAACAATGGAGCACCGACCTGGACAACCTCTTCCAACTTGGCGAAGACACTCGTGACCTTGCCGGCGTACGGCGCGTTGACATCCACGCTGACCTTGTCCGTCTCCACAATGAGCACTGGCTCGTCCGCGTTCACGAAGTCACCGACGTCTAGGAAAGCCCACAAGAATCAATACCAGTCGTCCATTAATTGATCCCATCAAGGTGCATCACCACTTACTCTTGAGGATGGTCACGACAGTACCCTCGGAGATGGAGTCGCCCATCGAAGGCACGTTCACGGTCACGAGCTCTTCACCCGACGACGCAGGAGCAGCAGCAGAGGAAGCTGGGGCAGCTGGCGTTGGAGCGGCAACTGGGGTGGAGGCAGGAGCAGCACCGCCCTCCTGCTTGGTCACCGAGAAAAGCGGAGCGCCCACGAGGACGCTCTCGTCGATCTTGGCCAACTGCTCACCGAGGACACCGGCGAAGGGCGCTCGGACATCGACACTGACCTTGTCGGTCTCCAACACGACGACGACGTCGTCGGCCTGGACAAAGTCACCAGGAGCTACGAAACACAGCGCGTCAGGCGGTTTACAGTCATGCAAAGAGCGTGAATGCGGTCTCACCCTTGAGCCACTCGACGACCGTGCCTTCCGAGATCGAGTCACCCATCGAAGGGACTGGGACGACTTCCGCCGCGCCCGAAGAGAACGCGCGGGTCATCGGAAACGAGGAGCTACATAGCAAAAGATCCGTCAGTGGATCCCTCGTATAGCTCGCATAGAGCGCAGAAACGCACCGCTTGTCCATCGCCAACGTCGAGACGGCTGGCACGTATTGCATCGACGCAGCGTTCCATTGCGAGCGTCCCGTCACCAGCGACATGGCGCGCTAGTCATGTTTGACATGTCATCCCAATCAGTCTCGTTCTCGAGCTATAGAGCGCCCCCAGAGCTCGTTGACCCAGCAAATCGCAGACGTACCATCTGCTGACGCCATGCGCCTTCGCTGCGTCTCGCCACGAGGCGTGTGGCGCGCGCGCGCACGCTGCGACAGACGACACCCTGGAAGCTCATGTTGGTCGCTGGCCCCCTCACGTTTTACATCAACTGACCATGGACCACAAGAAAGTGGGACGCTCCAAATTCTCATGTGGGGCGTTACATGTGGAACGCCTATCTGGGTCTTTAGGAGTTCGTAACGGCTATGATATGGCTATTGATGTTCGTAACGGTTTGGAGGTGGTGTCGGCCAGCAACTTCAAGTTGCTTGCCCTTGGTGAGCTTGCAGTCGTAATAACAGAGGAGTGCATGGTCATATAGGAACGTAAGACTTGCACATGATGATCATGTAAGTCGTCTATTCCTTCATATGAACAAAATCAATTTGAATGCGTCGTAACCAATTGGCTCAAAGGTAAAGCTGCCTACTCTTTTATCGTTGGTGATGCTGTTGGCTGATATGCGGATCATAGAATCTGGCGATGTTTCCTAATCCCAAGCAGTGTGCAGTATTATGGGTGGATCCATTGTGTGTACTGTACAGTATGTAGAAGTAGATTTCGGTGCTACCTATCCTGGCTGGATTCTTTTGAAGTAATGATGAACCGACAGTGAGTTACCGTAAAAGTAGATCTCGATGCTGCCAATCACATCTCGCACGTCCCACCACAACTCATCTCCAGCGCGCGTGCTAGTTTCTTTCCTCCACCGGCAAGTGGTTTATTATCAATACGCACACATCGAAAGTGGAGAAGCGACACATTTCCACGCACTTTTTTTCTTTTCGTATCGAAGACAGTTTTAAATGTCGGCTTCCATCCGAGTGTGAATGTACAGTGTACTGCGCCATCGAGCGAAGACTATCACGTTGCGCGTGATGACAGACACTCGTCGGCCTTCGTCACGATGTTCACGTCGTCAGTGACAAGGCCAAACACGGCATGCTGCTCGACGTTTGGCCACGAAGGGGCTCCTTTATTCAACTCGTTCTGGTATCACCCCATGTCATGCTCTCGCATATGAAAAAAAAAATAGACTCATTTGATACCGTGACGAAGGAGCATCTCTTGGGGTGGAATACAAAGCTCCATTGATGGTACGTAAGAGTAAGAGCAAGAGTCATAGGGGGCAGAGAGGAGTGACGTTGAACATTCATGACCATATTTGCATGCACAACATACAGAGCATCTCGTATGTCTGACCACAGTCGGTAATAACGATAGCATTCTCAGGTGCTGTGACTATCAAGTACTGGTGTTGTTTCAAGTCCGGTTTAGAGTAAAGAGATGGGTTCTGAAGTCAACTTTCTCGTTGACCCCGATCAGCCGCTCGCCGATCACACCAGCGAATAGTGCGGGGAACTCAGTGTGGACGTTGTCGAATCTCACCATGAGAATGAATTCGCCTTTTTCGACAGAGTCGCCAGGTCCTACAATCCATCAAGCTGTGTCAGTCTACTAGTCCTCAGCAATGAATAGACGAAGTACTTCGTCTCACCTTTAAACCATTCGGCAACCTTGCCTTCCGCGCCAGGTACCCTGCCAAACATCCATTCATCGAAACTGACGACTGACATGACGATGGAGGAGCAGGAGCTATGCAGAAGGATACGGACTATTAGCTCAATGCCACACGAGAGTCAACAGCCTCTCCTTACCGTGCGGTGTGTGCTTCAGTGGAGAAATCTCCGAGTGAACGTGGGAATCGATTTGCTTGAACTGACGGACGGACATGAAGAAGTGATTTTTTTTCCCAATCCACTTCGTACTGTAGATACTGGATGCATGTGGAGTCAACCGGCCGTACCGTAATAGTAGATCTCGATCTTACCGATCACAAGTAGCGCATTAGTAGTACACGCACAACGGACGTGGAAGTGACACCTTTCGAACCCGCCTCTTTTATCTAAAACACTCAAATATGGCTGCAAATATGTATATGGCTGCCGCGTCAACGTGCTAGCACAATTATTCGTGATCAGAATGGAATGGTGGCGTGGCACCTACTATTTGGATACCGCATCAGCTGTTGAAAAGCTGACATGAAGACTCCAGTGATGTCCGAGAACAAGAGCGAGTCAAGGGTGTTGGCCTTCTTTTCGACTCGAGGCGGCTCGTGGCCAGACTAAAGTACCAGGACTTGAAGTGTGGACTCGGATACCCGTGCTGCTGCGTCGTGGGCAAGTCCATTTAGTAAGCAAGCTCGCCTTGTAGTCGAGAGCAACACCTCCAGCCTCGAACACCGAAAGAATTTTGTATGTTGCTAGAAACCCTATGTTGCTACACGCAGTGGCTGCAGCAACATCTTTTTGATCGACATCGCTCGGTTCCAATCAACATCAGGCAATTTGGCCTTTTTATGCAATTTGGGCCTGGGAAACAAGCATTTCTCGAACGCTTTAGGGTTGTCAGGGTATTCAATGAGGTTAGTCTCGAGAAGCAGACAAAAAATGCCTCCGAGCCGTCCAATTCCCATGTTCATAGCTGCCTTGGGGGCGGAGTTACTTGCGCGCACGATCGGACTTTAGGGTTGAGAAACTGTACTGGTAATGGCATAGGCTCTATATGTCAAAGGACTCTTAAGTTGGTCTCAAGTTGCCTGATGTGGAACGAAATCGTGTGATGTTGATCAAAAGATGTTGCTGCAGCCACCGTCTTTGTAACGCCTGTCATCAAGCGTTCGTATCTGTTTGCGCGCCAAGAGCTCCGCTTTCAAAGCGCCAAACGTCCATCACCCAGAGCTCGTCCGACTCGGCTCTTGCGCGCGCCTCAGCGTCAGCGGAGACAAGATCGCGCGGCCATGGCGCCTCCACGCAAATCGCCCGTGAAGCAGGTCTCCATCGAGTCCTTCATCGGCTCGGAGGAAGGTCGGGTGAAAGAGGACGTGCAGTTCAAAGTGCCCTTCCTCCCACTCAACGCACCGGTGACACCGACACCGGACGCATTCAATCCAGACGTCCCGCTCTTCGCACACCAGCAGCGCTCGCTCTATCGCATGCTGCAGATCGAATCACGCGATGAACATGTCTCGAAATTCAACTTTGGCGTCTTGGACTACTACAGCAAAGGCGGTTGTCTCGCCGACGCCATTGGCACGGGCAAGACGGCGACGATGCTGGCGCTCATCGTCTCCGAGCCGATCAACGCCACGCTCGGAGGCAATCTGCTGATTGCGCCGTCGCATTTGCTGGCCCAGTGGAAAATGGAGGTCGACAAGTTCGTCAAAGAAGGCGAGATCGACGTCGTGTTGGGACTGCGTCGATACTTGACCATGGACAGCGCCGAGATCTCGAACCGCACGCTTGTGCTCGTGGGCGTGGAGGAAGCAGTGGCGTCCCAGGCGCACTACTACCACTACCGCAAGCTCTATCCACGCGACATTAGGACTGCAGGAAAGCCGATGAGCGTGGATGTCGACGCCATGCACGAGTACACAGAGGCGGCCAAGTATGTAAGTAAGGCGTACTCGGGACTCGTGTGGACAACCAAGTTGCACCATCCAGAGAAGCCATGGCGTCGTGTGGTGTTTGAAGAAGTCCAGGACCTCGTGCTGCCCGGGAAAGAGTCCCAGGACTGCTTCATTCAGCTCACGCGTAGCTGTGAGCACGTCTGGCTCATCACCGCGACGCCATTTCCCGCCAAGGCCGACTCGATCTACGCCAATAACCAACTTCTAGGCTTCAAGCGCCTTCGTTTGATGGCACATGATCCGGTTTTTGACGAGATCAAGAAGAAACTCTACCTGCGCAACTGTGCCCAAGTCAAACAGGAAGCCATCACGAGCAAGATTCGCGTCAAGGAGACGTACATCTCGGTCAAGTTGCACCCTCGCGAGCTGCTCTTGTGTAAGGTAGAGCAAGTGCTGGCAGCGTCGAGTGTCGGTGTAAACGTGATGAGACAGCTCGGCGACGACGGCTTCGTCGACCCAAGTGAAAATCGGTCAGCGGTCGTGGACGTAGTGGACGTGAGTGATGAAAAAGACTCGTCCTCGTCGACGTACTGGCAGGAAAAGTTCACGAGTGCGCGACAGAGTTGTGTACACATTGGTATCTCGGACCGTGTGCTTGAGAAAACCCAAGGCAATCGACGCGGTCCGGCTGCGGCGCTGCCTGCGAGTGTGCCCATCAAGACACCGAACGAAGTGTACAAGCACCAACGGTACTTCTTGGATCGCCAGCTCGCAGTGACCAATATGCACAAGGGTGAAGTGGACGAGATGGAAGTTGCCACGCGCAACACAGTGGCGATTCTCAAGACTATCATGAACAACGTCTACTGGGGTGTAGCCGAGTGTTTCGAGGACATGGAGACATCCAAGCTCGATGAGTTCTTTGATGACAGTGGCGAGACCAAAAAGGGCTTTCGCATGTTGTCACGACATGGCAAATGGGTCAACCACGCGCCACCCGAGCCCAAGGATCTCATCATGTACTACGTGGACGAGATTGAAGGATATTTGCGCAAGTACTTCACGAACAAGGCCGAAATCGAGCGTCTGTGCAGTGTAATGGAGACCAATCTAAACGAACGCTGCCCACGCGCTCGCACGCTCGTCGAGGACCAGTTGCAGCAGATCCAGGAATGTATCAAGCTCAAGGAAGAACTAGAACAAAAGGAGAGCCGTGTCCCATCTGACGACAAGTCGTTCAAGATCCCAACGCACGGCAGCAAGATCACCAATTTGATCCTGTATCTTCAGCGTCTCGAGCAGATCCGTGTGGTCGTCTTCACGATGTGGCCGAATGCATTACGTGTTGTGGAGCAGGCGCTGCGTCAGAGCGGGATCTCGAGTGCTGTGTTCCTTCAGCACCAGTCGAGTGAGACCAAGTCGGCGCACGTGCAGGCGTTCTTGCGAGGCGAGACCCAGGTCTTGCTCTTGAATTCGCTCACTAGCGCGTCAGGGATTAACCTCCAAATCGCCTCGCACGTCATCTTCTTGGATCCAGTGGGTTACAGCGCCACCCAGGCGAGTACGCTCGAGCAGCAAGCCATTGGTCGTGTCTTGCGTATGGGTCAGACCAACAGCGAGGTCTCGGTCGTGCGCTTGGTGGCTGAGCAGACAATCGAAGCCACGCTTTACGACGAGATCCACGCCGCAAACCGGAAGGTGGCCGAGGCGGAGGCTTCGTTCTTTGACGGCGAGCGTAGTGGCGACGACGCATACGTGTGTCTGGACTTTGCCGAGCCCATTCGACGCGTGGTGCGCATGGAAGTGCGCCCAGGAAGTCGACCGAGTGCCGAGACGCTCGGTATCACACGGCCAGAGGACGAAGAGATCGCGATGGTCGGCGCCATGTCGCTGGAACAAGTGATTAACAACCGCATCGAGTCAGCCGTAGCACAAGGAGAGGTCTTTGATCTCACCGAAGATGCCGAGGAGAGTCTTGACGCTCAGTTGGCTGCGGCGCGACGGAGACGAGGAGCTGCCGAGAGCAACGACGGCCTGCGACCCAAGAGACGGCGAGTGCAAGACAGCGGCGACGTGATCTATGTGGACGATGGCCGCCAAGCGACGGTGAAACCCGAGCCTGTATCAGTCAAAGCCGAGTCATAGCAGCAGCAGAGAGTAATGATGGCATTGGAATACATGATCATATTGTGCGAATCTTAGGCGCTACGAAGGATCTTCCCTGCATTGACAAGAGAGATTCACGAAAGACACTTAGAGCTGACCACAGTCGGCGACGACGACGGCCTTCTTGGTCTGGCCCGACTGCGAGCCAACGGCTTCAATGTTCTTGACGACGTCCATGCCCTCGGCGACGCGGCCGAAGACGACGTGCTTGCCGTCCAACCATGGGGTCTCGACGGTGCAGATGAAGAACTGCGAGCCGTTCGTGTTTGGACCAGCGTTGGCCATCGACAAGATACCTTCGCCCTTGTGCTTGAGGAGGAAGTTCTCATCGGCAAACTTCTCGCCGTAGATCGATTCACCGCCCGTGCCGTTGCCGCGGGTGAAGTCACCGCCCTGGCACATGAAGTTTGGGATGACACGGTGGAAGGCGCTGCCCTTGAAGTGCAACGGCTTGCCCGAGCGGCCGACGCCCTTCTCGCCCGTGCAGAGCGCGCGGAAGTTCTCGGCGGTCTTTGGCACCTTGTCGGCGAAGAGCTCGAAGGTGATGCGGCCGGCTGGGGCGCCGCCGATGGTCATGTCGAAGAAAACGGTTGGGTTCACCATGGTGCGAGGGTGGCAGGAGGGGTGTTGGTGTGTGGTTCCGAGGCAAAAACTCCAAGTGAGGGGAGGATACGCTTTTGGCTCGCGTGGGGACGGGAAAAACCTCATCCGTCCACAAGATTTCCCTCTACTTGCGAAAAGTATACCACCGGAATAAACCTTGTTCATATAAAACCTTGTTGAGGTGAGTTGAAAGATTAGAGGGGATCCAGTGGGGTGGGGAGGATCGTATTAGAGAGGGGAATAAGAGCTCACGAGGAGCAGGTCACTTCAATGTGCCCGAGATGGAGCCACGTGGTGGACGATGACGGCGGTGGGGCAGCGTGGAGGGTGAGGTACTGGCCGAAGATGATGCTGGCGCGTTCCCGACGGTAGCGAGAGAGGGTTTGTAAAGGTGCACGGTGGAATGCGCCTGTGGAGGGGTCGATGTTGATCATGCTGCAACGACTGCAGGGACCCGTGACCCCCAAGACGACGTTGCCCGCACGAACGGACCGCCACGAATCCTCGGCGAACGGTTCGCAACCGTCAACGACCAGATTGGCACGGAAGGCGTCTTCTTGGACTTGAAGATCAGCATCCGCCGCCGTCAGAGTGGCGTTGAGGTTGGCGACACTGGCACGAGAAATTAGAAGAAACTGCGCTTGATTCGCGAAGCCGATCTGGGCGTTTGAAGTGTCGCTGCGCTCAGGGGATGACGATGGCGTGGACGAGGATGCGGCGCTACGTGGGTGAGAGGCTGGGACACGCACGAGACGGCATTGTCGACCGAGGATCTTGCTTAGCCATTGAGACATGTGCTCGCCAGCATCCTGGCCAGCACATTGTGTTGCACAGAGCTGGATTGTCTCGACGGAAGCGCTCTTTTGCTCACGGAGATCGCTGTAGAGAGGACATGACGTTGTTTGCTGCGATTTGCGACATGTGATCCGCAAGATCTGGTTCTTCAAGTCCACTGTCGGCTCGAGAAAGCACAGGCTCGGTGTGTCCTTGAGGGTCATCGCTTTTCGTGAGCTTGCGTCGATGATTGCCCATTCACGATCGTATAAGAGCCCCCGAGATCCAACGGGCCACGCCTCGACACTCATGCCAGTGCATGATTTGATGGGGAATAGCGTGATCTTCTTCAGAACGGCTCCAGATGGGGTTAGTTGTGGATGCGATAGCTTCAAGGGAGATGGCGGAGCCTGAGTCACGAAGTACTTGGAGAGAAACTCAACGAGTGCTGTCACATCTTCGTACGTGGTCATGTACCCGATTGAAAACCGCACTGCACCTGTTGGCCGTCCATTCACGATGTCGATGTCATCGCCACAGACATGCCCTGCGTCCATGCTTTCAGTCAAGTCGCTCTCTTGAAGGCCTAAATACCATTGACATGCGCCTGGGTTGCAGAAGCAACCTGTGCGGAGTTGGATATTGTGAATGGCTGCCAACTTGTGCACTTCCGAATATCCAACATAGCTCCCATCAGAGCGACGAAAATTACACGCGACAATTGGTCCTTGGTGCTTGTCATCATCACTGGAGCCGTAGATTTCACATACGCGGTTATCGTTCCAATGCTTCATCTGAAGTAGAGATTGTCGTAGTAGGCGCGTCAATGCAGTTGTGTGATCTTTTATGCTCTCAATCTTGAGCTTGTCGATCATACCAAACCCATGCCGCAGAGCCAGAATCGAGAGAAAGGAAATCGACCCGTCTTCGAATCGCGAGACATCATCCAACGCTTTGAGACGAACGAAATCGCGGTCCGCGAGGATGTTGGCGACCGTGCCACCACCATAATACCGCTTTTGAAGCAGCGGTAGAACACCCTTCTTCACAACTAGAGCGCCAATTCCAGTAGGGTAACCAAAAAGCTTGTAGAACGACATCACAACAAAATCTGGTTTGAAGGAGCTCAGATCCAACTGGTGGGTCGCGGCATACTTGGCTGCGTCCAGCAGAACAAGCCAACGACCGTAAGTATCACTTGCCCACGCGGTTTCACGGCGGTGTACTCTGTCGATCAGGTCCAACGAGTGTCTTGTGCCACTGAAGTTGCACTCCGCTGGGAATGCAAAAAGGTGATACGCTGCAGATGAGGAGGCTTCCTCTAGTTGCGCTTGTTGTAATTCAGTGGGCTGAGCTTGTGTTCGCAACTCATCAATCGGAATGCTCTTGACCCGGGCATCAGCAGCTGAGGCGTAGTTTCGAATCCCCAGAACACTAGTGTGGGAGTCCAGCGAGTGCGCAAACACACTGTCACGCGACCACGGGAAGCATTCACCAACGAGCTTGAGTCCCGCTGTTGCCCCTGACGTGAACACCACCGCGTACTCCTCCTCCGACGCGTTGCAGAACGCCAACACGCGACGTCGCATCGCAGCGATATTGAACGACATCGAATCTTCAGCTCCTAACACTGCCGACGTGTCCGAGTGTGGATTTCCGTACATCCCGCTCTGCAGTTCCTGGAAGGCGGCTTCGACTTGCGACTTGGCGTACAATGTCGCGCCGGCATGGTCGAAATAGAGCTTCCCGAAGGCTCCAAGCTGCGGAAATTCGTCGCGACGCAGCGCATCAATCACTCGCTCACCGTCAGTGCTCTCTCCGTAGCCGTAGCCTGCATGTTCCCGCAGAAACGCCGCCTTCTCCATGTGCTCGACGTGTGCTCGAGGGGTCTGATTCCGCAATGAGAAGCCATTGCGTGCATTCAACATGTCTTTTCAGAGGTAGTCAATCCGACAATACTCTAGAAATGAATACAACCTCGTTCAACAGCGTAAGGTTTTAGAAAGAGTGATGGTCGTCTCTGTTCTGGGGGTCTCGACTCGTTCCGACCCATTCACGACGCGACCACGACTCTGTCATGACCCGTGACGACGCTGAAGCCATGTTGCTCGACGTAGCTCCTCATGTGCACGCGGCGGTGACGGCCTTCGAGCCACCCGAGGGGTACACGGCGTACCCCATGCCCACCAAGAACAACGCGCAGCGCTCGCTCATCTACTCATACGGCCGCCGCGTGCAGAGTCTGCAGGACGGCAAGTCGCTGTGGTTCTGTCTCGCATCGGCACAGTGTCGCGCCAATCGCACGACCATCAGCACCGTCGCCAACATCTCGGGCTGTACGCGGCATCTACAAGTCTTCCACGGTATCGTGTCACCCAAGACGCTCACGATGACCAAGAAGGCGCTCGTGTCGATGGAAAGCGGGGCTTTAGAGTCAAACGAGACCGACTCGAGTGGACAGCCCCATCGCGTTCGAGTCCTGGACGCTGTTCGGACGATCGTCGTGCGCAACCTCCTGCCACTGCGAGCTGTGCCAGTGATGCTGGATGGATCGCCGCAAGTAGACTCACGTGTGGAAGAGGCCGACGTCATACACTCGTTGCTTGAGATGTTCGGTGCAACGCAGAAAACGATCGCTGACGGGATACGCTGCGAACTGGCGATTGCTATGGCGCCACTTTTGCATCTATCACTGACCAAGTCAACCTCATCAAGCGGAGATGCGCTGGTGCTGCGGGCCCGATTCTTGACTGAGGGCTTTGAAGTGAAGGACGTTGGACTCGGTGTGAAGCGAATGGAAGGAACCAACGATAGCATGATGGTCGTCCACTGGATCGAGCGCGTACTGGATGCGTACCGAATCAAGTGGTTGAATGACGTGGCTACGGTCACAGTGGACAGCGAGCTCCCGCACGCTTCTGATCTTGAAGTGGCTTTGTCTGTTCACTTTCAGCGTCCGTGTGCTCTCACGTGCGCGGATCTCTGTCTTTCTGTCTTGGCGTGTACAATGGGTGTGAGAGACTCGCCAATGCGAAGACTTGTGGAAGCCGTGCTCGCGATTGCTCGTTTTGCTGTGTCTGTGGACAGTCTTGAAGAGGTTTTCGAGGAAGTAGCCCAAGACATCTTAGCACTTGTCCGCTGTGACTCGACTGGACGCCTTCCATGGCACTTGATCTTCGCCGTGATGGAGCGCGCAGTTGTGGGTTGGGACGAGATTCACAACGCGATTAGTACTGGACCCACGCCCAGTTGCCCGCCAGTGTTGCTCACTGAATTCACACAGCCTGAACTGCTCGAAGCCATCTCGATCTTGCATCCGATCCAGCGCCTTCTTTCTCCTTCTGCTCGCGTGGATGAGGATACCTCAAACGAGACACGCACAACCATGGAAGCTCTCATTGCCATGTATGCGCTTCCTCGCTCGACATTGAATGTGACCGCAGTGCTCCACTTATTGAAGCACGGCGACGATGGCTGGACGAACGATTTCCTCGATGTTTCGCAACAACGAGTACCTGCTGACCTCACAGCTTTCGCTCGAGACCTCCGAGCCCAAGTCTCGCTAGCATGGACTGAAATGCTCGTCACGAGAGCAGTCTCGACAGCATTTCCTCTCGTTGCAGCGTTCTTCCACCCATGTTTCCGGCGTCTTGAGTTCTTGCAGCCTCAAGAGGACAAGAGTGTAGCAACTAGAAAGGTCATGGCGACGATTGCGCAGCTTCACCAAACCATCAAAAGCCGGAAAGTCGAAGCAGCAAGAGGTCTTCACGACACGGAGGTCGGAGAAAGTGACGACATTCGTGACCTAAAGCGTCGGCGATTAGCTCGAGAGGACCACCTGCGCCAACAAGCGACTGAGCTCTCTCGACTCGGGTTTATTCAAGAGATATTGCCCGCTCATGAACATCTGACCGCGCCGTTAGTCGATGAGTTGGACACCACCTTGCTACATCTACCGCAACAAGAAACGTCAGTCCTCAATCGTGAGCTCAATCGGTACCTCGAAATCGAAGCAGTGGCGTTCTGCGACGTGCCTTACGACCAAGTGCTTCAATACTGGCAGCGCAAATCGTTCGAGTACCCAGCCCTTACACGTATTGCCCAAATTTGCCTCGGGTTTCCATCCTCAGCGCTTTCTCGATCGACGTTGGCCACTGAAACCTCGACGAGGGATAACGACAGGATGCTGGTATGGCCGAGACACCGTCGAAGAGCACGCTTGATCGACACGATGACACTGTTCCTTCACCTCAATGAATCGTCCATCCCTGAGAGCATTGCGTCAATGTCGTGTACGCAATCCCTTGAAGAGTGGGTGGCTGATGCAAGCGCGAAAGCTGTCCTTGGGGAGTTGGATGGGTCACAGCATACAGCTCTGGGGTCAGTTCAAAACGCAACTCGTGTATATCTGGCTGTTAACGATCACTAGAGGATCTCTTCAGGTAGAGAGTCGATCAGCTTTTTAATCTGAAATTGCTTCTCGACAATTGGTCGCACATCGTCGGCATTCTTGAGACTTTCCAAGAACGGGAGGAGGTTCAGCAGCTCATCGTCCTTTTCGTCCTCGTACCACGTTTCAATTGGAATACCATTGTTCACCTACGCAAACTGTCAGGCTGATGGCCTCGTGAAGAACATACAGCCATCGAGACGTACCTGGTACCCAAAGGCGTGTGGTGAATTGTCGACGAGGACCACCTTGGAGAGTTGGCGTCCTAGAACGTTGAGGTCCTTGAGGTAGTTGCCGTAAACGTTGAGGCAGTCTTCTCGGTAGAGTCGGTACCTAGTCACGCAGTATATCAGTGAGTTGATATGCTGGGTTGGTTTCTTCAGACGTAACGTACTTGATGAGCTCTCGCTTGGGATCCAACAAGTTTAACAGCTTCTCCGCATAGGCGCGGTGCGATGCTGTGAAGACCACAACTTCGAAATGCTTGGCCACTTCTCGCAGAAAGTATTCCATGTGCGGACGCTTGCGCACGTTCACCGTGTAGTCGACGCCGTTAAAGTTCACCTACACGAGCAACCAAAGAGATCAGCGTCCGGACCGAAAGGTCGAGATCATTCGATCGCACGACGTACGGGGAATTGCAAGTGCGGGTTCTCAATGTCCTCCACAGTACAGTGCACCAACGTTTCATCCAGATCCAGCACGAGGCAGACGTCCGGCGTATGTTTCGTTCGCTCGGGAAGGACAGCAAAGCGTCCATCCGGAACGACTTCCTCATACTTTGGTAGTGCCTTGATGAACACAAACCTAGGATAACAAGTCAGCCATCTCTCGTTCTGTCCATCAACCACGCAATGCGCTTCGACGTACGGATTGAACTCGGTCTCCGCGACGGCATCGGTGCCGTCGGTGCCTGCTTCGCTCTCGGTCGCTGCACTGGCTTCTTCATGACACGTGAACGACTCTTCCTCCTCCTCCTCCTTGTGGCTAGTGCTCTTCTCGGCTGAGCTTGGTGGCGACACGTCCGCAAACGTCGTTTCGATCTTGCCGTTCACCGTTGGCGACGCGGACGGGGACCTTGTCGGCCGGGGCACTTTCAACGCCGGTGAAAACATCACCGCCTCGGTTGGGTCGCCGTGCTCTGTGCTACTAATGGGTTCTACTGCCTGCTCGCCATCTCCCTCCTTGCTCTCTTCCTCCGTCCGCTTCTCGTCGTTGCTATTGCTACTCTTCCCGTTCTCCTCGTCCTCTCCAAAGTCGTACTCATTCAAGAGCTTCCGCGGTGAGTAATACGGCTCGTCCTGCTTGGATTCTTTCGTCGTGCTCTGCTGCTTGCCCTTGGTCGACTTGGTGTTGGCTAGCCAACACAAAGAGCTCGTCGTCAACACCTCGCATTGCTCTCCTCCCCTCTCCGTCCACACATCGCACCTGTCCGCGGACGCTTCATGGGCGTGGACGCAATGGGCGACAAGGGGTCGGCATAGTACCCCGTCTGCGTCTCCACGCGCCGCTGCTTGCCGCGTCGCCGCGTCTCCGCCGTCTCCTCCATCTTGGCCTTTGGCGCGCTCCAGGCAATTTCAAAGAGAGCTTCTGGGAGGACGTTACGAACAGATGGGTTATGACATACCACAGGTGGATAGTGTAGCCATATCACGCAAGAGAGGGAATGGGTATTTTTGAGGAGCTCTTATGACGGATGCCTTGTGGGTCTGTCTGTGTGTGTGCGTGTCGAGGACAGAGCCTCACGCGCGCGTTGGACGGTCGAGAGATGAGTGGCGCGCTGCATCGCTCGCCCAAGAAGCAGCGACTCAGCTGGAAGCTGCAGAAGCGCCGGCTGCAGTTCCAATTGCTCACCAACTTTGGCAAAGTGCGTGCTTGGCGTCATGAACTGCTCGAGAGACTGAGATGATCCTGAACGTGGTACACTGTGTGCATGAGTAGGAGTTGCCCGCGTCGGATGATGTGTATGAGCAGCACGAGCAGCGCTTCCTTGGTCTGCTGCAAAAGCTGCTGGAGATCCGCAAGAGCCTGGAGCACTACCGCATCAAGGCACTGCCCGAGTACTGCACGGCATGCGCCACGCTAGGCGCGGACGTCTGGTGTGTCGTGAGTGTCGGAGCGGTGGGCAAAGGAGTGGAGGCCGAGAAGTTCCGACATGCCATGTGTGCGATCAACGAGACCAAGGAGATGAAGAGCCACTACTTCAACGCGGTACGTCCGTCCATTCTGAGGTTTTCATAGGAACGAGTCTTTTACATGACTGTCGTTGCAACATGACTAGGATGAGGTGCTATCTGGTGCTGTCCGCTTTCTGGATATCCATATCAACGCGATGAAGTCGGTGAAATCCCAAATTGAGAATCGCAAGCGTCTCAAACTCGAGTACGACTGCTATGAGCGCAAGGTCGCAAGGCTCATGGCTCGCAAGTCCGTATCTGCTAAGCTCCTGGATCGCAACCGCATCAAACTCGAGAATGCCAGAGAAGCGTTGCAGACCGTCACGTTCGATCTCTACCGCGTCTACGCCAAGTACGAGAGCGAGCGAGACACGATGCTCAACGGCGAGCTGGAGATGGTACGTCAGGTGATGCATGGCTTCTACGCAAAGAATGCGGAAGCCACCAACTTTGTCATCCCCGAAGAGCTCGACCGCTCGGCAGTCGAAGCACGAACGGATCAGGTAACGCGCTCCATTCTTGATACTCATCATGTCAACTTATTAACGCCCGGTTTGCGTAGCTCTTCAAGCAAACGGTCGCCAAAGAACTCGAAAAGGACCCGTCACGGGGCAGTGGAGTATCATCCACGCCGATTGCACCAACGGCCATTGCTTTCGACATCCTTCAACCTCCTACTGCGGTCTGTTCGCCACCAACGCCGCCAAAGTCCCAGAACCTGACTGGGTTTACTGAGCCCCAGCAGTCCCCAGAGCAGCCTACGACGCCGGCAGAGCCCAAGGAAGCCGCGGAAACCCCTCCACCACCTCCAATGCCTCCACGAGCATCCGTAGACGACGATTTAAGCGAGAAACTACGCACCATCCAGCTCTCGCGCCCGAAAATGCCGCAACTCGGCCGCTTCAAGGTGAAAAAGGCAAATAACCAAATGGATCGATAACTTAACGGGTATAATACGTTCGTAACCAGTTCGTAACAGTGTCCAACATGCAGTTCTCACTTGAGAATCATGACGACGCCACCGCCGCCGTCGCCCTTTGCGTATGCTTCGCCGCACGTACGTTGCGAATGGAAGCGAACTGAGTGAAGGACTGAGTTAATGACGTATCATTGTGTTGATATGGCCCGGAAATACGGCTGGTCTCGCTGTTTCCATCGCAGAATGCCGCATCGTTTGCGCCGTCGGCAAGTGGCGGTTCGCAAGGGAACGAGGTACGTGAGGCAGAATGACGCATCCGCGATTGCTAGCAGCGCGTCGTTCGATATGTGTTTGCACTAACGCACTGTGACTTGTAATCCACAGGAGATCAAGCTCTGGAAGGACACGAAGGACCGTCGCAAGTTCGAAGATCTCTCGGATCTCTACGCTATCATCAAGGTACATACATCGCAATACGTCGTTGTGAGCTGTCGTAGCTGATACGTTGCGTTGGATAGACAACGGAGCACCTGGAAACCGCCTACGTGCGTGACGCCATCACACCGGAAGAGGTACGATGCTAGTTCCGTTGATCCAAGTGTTCGTGTCGTACTGAGACCTTGGAATAGTACACAGAAGCGTGCACAAAGCTCATCTCGCAGTTCAAGACGGCCGAGACGGCGCTTCGTATGGGCGGCTTCTTGAATGACATTGAGAGTTTCATTGCACAGTACCGACTCGACTGTCCGCGTGCGCTGGAGCGGCTCGTGCGCATCGGAGTGCCAGCCACGGTCGTGCACAACACCACCAACCGCAAGACCGACTCGGTGAACGTCGCGCAGACCGTGCAGAACTTTATCACACTCATGGATGTGCTCAAGCTCAATATCCGTGCCGTTGACGAGATCCAGCCGCTGCTGAGCGAGATGATGGCGAGTCTGACGCAAGTGAGTGGCTTGCCCCCTGATTTCCAGGGGCGCGACAAGATCGAGGGCTGGCTACGGACACTCAATGGCATGCGCGCATCCGATGAGTTGGACGAAGACCAAGCGCGTCAGTTAAGTTTTGATCTCGAACGTGCTTACTCGTCGTTCATGGCGTTCCTTAACAAGTAAAAACCATAACAAGGACGCGTTCTGTTGGATGTAAAGGGATATTCCCAAGTGTTGAGTTCGCGTTATGCCGATTCCACACCCATTTCAATAGTACCTATCAAATAGTGGCCACGATTCCTACGTCATCCTCAGGTATCGCGACCTCAAAGTATTCGCCGACAACGGATTCTAGCTCGGGAATCCGCTCCATCGCGTTCTCTTCCGTATTCGAAACCATGGGCTGCGATTCCAGCTTGTGGCTACGAGCCAAGAGCTTCTTCGCCCCACGCATCATGCGCTCGGCATCTTTAATCATGCGCTGGACGCTCTGGTCTGCACTTAATGTTGATGGTCGAGGCTTGACAATTAGACGTGGGCTTGGTGACCGTGGTATCCACACAGAGACCTGGCTCTTGTGCATGGGCGAGTGGGAACTCTTTCGAGCGAGCGGTGGCCTCTGGATCTCGCTCTCTCGTTTGCATCCGATGTTCTTCGTTGGCTCCACGTCGGCTGGAATCACTGGTATGGCATAGTGGAAGACGGGCATGCTCGTCTGGGGCAGCGTCCTGTAGGATCGACGTGCAACTGACGTGCTCGAGTCGTTCGCTGGAACAGCACGCGTGGTCGGCTTCCAATCCCAATTGAAGTGTGGTTCGAATTCAAAGCCGAATGCATCGTAGATCTTGGACTCGTTCCATTCATTGCCCTTCTCGAAAACAATTGCTTCGCTCAGTGGTGAAGTGTCGACGACGAGTTCTTTGTGAGACGGCAAGCGCTTGCGTCGAAGGTCACTCGAGCGGATGCTCGTGTCGTCATGTGTAACTAGTTCTAGTCTTGATTCCGTCTCGGCGGCCTCCGAGACTGTAAACAAGTAGCTGATCACATTCTTCTTGACAGCCGCCAGCGATCGGTACAATGAGACGAGCCGTGCCACGAAGGAGCGCACAATGCCCTCCACGCGCATCGGTAAGCGGTTCTCGAGCTGATTCATCTCCATGGAGTTCCTCGATCGACCATCTTTGGCGTGAGACTGGCGATCATCGCTGTTTATAACTGCTCTTTCAACGCGCCTGCCCACGCTCCAGCGTCATATGCGATGCCGTATCGTTACACGTTGCTGCATTACGACGAATGATATACTTCTATTGCCTCACCCGTAAGCGACGTCACCATTTCCGCTTTCACGGTTTCAACGGCACAGGAGAAGAGTATTCTGGTTTGATACAAATAGAAAGCATGAGGTAGAACTACTGTGTATTGAAAAGCCTCAAACGACGTGACTGCTTCTCTGGGTCTCTCTTACTTTTGCAGGATCTGGATGTTCGTCTGCATGTCTTGGATCATGGACTTGGCGTCGTCAATCAGCTGGGCTTCGGCCCGCAACACATCGAAACACATCTGCTTCTTCTCGTCCGAGATCGCGTTGATGCCCGTAGGTCGCAATTGAGTCTGAGAAGCCGACGAGAGCGCGAGGTTCTCCAGATTACGCACGAGACGCTGACCAGAGACTGTGAGCTGCGTCACACGAGGCTTCATTCGACGGACTTCCACCGAGACGAGGTCCAACTCCTCCTTGAATTCGCGTTCGGCGCGCGAGAGCATTGGCTGGTTCTCCTTGACTGCCTGCAGCACTGCGGCAGCACGTTTTCGCAGGTTCTGTTGCGCCTTCATTGCGCGATCCACCTTCTCCTGCAACGCGAGGAGTCCATCCTGGGCTTGCTTCATTTCTCGCTGGACTACAACAGCTTTCTCGGCCTGCGTCTTGAGCATTTCCTGGTCCAGGACCAAGCGATCCTTCATCAGCTGGTCCATAACGTCAATGTACTCGATATCTTCATAGAGAGTCTTGATACGGTCGATCACAAACGCGAGGATCTCATCGTTCACTTCGCTCAGCTTCGTGTTACCCGTCACTCGTGTGCCCCTAGCAGTCAACGCCGAGAGCTTCTCGACAACAATGTCCTGGAATGGGCGAACGCCTCCCTTACCACCAGAGTTCTTGGAAGTCGATGCCGACGCCGCCTTCGAAGCAGCCACCGACGCAAGCGTTTCAGGGAGCGAGCTCTGCGAATCTCCAAAGGAAACATCCACGTTGCTGCTTTCGAGGACGCCCTTGAGGAGTTCACTCGATGCAGCACTCACATTAACCACCTCGAAGCTGCCTGACGCCAGTCGGAGAAGCAACAAGTGTCCGAAGTAAACGTTCTTGATCACACGAACACCAATGACGTTCTTCACCGAAACCTCCGACGCGGACGACGATGGCGAGACACTGAAGATGTGACGGACAGAGCTCTTCGGTAAGGTCGTGAACGGCTTGCCTGCAGCGAGCGCAAAGACCCAGCTAACATTGATGACATGGACACCAGTTGAGTGGAGGCAGTAAACCAAGCGCGGATCACTTTCGTCGCGTGTCAGCACGGCGCGACCGCCCGAGTCATCAACACCGAGACTCAGACATTCGAGAAGCAACGCTGGAAGTGGCCGAGTCGACGCGGAGTCGTCACTTCGCCACTGTGGTCGCACTGGAACGTCCAAGAGAACCAACTCGACGTGACCGGACGTGTATGATCGCAGCAAGAACGGATTCAGTGCCATCGTTTCGCTGTGCTTGAGTGAGTAGGGCACCGAGAGCACTGAAGAGGCGACAGACCCGCCTGTCACGTTGTGCTTACCAGCGATAACTGACTTGGGTGAGACGTCCACAGGGCCCTGGATCGCGAGTGGCCAGGTCTCAGGCGAGATGCCGCTGATGTGAGGCTTGACACAGCGATAGAAGTCGGAGTTTGACTCCGCGTTGGCAATTGGGTGCTTGGTGTACTTGTGCATAGGCGATGTGAGGCTTGCCGTGGAGGCAGCGGATGCCACCGACACAGGCGCCCACGCTTCTTCAAGCCAGTATTTCTGTGACTTGAGCTCGGCGACTGTGCTGGTGAGACGACGACGAGTGTTCGCAGCTGAGTCGGTCGAGCGCGTGGCATACTTGGTTGGTGTCTGATAAATGCCCTTCAGGTCGTCATCACTCGTCAACGCCTCGATTTGCTTCTTGGTGCGAGCAAGCTGTCCATCGACCTCGCTTTTGAGCGTCGCGAGCACCGATGCATGGACACGAGAGTCGTACGGCACGAGCGGACACAGCGCGTAGATTGAACCGTCCGAGCGAAGGATGTAACACGTGAACACGTCCCAGAGCATGTGTGGCGAGCCAAAGCAGAAAGACACCGAGGTCGCCGTTGACACGGAGGCTCCAGTCGACGACGCACGACGTGGGAAGTTGAGCACATGGCGCTGTTCTGGCTTGGTGACATCGTGGTGGAGATTAAAGATGGAGATCTCCTCGCCGTCCGAGAGCACGACAAGGTGCGAGTCGCTGAGTGAATGCCATGCCACGTGACGCACACGGTTAAAGTACCCGACCTGTCGAATGGACGCGCAGTAGATCTCCCGCGAGACCGACGCGATGCGCTTGGAGCGTGAGGCCGCTTGCTCCACGTCTTGCTGACTGACGCCGCCCTTGGGGACGTCCACACCGACGGTCTCGGTCGTTCCATCGGCAAAGCGCACGAGAAAATGCTGCCGATTGGACCGTGTGGCCGTTCCCAAGACACGCTTGGCGTCGAGAGCCGACAGCGTCGCGCCATTCGCCGTGCCCGAGGTGTTGGTGAGCATCTGTGTGGCCTCGCTGGGGATGCGGACGACCTTGATCCACGAGCGGGCGGCCAGCAACACACTCGTCCCAGCGGCATTCACGTGGACGCGTTCGATCTCGCGGATCTCGTCCTTCTGTAGTGGCGGGTCGAGCTCCAAGTGTGCGAGACGCACACGCGTCTGCTGCTGTGTGGACGACGCGGTCTTCTTTGTGGAAGGCGGCTGGAAGAGGTTGAGAAGGAAGAGGCGACCGCGCTCGCTCAAGAGCACGGCGTGGCCGCTCTCGCTCACATCGAACGTGTTGAGATGCGCATCCGCATGCAACTCGGCGTACGTGGGCGGCGGGATGGAGCCACAGAGCTCGAGATCCGCGCGCAATGCCCAATTGTTCTCGTCCACGGCGTCCTGCTGCGTCCACATTGTGGATGTTGGCGCCATGTCCGTCCACTCAACCCACTGTCGGCAAATTCCAACAAAACCAACAAGGATCCAGGTATCCGGACAGATATACTCTCACTCCGGACAGGTATACACTACATGAGTATACTCGCACTTAGTACGCGACTCCACCGTAGGTGGTTTTTGGCGGGAAGAGCTCCAGCAACAGCCCGAGCAATATGGACGACATGGACCAGGGACCGCCGCGGACGCCAGAGAGCGAGCCGGAGGACATGGAGACGCAGGACACGGCGGCCTCGCATGACACGGTCTATGCAGACGCGCCTATGGACCGTGCACCGCCAGACACGCCGCCATCCAGTCCCCTATCCATCCCACAAGCCACCAACTCGACGGCGTTTGGCGCCACGCAGCGTTATCTCGGTCGATCCACGCAAGACGACGCCATGGACGGACGACCGCGCTCGCCATTAAGTCCGACGTCGCCTATGTCCCCGACGTCGGCGATGTCCGTGTCAGCGTCGGCCGTGTCGGCCACGGAGCAGCCGCGCTATAACTTCCCGGAGATGAGCGCATCCATTGACGCCACACCAATGCCGCGCTATCTTGGCCGTGGCGGCGACCAGGACGAAGCAGAAGACGATGTGGAAGCGGAACTTCGACGTATGGCACAGCGTCAACTGCCGCGTGGTGATCTCGGTCGACTCGAGTGGCGACTCGACAGTTACGGTGGGGGTGAACGTGGCGCACCGTCGTCACCATCGCAGCAATCCATTCGTTCTACCCGAAGCGACCGCAGCTACTCTCAATATGCCTCCAACACAGAGAACCCATCGCTTCCACGTCCCCCGGCTTCTCCACCCAGTTCGCCACGATCCCGAAGCAGTGCGGCGTCGCGCGCAGGTCGAGACGACGACGACTTCTCTGCTTCCCGCACTCCCGCGCCAGGCGGTGATGACAGTGAGCAGCAGCTGAACGGAGCCGTGGTCTGGGGCACCAACATCAGTGTGTCCGAGTCGATGATGCTCTTCCGTCTCTTCTTGCAGCAATTCCGTCGACCTGGCCAATCCATTCTCGAAGAGCCGTACTATATCAAGGTGCTGCGCCACATGGCGCTCACCCAATCGCTCGTGTTCAACCTGGACACACAGCATCTACTCCAGCATCGACCGGCGCGCAAGATCTACAACCAGCTCATGCTCTTCCCACAGGTGCTCATCCGTATTCTCGATATGGTTGTGAACGAAGAGTTTCGTCGTCTCAGTCCTGATGCCACCGAAGACGAAGTGCAGATCCAAGTGCGTCCGTTCAATCTCAGCGATCTCTCGCCGATGCGTAATCTGAACCCGTCAGATATCGACCAGCTTGTGTGTCTCAAAGGCATGGTCACGCGCTGCAGTGCCATCATTCCAGACCTCAAGGAAGCATTCTTCCGGTGCTCAATCTGTCACTCGACCACGCAAGTGGAGCTGGATCGCGGTCGCATTGAAGAGCCAACGTTCTGCGTCAACTGTAATACGCGTCATTGTATGGAGATGATCCACAATCGTTGCGCCTTCACGGATAAGCAGATGATCAAGATGCAGGAAACCCCGGATGCGATCCCCGAGGGTGAGACGCCTTACACGGTGATGCTGTTTGCATTCGACGACCTCGTCGACGATGTGCGACCTGGTGACAAGGTTGAAGTCACCGGTATCTATCGTGCGGTGCCGATGCGAGCATCCTCGCGTCAGCGTGTCGTCAAGTCCGTGTTCAAGACGTATATTGACGTCGTGCACTTCCGTCGAGTCGACGAGCTCGCACGACGCGGTACTGGGGACGCCGAAGGAGTGTCTGGCGCGGCCAATGCGTCCGTGGGAGACCCGTCAGTCACGATGGATGATCCAAATCGCATCCATTCGACAGAAGAGGCCAAGCTGGTCGAGTTCCGACGCATTGCCTCACATCCAAACGTCTATCAGAACCTCGCACACTCGCTGGCCCCATCCATTTGGGAGCTCGACGATGTCAAGAAGGGCATTCTCTGTATGCTCTTTGGTGGTACACGCAAGGACAAGACGACAAACGCAGCAGTCACCAATGCCGCGAATGATGGTGATACGACTGGAAACCACTTCAAGAAGGCCACGCGTTCGGACATGAACGTTCTGTTGTGTGGCGACCCTGGTACATCCAAGTCTCAGTTGCTCTCGTACGTGCACAAGCTCTCACCGCGCAGTATCTACACGTCAGGCAAAGGTAGTTCCGCTGTCGGTCTCACCGCATCGATCGTTCGTGACATGGAAACAGGTGATCTTGTGCTTGAATCCGGTGCACTTGTGCTCTCGGACGAAGGTGTTTGCTGTATTGATGAGTTCGACAAGATGTCCGACTCGGCTCGCTCGGTCCTTCACGAAGTCATGGAGCAGCAGACCGTGTCGATCGCCAAGGCTGGTATCATTTGTTCCTTGAACGCTCGAGCGTCCATTCTGGCATCGGCAAATCCTATTGAGTCGCGTTACAATCCAAACAAGTCGGTGATCGAGAACGTCAACATTCTACCGACTCTGCTCTCGCGATTCGATCTCATCTATCTGATTCTCGACAAGCCACTGGCTGAGACGGATCGACAACTCGCCAAGCACATTGTCTCTCTCTACTTTGACGAAGACACTCGACAGGCTCGGCAGCAGCAGGGACTGAATGACAACAGTCCGCAGTTGATCAGCATGAAGCTCTTGACCGACTACATCGCGTATGCCAAGAAGAACATTCACCCACGACTGACACGAGGGGCTCGTGACGCTTTGATCCGATCGTATCTCGAGCTTCGTCGCATGGGCGGCAGCCACGCGGCCAAGAAGAACATCACAGCGACGCCGCGTCAGCTCGAGTCGCTCATCCGAATCGCCGAGGCGTTAGCCAAGATGAAGCTGTGTGAGTCGGTCGAAGAGAGTGACGTACTCGAGGCGCTTCGATTGATGAACGTGGCGACACAGCGTGCCGCGATGGATCCACGTACGGGTACGATTGATATGGACATGATCAACACGGGCCACAGTTCGCTGGAACGTGAATCCATAGCACAGCTCATTGAGCACATGAAGACGGCATTGAGTGAGGCACCAAACCAGGCTCTTGGCGTCGCGGAATTGCGGAAACTACTGGAAGAGACGCTCAAGAGCGAGGTCAAAGGCAACGAATTCCAGATGGCGTTGCGTTCTATGGAAGACGACGAACTGCTGCAGGTCTCGCAGGGTGTCGTGCGCTACTTTGGTCCATCATCCTAATAGATAAACATAAACTGAGAGTCCCATTGGCTTGCTATCGTCTCTGTGGCGTGATCTCAATGAGATCACTGCGTTCTTCCAGTGCGATGTTGCGTAGATACAAATGTTCGGAGAAGAACATCATCACGTGCTGCATCTCGTCACGACTGGCGATCATTTCGTGGCGCTTGGGCATCGTGTGTCGCGTCCACAGCCGCTTCTTGTACTTGTGTGTGAAGTGTTGTTCCGAGAGATGCACCATCGAAGGAGGGTATTGATCGTCACGGGATCCAGAGATGAGAAGTACCGGGGTCTCATGTTCCGAAGGCTCCGAGTATCCATCACGACTCAAGTGTGGACCTTGGATCGCACCGCCTGCAATGAGAACCACCCCACCGAGTCGACAAGAGCGTGTCATGACCAAGTCGAACGCCATGCATGCTCCTTGCGAGAAACCAAAGAGGAAGATGCGGTCGAGAGGCCAGTTGTAGATATCCCGCAGGATTTCGAGGAAGTGCCAGAGAGTCTTGCGTGCTTCCTGAAGACTACGGAAATGGAAATGACGTCAGGAAGAGGAAGAGGGGGATGAGGCATCCTCGACGAGGAACAGAACGTACCTCTGGCTTCGACGGGCGTGCGATACATGCGGAGGGATGACGTTGAAGTCGTCGTCCAAGTCGTGAAGCCACGTGTGTCCTAAGTCAAACGGTAGCTCCAATGGCGCACGAAGTGCGATCCCCGCTACCGTTTCGAGAGAGATGGATGCGTCAGCGTCGCGTCAGCAATTGATAGAAAGCGAAACAGTTCATAGGTACCTGTCTGCGGGAGCCCCATCTGTGCGGCCAGTCGACCAAAGGGCACGTGCGAATCGCCGCGGCCATGCAGAAACACGACGAGGTTCTGTGGATCGTGTCCATCCGCACTCGGGACGATCTCGAAGGCGAGCCGAGGAACGAAATCCGCGGGTCGCAAGGCCAGCGAAGGGGACGGTCGTGACGTGGCGGCCTGCAACAGCACGGCGGCGTCATCAGCGGCAGACGACTCCGCATGACGCGGCCACGTGACCCACAGCGTAGCGTCCGTCGCGTGGCGTCGTACTAGCGCAAGGCCCGCGTCGACATGGATACGAACGACTTGGTAGCCATTCATGATTGATGGGGACTGTCGTCTGTCGAAAATGGAAAGAAACCGTCGAACCGAAACGATACGATACCGGTATGCTACCGATCTTTTCCGGCTTTTTGCCAAGTTGAAGCGACGTGTCCACAGTTCTGGGCGCTTTTCTGGATGGAGGCCGCGGATGTGACCGCACTCCAGCTGGCGCACACACGCACCGCCTATGCCTGGATTGTGGCGGCGAGGGCCGAGGTTCAATGTCCTATCCGATCGGTTGTTGGGAAGGAAGACTTCCCTTCGCAATTGCTCCTTTCCGCATGCATGTGCGGATTTCTCCTGGTGTCTCGATGGCTGCTTCGACGCGCACTGCGTAGACTCTGGGACTTGAACGTACGTACGTACACACTGTGGATCCACCTAGTGTACAGTCCGCCCAACTGTGTCGGGATGATGATGAGGAATCTCCGGAATTTTACGCGGGCCAGGATAGTCTCATTGACTTCGCAGAATGGGCGGATCGTGACGTCAGGGGTAGGGGGCTGCGTCATCCAGTTGTTCCTTCAGGGGTGTTCTCTTGATACATCCCCCTTGTGGACTAAGTTGCTGAATACCAGGCGTGTGTCACCCTTGCAGTCAGTCAGGTGCGCGTAATGCCACCTTCGTCGTTGTGGACGAGATACGCAGTCTCTGTTTGCTCCTCGGAGCTTCGGACGACAGCAACGTAGAGAGCACACCGCGAGCGTGGCGTCGCAGCGGACGAAGGGACGGCGGCCGTCTACGTAGGCACGTGTCGCTGGCGTGGGCACGGAGAAGCTTGCTGCGAAACGCCGGACACAGATAGATCCCCACACGAGCCGCGGAAACGACGTCGATCTTCATCTTCTTCTTCGTCTTCGTCTTCTGCGTCTTGTTTCTTCAGCTTCTCGCACGTTGGAATCTGATTTGTGACCGCCACCGCCGGTGGGACGGTTCCATATCTGCAGACAGTCCGGGCTCTGTGCCGAGTGCTACGCACCTGGATACGCAGACGAAGTGGCTGGATGAATATGCGCAGTCGGCAGCAGCTGAGTGCGTCCGGTGTCTCAAGGCTTGGCCAATCAATACGCGATGACCTCGTCTTGACCGTAGATGAGGCATCGCCGGTGTTGCGCCGCAAGACGTTTCGTGTCGATGGCCTCGTCGGCGTCACGGCCGCGGCCAAGGCCGCCGTGCTGCTCGCCGCACTCTTCTACTTTTGCGGCAGTGCACTCATGTTCTCCGCACTCACCTTCGCGAGTTACTACCTGTTGATGGACTACTCGACCAAAGATGGTCGAACCCGAGACCACATGGAGATGAATCGCCTCGAGAGCCGTCTGCGTCGCGGAGCCATGCGCTTTGATGACGTCTTGCGCTTTCTCGTAGCACGCCTTATCTCATTATGCCAGTCGCTCGCGGCTTTGAAGAAAAGCGTCGTCGGCTATTCGTTCACCGTGTCGATCGCCGAAAACTCGGGAGCCACCGAAGCAGGCCTGCCATTGCTCACGCACGACAACGACAGCATCCGCTCGAGCGACCTCCGACGCAAGCGTTCGCCGTCTCTCGAAAATGTCATCGTGGAAGCCCCACCAGCGAGCGAAAAGGTCGTGTTCGAGAAGGGCAACGAGTCGAACGACTCCAAGATCTACGATGCATTCGGCGTTGAATTCGAACCACGCTCCAGTCGAGGCCGAAGGTGGATCAACAGTAAGCAGAAGGCCCATCAGGCCATCGACCTGAGCACGTCGGCTGTGACGGTGGCGCCACCTGCGCTTCCATCGCCATCGCCATTGCCATTGCCGATGTCCCCGATCAGCAAGCCAGTCAACAAGCCAATCTTCCACCACTCTGTGCCAGTGATTCCAGTCGATATGGAGCCATCGAAGGATGTTGACGCTGCTCCAAAGGAGGAGACAAAGCCAGCCTCGCCAGTGCGAAAGAACTCGCGATCGCCAAAGAAGCACAAGAACCAGGTTTCGGTGTGGATGCCGCGTTCGCTCGGCCCACGTCTCATCCTCAAGCCTCGACCATCTACTTTGACTGCGGACCAGAGTGTCGACCGCATGATCAAGGACGTTGAGCGCATGATGCGTGAGACTGAGGAGCTCTTGGCTCGCAGCCACAAGCTCTTTTCCGACCCGTCGGCCTTGAACAAGGAAGTCCTGGAGATGATTGAGAAGTCGACCCCAAGCGAAGCGTCTACGGACGACAGTGAAGGGGACGTGATGGAGCAGATCGCTGAGCTCTGCCAACGCACGGGCAAGTTGGAATCCCTTGCCGGTGAGTACTTTGATGTCGAGGAAGCCGAGGAGGACGAGGAAGACGATTGCTGATCCCGCGTCACCGCGCGCCCCATTCATTTATTGCTATTTGCCACTGATTGCACCCATATGAAACCCAAACACAAGCTTACTAGTACCAATGTCCCTTAAGTTCCAATATACGCATCGTCCTCGCCCTCACGCATGTTGACATACATTTCCATTCTCATCACAGGTGAGACACGCATATCCTTCTCTGGGAACAGATACAGTAGGTGGTAACCTATGTACCATAACTAACGAGTGACATATCCCTATTTAACGAGGCGAAACATCTTGAAGTTGCCGTCTCCACGGCACGTGCGGCGAGTCGATGCGCGTGATGGCGACGTCGCTGTACGAGTCTAGAAGCAAGAAACAAGTGAGATAACCAGCTCATCGGAATCAGAAGTGACCCATCTAGCGTCTTGTGAAGTCGTGGCGGCTCAGATGGCGCAGAAGCGCGAGAAATCGCCGTTGAAGAAGCAGTTGAAGCCAGCTCCAATCGCAAATCTCGCACCATTACCTGCGTCTATAGCGTCACGAGCACCGAGAATCGCTTTAGAAGCTGACATGCGCGTTGAAACACCGCCAATCCCGTCAGACCGAGCGATCAAACGAAAGTTTCCGCGTCTTGAGACCCTCGAACACCTCGTCCAATGTCATGTCCGTGAATTGCACCAAGGTGACTATGTCACGCGCAGTCGAGCGCGATGGACGCAGGTGACGCAACAGGATGCCGCGCCTGTCGAGTCCTACGCTGAGCGTGCTCATCGCATCAGTCGGACGTCTGCGGCGCTGGTCATTCAGAGTGCCTGGCGACGGTCAGCTGCAGTGCGTCTTCGCGAACGTCTTCTGCGTGGCATTTGGCAGCACCAGATGGAGATCGCGGCGTGGATCGCACGTGATCAAACGCCGTTGCAAGAGTTGGTGGAGTTACTGGGTCATCCAGTGTCCGGGTCGTTGCTTTTGTCCGTTCAAAGGGTGATCAGTCAGTCAATTATGGGGTCTACGACGTCAAGAGGGCTTTATTATCAGCTATCAGCGCGTCTGGTGTCTTCGTGGCTTTGCTTCACATCCATCAAGCAACGCGCAAGCTTTCTTCGTTGTCCTCCGGCAATCCTTAGTGCCGTTGACATCCCTGTGAGAAGAACCTTTCGACTCATTACGAGTGTGTGGAGAAGCATCACGCGTTGCGCACTCCTCACTCTCCAATGCGGCGTCCGATCGTTCCTGGCACGCTGTTACTTTCGTCGATTGCTGCTTCAGTACCGACGAACGCAAGCAGTAGTTCGACTTCAGTGCTTCTATCGTGTGTATAGAGCTCATCGCGCAGTTACACGACTGCGAATTCGTCGAGCGGCGACCCGGATCCAGTGCTGCTGGCGGTGCTTCATGGCGCGAAAACGAGTACTGGGCGTGCGAATCAGCAAGCACTCAAGGATATTCGTCAATGAAGCATGCACCCAGGGTCAGAGACAGGCAGTGAACGTGATTCTCCATCGATCGGCACGAATGATCCAGAAAACGTACCGCGGTCGACGTGCGCGTGGGCGATTTCGAGTGCTGTTACTCCAGCAGGAGCAAGCCAAGTGGCATCAGAACCCGTCCAAGGGGCTCACTCTATTCGAGAAAAAACTCTATTCCCAAGCAGCTATGTTCCTTGAGCACTGTTTTCGTCAGGGAATCTACAAAGACGCATTAGAACCCACGCCTTCTACGGCACAGCAGCAAGAGCAAATGGGTCCGAGTCACAACGAGCGTATACCTAGCGGCTCAGTCATTTCTTTCAGCTTTAGCGCCGTGCCTGCCAAGACCTTCGCCCGATCGCAAACGACGTACATCACCGCGAGTGTCTATGCTCAACTCCAGTTCTGGCAAGCGTACGCGCTTTCTCATTTTTACGCGTACGAAGCCAGCGGAGAAGTCATCCACTTATCACAAGCGAGAACAGGTTTCGAGACCTATTTGCGAGTTGACAACCAAGCGACCACGACAAAGCAAACTCATGCTACCGAAAGATCGTTTCTTCGTCTTCATTATCGTTTCCGACTGGTTCAATGTCTGCTTTGGAGCTGTGGTGAGGATCAAGGGGAGGCTTCACGTGCTCTTGAGAGCTGTGTCGAACTTTTGGACGAGCTACAAATGCATCCGGGCTTCCTATCGATGGAAATGACCACACAGATGCGAACTTGGCACACAGAGTTGCTTATAATTTGCAGTATGCTGTGGTTTCGGGAAGGTGAACTGGAAGAGTGCGTCAACCAGCTGGATGTAGCGCTGGGGTATTCGAACACGCTGGAACTCAGGTTTGTACTCGCATTGATACTGCTCAGATTGGGTGCACAAGAGCAAAAGCCAGCTCCATATCAGCTCCAAGAAGGAGATTCCAGGCCAATCGCACGAGCCGAATGCATCCTAAAAGAATGCTACCAAGAAATTGAGTTGCAACGCGCAGTGGGCTACTATCATGGCATCTTACGAGCCGACGAAGCCAATTGGATCCTAGCTGACGGTTGTATTGGAGCGGTCTTACTCCATCGTGAGTTACCAACCGACAATTCAGCACAGCCGGCAGTCGGCAAAGTTGTTCTTCGAGTCAAGCTGAGTGATAATCCCACGCGGATCTCGTGTATTCGTATTGAGTACCAAGACGGACTTTATCGTACCAAGAAAGTACCAACAGGTGGACACTTCAGTCTCCATGGCTTGCTACGCCAGTTACCAGCCACCGCAGCTCTTGATTTCCACAATGGCATTCGACGCCCGATATACGTTCCGTCTATAGAAGCAAAGCTCCTTCGAGACCGACCGAGCTACATCGAATGGAAGTACCAACAGCGTGAGCGCCTGTCAAACTGGGAGGAATGGGAGCGTCGCCTACGAGAAAACGGAGTGTACACGTCCAAGCGCAACGAAACGTGGGGCTCTTTGTGTCTACAGATGGCCAAAGTGCTTGAAGTTCAGGGTGCGTACGTCTTCAGCGAGCTAGTCGCTCTTGAAGGTATCCAGCACTCGCGTGATCGGAATCTGCGAGTCGAATTGTGGAGTATTGCTGGGCGATCAGCAATCAATACTCACCGACGGATTGAAGGCACATTGCGGGTGCAAAAAGCGGGCATTGAAGCAGCTGTTCTACGTGACGCGGGCCTTTTGGACGTCAATTTCAAAGCGATCAAGCGTGTCATGGCTCACAATGCTGGGGTTTCCAGGAACGAATCCTTCACAAGTCACCTTGAGCGACTGGGAAAACTCGAGAGGATGTGCGTGAAGGCGTGGGGATTCGATAGCTTCGCCTCGAGTTTGTCAGGAGCTCCGTTCTGCGAAGCCCTGCTTCTTGATCGCGTCGATTTGGAACTATTCCACGAATGTGCAGACACATTCTTCTTGCGCAGCATGCTGCGAGCTCACGTCCGAAGCTTTTTTACAAATGGTGACTTTGAAGAAATGCACTTGGATCGCGCACTATCATGTGTGATGCGGATATTCGGCCGTTCTCAGGCTACTCGACGCCATGGCGACGATGCCCTACCGAAGCTTATGGCTCATTTAATTGACACGGATACGTACAGACATCAAGCAAGATCAAGGCGGATGGATTTTGTCGATATCAACGTGCTATTGCTCACATGGAGCCGCCTACCCTTCCAGATATGCTTCGAGATGGCTGAAGTTTTGTATCGTTCAGCTGCGACTCCGAGCAAGCAACTGATTGACGTCTATGAGAGTCTTTATGGGCGATTACGTGGTGCTAGACCAAGAAATTGGGCTTATGGGGCTTACGAAGAGTTGTTTCTGCTCCGCCTGGCGTTTCTTCACGCTCAGATGGCTCAGAATCGTTCTATCGCGTATCTGAAGCGAGCGATTCAGCTCATGGACGAGCTGCTAGCCCTTCGAAAGCTTCGTTTGCTACAGCGCAAAACTACCGTCAAGCGCATCCAGTGGCCACATATGTTACGTCTCCCTGCCAAGTTCTCCATCGAAGACTTACTCTTTCTCCGTGGATTCTTCTGGGAAATGCTAGAAGACGCGCGGGGAACTCAGTCCAACGCTCGCCGCAAGTCCTGGCGCGACTATGACGCACTGCATCAATCGCTTTCGACAGTAGTGTTGACGGAACAGAAGCGTCAATATGAAGCCAAGGCAAGTGTGGAGAGTCGGTCAAAGAGAATGACGGGACTTCACGTGTTCATAGGCGACACTCTCGATTTGGCCATTTCCGATATTCTCCACAGCAAGCCGTCTGTGAACATTCAATGTGAAGGCAAGACAATCACAACCAAAGAACCGCCAACGTGGACAAACCTCGCGCCCAGCTGGAGAGAATTTATCGATATTGACGTGCATTCAACCAAAGCTCGTGTCTTGATATACGTGAAGAACCGCTCCCGACGGCGCATGGACGGTGATCAAATACTCGGATATGTACAGGTGTTCATGGATGATCTTCTTCAGAGCAATCACTACGAGAAGCCACAGTACTATGATTTGATATGTGACGACACGTCTGAAACACGACCTCGCATCCGCCTGGCTTTCCAGATCATGATGAGACGCGAGCAAGAGGTGGCGACACGAAGATCGTCAAAGCGGTGGCATGGTCTATGGAATCTGGCTGACCTCCAAGAGAACCTGAATGGTGATTTACGGATGTTTGTGCGAACGCGTTGGGTTTGGAGCTCGTTTGGGCGGCTGTGGAGCGAAGACAAGGACTATTTCGTTGCTGGATGGTTATACCACCGTGCTCTGAGCGCTTGGAATGATGGTTCAGTCTTAGAAGACGAGTATCCCGTTTACGCAGATGACTTGATTGGGTTGGCAACGTCTTATCGGGCAACTATGGGTTCAGCTTGGAGAGCTAGCGGTCAGCCATTGCTCGAACGAGCACTGGAGCTCCTGCAACTAGCTTACGCAGCGAGCGGAGCAACGAGCATGGTGTTGTGGAAGAAGATAACGTACGTTTCTGAGCTCCTAAGCGATAGCTCGGCATCTGAGCCATTGAAACACGAGCTGTCGAAGACGGTTCCTGCATCGTCAACGTGGATCAAGATGTACGGGACGAATGGAAATGCGAGTGATGTGTATTATTTCAACCAAGACACTGGCATGCGCTTTGATGGGATACTGAGTCAGCATGCAGTGACCAAACCGCTCGAGTACGAAAGCACTGAAGTGACCGTGACGAGACGAGCGCCTCAGCCTCGTCGTGTTGTGGTCATGAAGACAGAGATGCGACATCGTGTGCAGTATTACTGCGAAGAGCAACGTCGCCTGCATGAAGCGGATCCGTTCGCGTGGATCGCCGTCTTTAATCCCCGGCGAGACGAGATGCAGTACTTCAGTCAATCCTCTCCTGACACCCCGAGCTTACGGGGGTCAGAGGTTCCATCGACCTACGCCATGATTGCCGATGAATTTCTCATGTATCACGTGCTGATTGTACAAGAAGCATATCGCAAATTCCGTGTCGTGCGCCGACACCAACGCTTATTCCGCGGCGTGGTTCGATTTGTGAGCTGGGCGACGAAAGAATGGCTTGCCGCTCGACTTCGCCTGATGATTCGAGCTGAAGAAAAGAGAAAGCGGTCGCTCAATTGCATCCATGTCGTTATCCAGCGCGCCACAGGCCTCCGTGCGATGGATCTCCTCACGAGCGACCCATTCGTGTCACTTGAGCTCGTCGACGCGACTAAAACAATTGTTGCACGAGGCAAAACGAGCATCCGGAAGACGACGCTGAATCCCAGGTGGCATGAAGAGTTCCAGCTCGAATACGCATACTCTACCCACGAGAAACAGTATCTCCTCCCTCAACAGTTGGCTGTTGATGCATCCGATAGTGTCGCAGCGCCGATGCTTCGGCTGATCGTGTCTGATTACGACGTGATAACCCTCCCGAAAACCGAGATCCCTGTCGATGCTTTGGATAAGGAAGGCACGGCGGCCAACGCTCGGAAGGCCGAGAAACACGACTTTCTGGGTCTTGCTATTGTTCCAATCGCTCCTTTGGTGGACGGCAAGAGTCTCACAGCGGATCTCAAGCTCCGTGACGAAGACGGATACGATTCACCACGTTCAAGAGGCGTGTTAACCATCTCCATCGAATGGATGCACATGGAAGAAGAGCGGTTCTCCGAGTATCGACGGAATGCCATTACACCAAACCTCTTGGTCAAACCACGCAAGAAGAGTCGACCGAAGCCGTATTGGGACGCCCTGGGAGCGCTGAAAGACGACTGGACTGTATCCCAAGACGCTTATCACCTCGTGGTCAGCGGATGCACTGAGGTCGCTACGCCACTGGACCAATTGTTACGTCTACACAGGCGGTGGAAGCAGGCAAATGCCATCGGCAAGACCGCAGAGGAAGCCAAATTGCTTGAGCAACGTCTAGAAGCAACGATGAAGAAGCAGTACCACACAAAATTCACCGCTTTACTTCATCACGCCAGCCAAACCCACGTAACATTCGACCGATTCTACCAGGTGATGCTTCCATTAGCCCAAGACTATGCTGAGAGCTTCGAATATGATATATCCGAAGCGCACGAGCTCACTCTAAAGGCAGCGGTTGAAGTGTTTTCAAGAGCGACACAAGCTATCCACCAGGACCAGCCTATTGACCCAGAAGTGCCGGAGAACTACCCAGTCGCGCTGTTCGTACAGGTTGCCGAACGCATTCTCAAGCTTCGACTGGCCATTTTCAGCTGGAATAAAGCGTACTCAGACATTGCTGCATTCTTCGAAGACGCTCCCTCATGGGTACTCTCACCGGCAGACAACCAATTGATCCAACAACTGGACAAGCTGGCTGTGATGCTGCCGGAGAGCGACGAAGTGACATCTGATCAAGAGCAAGGAAGGCCCACAACACCATCAGCAATGGCAGTAAAGCCTGTAGCAACGATCAGCACAATACCTACGCAGGAGACCCCAACAGGGAAATCCGCAGTTGCTAAACGGTTAGAACGCCTAGAGAAGGAGCGGAAGAAGCAAGAGCGAGGCAAAGGAACGCGAGGTCGATGAGTCACAAGGTATGAAATGGATTTACTGAGTTCAGTTCAATCACTTTGGATTGTTTATTGTCCCCCTTCAGAGGTCTTTCGGATGTGACGACGCAGCACCGAGCCAAAGTCGTCAAGCTCCTTGTACGATGGGAAATAGTTGACATCGATGACAAAGTACTCGTTCGTGGCGTCGGAGACGATCACGTCAAAGCCAAAGAGCGAGAGTCGCAGCGTCTTGCGGATACGTTCGCCAATCTCACGCACAGCTGCGAAAATCTCCTCTTGCGAGTGAGCGCTGGTCGAAGCCGCCGCAGATGTGGACGACGCTGTGCCGTGGAAGTCGTGGTCCGTTGGGTACGTTTCCTGCGTGTTGAAGTGGACACGCGTGGCTGTGGCCGAGAGGTTCGGGAGGGAACGACGCTCGGCGACGTTAATGAGGTCACCCAGCACGTAGCCCTTGAAGAGACGAGCGCTGTGGTTGATAAAAGACTGACGATACACAACGCTTAGGTTAGTAACGAGCTCCACGACACGAAGATAAAATAACGCACCTGATAGAGACAAGGATACTCCTGCTGAACCAGATCCTCGCGCTGCGTGACGACACTCATCATGTGGGAGCGGTCCGTTGCTACGAAACCACGTCATGTCAGCTCAAGCATCTCAAAACCTAGGGTAAGATCCACGTACCACACGCTTCGACCGACTTGCAGATGAGTGGCAACGGCAACGCACCCGATTCCACCGCGTGGACAAGCTTCTCGTAACTCTCCTTCGAGTCCACGACGTGGAACGGCGGCACATTGAAAGCCACTTCGTCATGCGGTGTGGTCTCGCGCAGCTTGACGAGCATATGACACGCATCGTGGCGGTCCGTGAGCAGCTGCACGCTGTCAATCGGGTCGATCACCTTGACTTGTGGGTGCAGCGCGACGTACTCGGTCATGACTTGCAGTCGCTTCTTGGCCGCGTCGTCTCCAAGCCGCGAGAAGACCATTTCGTGCGCCAGTTTGTGAAGCAGCACGTCCAAGTGGCCGAACTTCGCAGCGATCGCGGCGGCGGACGTGAGCGACGCGTCGAAGAGGTCGATGAGCACGAAGCGCACGCCGTCCTTGGTCTCTTCCAGCACATTGCGCAGGTGTCCGATCTTCTTGGCCGGGAAGACGACGCCGACGACGAGCTCCTTGGTACTGCTAGTGCTCATGATGGTCTCACTTGGTATCTGACAAGTGAGCTCTTCCTCGAGGGGTCTTATGGTGCTGTGGCTTATGTGGTATAGCGACACAAGCGCAACGTAAACGCGTCTGTGAGATCATTTGGCTCGCGAAAAGACACAGAAGAACGTTGCGATGCCGCACGAAGCTGAGCGTGTGCGTCTGTGTTTTCGTGGCGAGCGTTCGCCCATGGACGAGATGAAGTGGCTCCAGCGGCTGAAGGAGCGAGACCCGACGTCTGCGGCCAATGTGGTGGCCAACGGCCAGTTGCTCATGGAATTGGCTCGGGATGGCCAAGTCCGCGCGTTGCACATGGCCATGGAGCACATGCAGGAGGTAGGTGGACGTCTTGGAGGTTGAAGAGTGTTGCGGGTATTGACGAAAGGCGTGTATGTAGGACCATGTGCTGTCCTTTTACGCCGTGCGCATGTTCCGTGTCGCGTGCTACGAGCGTCGGCTCGATGTCCTGCGCTTCATGCTCGCCAATGGCTTTGATCTGGAGCAGACGTGTATGCGCGACGTCCTCCATACGCTCGTCGAGAAGATTGCGCAGGACGACGAGGCCTCGCACGACACCTGGCAGCCTGTGCTTCGACTATTACTCGACGCCGGTGTCGACGTCAATTGGCAGGTACGTCACTCGTTCGAACGCTCACTCTTGTTTGACGAGGATACTAACTGTTAACATGCTCGATGGGGTTCTAGCGTCCTGGCGATCTCTACACGGTACTGCACGTCGCGTGTCGGTCGAATCTCTACGCCATCACGTACCTGCTGCTCATCTACGGGGCCGACGTCAACGCCATCGCCCTCGTACGTCCCATCACGCTGATCTCCTCGTGCTAGCCACTCATTCTCGTGTCTCTAGAACGACGACATGCCGCTGCTGTGCGCCGAGCGTGTCAACACGGCCGTCCTGAGTCCTAGGGCCCTAGCTTCGCACCGAGAGCTCGTCTCGCTGCTGCTGGACGCGCAGGCGCGTCGCACGTGGCGACGACCTGCCTCTACCTCCTCTCCGCCTGCCTCTTCTTCCTCCCTGTCCATCCAGTCGTGTGTGACGTCCTTTGCTTCCATCTCCCTCGGCATCCAACTGGATACCACGGAGCTCTTCGAACAGTCAGCTTCTACGCTTTTCCACCAATGAAAACACGTTCTGTGTGTACTTTCCACCAATCACAATCTCAGCCACACCACTGGGACGCCTGGTTTTCCGCGGAATGGCCCAACTGCTCCTTTGGGTGGAAGCTCATGACGCCGCTGTCGATTGGCGCACTGGCGCAGCTCTGCCGCGACGCCGAGCACCTCACGGTGCGCTATGGCTCGACCACCAACGCCTGCGCGCGACTCGAGGAGCTCGAGCGCGCGCACGTCGAGCTTCAGAGCCAAGTGGCCACGCTCCAGCAAAAGCTCAACATGGCCCTTGTGGCCGCCGCGGCCGCTCAAGTGGACAGCCAAGCGGCTGGGGAGACCCGCCTGCTGCAGCTGCCCTCGCCGCCCTCGGCGTCGTTCCTAGACGTCGACACGCTGCTCGGCTTCCTCCAGCGCCATTGTGCGTGTCGTGGCGACCTGGGGCAGCTGCACGCCGTCTTGCGCGACTTTCAGCTCTACCAATTGGCGCCTGAGACGCGCTTCCCGCCGCGCGACGTGCTCATCTCGGTGCATGAGATCCGCGCGCTGCCGCCCCCGAGTGAAGCGGTCGAGAGCCATCAACCGACCCAAGACGACGAGACCGTCGTGAACCCAAGTCCAGTCACGACCGAGCACGTGCGGAAACGCAAGCAACACGAACTCACACGGCTTACGCCCAAGGCCAAGACCACAGCAGCCACTGCTACGGCCACGACAACCACCACCACCAGCAAGCCAGGCCCGCGAGGAGCCAAGAAAGACACGAGTTCCACGTCATCGCCGGCCAAGCCAACCGTCGTGAGCAACCGACGCGCGCGACAGGAACAGAAGCAAGCGACGAGCGCTGCCGCCACGCTCTCGGCCATGTCGACGCGCTCGCCACCAGCCAACGGCGCGTCCACGACGGCCAGTGCGTCGGTGGAGACGCCGTCGGTGGACAATGACGGCGACGAGAGCGATATGTCGGCGTCGTCCCAGCCACCAGCCAAGCGCAAGCGATTGCCCGTGAGTGCGAGCGAGCTCGTGGTCAAGCAGATCCTGGAGCTGCCGCACGACAAGCGCAACATCGTGGAACTCAAGCAGTGCTCGAGCTTGTTGCAACTCGAGACGCTCCATGCGCTCAACCAAGAAGCGCCCTGGGACGACGTCTACCGTCGTCGCGCCATGTTCTCGCACATTCTCGACTACGCCACGATGGACGAACGTGGCCGCAAGTGGTTTCTCAGTGCGCTGCGTGTGCAATTCGTCTGGCGACGCGAGTTCTGGGAACGCTTGCACTGGCTGCCCATGAGTGACGCCGTGTGCGTGGGCCCCAAGTGGGAGAAATACCGACAGACGCGCAAACGCCGAGCCAACAAGGCCATTGCCGCGTGGCGCAAGGTCTATGGCGACTCGCTCGAGCTCATGCGGCAGGGCGTGCTGCCATCTGACGTCTGGTGCGACGTCTCGCTGTGGTACATGCCAGCCACGCCGCTCAACTGGCTGCCCAAGACCGGCGCGTTGAGCGAAGAACTGCGCGAGATCGACGTCAAGCACCCCGTCCGCAGCTATTACGTCGGTGATATCATGCAGCATCCGTTCTACCGCGACGATGAGTTATGTCGCAAGTACCCAAACAAGCACGAGGTGCCGTCGCCTCAACTCATTGCCCTCCACCAGCAAGACGACAAGGAGAGCGCGCGCGTCAACATCACGACCGAATAACGGACCCCAAGGCAACAAGTCACATGTATTTGCACGTAGGACGTAGGGTCACGACAGCAGCTATTACTTGGTACTCGCATACTTTTTAAAAATGTGCCCCGGCAGAATCCACTGGTCCCAGTCGTTCTCAAACTTGAGGTAGTGCACGTAGACGGCGTTGGAGCGGAGCACTTTGAGCACGATGGCGTTGTAGAGCTCGCCGGCCGAGCCCCACTTGGCCAGCACAGGCTCGTGGACGGCGGGGGCCTTCTTGTACTGCACGCGCTTTTTCCGGGAAGACGTTGTGCGGTGGTAGAGTGAGCTCACGGGGACGAACTCGTCGTAGATACTCCCCCATTCAACGTAGTGCACTTGCACGAGCTCCATGTTGTGCGCGATCTTGAGGACTTGAGCACGATTCCGCTTCTCGTGGACTTGAACGCCCAGAACGTCGCCGACATGGAGATCCAGCGAGTCCCAGTGCGTGGACTCGGGAGAGGAGACTGAGGCGGGCGAGGACGCTGGTGCTGCGAACGCTGCGATGGTCAGCTGCTTGCTCGCTGGGGCTTTGCCCTTGCCATTCGACTTGGCAGCTGGCTTTGTTGGCTGCTTGGCCGGTTGCTTAGCCGAGGCCTTGGGCTTGACACTGTCCGTCTTAACAGCAGCCGTGAACGCGGCCGCCGTCGCTACTGCTGCTTGTTTGGCTGGCGTCTCCTCGTCTTCTGCGTTTTTGCTCTTGCGCTTGGTCTGAGGTTGCTCGAGACGCACGAGCAGGTGGTCGATATCTTCGAGAAGCTTACGCCAGTCCCACGAGTCCTCAGTCGGCACAGCTTCTTCCAGCGACAAGATACACGAGGCATGACGCAACGCACGTAAGGAATCGAGCTTCCGCAGTATGAAGATGTCGCGTTTGTCGACCTTCTGGTTGTTGGCGTAGTAGTGTTCTTCCAGCGACGCGATCACATCGTGCACGGCGTTCCACAGGATCTCAGCGTGGTTGATACTCGGCGAGTCCTGCGCCATGAAAGACCGAAGGAAACCAGGAAGGTTGATCGAATCCACGTGGAAGCGGTGGTAGGACAGACACGCCGTGATGTTCTCACATGCATGGAACGTGCCCTCCGGCATGTAGAGCATCTGGCCTGGATGGAGATCGACGCGCCAGGCCGGGATAAACGCCAGCAATGGCACCTTGTTCAAGTCAATCGTATGGAAATTGACGTTGTCGTGGACCGACTCGAGCTGGGCAGCTGCGCGATGCAGCATCGTCACGCGCTTGGTACCGACGATCGGTGCAATGGTGATGTCCAGACCGCCAGGGTCCTGATGCATTCGCGAGTTGGTGCGTTGCTGGCCCATGAAGAAGTACTGCAGAGGGTTGTCACCACGCACCGCGTCCAGCCAATAGAGCAACAGATTGTCACCGAGGACGGGGAGCTCGTCGCATTTGTAGCAGAGCAGCTTGGCGGCCTTGGGGGACAGTGGGAACTGCCACTGGTGCATGTAGTACTCGGCTGTGCCCTTCTCCCAGTAGTTGCGCACGTAGTACCCCAGAGGCAAGTGAGTCTTGATCGGGTTCGTGTCTTCGTAGTTGCGTTCGATCACAGGCACTTTGACGTCGTGAATGCCGCGAAGGAAGGCTTCCGTGTCCAACGAGCCGTCTTTGAGCACCCAGTCCTTGGCAAACCGCATCCAACCGCTGTACCCTTCGAGAATGAACGGCGTGCCGTTGTATCGGAGCGACTGGATGGCCTCCCGCGCGCCATCGGCGTTGATGTTGATCACCGGGACGGACTGGTACGTCATCTCTGCCCACGGCGTCGGCACCGTGTTCGTCGGATGCAACGACGGGTCCATGTGATCCTTGGCTGGGATACTAGGCGACGTCGACGGAGGTGGCTTGACATTAGACGGAGCGGCCTCTGCGATCGACGCGGCGCTGCTCGTGCGTCGACGCTTGCCCACACTGGCCCGCCTGTTGACCACCGGCTCGCTGCTCATGGACTGCGTCGAGTCCACCGACCGCTTGCGCTGCGAAGAAGGCGACTCGCTGACGACACTCGGCGTCTCCACGACCTCTTCCGGCTCCTGAATCACTGGGGAACTGACTGGCGGTGGCTGGGTCGCTGGCGAACGCGTCTTAGGTGACGAAAACGACAGCCGCGAGGGCGTCGTGCGTCTCGTCGGCGTCCTGGCCGACGGTGGCGTCCTCTGTACTTCACGCGTCTTCTCCGTTGCCTCGTGATCACTCGCAGGGCTCTCACTACCCTCGCGTGATGGACTCTGGTCGCTCTGCTTGGTCGGCGTCGTGTCCAAAGAGGGCTCCTCTGTCACGGTTGGTGGGTCTTCCACGCGTCCTAGGCCGCCCGAGAACGCGGGCGTGGCCCACGTCATACGCTCACCCGTCAGCACTAGTACAACACGTCCATCAGCCCATAGAATGCCCTATAAGAGGCATGTGCGCCACGCACCTTTGACAATGCTCTCTTTGAAGAAGGCGCGTGCCTGGTCATGCGCATGGAGGATCTCCAGCATCCCCGCGACGGCATCCGCTGCACCTATCACTCTGTCATGTCCACACAAGTCCAGTCAGTCCCTTACATCCATGTAGCACTGCGTATCCAACGCCAAAGCCGCACCGTTGCGTCACAAGGCGGTCGTGGAGCTCCCGCACGCGCTGCGCCGTGTCCGGATACGCGGCCAGCCCGGCCTCCACCAGCACCACGACGCGCTGCAGCTGCGTCATCTCCAGCGGCGCCGACGTGGCCAGCACGCCGTCGTCCAGCGCCACGTGCGTCGCGAACGCCGCGTCGATCGACGTCATGGAGCTCCTCGTCCTGCAGTTTGTTTGATTTGAAATGGAGCAGGCCATATGGGTGCGTGCCACCGGTATTTATACCGGTATTTCCACCGAGGTGGTCCACACCAGATGCGTACCCAGGCTCGGCCTCGACGCGGACATGGCGTTCCTGGGCGCTAGAAGACGATCTAGACGCTGTGCATGGCACAGGAGACGTAGAGGATAGCTGGTTATGTGGTGGTGTCGTTGGAATGACCGTAAACGGCGTGGAACTCCGAGCAAAACGGGTGGAAATAGTCAGTGTTTTTGTTTTGTTTGGTTGTGGTGACTGCGTGGCTTCTACTACCGGCGGACGGCGTGTCGACCGAGCGGCTTAGACGCTGCCCGACTTGTTGAGGCGGTGCACGACGAACATGCTCGTGTCCAAGTAGGCGAGCGTGACGTTCTTGATGCACTCGCGCTCGCGCGACGAGAGGTCCTGGTCTGGCTTGGAGGCGCTGCACTTGTCCCAGGCAATGGCCGTGATCTTGGAGATGGCCTGCTGGATCAACGCGCGCTCCTGTTCTTCCATGAGCATGCTCTGCACTTCGGCGACGCCGACGCCGGCAGAGGACGCGCCGCCGAGCGAGGACGACGGCGCCGTATCGAAGGACGAGCCCGAGGACGACGACGAGTAGTCGTAGCTAGGCTCCTCGTACGAGTACGATGGCGTCTCTGGCTCAGGGGCCTTGCTCTTGCCGAAGCCGAAGAAGGACATGCTGGTGTGGTGCTTTGGAGCTCCTGGTCCGAAATGCAATGGCTCATGGCGGATATGCGGAATTACAAAATAGACACGGCAACTGTATTTTATTCGTATTATAGTACCTAATGAGTCAATATTATAGTAAATAGTCATCATGGACCTTAAATAACGAAAATATGAGTCTATCTGTAAGTATTTACTGTGATAGACCATACTGTCAGCTTATTTACGCATTTGAAAGAGCTCCACGGACAAGACGGACAGCATGGTGGTCATGCCGGGCTCGCCGCGGCCGAATGCGGAGGACGACGGCGTCTACCGCTCCATCTTCCAGCAGCCGCAGCTGGAGATCCCTCCACGCGCGCCGTCCTACGCCTGGTTCGAGTTCCTGCTGCATCCGGACGCGCTCCAGCGCCACGTACGATCACTCTCTTCTACTGTCCGTGGGCGGTGCTTCGTGCTAACTACTCGTGTTCTTGCAGCTCACGACACTCCGTCAGCAGCAAGCCGATGGCACGCACAGCGCTACGTCCGCCATTGAGCTCGTGCGCGAGTTTCTGGACCAAGCGCAGCTCGTGGCGGACGAGGGCAATGGCCGCAACAACCGCTACAGCGCGCTGTTGCGTCTGGCCGCACAAGTGGCGTTGCAGATGAAGATCCCCCTCGACGCCATCGAGCAGGAGCTCCCTCTGCACTTCCAGCGCCTGCTCCTGGACGGCATCGTGGATTTCGCCGAGTCCGAGCAAGCAGGCGGTCGCTCCGAGTTCACGCAGGACGTCGCGGCCTTCACGCCTCGCCTCGCGCAGCTCCTCCATCACCGCTGGACGCTCCGTACGCTCGTGAAGGAGTCGCAGAACGGTTATCTGACGGCCACCAACAAGAACGACGCGGAAGAGCAGGTCTCAGGCTTCCAGGTGGCGCTGCATGAGCTCGTGCTCAACCATTTGAACGTGGCCAACAGCGTCCAGAGCGTCTTGATGGAAGACAATTTGGTCGACACATTGCCCTTGCAGATGCAATTCGACGCGTTCTACGACCTCGCCATCTACTTTTTCAGCTTCGCAGCGTACGAGAAGGCGTACGAGTGCTTCAGTCGCGCGTTCGAGCTCGTGGAAGACCAGGCGGGCGCGGATCCCAGCCAGTTCCAAGTCAGTGCTGCGTCGAAAGCGTCACTCGAAGGCTACTTGGCCGCCTGCGAGGCCGTCTTGGCGTCGTCCTCGACCGGTGCCAACGAGACGAACGCGTCGAGTCCGTCGCTGTCGACGCAGATCGACGACGCGCTGGCTGCGCATGACCTCGCGCATGTCGTGGAGTTGCTCGAGACGGATGTGATTGCCGACGCCACGACCAAGTGTCCACCGGGATATCGCCAGTCCGTCGAGCTTCAGGTGCTTCGGATGCTTCGTCAGACGCCGTCGCACCAGCTACGCGACTCGTACAAACGCGTGGCGCTGAGCAACGCGCTTGACAGCGTTTACCATAGCACGACGTCGGCCCAGCACGAGCCCTCGTCCAGTGTCAGTGCCTCGTACGAGCTCCAGACCGCTCTGTGCGTCGTGAGTCGCCTACTGCAGGAAGAAGCGATGGTGCAAGCGCGACACCCGGACGAAGACGCAGCTGCGCTGTTCATGCCACTGGTGCTGTTCACTCTGCGACTCACTGCGCATCTCGAGCAAAACGCGCCATCGGCTGCTGTTCGCGATCGTCTCCAGTCCTTTATCACGGGCTTGGTCCACTACTTCCCGTGCATCCCTCGCATCGACGGGGCTTCGTCTTTGTTGCAGCGGATCGGCATTCGTCCTCCGGAGACGGACGCGAACGCTCTGGATATGATGATCGCCAATGAATCAACGCTGCGACTCGGCGCCAAGCGCCAGCGCTCGCACTATCGCGCTGCCACGGATCTCAATGGACTCTATGTCTTTTCGCGAGGCTCGGGAGACAAGGATGCTTTGCTCCAGGCGCTGCAAGAAGAGGGTGAGAGGATTGTCTTCCCTTCATCCGTACCACAAGCACGCTCGCTTGCTGCTTTCCTCACACTTCATAGTTCCTGGGATGTCCTTGAGCAGTGGAAGTCGCGTCTCGATGCCTCTGCTCCAGTTGCGGCGACGGTAGACCTCGCGCTCGCTAGTGGTGCGTTGATGCAGTATGTCGCCACGTCGATCACGGTGAGCGAATCGAACGACGCCCATGTCAAGATCGAGTTTGTTGTCACGCGGTGTAACCATTTGTTGCATGAGGTGCTGCGCTGTCGTCGTGTGGAAGCGGAGACAACGGGTGACGAGGACGAGGACGGATGGCTCGTGATGTTGCCGCTCTGGCTGCTGGAGACGCTCGTGAGTGTGAGCGCTGGGGTGCTTCATCGTGCTTCCACGCGAAACCTCAGTGATCATCGCGTGTCGTTCGATCTCACGCCTTACGGAGACGTTGCGCTACTCGTGGCGTTCGCACCCGAGACGACGGGGCCATCGGAGGACGTGTCCGACGAGGCGTTGGCGACGACGCAGCTCATCAAGAGCTCGTTGCGAGAGATCGTCGCCCTCCACGCGAAAGGCATTGCGTCGCTTGTGCGTCGCTGTCCACGTGAACCGCGGTGGCACAGTGCTCGCGCCGATCTCGCACTCCTCCCGCTCACCAAGACCAAGCAGCCTTCACCCTCTGGTACGTAGGAACCGTCTTCTCTCAGTCCTCACCAATTGACTTATATCTGTGTGTGTGTAGATCCACGCGCAGCACTCTGTGACTACCTCGCGGCTGCATCGTTGGCGACAAACTACTTCTCTGACAGCGTTTCTGCCATCGACATCATCGACCAGAACTCGCTCGTGCGCATGGTACGTCCTCTTACCGCACACAAGTCGAGTTTATCAACTGACTTGAGGGGATGTTTGTCTTGTATCAGAGCCAATGTCTCGTCAAGGTCGGCGCTCACGTGGCTGCGGCTGTGCTCTACCAGTGCTTTGGAGCGGAAGAGTTCAAGTACGGCCTGCGTATCTTGCAATTGGCGCCTGAGACCCACGACGCCGCCTTCTTCCAGTTCTTCTGGGAGGTATGTTGAGTCCTCAATCTCTACTAATAGTCTGTCGGTGGGTATTAACCGGATGCTCTTTGCTTGACCAGCTGCCCTTCCTCGAGCTCCTCGTGCATCTCCACGCGAGTGCCAAGCACCACAACCCACGCCACGTGACTCTGTTGACGCACTTGATTCAGTCGCCAGAGCTCAACGCAGCCAACCCAAGCAAGGTGCAGCAGGAGGTCCAGCAACGCATCCTGCGCTGCTACCTCCGTGAACTCTGTCGCCAGTTTGTTCAGTAGAGCGCTTGAGACGCGTCCAGGGTCGGACCAAGTGACCATCGATGTGCATTCGTTTAGTGTTCCTACTTAATCTCATCGCTACAGTGGGGCGCAATGGTTTCCAATATTCCAACATTTGGTATGTCTTGACGTCTTGTGAACCCAAAGGACTTGATTGCGCAGGTCGCTCGAGTTGATGTCCAGCTGCGAGGGCCACGCGCACAGTGGGCATTTTGCCCATCATAACTTGACGTGCACACTGATCTTCTGTTCGACAGGCTCGTCTTCAAGGAGGGATGACACGTCGAAACGCATTTGATCACACAATAGGTGAGGAGAGATGACAGAAGTCAACCGTTTGGATCACCAAACGCGAAGGTCTCACTTCTGATTAAGCGCCGATGCTCGTACTCAAGCCGTTTCTCGAGGGCGACACATTCAAGAGTAGTGCAGTGGTGCTCGGTGGCGCGCTGGCAGTGCTCGTGCTCGTCAATGTCATCTCCAGGAAGACCAAGGTGATTACCGACAAGAACGGCAAGCCCATCAAGCCGCGCAAGCTCCACCGGCCCAAGAACACGCTGCCTTTTCTGGGCAATCTTCCAGAGATCCGCGCAAACTCGCACCGCATTCACGACTTCTTTACGGACATGTGCAATGAATTCCAGAACGAGCCGTGGGTTATGAAGATCCCGGGCCAGCCCGAAGTGCTCTGTGTCTCCTCTCCGGATCTGATCGAAGAGCTGACGACAACACAGTTTGACAACTTCCCCAAGGGCGAGTACCTTATCGACCTCGTTAAAGACTTGCTGGGCAACGGGCTTATCTCGTCGGATGGCGAGCGGTGGTATCACCAGCGCAAGACAGCGGTCAAGTTCTTCTCGGCCAAGTCGCTGCGTGCGTTCATGATGCAGAGCATGAAGAAGAACATGCAGCAGATGTACGTCTATCTCGACCAAGTGATGGCGGACAACAAGTCGTTTGATCTACAAAAGCTGCTGCACCAGTTCACGCTGCAAACGTTCCTGGAGATGGGCCTAGGTGTGGAACTCGACTGGATCGGCGCCGAGACCTCGCATCCCATTGAAGAGGCCGCGGATATTGCGCCGACCCTCATCGTGCGTCGGTCACGGATGCCTCGATTCATGTGGAAGATCAAGCGCTGGTTGAACATTGGCTCCGAGCGTGAACTACGTCAGTCGATGGACGTTTTGCTTGATTGGGTGCGTGATATCATCCATCAAAGTCTGGAGAACCTCGCCAAGAAGCAGGACGAAGGCAAACAAACAGCGCGAATGGGCGATGACGGCGAAGAGATCAAGAGTGTGATTGAGTTGTACGTTGAGAACAGTCGGGATGACGTCGTTGGGTTACGATCCGAGGATCTGGTCGACTTTATCCATACGTTCGTGCTGGCTGCGCGAGATACGACGGCTGTGTCGCTCTCGTGGCTCTTCTTCACGCTTCGAGATCATCCGCACGTCGAAGAAAAGCTTCGCAAAGAGATTATCACCAAGCTACCTCAGTTTGTAGGCGACAAGAACGCCTACATCACCACGGACCACGTGCGTTCCCTAACGTACTTGGAAGCGACGATCCGAGAGATCATCCGACTATATCCTGCTGCCCCCTCGACGCGTAAGATGGCAGTGAGAGACTCTGTTATCGGCAGTGATATCTTCGTCCCGAAGGGGATGAACGTCGTCCTTATGGCCTATGCAATGGCCCGCAGTCCGCGGGTGTGGGGTCCTGACGCCCACGAGTTCAAGCCAGAACGCTGGTTGGACCCCGTGACAGGCGAAGTGACCGCCGTCTCCACTAATAAGTGGTTCAGTTTCCACTCTGGACCACGTGTGTGCATCGGCATGAACCTAGCGCTCATGGAACTGCGAGTCGTGGCGGCCAACTTGCTGATGCGGTATCACTTTGAGGTGGATCCGACGCTCACTGGTCAGTACGGATTGGCCCTAGCATTACCAATGAAGGATCCTCTGCTCGTGGAAGTGCGACCAGCACCAACAGTGTGAATGTGCAAGGATTTATTCACAAGTTAACATGTACGTACGTGATTTCATTGTGTTTCGCTACCCAGAGAGCCCAAATGGTTGACTCGACTCACTTTTAGTGCTCACACAAGGAAAAATACAATTCCTCGTTGTCGTCGAAGTTGCTCTCACTGCGTCGCTTGTCCATGAGTTCCCGACGAAAACTCATGGCCTCCTCCAAAGTCATACCGTCACTCACAAAATGCGTCAACTGCTCCACCATGGCCGCCACCGGCAGGCCCTTCGCCTCAAGCATCGGTGCAATCAACCGCTGAAGCCACTCCTCCTGCTGCGGAGGAATCACAGAAGTCGATGGGATAGTCTTGGTTGGATCCACGAGAAAGAACGCCAGAATCTTGCGCACACCAGGTTTGGTTGGATCAGCGAGCTCGAACGGTTCGACTTTGTGTTGTAGTGTGTTGGGGAACATGAGGCAACGATCTTCAATGGCTGTCGCGGCTCCGAGAGACTGAACCAGCATCTCATCTCGCCTCAGTCCGTACATCGCAGCCATACTAAGGGTATCCTTGTCTACTTCGTCAGGCTCTTGCACGATGACTCGGAAGGATAGTTTGGATTCCGTGATGTTGTCACATCCAAAGTAGTAGAGACCGGTGGTGACGATGTTTTCCGAGTCCGAGCCTTCGATATGCCATGAACCACCAGGGTACTGTGGCTTCTCTGGGATCAAGTGGATCTCGGCGATCTTGACAATGACTTGGATGGTGGTTCCCTTGATTGAATATGGCATGGCGTAGTCTGGTTCTAGGACGTATCGCTCCGGTGCGTTTGGAAGATGTGGTGGGTGAGATCCAAAATCGTCCATACTCCAATAGCTGTCTTTGACGCTGGAATAGTCGAACTGGGAAGAGCTGGAGTATTTATTGACGAGGCATGATAGGACTCGGTCGAATAATGGGACGAAGCGCTCGAACACAGACGCAATGGAGTCGTATAATCCACTATGATCCGCGGGATGGAGATTATTGATGTACGATTGAATCTTCACACGTCCATTCTCGTCCACCGCAAAGTCACTTGGGATCCACTGATAGTCGTCGTCCCAGTAGTTGTCACTACCTTTGAGTATGACCTCTGTTCCCTTGAAAGCGAACCGCTCCATACGCTCGACCACGCCTATCTCGACTGAATCACTGCCTCTTCCTGTTGATGGAACGCGCTTCGTCTTGTCAAAAACGCAGCAGTAGAGTGACGGATGGACCAAGTCCAGCACCTGGTTGTCGGAGCCCGGATGCCAGTCCTTCTTTTCTTCCGGAACGTCTTCGAGTACCGCAACTTGACTCACAAACGCTGTCTTGAGGTCGGATGGGATAAGTGAGTCGCTCATCCAGGTTTCGTCCACTGGTCCAGGCGAAGTGAACCCTTCTCCAGTCGACGCTGCCGTCAACTTGGCCGTGCGACCGACTTCATCGAGGGTACGTACGATGCAATTGCGCAATGCGTTGAGATGTTCCATTGCCTTGTCAGTATGAAACCACAGTGCTTCCATGATAAACGGGCGAGTGTCTGCTTCTGGACACCACGTATTGAACGTGGACTTGTCAAGACGGGAGGCACGAATCTTCATCAGCAACTCCTTTGCCAGTTCAATGGAAGGCTGCCATGTAATCGTCTCGAGAACGGTCGGCCAGTCGGACACTGGTCGTGTTTTGATCTGTCGAGTTAGGTCCGCAAGCGTAAAATACCAGAACAACTGGCCAAACGGCTCAAACTTCTCGTTCGTCTCCAGGATCCACTTGATCTTGGCGGCTTGTTTGCGTTCGCGGCACTCCTGCTTCGACTCCCTTCCTCCCTCTTCTTCTTCTGCCTCTTCATCATCGTCATCCTCCTCTTCATCTTCTGAGAACTCATCCTCCGGGTGGAACTGCACCTCGTACTTGAGCGTCGCACACTTGTCCCGGATGAACTGTAGCTTCTCATCGTCTGGGCCATCAACTGGAAACTCGTCCAGCTTCTCGAATGCGACACCAATGCGATCCTCCATGTCCCAGTACTCGGACATATCAGCAAGCAGCATTCCGATGGTCTGCTCCTCAAGCTCTCGCAGCCATCGCTCTCGCACGACGCCATCTTCACTCAACCACTTGCGCCACCACTGCGGCTTGCTCAAGATGGCGCCGATGGACGCACGGAGGTTGAGCTCCACCAGAGCGCGAGGGTAATACCCATCCTCCTCGGCGAGGACGCGACCGCGGAACGAGACCATGATGCGCGCCGGTAAATAAATGGTCAAATGGCACACATGGCCATTAGCAGATGACAAGTGAGCCCGTGGTAGTGAGTCATTATTAGCACCAGACAGTGGGGCCTGATGGCGTGACAAAGAGATATACATTAGCCGTCAGGGTCACAAACCCTATCAAAACCAAGAGGTTAGCATAGGGCTCATGGCGCATGAGGGCATTCATAGAAGCCATACACGAGCACCTGCAGCGTGGAAGCGCATGTCCAGCGGCTTTCAGAGCATTATAATCCACGTCATCCCGTTAGGCGGCGTCTTCTTGGTATCACGTCTCAGAGGTCTCGTTGCCATCTGGATTGGCAATGCCACCCACTCTCATCTCCCTCGTCAGCCGCGCGAAATGAGTCATTACACAGCACGCGAGCGTAGCCATGTACGTCACGGTCTCACTTGAGATTTTGCCCTCCTTGACAGTCAAAACGACGCTGTCCAATGGTCGACTTCCGCGGTCGCTTTGTGGAATACCAGTACCTACCCTAGCTAGGGTTGGCTAGGGCTCAGTGGGCTACGAGCTTGTGTATTTAATACTGGGGTTTGCAGTATGCAACTCACGATGGCCTATTAGTGCTCGCAGAGTGAGAAGCGAAGGTCAACTCGTCGCTCGAAAGCGTTGTGCGTGCGTCTCGCACTCATGAGATTCTTGCGATGACTCAAGGCTTCATTCAACGTCATCCCGTCGCTCAGTAGCTGCGTCAACTGCTCTTCAATCGCTGCTATCGGCAGGCTCTTCTCTTCAAGTGTCGGCGCCAGGGCTCGTTTCAACCAGTCCTTCTGCTGAGGAGGAATCACAGACGTCGACGGGATTGTCTTGGTCGGGTCCACGAGGAAGAACGCCAGGATCTTGCGCACTCCTGGCTTGGACGGATCGACCAGCTCGAACGGTTCGACCTTGTGTTGGAGAGTGTTGGGAAACACCAGACAGCGATATTCAATGGCGGTTGCAGCACCGAGCGCCTGAACCGTCAGCTTGCTCTTCTCTAAACCGTATATTGCCGCCATGCCAACATTGTCGTCTTGATCGTAGTCGGGGTGCTGAACAATCACACGGAACGAGAGCTTGGAGTCGGTGATGTTCTCGCAACCGAAGTAATAGAGACCAGCGACGATCTGCTCTGACTCTGTTCCTTCAATGTGCCACGAACCGCCGGCATACTTGGGTTTCTCTGGGGTCAAATGGATCTCGGCAATCTTGACAATGGCTTGGACTGTCGTACCCTTGACAGTGTACGGTGTCGGTATCTCTTGCTCAAGAATATAGCGTCCAGGGGCAACTGGGTACGGCGGCAAGTAGGTTTGGTCCCCATCTTCATCTTCATATCGATTGGTGATATTCGATATATCAAGCTGAATCTTGCCCTCGCTATTACTCCCGAGACATGTCAGAACACGATCGAAAAGGGGCACGAAATGCTCGAAAATGGCGGCGATGGAGTCGTACAGGGGAGCATCGTCCACTGGATGGAGGTTGTTGATGTAGACTGGATTTCCACGTGTCCGCTTCCGTCTACTGCGAAGTCACTTGGGATCCACTGGTACCAATCTTCGCTGTGGTTTGGCTTGGCGACGATGTCCTTGCTTTGAAAGCTATACGCTCCATCAGTCCCACCACATCCGCTGGTACATTTTCCGTTTCAGCAACACGCTTTGTCCTGCCGAACACACAGCAATAGAGCGAAGGATGGACAAGATCCAGCACCTGATTGTCCGATCCTGGGTGCCAGTCCTTCGTGTCCTCTGGAACATCTTCGAGTACCATCACCTGGCTTAGAAATGCCTTCTTGATTTCGGCGGGGATCAGAGTATCGCAAGTCCAGGTCTCGTTGACTGGTCCAGGTGAGATGAACCCGTCGCCAGCCGATGTTGCGTCAGTCTGTTGTCTTGGATCACTGCGTCTACCGTGTTAACGATGCAGGCACGGATCATGCCAAGCTGTTGCATCGCCTGTTCCACGTGGAACCAGAGTCCGTTCATAATGTGCGTTCGCGGATCGGCCTCTGGGCACCACGATGCAAATGTCGACTTGTCGACACGCGAGGCACGCACTCTCATGAGCAGCTCCTTGGTCAGCCGGATTACAGGCTTCCACGTAATGCGTTCATACGCCGACCGAGGCAATGGCCAGTCTTCTAGCGGACGCGCTTTGACTTGTCGAGTTGTCTCCACCAGCGCAAAGTACCAGAGAAGCTGACCAAATGGCTGAAGTTCCTTGTTCACCTGGTGGAACTTGGCGACTTCTGCTGCCTCCCATCGCTTCGCACGCTCTGCTTCCGTCACTCTTGGACGATAATCCTCGTCCCCAACCTCATCCCAGTCGTCCTCTTCATCATCGAAATAACAGTCTTCGTCTCCATCAAGATTATGGGTCTCCAAGTGTTTTGCACTGAGCATTGATGAACGCGCGCTTTTCATCGTCAGTGTCATCGACAGGGAACTCCCGTACCTTCTTGAACGCACACGTGAGCCACCACGTGATATCCCAGCGCTTGGACCCCCCAAAAGAGCAGTCTATACACTATATGGCCCTCAAGTTCTTGAAGCCAACGCTCGCGCACGACGCCGTCGTCTGCCAGCCACTTGCGCCACCACTGCGGCTTGCTCAGGATGGTGCCGATGGACGCGCGGAGACTCGATTCCAGCACAGAGCGAGGCTTGTAGCCGTCGTAACCATTGAGAATACGACCACGGAAGCCAACCATTGTACGTAGGGAGTCGAGTGCTTGTGAACGGGTTGGCAAATGTGGAAGTGATCAAACGAATCCTAGTGCCATGACACCCAAGCTAGACAATGAAACCTCTATGAATAAATAATGGAACACCATATTTCAATCATCGCAGAGTATATGCCTGTTTGAAATAGCCTCTATGAATCGATACATCATCCAGTGCCTGGCTCGGGTCAAGCAGCAAGGTATATGTTGTTAGAGGTTTTCTATTTAGTAAAAGCCACGATGTGGTCTGTTGGGTTGGGATCCTATTAGTTCTCGCGAGGAATTCAACGTTTCATAATGTGTCATTAGGAAATGTCAGGTATGAGTTGGGTACTGTACGGAAAACTCCAAAACTAAAACTGTTTGTAAATATTTAGGAAAGAACAAGAGAACTGACGTAAGAAACCGTTGCCAACAGCATTCTTCAGTTGTGCAGGTATGGTGCGTTTTCGTGGTCGCATTGTCGATACGAGTGATGGCTATGAACCCCGCGCATTGGTGGAACTCACCATCCGCGGTGCCATCTTGAGTAAGCCTAAATGGTGGCGCAAGTGGCTCTCCGAGGACGGCGTCGTGCGTGAGCGTTGGCTCCTTGAAGTAGAGGAGCATGTGGTGCATGAGATTCTGCATTGGACTACGGAATCCTGGGGAGAGTATGAATGGGGCAACGCTGGATGGCTAGCTCGCGCGTTTAAAAGCTCACGGCGTTTCCGGTGGACGCTTCGGATGATGAAAATCGCGCCTTCATCACTGAGCAATGTGCAACGGTAGAGTACGGAGCTAATTTCCCCACAAGCGACGATGACGAGTCAGAAGAAACATTTCAGGAGCAAAACGAGAAGCTCGAGTCGTTTGGGCAGCTGATTTGGTACTTTGCGCTTGTGGAGAAGACGCGCGAGTTCAAGTCACGACCTCTCGAAGAATGGCCGTTAGTAGAACTCTCCAATCCTGAGGTCGGTTGGCGCTACAGTGACGAAGCATTCGATGACCAGGGGGAGAGTATGGAAGAAAACGGTGACGTTGTTCAACGCGCTAATGGGTTTCACAAAGTCGAAGAACTCTTGAAAACGGTCCGCGCCGCTCGGCTTGACAAGTCCCGGTTCCTCGAATGGTGCCCTGATGCAGACCCACGATCGGAGATCGTAGACGCACTTTGGTTCCACGTCGATCGTGTCATGGAAGAACTTCAAGCGATGCGCAACTGCATCACGAACACACTTGACACATTCATTCGTGACGCCGATCTTACATCGACTTCTGCCGGCGAAGGCGTCGTCTTGCCTGGTCCGGTAGATGAGACCTGGATGAGCAGTTTGCTCATACCGTCGGACCTCAAGACGGTGTTTGTGAGTCAAGTTGCGGTGCTGGAGAATGTACCAGAAGAGAAGAAGGATTGGCATCCGGAATCAAACAACCAGGTGTTGGATCTTGTGCATCCATCGCTCTATTGCTGTGTTTTCGGTACAACTAAGCGTGTCCCCGCAAGCGAGATCGATAGCAACGTCGACTTGACTGTGGTGGAGCGAATGGAACGAACCGCCTTCAAGGCCACCGAGGTGACTTGTCGCACAAGCAGCAGCGACAACTACCAATGGATTCCAAGCGACTTTGCGGTGGATGAGAGTGGCCATGTTAAAATCCTGTCGTACATCAACAACCTTCATCCTGTAACTCACGCGGCCATGTACGACTCGATTGCGGCAATCTTTAAGCGCTTTGTGTCGCTCTTCGACCAATGCTGACCGACCTCGTAGCCGAGTACTACAAACAGCCATGCCCGTTTAGAGTACCCGACATGTCAGAGACCCGAGTCGATTGCACCAACTATCTACCAGAGCGGCTGCCGATTCCTGATCGCATTCCGCTCAAATCTGGCTGCCCCTGGTCGTACTCTCTCAAAGGAACCACTGTGCAGGTCATTGTCACGATTGCCGAAATCCACTTGACGCCAGAAAAACCCAAATATCTTGGTGGTTCTTGGCATATCGAAGGCACTGGCTCAGAGGAGATCGTGGCTACGGGTATCTACTACTTTGGGTCTGAGAATATCACGGACTCCAAGCTCTCGTTTCGGGTCATTGTTGTTGAGCCGTTGCATGTGACGGATGACACGGTTGGAATGGCTGCGATGTATGGACTCGAGGATGGTGCATTCCTCATGCAGTCACTCGGTGCTGCGTTAGCAATCGAAGACCTTTCTCTCGTGTTCCCCAACACCTTCCCGCACAAAGTGGACCGTTCGAGTTGGCCAATCCTTCCCAGCCTGGTGTTCGCAAGATTCTTGCGTTCTTCCTCGTGAATCCAAGCAAGACGATTCCGTCAACATCTGTGATCCTCAATGGAGTCATTGAAAAAGCCAATTTGACAGCTTCATCACTTGGTGAGGGCTTTATCTCGCCGGGTCCAGTCCAATAGACCTGGATAAGCGACTCGCTGATTGCTCTTGAGCTCAAGACTGCGTTCGTGAACCAAGTGGCAGTGCTGGAGGACGTCCCAGAACGCGAGAAGGACTGGCATCCGGGTTCTGACAATCAAGTGCTGGATCTGGTCCATCCGTCATTGTTTTGCTGTGTGTATGGTGAGACAAAGCGCTTTGCAGAGACCGAAACACTGGACTCGACGGTCGAAATGAGCGCATTAAGGCGTATGGAGACTATCGCGTTCAAGGCAACATCAGCTGTGGATACTCCTGAATACAGTGGTGACCAGTACGAGATTGACGACGAGTATCAATGGATCCCGAGCGACTTTGCGGTGGACGATGATGGCCACGTCAAGATCCTATCTTACATCAACAATCTCCACCCAGGCGACCACGCAGCTATGTACGAGTCTATCGCAGGCATCTTCGAGCGCTTTGTCCCCATGTTTGACCGCGTGCTATCGGGCCTTACAGGCGAATGTCATGAGCCACACGCGATCGAAATTTCCGCATTGAAGAAACATGCGGAATATTTGCCAGAGATATCTGTCCCAGACGTATTTCCACTGGAACCCGACTACGAGACTGCGTACACACTCAAGGGCACAACCGTCCAAGTCATCGTCAAGATCGCCGAGATCCACCTAACTCCGGAGAAGCCCTCGTATTCAGGCGGCTCATGGCATATCGAAGGCACGGAAGCCGAGCAGATCGTGGCGACTGGTCTCTATTACTTTGGGTGTGAGAACATCACCGAGTCAAAGCTCTCGTTTCGAGCGATCGTCAGTGAACCCGATCTGGAGGACACAAGCAGGTTCTACCTCGCCGCGCTTTATGGTCTGGAGAGGCATGAGCTTCTTACACAGTCGTTGGGCGCTGCGACGGCCATTGAAGACCGCTGTTTCGTGTTCCTGAATACTCTTCAGCACAAGTTGGAGCCCTTTGAGTTGATCGACGCAACCAAACCCGGTGTACGCAAGATCCTGGCATTCTTTGTGGTCAATCCGTCCAACAGAATCCCATCTTCGTCAGTGATTCCACCACAACAGAAGGACTGGTTGCAAAGAGCACTTCCACCAATGCTAGAAGCGAAAAACCTTCCCGTAGCAGCCCTTGGAGGCAAACTCACGCAGTTATTGGGTGATGGAATGACCCTGGACGAGGCGAAGGCTCATCGCGAGAAGCTCATGACGGCACGGCGCACATATAATGCCTTTGAGAAGCAGCAGGAATTGCGCTTCTCGCTTTGTGAACATTGAGAGGGTGGATAGGAATGGAATGGGGATACTATACTTCAAATCAACTCGCCGGGGTGCATTTTTCTCGCGTCTGTGGTGCCGTCGGCTCATTTCTACTGAGATGACCAACTAGTTGTATTTAAATCACTCAATCGACCTCGGAATGCTTGCTCTGATCGGGTTTCACTACTACTCTCGTCAACCATTTGATGCCGCTACTCAGGACAGTGTCCATTTGACGCCAGAGAAGCCCAAGTACCCCGGTGGTTTATGGCATATCGAGGGCACAGGCTCGGAACAGATCGTCGCCACAGGTCTCTATCATGAGAATATAACGGACTCCGAGCTCTCGTTCCGTGTGATCGTCGACGAACCCGACTACGAGCAGAACGACAGACTTGACGTGACTGCCATGTACGGACTCGAGCGGCACGCGCTATTGGTGCAACCTCTTGGTGCTGCGACGGCCATTGATGGCCGTTGTCTTGTGTTCCCCAACACGCTCCAACACAAGATCGAGCCATTTGAGCTCGCTGATCCAACCATGCCTGGCCTGCGCAAGATTCCAGCGTTCTTCCTGGTGGACCCGACCAAAACCATCCCATCCACGTCGGTGATTCCTCCCCAACAGAAGGAAAGGTTGCAAGAACTGATGAATCCACTGACCGAAGGGACCACGGTGCCTTTCGATGCTGTGAAGGATCAGCTAGCAGAGCTACCGGGGGGGGGGGGGGGGGGGGGGGGGGGGGAATGACATTGGACGACGTTGTGGGGCACCGTAAGGCGCTCTTGGAGGCTCGTCGGACATATAACGTAGGCCTACAGACGAGCACCCACCTGCTCTTCTCGCTTTGCGAGCACTGAGCTGTGGTTCAATGCATACGAGGCCACTCAGATCAATCAGCAGGCAATGAACGTGGATTCTAATAACTTACGTTGCGTGTTTTCTTCCTACATAACGAGTTCAGCATGCTCAGACTTCGGGGACATTGGGTCATTTGGGTCGATCGTCGAGAGACCGCCGACCATGGCCTCGGCGTCCTTAATCAGTTGCTCCAGCTCTTGGCCAATGCTCTGCGGAGTTTCCTCATTCACAACGCTGCCGCGACGACTCTCAGTTGATCCGCGTCGAGGCGAAGTGATCGACAGACGCTTCGGCTCGAGGTAGTACCCTTCAGGCTTGACGGGCAGACTACGAACACGCTCCTTGGCGAAGAGAATGGAGCACAGCTCCTTGAGAATCTCGTCCAAGATGATGAATCCGCAGAGCAAACGCGTCTCAGCTTCGTGATCATTCAGCGCTGCATCGTTGTTTTCTTCCACGAGCTTGCGACGCATTTCTGCGAGTCGCTGAGCGCCATTGTTAAGGCGGTCGGTGCGACGAATAGCATCCCCGTGGACTTCTTCCAGGACAGAACGGATGCTCTGACCAGCACCACGTTGTTCACTGAGGTCGAACACGATGTCTGAGTACCGTGTCTTTTGCGCGAGGACCGAGATGAGACCCGACAACGCTAGGTTCTCCTGGAACGAGCTCTCAAGCACGCGCTCAAGACGATTCAGGACGAGACGGAAAAAAGTTGGCAACACTGAGGACGTGGAAGCGTCGTCGGATTTGTCACTCACACTCGTTCTCGCAGTGCTGTCAGTGCGATACTTGGTCACCACTGGCGTATAGGATGCAATGCCTAGCGTCAACGGCACTTCCTTGAGCGGCTTCATCGCATTCCGCGTCGCAGCAGTGCGTGACGACGTTGAGCCAGCATCTGAACCCTTACGATTACGCTTGACTGGCGAGCCAGTGCTGTCTCGCTTGGCCTCGGGTGTCTCCTCACCGTTAGCAGCGGGCTTGTTGTCAGGAGGAGCGAGTTGTTCCTGCTCCTGGTCGTCGATTTCGTCTTCGTCGTCGCTCAGTTCCCAGTCATCAAGGACAGCAGGAGCGCGCTGACACGTGACGTACTCGGCGTCCGCAATGTACGAGAGCAACGAGACGATCTGGTCTTCCGAGTTCTCGGTATCGTTCTGCAGTGGGATATCCACGTTACTGGCCATCGAGTCGAACGCTTGGATCTTCCAAACGTGTGCGTTCGAGGCAACAGCTGAGTCTGGGAAGCGCGAGGCGAACCAGATCGCGCTGTTGTTCTGGCCGTGTGGACTGAGTGCCAACACGCTGCCACGAGGTGCCTCCGTGTCAGCGGAAGCCTCGCCAAGCAGCGTCTCGTCGATATATGGATCCTGCAACTCCATGAGACTCGTGAAGAGATCCATCGTGGCGATGCTGAGCGAGCTGGACAGCGAGTCCATGCGGTGCATCAGATCCACTGGCAAACGACGCTCGCCTGATTCTTCTTGAGCCGTAGCTTGCGATTCAGTGATCAATGGTGTGGCTTCCTCACCCGCCGACGAGACACCCTGTTCCACGAGGAACTGGACGAACACGAGAAGCAGCGGGTTTGCGTTAATGTCACGACTACAGGCCGCCAGTTCTTCCAACATGATGCGCGTGTAGAGCGTTCCAGTGCGCGCCGTGGCCTCAGACGTGTCCATCAGTGCGTCCAGCAACGGACCTTCGAGGAAGCGAGCACGGAACTGCGCCAAGATCTCGTTTGTGATGGACGAGCGCGACTCTGTGCCAGTGTTTTCGTCAATATCGACGAGTTCAAAGCGTCCGACCATCGCCAGAGTACAGCAGAACCGGAGACGCGTTGCGAGGAACTGGAGCTCACTGTCGATGCCTCGCGTCACCGCTACTGCCGTGTTCGGAACCATCGGTGTCACTTTATCGGGTAATGTTCTGGGAAGCGCATCGAAGGCCGAGATGACTCCGTTGACGGCATAATGACAGAAAGGCGTGAGTCTCAACACGAACCGACAGAGCGCTTCTTCGTGCATGCTTGCGGCGATCACGAGCGCTTCTCGACACTTCTCGCCGATCTTCCCAACCGCGTACATGTGCGGCAAGAGGCCTGTGAAGAGCACAAGGTCCGAGACGTCACCCTGTCGATTGGCGAAGAAGAACTCAGTCTGCACGGGGTCCCCTCGCAGTTTCTTCCACAAGATGTTGAGCAATGTGATCAGACACTTGCGGACGACTGGATCTTCCACTTCCTTCTTTGTCGCGGCCTGGATGAGGCCCACGACCGCCATGTGGACTTCCCGCGTCGGGAGAATCGGATGGTTTACACGGCCGAGCAAGGCGCCAACGAACTGCAGCGTCAACGACATGATGCCACACGGCTGGTCGCGTCGACCGACGTCACAGAGATGCGGGATGATCTGTCGTTCGAGCAAGTACTCGAGACACGCGCGTGTGCTCTCCTGCGCCGTCTGCCCGTCCACTTCCGAGAGACGAAGCGACGGATGCTGCGTCGCCGTGAGCTCCTGGCGGTCCGTGGCGTTCTCCTCAGCGTAGATGAGCAGCACGAGCTTCTGCAGCGAGTCGCGCGTGTGTGACTCTAGGAGCAGTCGTCGCTGCTCGACGGCGTCCACGTCGCGGTTCATGACGGTCTCGAGAAAGCGCGAGACGGTCATCCAGCGGTGATGGAACTCGTCCACGCGCGACTCGTAGAGTGGCGGCGCGACGATGTCGGCAGCCTGGGCCACGATATCCGACGCGCGCGCCGCCACCAGCTTGATCTTGCTGCGGAACCAGCTCATCTAGGCACGTCACGCACGACTCGGATGGTGGAGTGGATGGCTTCTTCCCGCCAGGACGGACAAAGTCGAAGTGAGCTCATCATCAAGGGTGAGCGTAACGGTTCGTAACGACTTGGATACAAACAGGTTTGTATCGAATGAAGGTTGCGCGAAGGTCGTTTGAAGAAGAGGGCTGCGTAGGGTGGCTGTGGACACTCGGAGGGTGACGATGACGGCGTTGCTGCGCTCCAAGGCGGCGCTGGGCGTCACGCGCGCCGTGCGAAGCTCGCAGAGTGCCCAGTGGCACAGTGCGGCCGTGGCCACGGCGGCGACCGAGTGCGAGAGCGCGGTGACGAGTGCGGAGGAACCGCGAGGCGAGGCGGGATCCCGAGTGACACACAAGGATCACGTGCTCACCAAGGCGATTCCCACGCCGATTGTCACGGCCATGGCATTGGCAGAGCAGTTGGAAGACCGCAAGGGTACTGGGATTACCAGGAGCCTTGCGTCAAGGCCGGATTGGCTCCATGATGCTGCTCGATTGATTGGTTTAACAACAGACGATCTGAGCAGGTATGAAGGGTATGTGGTGGTCTCGTGAGGCGTGTATTGACTGTGTGTGTGTGTGTGTGCGTGTGCCCTATAGAGCGAAGGAATACCTGAAGCAACTGCGAGAACGCGCAGCACGGGCGTTTGACGAGAGTCCGGAGCCTGAGGAGCCATATCCTGAGCATCGTCGTCGTCAGCGCATCATGACGCGCCAACTGGACCGGATGCTTGCTTCGCTCTTGCAAGCAGGCAAGTTCAAAGAGGTCGAGAGCATCGCATTCCTCTATGACGAAGCCTTCCCCGAGTTTGCGACCAACGCCAAGCACTGGTCGGTGATCTGTGGCCACTATGCCGTGGCTCTCAACAAGCAGAAGCGCTTTGACGAGGTGATCGAGAAGCTTTTCCTCAGCGGCTTCCTCTCAACCGACGACGACGTCGTGCACACTAAACCAGAGTTTTCCAACCGCATCATCCTCACTCCGTTGATCGCGGAAGCCGCCTTCCTCGCGTGCAATCACGTCAACGACGCCGAGACAGCACTCAAGCTGCTCCATGTGGTCCGAGAACGCAAGATTCCTTTGCATCATGCCGCTTACTTCCACCTGCTTGGCGCGATTCTCAAGGACGAGAAGTACGTTGACTTTGACTTGGTGGTGGATTTGAGTACCGAGATCGTCGACGGACTCAAGCGTGAGATTCCTCCTGCTGTTCTCCCGACGATTATCCGATTGGCAGCTGAGCGTGGCGAGCTTCATCGTGTCATGCCGCTCTATCAGCTCCGTCCCAACGCGTCAATGAACCCCTACACCGAATTCCGATTCGACATCTGTCTCCAGACGCTGTGGAAGATGCGGAATACAGACGAAATGCTTCGTGTCCTCTCGGACTTCCTGGAACTCCGTCACGTTTCGTTCGAGAAGAAGCAACAGATCTGCAAGGGATTGCTGCGCAAGAGCTTGGCCGAGCGTAAGGAAGCCTCGCGAATGCAGGCGATGAACGCTACGCATGGCCTCCTCGATCTCATGCAAAAGCATCGCATCGCCATGAGCAACAAGTGCATCCCACCTTTGCTTCAGACACTGATCGAAGACGATCACTTGGAGACATTCGACGAATTCCTCTCGTTCTTTGCCAAGTATCCAGATGTGATGCACTGGAACGCGGCTGTGGTCTGCGAGCTCATCATCACGGCCGTGCGTGCCAAGCACATGACGTTGGTCGACGATCTTCTGGTCCATACTTTGGACAACAATATCCCAATCAAATACGTGGCCCTCGAAGTCGTTGTTGCCTCGTATTACCGTCATGGTATGCTCGAGAGTCTTGATAAGGCTGCCAGTATCATCGGAGCCTTGCGACTGAACAAGCGGATCCCTCTCGGCATTGCCCTGACAGAAATTGGTATGGCCTGCAACCTCAGGCTCCGTCGGTACGAAGATGTTGCGAACCTGTTTGAAGACTTTGCCCATATGGATGGTGAACGCAAGCGCATCGTGTCGCGAAAGCCCATGCTCGTAAAAGCGCGGTCAGCGTACCTCAAGCTCCGTCGATACGACGAGGCCGACGCCATGTACAAGCTGCTGAACGAGTACCACACCGAGCATCCAACAAACGACAACAACAAAGACGAAGTGCCACTGATAGATGATGATTACGGCACGCCCGACGCCGTGCAACGATAGATTTGATACCCAGCTGCCGGGGGGGTCTACTTGGATGTAATAAAGCGATTTGGAGCGTTGTACATGTATGGGTATTCGTCTGAGGACACCAGGATTGGTTCCCGAGCGGAACACACAGAAATAGCCTCAAGCAGTGCAATCTTTGGCCTGAGGTGCTTGCGTTCGCGGCGATATTCTCATCCCATACGGCAACAACAGAGCGTGTGAGATCCTTGGCGCGGCACATCATGATCAACGAGAAGAATGTGAAGATGTCCATCGACACAGACTTGGTTCTGGACGACGAGATCGGAATACTCGCCAGTGACACGTCTCAAGTCGATACATCGAGCGAGGTCCTGGACGCGCCGACAGCAGCACTACAGCATTATGATCCATTCGTAAAGTGGCTACTTACTGCCTCGATGGCCGAACTCACGTCGCTACACACCAAATTGCCGTTTGAAGTCGGCGATAATAGTGAAAACGATTCAAGTACAGCGGTCGGTACGTTTGCAAACGCCACACAAGCAAAGCTTGCACGCGCGGAAATCGAAGCAGAGTGTGAGGGAATCGCTGACTTGCTCTCAGTGGCAAATCGAGAGCGAGGCACCTTCATAGAGAAGGTAGAGGATCTCCAAGACGAACGCGACGAAAGCAAAGAACGCATCTCTCTGTTGGAATCGCGGATAGTCAAGCACCTCCAAGACCGAGACCTGGCGATCGCTGAGAAGTACACGACTGAGCAGCAGATCGTGGATATTGAAACCTGGAGAGCGCAGCATCCGCAGCGGCAGGGCTCTTCGTTCCTGGGGTTCATGCGACTCACCGAGCGACGACAGAGCAGTGTCAGCTTCAACAACAAAGACATTGAGAAGCTCCAGAAAGAGATCGCCGACACAAAAATGGACACCGCTCATGCCAAGACAGAGCTAGACACGCACTATTACCGTCTACGTCAGCTGGAGAAGAAGGTGGCGTTGATGAAGCTCGAGATTGCCCAGGCGAGTGCATTGGAAGACGATCTGCAAGCCAGTCTCGCTCATCTACGGAGGGAACGTAAATCGTCCCTGGACAAGCTGCAGCACATCTCCGTTTTCTCCAATGCCTCGTTTCAAGCGGCGTCAAGCCCAAAGAAGCAAACGAGTCCGAGAAAAGTCCCAAGTCCCAAGAAGCAGAGTTTCTCGTTACGCTAGTCAATCAACATGGATACAGTCTTCTAATATGGCGTGTTACGGTATGCTATGGCACTTGAAGTGGCAGAGTGATGGTAAAGGGAAATCTACACGATGTGGCCGTGGCCGCATGGGGAAGAGATGCGTTCTGACGCGCGTAGAGGTGAGCGGACGATTAAATGGGGTATGCACGGGTCACTAATGGATTGTGCGTCGATTGCGCAGCGTATTTTGACCGCTTTCGGCGAGATTGGCGCGATTTTCACGACGCAATGACGCGAAACGTGCCGGCGATCGAGGAAGACGAAGCAAGGCTGATGGGGAAAGTGGACACCAGCAAGTGGGAGACGCCGACAATGCGAGTCCAAGCTGACGAGTGGACAATAGAGATGGCGGTGTGGACGGATGAGGTGTCTGTGTGGAACTATGTGGATCCGAGCGTGGATTTGTGGACGCGATCATCGGATCTCACATCACTGGAAGCTGACAAAGAGGAAGACGAGTGTGCCACCGGGCTCCTATCAATGAACGATAGGGAGCTTAATGGTCAAGAGAGGGAATGTGCTCCGAAGGAACGTGTGGAGGTTGCGGTTATGAAGTTGGACGATCAAAATGTTCGAACCTCCTGTCACGTCGCGCAGAATGACCTCACGGATGACTTGCCGGACGCTGAGCAACTATCTCTGCATAGTCACGAGTACGTCATATCTATCTGCATCGGTTGAGCGCGAAATAACTTGATGATGCTGTTGGTAGTGCTGATCGGAAGGACGCATGTGAGCGTACTCCTGATAGCCCTGAAGTGGTCACACAGCCGTCATCTGGCTCCCAAGATACCTTGAACAGGCTCACCCAGCACACCCAAGGTGCTGGAGTGAATGGAGGATCGTGTCTGCGTGAGCTCGATTTGCCTCATCTCCAAGATCCTCTCTGTGCGAAGATGGGCAATTCCATTTGCGAACAAGCTGAAGAGCACTTGCAAGTATTATTCGCAAGATTTGACGAGCTGGCTGATTTGAAGTCGCTCCTCGACGAGCCGTCAGATCTGTCTCATATCTTCTCCGCCACCGAGCAAGAAGGAAAGAGCGAGATTAACGCATCATTGCCCAGTCAGCAAGTGATAATGCCCCCTTCGTCTCAGGATGGTCGCCACGAAGAGCTTAATGATATCCGGATACGGAGAGTTCCATTCACCGGTATACTGCGGACAAGGCGACCAGAAAGTGTCTCGAAGGAATCGGTTCAAGTGTTCAAGTCTGTTCTTCGACGAAATGCAGCATTCACGCTTATGAATACCGTACCAGACAATCTAGATACGCAAGTGTCCGATATGTTCCGTAGAGCGATTTCGAGCAACGGTGATTTCACGAAAAGTGAGACGGATACAATCTCCGACGTGCGGCTAGCAATGCTTCCTAGTCAGATCACCCTTGCCGACGCTGCGAGAGTGGAACGAGCGCATGATCATATCAAGCGAGAAGCTGAGCGGGTCCTCCAGTCGATTCCGCCCCTACCCGAGTCACTTACAAGCCTCTCGATCAATATGCCGTCAATATGGAATGTGTCATGGGTCAGAGAAGTGTACGAAGAATATGTTCACGATTCGTTGGCTCCACTTGAGATTCCTGAGGTTCTAAATGACGATGAAGCCGAGCAAGAGTGTGTTGTTTCGTGCAGAAGACTCGATGAAAAGATCGCGGAAGCCTCTTCAAGCAATCAATTTGTCGCAATAACATCTGAGGCGATCATGAATCGCCCAAAGGATATGAATCAGGGTGCCGTTCGCGACGAGCTGACGTCAAGGCGCGTGAGGTTTCGAACTGATGTGTCGGAGCCAAGTACCGATGAGCTTATTGCCAAGTTTCTATGTCAAGAAACATCATCGGCTTTGGAAGCAACAACATGTGTTGGACATGATACTCCTGATCAAACTCCAGGACAATCCAGTCTAAAAGCTTTGATTGACCATCTCGCTCGACCGGCTTTGTGGACAATGGCTCAAAAACGCCTATTGCGCGTCGACTCCTCTCTACTCACTGTCGTGATGAAGTCCGTGTCATTGGATGTGGTCGAGTCAATTATTTTGCAGCTTCATTCAAAACTCAAAAGGGTATCAGAAAATCCTTCCACGTCTACCCATAAAGAGATCATCGATTTGTGTGCAAGCTTTCGTCAAGCGATATGGCTCCATGTTCTCATGTAAGTTCTTTGTTGATCATAATGCTGATGTGTGACTCACTGGGGAGTGCGCTGTGTTCGGTGCATCCAGGCTTGTAATGACCTGTGATGACAAGGGAGAAGCGACACCTGATAAGGAATCGACAACAATTCGAGTTATTTCATCATTGAAGTACCGCGCCGCATTAGGATCTGCACACTACAGCGAGTTTTTGCGAGTTCACGTTGCGTGCGGAGGATCTCCACCCACTGCTGGCGCTAATACTGGGAATGACAAGCATGACTTCATCGATGGCTCCTTGACGGCGGGCCGCTCGATCAAGAAGCAAAAGCGAAACATCAATGAACCAATCCTTCGAGCTGTTCGCATAATATCTTCGCCAAGACTGCTTGAAAAGGTAACACAATGGGATAAGTGGCAGTTTAATGCTACTGCTGACACTAATCTTTGCTTGGTAATAGGATGATCTACTTGACGAGCTCTGCTCCGAGTATGCTGTCAGCTTCGTGGAGCGAGATTTACAGGCGCCGATTGATCTCTTAATTGACGAACGAAACGGTGTATGCATCATTGATGAGGAAACATTTACCAGTAAGTTGATCGCCTGCATTCTTGGCCCAGGTGTTGCTGATGTCCTGTTCTAGATGAAAACAGCATGAGAGAAGCTACATTCAGTCTCGCAAAGTTGCAAGTTCAGTTTGAAGCGATATGGATCCTCGTTGGTAAGACAATTCGTCAGATGAGTACTTCGGTGGACGACGCTGACGTTTTTGCCTTGCAGCATTCGACACGTCGGCGAAGCATGAAGACTTACTGCATGCATTTTACCCCGCTCTGACCAATTTTCGAATCAACGTCACCACCTATACGTGTCCGTCAATCCAGGACATCTGTCGTTGCATCCGGGAAATCGTTGAAGCCTGTGCCGAATCGGCACTCGCGACGCATCGAACATTACCACGAATGTGGTTTGAGAGACCATTTCTCCTCGATGACGAGTCTCAGCTGGAGCGGTTTTTGGCGTCGACGAAGATCGTTAACAATGTCGCAGCCCAGTCGTTGCTACATCGACTTTCTCTCGAAGATTTGATGACCAAAAGGTGTGAAGTTGAATCCAATGCTTGAGGAGGGAAATGGGTTGCCCACCTCGTGGGATTGTAGCTTCGAAGAGCTCCGTATAATGGCGCAAGGCTCCGTGTCAAGTCTTCAACTGGAGCTCCTATACAGGTATCTGGGTTGCGGATTTTCTGGGGATTAGCAGGTGTGTGATTTCCAAAATCTTGTTCTAGCCTAATGCAAAGTCGACACGGAATCGGACATTGCGTGGACCAGATGGATCAAAATTGATGCAAGAGCAGTGTTAAATGATTAAAACGGGAACTTTCTACCTATGGGAACGTGCTCGCATCTCCTGCATCGCTTGGTATCGGCCGGTGTAGTAACCTGACTGATACCACGCAAGGAGCAAGTTGGCCAAGTCATCTTGCGAGCCTTGTCCAGGAACTGATGGAAACGGTGGAGCTGCCCATTGCGACGGAGGCTGCATCCCTGGGGTCCAAGGCGCTCCTGGTGTAGGTGCACCGTGATAGTACGGTTGCTGAGGATGAGAAAACGGCTGAAATTGTGGAGGAGCGTGTGCTTGGTAGCTGGGCGGAGCAGTATGATGGGTCATCGGTGTCTGGTACGCATATGCACCAGCTCCTTGCATCTGTGATTGCAAATGCGCATAAGCTTGGGCGTAGGCAGCCTGATACAGGTCTTCCTGAGACTGATACTGTGTCGCATCTGGCACAGCAGCTCCGTATGCAGGAGCTTGATGTGAGGTTTCTTGCGTGGAATACGCATCCGTCACCGACGCGACCGAAGCCTTCCGACCATTTCTCTTCGGGCGACTCGATTTCGACGGCTTCTTGACACGCGACGGGCTGCGGTTCTGTCTTCCGTTCAGTGCATCTTCAAACGCCTGAGATTCCAGCACGATATATCAATCAAGTGAGTGGATGACTAAGGCCACGTGACCCAGCTCCTCACTCACGCGCACGATGGCCATGTCGTCCCATTTCTCCTCCGCGATCGACGCGTCGTCTTCGCTGCTACTCTACGGTCATCACGCATTCGTGTATCAGCGTCGCACACTCGCATATCCACCTCCGAGCCACGTCACACTTCATACCATCGTCATGCCCCAAAAGATACCCTCGAGCCACTCGACAGTTGGCTGGTCCACACTAATGTGGACCACACCTATCGTACTTAATCAATCCCTTGCAGTACATTGGACACCGTATGTAATACACAATCATCTCAGCACAGGATTGCCACCTGGCCACATTTTTTGCGATGGATTTCTTGGACGTCTCTTCTGGGCGCGGCTGGTGGTCGTCCAGGAGATATACACCCACCTTCTTCATCTTCCCAGCCTTGCACCTACACGCCTTCACGTACGAAACCATTTTCAAGAGTACTCGATCGGTGACGAGTAGTCGGTCAAAATTTCATGACGACGCGCGCGCGCGGGCGTGATGCCTGAGTGCCTGAGGGTCAAAGCGGACACAGATGACCACCATGTGGCATCCATCACTCTACGTCTGGGCCACATGACAAGCAAAGCCACCTTCCTGTCAAGACAGCGACCACTCGACGCCACGAGCCCACCTTGGGTTCAGGCCACAAGCTACGACCTGTGAAACCGTATATCAGCCTGTCGCTCGACGCACCCATTCACCAGTACACGGTGTGTACGTACCTGTAGCAGTTTATCCAACGCACCGGCGCCTCACCCAGTTCTCCACCGTGTTTTGCTGGTGCTCCCCTACCCCTTCACTAGGGTTGTGGAGAACCCGAACTGATTTTGAGTGTGTGAGAGTCAGCGAGTCGACGAGGGCGCTGTATTGAGAGCAGCCCCGCCTGTTTGTGTTGGGTTGTGTATGGTGGCACGGCGGCGCCGCCACTCCGGCACCAGCGAGACCTCATGCACGTCAAGAAGGTGCTCGCCGTCGCGCTGCTGGGCGTGCTCAGGGCCTCCGCGGACGACGCCCCCCCGGCGCCGCCCGCCAATGCGCCGCTGCCCACAGTGGCCGAGTCGCCCGCCAACCCACCCATTCCGGGCCAGACCACAGCTCCGCCAATCACCACGGACGGCACGCGTACGCCCTCGCCGGAGGCGACGGTGGCCGGCGATGCCATGTCCACATCTGTCGCAGAGGCTGCGGAGTTATTCGTTCCTGCCGCGTGTACGGCTGGCCGATTCCAGATCACGAATGTCAAGGCACTCGCGACGTGCGAAGGTGGTGTTCCAGCCCCACTCGAGGTGAACCCCGCCAAGAAAATCAGCTTGAAGATCGAGACGGCCGCGACCAAGATGGTATTGGAAGACTCCACGAGCACAAGCGTCGAGGAAGTGTACGTGAAAGCGAGAGAGAGAGAGAGAAAGAAAGAAAGATGGAGGGGGACCCAACGACTGACTGACGAATACTATGGTTGCAGCACTATCTACACAGAATCTTCGACGTCAAAGGTGCCCGTGACCGTCGACATTGGCGCGTTTCCAGGGCTCACGGCGCTCAAGACACTGTACGTCTCGCGTCTCTGTCGTTTTCCTGTGTGCCAAGGCGGTCTCTAATGCGGATGTCGGGATGTTGTGGGTGTACAGAACCTTTAGGAACGTCAACTTTAGCGACCCTAGCGTTTATCTCAAGGTCGCACCCGTGCTCACCACCATGTACGTGTGTTACGCGATTGTCTCGCTGTATGGGATTCTTTTGACGCATCTGCCGTTTCGATAGTAATCTGGAATCGACCAACGCCGAAGACCTCTCACTGTCGATGGCCACGGCAGACAGTGTGGCACTGAAAGAAGTGTACGTCGTCTCTCGAGCTTTCTTCAGGTGTTCTCAAGCGCTGACAAGTCCTTCTTGTGTATTTCCACAGGAAATTCATCGGTAGCTCGTTCCCAGCACTGCCAACTATCCTTTCCGAACGTAAATATCCAGCAGGTCTCACGGTCACTGGCTCGTGGACGATCAAGGGGCTACAAACGGAACTCAGTCCGGAGGCTTACTCAAACCTCAAGGCCAACGTCGGAGATACTCTCGCGGGCATCTTCGGCTATTCCGACTCGTGTTCCGAAGGCAGCATTACCGATAAGGACCGACCCGTCGTTTGTAAGGCGTCCGTTGGTAAGGGCAAGAACTCGAGCAGCAGCAGTAGCTCGGGATCCGCTTCAGGACGGGAGGCAGAAGGTCGCTCGTCGTCATCAGACACGACGCTCACCATCATCGTGATCATCGTCGCTCTCATCGCCGCCGGCCTCGCGTACTTCGTGGCTCGCCGCTACTTCTGCCAGTCCGGTTCGGGCTCTTCGTCTCCACAGTACAACGATCCTTCGGTCGGCCTCATCTCCAAGGACGAGACGCACGGACACAACAAACTCTCGTTCATCTCGAGTGATGACGCGTTGCGAGAAATCCGCCTCGAGCAGCACGAGGTCTCCATCAGCAAGTCGATGGGCACGGGTCGCATCTGGGCCGGTGAACACAGCGGACGCAAGGTCGTGATCAAGCGTGTCGAGGCGGAATCGACGGACAGTCACGTCACGAAGGCGCTCATCAGTCAGGCTCGCAGTCTTGCGCCACTCTCGCATCCAAACCTCGTCTCGTTGGTCGGCGTGGCCTGGATCCAGGGTACGGACTTTGGTATCGTCGCCGAGTGTCTTGAAAAGGGCTCGCTGCGATCCGTATTGCTCGACCTCGACACGGAGCTCGAGCTACAGACCAAGCTCAACATGTGTCTCGATATCGCGTCGGCACTCATGTACCTGCACCATCCTAGCCGGAATATGTATATGCGTCGTCTCTCGAGTCGTAAGGTCCTGGTGAACGGCACGATGGACTGCAAGATCAACCTGTTCGACTGCCACCCGTTCGCGACGCGTCTCGATGTCCCAGAGGCCTTCGGTATCGGCGAGATGGCGTGGTGGGCTCCTGAACTCGTCACACGCAAGGGCTCCATCGACCCGCGCAAGGTCAACATCTACGCCCTCGGTGTCATCATGGGCGAGATCTTCACGCGTCACACGCCGTACCACAACCTGGTCGACGCCATCGGCAGCACCCTCGCGGACGTGGAGCTGCTCAAGCGCATTCGACGGGAAGAACGCCTGCTGCCGCACGAGAACCGTCGTGAAATGTCCGAGATCCCGGCCATGGTCCGTGACGTCGTCGACCGGTGTCTTGCGTACTCGCCAGCGCGCCGACCGAGCGCCGAAGAAGTCGTGGTGTGTCTCGAGTCGGCCAAGGGCTACAGCGAGCGTCACGGGTCGACTACGAGTCTCTAGGACGACACACGCAGCATTTAGCGAGCTAGGACGCTTGGTCCTCACAACTTGGTGCAGGTTGTACACTGGTATCAGTTAAGAACACCCAATAGTATGTTCGTATCGGATGTGTATTCATGTTCGTAACTTTTTCGAAACTTTTCGTGCGATGTTGAGTGGGAGAAACGGATCTGCTCAGGACGGCAATGAGCCACGGGCAGACCAAGTTGACGCGGCGATTGCCGACCGAGCAGCGCGTTGGCGACATCCTCAGTGATAGCAACTCAGAGCTCTCGTCACTGGCGGACGATGACGTCGAAACGGCACCGATTGGTGCAGTAGAAGCGTCGCAATCGCGTCGACAAGTCAGTCGTCAGGAGAACATGTCGTCGTCCTCTGAGGCCTCGGAAGACGCCTACAAGCATAAGAAGGACGCAGGAGTGAAGGCGGAAGACCAAACGATGGTACCTGCGGCCAAGATCCACCAGCGACCCGCGAACGTGCCCAGTATGCGGCGCAAAAACAGCAAGTGGTACGACTCGGATGACGACAATTGGTCGGAAACGCAGGATAAAGCGCGGCGGAATCGCACGTCAAGTCACTCAGAGGTGGCAGAGAAGACGCCGGAAGTCGTGAGCCCTGGATCGCTGTCGGCGAACCCACGCGGTGGGACGTTATCGCCCGAGACGGTGCCTCCCCCACCCAGGGCGACGGCCGAGTTGGGTGCTAAACGCTCGAGTCTGCAGCGTCTTGTGGACAAGATCCATCTCTCCCCCTTTGGATCGAGACGCAAGACGCTCGAGACAGGATCTCCGGCGAGTTCTGGGCCAGATACGCCACGTGGACTGCCCAATAACAACCAACAACAGCACCACGTACCGGCAAGTTCACGCGTCAAGTCGCCGATGGGGGAGATCCCACTGAGCAATGAACGCTCCCAGCCACCTCCCAGTATATCGACAGTGGATCGACGGCCATCTTCGCGTCGGACAAGCCAAGATCCGAGTCAGTACGATATCAACTCACCCCAAAGTGTCGTAGCTCCTCGTCGCGAGTCGACGGCAACACCAGCTGAGAGTGCTATGCCACGACGTCGAAGCAACATGGTGCAGTCACCTACTAGTCCGTACGAGGGATACTCGAACGATACACCTGGTCGGCGTGGGTCTGAGCTACCAGCGAGTGGAGACGCCCTGAGTCCTGGCCAACGCAAGACGCCTGGGGCGTTCCCTGGGCGACCAGGAAGTGGTGTCCTCCTCGAAGGATGGCTGCGACAGAAGCAACGACGAGGCGTCAAAGGCATGAAGAAGTGGAACTCACGTTACTTCGTGTTGTACGCCAAAACGAACGAAATACGGTACTACGCCGACGTGGTACAGTCGGCATGGGGACCGATCCCTTTGGGTGAGATCGGTTCTATCTCTCTGCGTCTCATTCAACGCATTGGCAAGCCCAGTCACCCCAAATACAAGGGCTGTCGCTTTGATATCACGTGCCGAAACACATGGGGCACGCATTACGCCGACGACTACGTCTCCTCCGAGGACGAGAACCACACGAGCAATAACAACAACAGCGTGAATGGCGACGAAAGCAACAACGCGGCTCGTAGTGGAGATAAAACGTCGACACCCAAGTCCTCGCGTGTCTACAGTCTCATTGCTGACTCGCCACCAACAGCACACGCGTGGGTGAATATGCTCGACAGCCTACTTATCCGCAGCGCCAACAGTCCACGCGTGGACGTTGGCTCTGGTTCTGGTAGTGGGAAGCTCAAGAAGCAGGGATCAAGTATGGGTGGGTCGACCAAGATGATCACTCGCCGTCGGTCGAGTGCGCTCGAGACGGAGAGCGTCGTGGTTGTTGCGCCAGGCGAGAACGTCCCCCGTGCTGTGGTCTACGCCATCAATTACATTTTCGACTCGACACCAGGCATCGAGACGGAGCACTTTTACGAAAAAGAGCCCGAGCCTGTGCGTCTCAAGGTACGTTGGCTCGCCACATCGCCTTGAAGTGTGTGGTTGTCACTTATCCTGCCGTATGCGTGTTGTTTAGATCGGCTTGCAGTTCCTGAATCAGCTATCGACGGGTCCGACACCGAGAACACCAAGTAAAGAGGAGCTCGAGCGCGTACTCGACCCTATAACAGCCGGAGCCATCGTCAAGCTCTGGCTCAAGCAGCTGGAACAGCCGATCGTACCATATGAGCTCTTCGAGGACTTTGCGTCCCTGGCTGCTGACGCCAAGAACGCCAAGTTCGAGCTCCATCGCAACCTCAAAGTGCTCGTTAATGCACTTCCACCTCGTAACTTGTGCGTTCTTTGATTAGATATACCAGTATCGCTTGCTGTACTAACGGTTTCTTGCTTTACAGCGCGATGCTCGCATGTCTGCTGTTCCATCTCAACGATGTGAACGAGTACGCTTCCAAGAACGGCATGGACGCAGCAGCCCTCGCCTCGCTCTTCTGCGAGTTTATCGTCCGTCCACGGGACCGCAACATCGCAGGCAGTGCCCCACCACGCGACGAAGCACTCCGTCACCTAGTGGAGGAGATGATTTCCCACGTAGACGCTATCATTGACGAGAAAGAAGCCGAGATCCTCAACCGCGTGTGAATAACCTAGTGCGTGTATTAATGTGCTCCTGCCACTCGGTCGTACGCTGTCTGATGCACCTTGATGTACACAATGTGCTTGCCCGGCACAAGCGCCATCCCGAGACTACGACTCGTGCCCGTCTTCCACAGTTCCTTGGCTTCTTCCTCTTGCAACTCGGCTTCTGTCTGCACATGGTGCTCCTTCTTGCCCTTGCCTTTCTTGCCCGTCGGCTTGTGCGTCTGTGCATGCGAAGCTGGTGGCACATACTCACGCGTGTCCGTCAAGATGACGTTCTGGTGCTTGTCGAAACAGTGGAACTTGCCCACAAGCACGCGGCCGTCCGTGATCTTGATGCGGACGATGGCGCCGAGTAGCTTCATGACGGCGACCGTGGCGTCTCCCGCGACAACTGGAGGCTGTGGCTTGGCCGAGTCGGTGGCAGAGCCATAAGGCGCACTAGGAGTGTCCTCTCCATCGCGCAGGACGAGCTGTGGCGCCCCATTAAGCGAGAGCACGGCAGTCGTCAGCATCATCTTGCTCCTGGTGGATTGAGCTCCTCAGAAATGACCCCGCACTTAGTGAAGCCTTGAGACTCAGACTCAGATAAACGATTGCGTACTTAGTAATTGATTTCGTGAAATTTGGGTTATCATTGTGGTCATAAATACGAAAGCAAAAGGCAGGAAAAGCGACCTAGGACGCCAAGAACTTCTTGGTGTACTCATCGCAGTCGATGATGGCGAAGCGGAAGCCGTTGAGCGCGAGCTCACCACCGACCGAGAGATCGTCCATGAGGTAGCGAGTACCGTCGGGCTTCTTGTACGCACCACGTTCAAGAAACTTGCCATTGACCACACCAGAATTGCGAAGCTCGGGCTCGTAAATGGACAAGGTGTCATCAGTGAGGAAGTAGGTGATGATGAAGCGACGCTGGGTCTGTTCCTTGCGTGTGGAGATCAGTCGCGCCGCGAAACGAAGGAGCATGCGGTCGAACTCGGCCATTTTCTTGAAATCCTTGCGTGGGGGCTTGGGAACAAGCAGCAAACATGAGCCGAGCGAGTCTTCTTCGGAGCCATAGCCATTGTACGGAGCTGGCTCGGGCTTGGGGAACGAAGGTCTCTCGACTGTTGTGTAGATAGGCTCACGTAGTTCACGACCCCACGCCATCTGATAGTAGTCTCGGGTGAACGGGTCCGCATCGACAAGCTTCATGTCACGACCAAATACTTTGAGAACGGCGCCGACATAGAGATCTTCTTCGTTGTAGTAGCTCTCGTGTGGTGTTGGTTCTTCGACACCACGATCTTGTTCGTCTTGCAGTGACTGCTTCCAGTCCTTGAGCAGACGACCACGCTTGAGCAGTAAGGGGAACGGATCGCGACCTGAGTTCTGCTTGATAACCTCTTTGATCTCGACCGTGTCGTCTTCCAGGAAGTAATTGAGCGTGTAACTCATCAGATCACCGTAAAGCTGCTCACGAGCGTCGTACTCACTGTGGAAGCACAGCACCTTGCGGTTGTTAGCAAGGAACTTTCGCTTCTTCTCGCTCTGCAGACGCGACCGGATCGGATTCCCGAGCGAGGCTTCCATATACGTCTTGAGCGGATAGCGCATCTTGCCGTAAAACTTTTCGTGGTCACCACCACAGAGTCGCGTGATCTGGTCGCGAGTCAGTGTATACTCGTCTGGTGGCAGCTCAATTGATGGGCCAACGTCATCATTGAGTGTCGTTGCATAGTACTCGCGCGTGAATGCATCGCAGTCGTACAGCTTGAAAACACGACCGAAGATGGGCAAGTCCATACCCAGACGGAGGTCACTGGGCTCGTATGAGGAAGACCCATCGCCCTTGGGCAAGCGACAACGCTTGAGGAAAGTGCCTTGAGGAATGCCGCTATTAGGCGTTCGCGGCTCGAGGATCTCGAAGGTATTATCCTGTAAGTAGTGGAACAAAACGTTCTTGCGCAGTCGAACGACCTCGTGATGGCTTTCGTCCACATTCTCCACGTAAAACGTGTAGAATCGCAGTACTTTGCCCACATTTTGCGGTGCGAACTTGCTCTCCGGGAAGGGCTCCGTCACGCCTCGACCAAACGAACTGGCAGTGGTCTGGAAGCGTTCTGGATCACGACGATCGAGGCGCGTGCTCAGGAGATTCTCTTGTGGCAGTGTCGAGTCTAAGCGCAGTGTCGTCTCGACGATCTTGAAGCGCTGAGGCTTGTGATGGTTCTTGAGTCGTGGGTCATACGTGGACGCACCAAGCAACGGGTTCTTGGGCAACGAAGACGACGACGCCATGGCTGGGACGAGGGAGTCACGCAGAAGAGCTCAAGGTAGAGGAATGCACTGGCTGCTGCTCCGGGAAAGGAGAGAGCGGAGCTGTGAACGAAGCTGCTCGCGTTCTGATGAGACTTAGGGCGTTTATAGTCCATATGGCTACACTATGCTTGCAGTCTAAATCCAACACGGCTCTAAAATTAGTCATGCAAAGAAAAGTGCATTTTTTCAGTTACACCACGTGTAAAAAGCACTTCTGACGAAAAGGAGCCCAACTGAGACCCAGTCGGACTCGAACAGCTCAACAAAGGCCTGCTGAGTGTTCCTGGCTTGGCTTGACGGCCTTACGCGGCCTTGGCGATTGGCTCACCCTCGAGGATCGGAGGGTTCAAGTGGCTCTTGACACCGAGCGACTCGAGCGCCAAGTGCGCCGCCTTCTGACCCGAGATCATCATCGCCCCGAACGTTGGCCCCTAGGACACCACTACTCATTAGAACCCGCTAAATCACTCGCCAATACTACCTAGCAGTCTTACCATCCGAGGCGCGCCCTCAAGCTCGGCAACTTCCATGCCGGCGACGATCATTCCCGGAACAATCTCCTTGGTACCACGCACAATGGCATCTTCGGCCGTACCCATGTCCAAGCAACCCATGCCTGGCACATGTTCCACCATGCCGATGTTCTGGAGACGCTTCACACCTGACGCACCCATCGGGCCGTCGTGGCCGCAGGCGCTAATGAGCACCTTGCCTTCCATCACGTTCGGGTCCATGCAGCTCTGCGTGCCGTGGTTGAGCGTGACCAACGTCCAGTTGGTCACGACACCAGCCACACGACCCTGCTTCACAATCAAATCTTCAATAGCCGTCGCGTTGAACAGCTTAACGTTCGGAGCCTTGAGCAACTTGGACATGACAGTGGACGTGAACAACGCCGCGTGCTTGATGACCACGTGGTGCTCCTTAGCTTCGTAAGGGATCTCGAGCTCATCCAAGAACGCGTCGGCAGGCTTACGCACAATCATGGCCGAGAAGAGCTGGCCACCGAGCCAGGCACCACCGCCTGGCGCCACACTCTGCTCAATGAGAGCCACCTTCACGTTGGGATGCTTGGAGAGCTCGTAGGCCGCGACGAGACCCGCCGAGCCCGCACCAGCGATGATCACGTCCGTGTCAGCAAAGTCGTACATATCCTTCATGTAACGCGTTGTCATCTCGCGCGACACCTCCGCTTCCTTGACCGGACTACCATCGAGACACACACGCGTTCAAATTTCCTGTCTCTCCTACACAACAACGACCAACAACGTACGCGAACGAGTAGTTGTCAAACGGCGTCGTGCGCTCGGCCTGCTCCTGACGCCATTCAGCCGACGGCGCGTGCGCACTACCGGCGCGGTAGAGCTTGGCCTTTGGGCCAACCGTGGCGAACGGACGCGTCATCGAAGAGCGCTGGAGAAGGGTCTTGACAGCAAACATTGTCGAGTGCTGGTTGATTCGTCGAGGTCGAGAGCAGAAGACAACAAAAAGCACATAGACGTCAATTTCAGCAGTCCCTACGCCGGTACGAGCCGGATCAGGTTCTAAGGGTATAATCTCAGCCAGTCAGGCCACGGAACTCGTCCATGGTCGGCATGGCACCCCTCGCTGGAAGGCCGTTAGTGAAATCCACAACACTCCACACACACGGACAGATAGACATGCATATACACAGAGGATAAAGGCATAGACACGGCCTCCATCCACCCACAGACACAAAGGAAGCAGTACGGTACCAGTGAGAGAGCTGAGAGGCTGAGGAGGCTTGAGTGGTCCGTGGAGACTTGAAGAATGACGAGCTCAAGCTGCGGTGGAGAGCGCATTTACGAACGGCGCGATGTGATTGGTCCCCATGCGATCCATACTGCATTCTGATTGGCTAGTTCACGAATGGGCCGGCCCATTTCGGCGTATCCCATCCTCAATGATGAGTCCATTGACGCAAACGACTTGATGGGGATCCCAAAATCGAAAATGAACGGCTTCGAACGTCATGGAGAGCAGGACAGCCTGGGTTGCGAGGGTGGGTCATCTGGTTTCAACGGAACGAGTGCTCAAGTCGACCACTCCTTTCGAAAGGCTCACTTGCTTTGTACCTACGACGCTAGCCATGCCTTGACTTGCATCTGGACACCAATCAGTCGATTCAGCTTTGCACAGATAGAGCTGTAGCTTTTCGTAGAAAAGAATTGAAGCTGATAGCAAACAGATTGATGGGGGCTGATGGGGTTTTAATGGGGAATACGAGATTCCTTGAGAGCATATAGGATGGCACTTGGGAACTTCAGTAGTTGTTTGGTGGTGAGGATGGTCCTTCAGTTCCGTGGACGTATTCTGAAGAAGAAAGACGGGTATATGCCCCGTTCGATGCTGGAATTACGGCTTCGAGAAGTGCTCGGAGGCATTCTGTGCAAGCGACTCTGGTGGCACAAGTGGCTGGCTGGGGACGGCACAGTGCGGAAGCGATGGCTGCGAGAGAGTGAGGAGTACATCGTCTCGGAGATCCTTTTCTGGTCGACCAAGCAACGGTTTACAGAGATAGAGTCAAAGAAAATGCTCAACAAGTTCACATGCTTCCCAGTCAATGGGACAGACAGCAAAAGCGGAGCTTTATTGATAGGAAGTGCAGCATCGTGGACTTTGAGGATAATCGGACTGTAACGTATGTGAGAACTCGCGTCATTCCACTCCACGAGATGGAGCCGTTTGGCCAATTGCTCGTGTACTTCGTCATTGCCGAAATGAATCGATGTCTCAAGGATCGACCGCTTGAGGATTGGCCATTGGATACTGTGACATTGGACTGGAAGAAAAGTCGCAAGATGGCGCAAAAACTGCTCATGGCACTGCGAAGTCGTCGGCTCAAGGAGTCTTCTTTCTGTTCATGGCTCTGTTCATGGTTCCCCAACGCCGACCCGCGTCCCGAGGTCACCAGGGCCCTGTGGTTTTACGTGCGACGTGCGCTTAAAGAGCTCACTGCCATCCGGAACTGCATCATTAACACGCTTGACGCAGTCATCCGAGACGAAATGTTGACAGTGACATCGACTGGTGAGGGGTTCATTTCGTCTGGCCCCGTGCAGGAAACGTGGATGAGTGACTCGCTCATCCCTCTGGAGCTTAAGACAGCTTTTCTGAGTCAAGTGGAGTTGCTAAAGAAGGATCCGGACTCTGAGGAGGATTGGCATCCTGGTCGGTGGAAGAACGTTCTGGATGTGGTGCACCCTTCGCTCTACTGTTGTGTGTTGATGTGACGAAATGCTCAACTAGCCCAGCAGCAGAGCCAACAAAGCTCAATGCAGTCGAGCGCATGCACCAGATTGCGTTTACTGGGAGCGAACCTGTGACGAATCCATTTCGCGAGGACACCAAGCACCAATGGATCCCAAGCGATGTTGCAGTAAGCGAATGTGGACATGTCAAGTTCCTGTCGTATATCAACAATCTACATCCTATCCGACACGCACCACTGTATGACTCGATTGCTTCCATCTTCGAACGCTTTGTGCCCCTCTTCGACCGCGTGCTGTCGTGTCTGGCTGACAAGAAGTCACCACGTCAAGAGCTCAAGATTCCCTACTCGAATCGTGATGAACAAATGATGTTAACATCACCACATCCCAAGATCCCAGATCGTCTTCCATTGCAACCAACAGCTAAGGAGGCGTATACACTACGAGGCAAGGGCATCCAGGTGATCGTGAAGATTGCCGAGATCCATTTGACGCAAAACCAGTTGTATGATGGCTCGTGGCATATCGAAGGTACCGAAGCCGAACAAATCGTCGCCACGGGTCTATATTACTTCGGTTGTGAGAACATGACCGAGTCCAAGCTCTCGTTCCATGTGCTTGTCCAAGAGCCTTACCACTGGTACAACGACGACATTGGAGTCGCCGCATCGTACGCGCTAGAAGATAATGAACTGCTCATCCAGACGCTTGGTGCGGCCACTGCCATCGAAGATCGATGCCTTGTATTCCCGAACACGCTACAACACAAAGTTGAAACAATCCGACTCGCAGACACTTCCAAGCCTGGGCATCGGAAAGTGTTGGCATTCTTTCTTGTGGACCCGACGAAGAAGATCCCTTCGACGTCGGTGATTCCACCGCAACAGCACAGATGGCTTCGAGAGTCGCAGCACTTGGTGCTGCGTCCACTCCAGCAACAATACGGTATACCAGACACGGTGTTGAGCGACCATGTTATGCCTTTTCTTCCTCGTGGATTGTATCTGAAAGAAGCGAAGCGGTATCGCAATCAATTGATGAGCGAGCGAGACAGCGCCAACGACATTGAAGAGGACAGCGAGCTCAAGTTCTCCCTTTGTGAGCACTAACTTCCGTAGCCCCCGTCCGAAGATGGAGTAGTCCGATCCCGACGATTCGTAGCCCCCTTCCGATGATCGGTAAATAAAGTCTTCGTTCTTCTCGATCGCGTTTGAGTAGTATCGGTGCTCACGATAACGCTCTTGATGATAAAGCATTTCACTTGCTGATGTGCCATGAGAGTTCGACGGTAGAAGAAGCTCTAGGATCTTGTGAATAAACACTTCTGGCAGTCGTTTCTGTTGAACTAGAGGCGCGATAGCTGACTGCTGCAACTCTCGAAGCCACTCAGGCTGCTGAGGTGGAACAACTGAAGTCGAAATCATCTTGGCGTCTAGATGGAGTAAGAAGAACGAGAGCATCTTGCAGGATCCTGACTTCGAAGTATAGTCGAGTTTGAAAGGTCCCAAGGAATGCATCATCGAGTCTGGAAACACGAGACACCGACCATCCGGCATGGCTGTTGTCCCAAACTTTTGTGATCGGAGATCCCCCTTGTCAGTGCCGTAGATTGGAGCCAGCTTTAGGTCGTGAACCTCCAATTCTTCCTTCTCCCACACCACTGCGTTGAATGAGACGCTTGGCGGAATGATATTCTTCGAGTCAAAGCAATAAACGCCAGATGCTACCACACGCTCTATACTTGTGCCTTGATATGTACAGTATTCGCCATGATATGTGGTATTTGGGAAGATAACCGGCTTTGTGATTCTTCTCCTGCTGGTCTGATAGTAAATGCCTCGTATCCAGTGTCGATGACGGAGAATCGTTGGCAACAGCGCTCAACAGTCGATCGAATAATTGCACAAAACGCTCGAAGATCGACGCAATGGACTGGTACATTGCAGCATTCTTGATGGGATAGAGGTTTTTGATGTACGAGAGGACGGTCACGCGGCCGTTGTCGTCAATGGCAAAATCAGTAGGGAGGCGTCGGTACTTCTCGAATTTACGTGCTTTTGTCGTCTCAGTCGCATTAAGAGCGGCCCACTGAGCACGTTCAACGACGCTGATCGACCGAGACGGATCAGGTGTTACTGTTGACGGGACATTCCTGGACCTTCCCGCCACATGGATGTAGTGCGTTGGATCTACCACGGCAACAACTTGTGGAATCTTGTCGATTGGACATTCCATTGTTGCGTCGTTTGGGGCAGTAGTCTTCACGACTTCGTTCACTTGACGGACCAACGCGTCTCCCAGTTCCATGGGAATGAGTCCGTCGCTCATCCAAGTCTCTTGTACCGGACCAGGCAAAACGGCACCTTCGCGAGCGACAGTGAGATTTTTCGCTTGGATAAGCTCATTTAAAGTCGTTTCGATACACATTCGAATGTCGCCCAGCTCTTTGACCGCACGCTCGACATGGAACCACACCTTATCAACAACCAACGAACTTGGGTCAGCATCGGGATACCATGTGAAGAACCCCGCCTTATCCACTATTCCTTGCACAGCTTCTACGACCAGTGCCTTGGCCAGCCTGATACACTTCTTCAGATCAACAGGCTCTTCATGATCGATATGAAGTGGCCATTGAACCAACGGACGCGTCTTGAGCTGAAAATTGAGAGTCACGAGGACAAAGTACCATAACACTTGACCGAACGACTCCATCGATTCTTTGCTTCTCTCGCCGTCTCCTCCGTCAATGGATCAGGAGAATACTCCGGATAGTCGTCTTCTAGCCACTCTTCAATCAGCAGAATGTCGTCATAACGGATTTCCGCACACAGTAAGTCGCGTTTTTCCTCATCTGATGCGCCGGTGGGTAATTTTTTTAAGTCTGCCACCACGTTGGCCACGAGACTATCAACCGTTCTCCAGTTTGTCACTGTCCACGACATAATATGATCATCCACCTTGTTTTCTGCTTCTTTGAGCCATTGCACACGCGTTTCCCCGTCTTCTCTCAGCCAGTCCACCCACCAGTGTCGTCTCGAGAGGATATTACTGATGACCTGACGCAGCGTCATACGGGGAGTAGGCAGAGCTGGAAAAACGAGATTCGCGCACACATCGAGACCTCCCACACACAGCAAAGCGTAGTGGACGGTCACGCCACCATCTAGGATATGGAAAAGATCCAGATTTGGAAACCGGATACAGTGCAACACTCAGTCAGTGTGTTTCTGGTCGCTCGATACCGCTACATCCCCTCTGTGAAGACAAACTTGAAGGTGAAATCCACGCCTACAGTCATGTATTAGGTCCTATTCCCCATCATCAGCGGAAATGAGCGCCTTACCGTAATGAATTAGCCTGCAACGACCACCAGTGCTCCTCTAGCACGAACGCCAGTAGCCGCAACGTCGACAATCGGTACCGGAAGCGCATCACCAACACATGGCGATCAAGGTTAACGCTTGGAGTAGGGTGTACGTCAAGAGACTGCGCAAACCCGCAACGAGGCGTTCGTTGTTTGCATGGAATGGTGCGAGCTTGGGATTGTAAAGCGCCGAGTCGACTTGTGAGGCTATGAAGAGGAAGGCAGCGTTGAGTAATGGGATGGCGACCTCAAAGTACTCAATAAATAGGATATTTTCCGCGCTTTGGAGAAGTTCCAGGGCTTGAACGAGCACTTCGTCCCCGTCACGTACTTCGTCAACCTTTGAGCGGAACGATCTGTCTGCACCCTTCGTCTTGTGGATATATGCAAGCGCTGTGTCAATGATTCTGTGTCGTGAGACTCTAGACGGCTTGTCCATGAAGATCTTGACGGCTAGTAATCCCTGCAGCATATCGAAACCAACGATGATGGCCGTGGCAGTGACAGACGGTGAGTTCTGCATGATCATGGACTGGTAGAGCGACGACGAGATCTCCACACTGGCAACAGCCATCTCCTCACTCGAATCCCCGAATATCTTGCCCGACTTGCGCACAGCCTTCTTGATCACGTACTTGATCACTGGGAAGATGAGTGTGAGCGCGATCTTTCCCGCCTCAGAGACCGCCTCAAACACCGCAGAGACAGCCGGGTAGATCACCAGCTGTGAACATTGCTCCAGGACGGAGGCCCACGAAAGCAAGATCGGCGTTCGCAGCGGACTTGTTTTTCTCAGGAGATCTGCAAGGAAGACGAAGTGCACCGCCCCAAGAATGACACATCCTGGTCCTAATGCGATGGTCAGTGTGAATGGAACGGGAAAGCGCCAGCACAAAGCAATCCCAACGAAGGCAAGCACCGCGGCGACCAGAGAGATACTGACGATAAGGACGAGCTTGTATGGCGGATATTGCTGGTTGTTCAGCTGCATGCCTGCACGAGGGATAATAGTTGCACCTAGCATACCCATGAAGATCAGATAGACATACTATGTCTATCTGATCTTCACTTATGTCTGACATAGTGGGCCATGAAACCTGGGTTCTTGAGCAGACCGAGACTCAGATCTTGCGATGGAATAAACACAGGGAGCACGGCGCATACGAACCCAGGGATTGGTGCAAAGAGAAGCAAGCCAGCTACCCGCCACGAGCTCACTGAGCGTCGGTATCGGTCGTATTTCTTGAACTTTGATGAACTCGCCAAAGCCTGCGAGCACCGAGAAGACCCGTCGAGGCAGATAAGGGCCATCACGCCACAAAATGGCGTCAAGGCGAACAGAGAGAAGCCTTGACGAAGTGGCCGTCGATCGGACGGCCGGATCCAGCGGATGCACGGCCACGGTGGGCATTATTATCTCTTGAACGAACGAACTACTGCCGTAGACGATATGTAAAAATACTCAGGACTGGTTGTTCCAGTTGACGCCGACCGCACTTGAAGTCGGCAAGGCAACATCAAGGAGGAAATGGTACCCTGGAATAGCTTGTCCACAGCCTCTCATTGTCCTCTAGTACCGTCTATCCGTCTCGTTTTCCCCATTGTCAGGTGAAGCCATTTGGGCTGGTCACCCACTTCAACGCCACGGTCTCCGATATCGGATTGGCTCAAATTCAACCGCTTCTCCACCAATCCTTGTGCCTTTTTTACTTGACATTTTCGGATTGGTTAAAATGTCCCTCCATTCCACCAATCAGCGTCGTCAGCGTAATTACGCATCTGACAATATTTCGTAAAAACGTCTTTTTTTTCTTTTTCCCCAGCCGCCATGTCAGAGTGATGGTCCTACGGCGCTCTTCGTTATGAGATCTTGTTAGCGAATGGGTAGCGGCCGTCGCCCGACGTCACCATTCGGCTGGCTGCGGCGCGTCTCCCACTCGATTCCTCATGCTGCGTCGCGACGACGAAGCGCTGCCGCTGCTCAGCGCGCGCAGCGACGCGTCCACCAGTGCGCTCAGCACCGCCTCCACCGCCGCCACGTACAACGGCCACGGCCGCGTCGGCATCAGCGTCGCCAAGGTCACGCCGTGTAGCAGCAGCACCAAGTCGTACCGCGCGCCGCCCTCGCCCTTTGAGACGGGCTTCCCCATGGTCTTCACGTCGCCCATTCCCTCGCCGCGGCCGCACCGTCTTTCCTTCGCCTACGAGAAGCACGAGCACCACCGCGACCTCCACGTCTTTTTCACGCTGCTCATGTCGGTGGTCGGCGCCGGCATGCTCTCCGTGCCGTATACGTTTCTATTGGTACCGACGTGGGAAGCCGTGCTCGCGATCATTGGCGTGGGCGTCGCCATGGCCTTGACCTCGACCGCGCTGCTCTATGCGCATGTTCAACTGGCGAAAGAAGAAGAAGCCGTTATGCATATTGGGGCCGGGCGACGCTTCAACTCGTTCCAGTCGATCGCGATCGTTGCGGGCGGCGACCTCTTTGGCTACCTCGTGTCGGTGGTCACAGCCGTGGGCATCTATGGCGGCTGTGTGGGCTGCATCCGCATTGTCAAGGACATTGCGCCGTTCATGGTCTCCGTGCTCTACACGCTCGGGGGCGGCGATGCGCATGCCCTCGCCGCGACCACGGGGCAGTACGTCGCCAACTACTTGCTCTGGGGCGCGTTCCTGCTCGTCGTCTTCCCGCTCTGTCTGCTCCGGAACCTCTCGGGCCTGCGCGTGTCGAGTTATCTCGGGTTCGCCTTCTCCTTGTACCTCGTGGCAGCCATTATCTACCGCTTCTACCATCAGCTCGACGTCGAGAACCACGCGACGCCGGCGCCTGCCCTTGATTCCAACAACAGCCTGCCCGTGATGACCGCGCCGGCCATTGTCGACACCCTCGCGCCGCCTGCGTCGCTCGCCACAGCCGTCGTCGGCTCCAGCTTCTCGCGGCTCTCGCAGTCCGTCTCCATCTACAACTACGCGTTCATGATGCAACTCAACCTCATCCCGCTCTTCATCGAGCTGCGTGGCAGCTTTGCCGACCCACTGCGCACGTCCCAGCGCAAGATGACGCGCTGCATCTTCGCCGTCAGCGCGTTTTGCATCGCGCTGTACGCGGCGTTCGGCATCTTCGCCGCCAAGCTCTACGGTGACACGATCCGCGGCAACATTCTGCTCAACCTCGAGAACGACCCAGTGATGGAGATCCCGCTCGTCGCCGTCTTCTTGACCGTCGTGCTCTCGTTCCCCTTGCTCTTCCACCCGCTGCGCGGCGTCATCGAAGAGCTCATCTTCACGACGAGCTTGCTGCCCGAGCTTCCCTTCTCGACGCGCTTGGGCACGACGAGCGTGCTCTTGCTCTCGCAGCTCTTCCTCGCCATCTGGGTGCCGGGCATCCAAGTCGTCTTCGCCTTGACGGGCGCCACGTCGTGTCTGCTCATCTGCTTCGTCTTCCCGACCATGCTCTTCCTGCGGTTGTACCCGTGGCGCAAGCACGGCCGTCGCGGCTCGCTCGCCATGCTCACGCTCTGCGCCATCGTCGCGTTCTTCACCGTCGTCGGCCTCCAGGCCACGTGGTTCCTCCTCATTGACATCTATCGGCATTAAAACCCCACACACCTCTTGTATCGTTTGAATATATATCTATATCTATACACGCGATTACTCTCCATGTTGCATGTTGCCGTTTGCGAAATGCTAAGTACGACCAACTTCAACTCCTGACGTCTTCTTTCACTTAGCCAGTTGCCGACTTGGCGGCACGCAGCATGCGCGCGCTGTGGTTCGTGCTCGCGCTGGAAGACGACTCGATGCCCGTGACGAGCCACGTGCTCGTGGCGGAGGACGCCACGGTGACCGAGCTGCGCACCGCCGTCAACCCCAAGGTGCTCCCGACCCGCGCTGACTACGACGCCAAGCGCAAGCCGCTCAGCTTCTGGACGCCAGTGACCGGCCTGGGCGAGAGCGTCGAGGCCGCCGTCATTCTCCATCTTCGTTCGTTCGTTCCTTTCTTTCATTACGTAATAGCGCATCATCAACTTCTCGTCCCTCCCTCCCTCCGTCTTCTCCAGCCATGTGGTCGGTCGATGGCGCGTGACGACGCCGCCATGCTTCCGTGGCTCCTTTTTTTCTCAAAGGTCCGACCGCCTTCCACTTCCACTCCGTCTTCTCCTCATTCAGAAACAAGCAACGAAGCATGCGCACCGTGTGGTTTGCGCTCGTATTGGACGACAAGCTCGTGACGTCGAGCCACGTGCAGCTGCCCGAGCACGCCGAGGTGGCGGACCTGCGCAAAGCGGTCCTCGCCAAGTGGTTTGACACGATGGACGACATGGACATCCAAGTGTTTGCCACGCACGCCGACTTGGGCGCCAACAAGCCACCGCTCAAGTTCTGGGAGCCGTTGACTGGTCTCGGCAAGCGTCTCGTCGCCGCTCTCGCTCTCCACTTGCGTCAACTGGACCCTGTGGACCCGTACGTCGTCACCTTTGAGCAGCGGAAAGACGCGTTGGCGTACTTGCGGACGCAGTTGAAGCCGTTGCTTGACAAGCCAGGCTTTGCCCTTGTCGACATTTCCAAGGACAACGAGATTCTGAAGGCGCGCGACCCGCGTCTGTCGTCCCCCTTGGCCATGAAAGCCGACGCGATGCTCGTCTACCGTCCGACACCTCCGTCGCCATCGTCGTCTGATAAACTCGAAGGCGTCCGCATGCTCATCCAGTTCAAGACGCAAGCGACCGAGCGACATATCCCGGAAGCAGACATGGTGCTCATCTGCTGCGGGCTCAACGCGCCCAGGACCTGCTGCCCCATGGTGCTCCTGACGGATCTCTCGGACACGTGGCACTTTCGTTGGTTCAGCCAGCCTGGTCGATTCACCGAGACGACCATCACCAGCTCGACGGACGCCGTCGAGTTCATCATGGCCGCGGCCGCCAAGGAGCACGGCGCGTTCCATGTGGATCGCGCCCACCAGACAGTGCACAAGTTCCCGTACGTCGACACGCAAGACAACTGAGTGGGGAAGGTAGGTGTCTCAAGCCAAAACGACCGCAGGTGTCGTCTTTTATTATTCTTTTTCTCGTTTATGAAGGTCTCCACGCATCGTCACATTCAATCTGTGGGTCTGCTTTCAGTTATTCATTCGTCTTTGAGACTCGCGGCCAGCGCCGCGGCCATCGTTTCCTCCGACGCGCTCTTGCGGTAGCGCAGCTGCATCTCCTCTTCTTGCAGGGCACTCAGGAGCTCACCGGCACTCGCCCTGTTCAACAGCTCGGCGGTTTCCATCGGTTCTTCTTTCATCGCGCGTTCCACGTGCACGGGCGGGATGCCGCCACTGCGGTTCTGCTCAAAAACCTTGCCTTGGTCCGTCGTGATCGGAGACTTGTGCCGCGTGTCGTCCGTGTCGGGCACGGGGAGGTTGTAGTACGCGTAGAGGATCAGGAGACCGAGCGCTTCGACAAAGACAAAGTTGAGAATCACGAGCACCGCCGTCGAGACCGACCAGTGGTACATGAGATAGCGCACGCCCGCGAGCTGGGCGATGATCGTGAGACGTGCCGAGTAGATCTGCACCGCCGGGTGGTTCAACACGAGCGTGACGCTGGTCAACGGGTGCTGCTTGCCCTCCTTGAAGCCGTTCACGGCGAGCACGCGCACGGTCTGCGACGGCTCCGTGACGCGCAACGCGTACGGCACGAGCCACGAGAACACACGCACCAACTCGACGAGCGAGTGCGAGTCCTTGACGATCGCCGAGCGCGCACTGGACGCGAGGAACTCGCCGTCATGCGACTTGAGCGTGGTCTGCAGCATGAACATGCCAATGTCGCGGTTCACCTGCGATTCCGGCATCTCCAACTCGACAAAGACGTCGTACTTGACGCCTGGCACGAGCACGCGCGTGTCCGTCGGCTCCATTTCCACCAGTGGCGAGAACTCCCACTGATGGTGGGGCTTGAGCAAGTTCAAGTAGGCCGTCGGCAACGTCGGGGCCGCCGTGCGCGCCGCAGGGGACAGGGAGAGCGCCGCGTGGTCGCCATAGTCGAAGAAGATCTCCTGCTCGTGCAGACGCGACGGGATGATCAGGTAGTACAGCACACTGTAGAGGATGGTCGCCGTGACGAGGAGGACGGAGAAGCCGAGCAGCACTTGCGCCAGGCGCAGCAGCCACTGGGCCGCCGAGCGCGAGAAAGACTGCAACGCACGCACCATTTCCTCGCGCGTCTCGCGACGGGCCTCGTCGTCTTCATACATGCTGCCGGTGAGCTGCGCGGGCAGCAGCGCCAGCGCCACGTTCCATAGAGACGGCCACTTCATTCGTGATCCGCTCGCTCGAGCCGAAGAAGAATGATGCGGTTAACTTTTCGAGCCGCCTAAGTAAACAACGGGAGAATGTATAACGTGGTATACACTATACGCACACTCAATCCGGTGTTGTCAGATCCGGAGCAGACGGGGAGCGAGAACAGGCAGGGACACTCATACTCACCACCAGTGTAGACGTGAGATAGCTATTGCCCTCGTCCAGAACCAGAAAAGAATATACACGCCATATGTATAGCTCCATACATTCTTCAACATGGTTTCGTTGAATACTATACGATTGCCGGTTCTGTAGCTGGTGGCACGAGTCCCTGGCCCGCGCTTGGGTTCAGTCTGTTGGCTGGAAATTCAACGTTTGTTGGTTCCTTCTCGGCGTTTGTTGGTTGCTTGTTCTGTTTGTTGGATTTGCTGGACAGGGCTGTGGACGGACTTGTTGAGTTTCCATCCTCGAGATCAAAGCGAGCAGCTCCATGCACGCGTTGATTAAGGGCGTCGTGCGCAGCTACCGCCGCGTGGCCGCGCAGTTCCTCGCGCCGCTCAGCTGTCCGATCTGTCTCGAGCCGCTGCCGGTCATTGGGTTACGAGAGGCCGCGGAAGATTCGACGGAGACGCATGTCAAGCTGCTCTGTCGGCACAAGTTTTGCACGGCGTGTATCGGCGCGTATGTCGAGATGAAGGTGAAAGCACGAGAGGTCGAGGAGGGTACGTTCGTCAAGGATGGGGGGGGACAAGGCGGGTGATGGAGAGGCTGACGACGATTCCGGTGCTATGATGTAGATCAGCTCGTGTGTCCCGTGGTCGAGTGCAAGGCGTGTCTGAAAGAAGGCGACATCGCGTACATCGGCGGCATGACTACGCTCCGCAGCTATCGGAAGACCTTAAAGCGCGTGCGGGTGCGTAATACGCTCTGGGGGTTATGACGTCATCTCATGAGATGACGGACGACTGGTCGGTTTACGGTGCTGATGTCATCTTGTGTGATCTTCTTACGACAGGACGAGAAAAATCCAAGTGCTCGATGGTGTCCGCGTCCGGAATGTGGGGAATTGATCCTCTGTGAATCGACGGAGAATTTCACGTGCCCGAAATGTCAAGCTGTCGGTTGCTTCAACTGTCGTGGGTACGCCCATCGGTTCTGGTTCTGTCGAGGTACCGAAGACAAGTCCTACCTGGACTGGGAAAAGTCGGTCGGGGAAGGACGTGCCGTACGAGCGTGTCCTCAATGCCAGATGCGCATCTGGAAGTCAGAAGGCTGCAATCACATGACGTGTACACACTGTCGCCACGAGTACTGCTGGGTCTGCGAGACAAAATGGGACCCGAGCCACTACTCGTGCTACGAAGTCACTTTCCTCGGCACCTCCTATTTTGCTCGTCTCCTGCCTCGTGTGTTCGGCTACTCGACAATCGTGTTCATCGTGCTCGTGGTTTCGATCTACGGCTTCGCTCTCTTCGCAGGAGGCTACGTGCTCTTCTGTGTCGCCCTCAACACAGTCCAGCGACACATCCATGGCCATCGTCGACCTCTTCAGCTCAATCTCGACCCCGTCGACGCCCACCCGCACGTCCGATGAGCTCTTCTCCTCCATTTTCTTAACTTATGTTGCGCTTCCGTTGCTAGATAGAGTATTGCACCCACCAATAAATTATTGCTGTAAAGTTCGGTATTGGAAGGCGTACTTACCGTAGCGTACTTAGTACGGCTCGTACGTCGTTCTCCCACCAAAAACCCATTAACGCGCGTAAACGGCTTGCCCAAGGCGCCGCGTCGACGCGACGGTAGACCTCGTCTTGCGCGGGCATTGCTGCGTGTGAGACGCTGCTGCATAGCGCATTCAAAAGCGCGTGTTCTGCCCTTGCTGCTGCGTATTTTGTGTGCTCTCTCGGTCGCTGGAAGCCTCGTAAACAGCTCGTCAAGCGACCACTCCCGTGACGGTCGAGACATCGACCCATGGCCAATAGCTGGACGCGTGATCCGTTTGGCTTCGTGGGCGCGCATGTGATCCAAAGGACGCGACGAAGACGACGTCGTGGGTCTATTTCCAGCGAGAACGAGCACTCGGATGACGAGTATGTGCTCCATGGGTGGATCACTCGGTTCGATATACAACTGGATGCGTACACTCTGTTCACGCCAGGGGTCCTAGAAGACTCGAATCAGCATGCGGATGAAGCACAAACCTCTGTGGTGGCTGTGCCCAGCAGTAGGACGCAGTACTCGCGTGGTGACGTGATGAAGTTCAACTCGAATCCGGATTTTCAAGTGCGGCACGCGAAAGACCCGGCGTTCCCACCGCCCGAAGAAGACTACACGACGCGCTTTGTCAATGTCCCCATGCAGAAGAGAAGGATAGATGAGTCGCCACGGATGTCGCGAGCACGGAAGCGGAGGGGGGAGGAGGAGGAGACGAAGACAGAAAAGGATCGTGTGGTGTATGGGCATGTCGAGTGCTTCTTGCCGTTTGCTGACTTGTACAAGGTGGTGTATGACGACGATACGGTGGAGGAAGTGACGGAGAGCGAGGTGATCGACAATCTGATTGCGTCGGTACGGCAGCTGCACCCGAAGGCGGTGAGGCAGGAGGACTACCATGATGCGTCGACGTCACCTGCTGTCGCACCGTTGCAGTATCGGAAGCGCCGTCGTGTGGATGCGTCGAATACCAATGGGAAGACGGTGTCAAGACAAATCAAAACGGAAGACAGCGATGACGAGACGGAGGATGAAGATGCAACGCGGGTAAAGCGAGAGATGCTGAGTGGTCATGATGCGGGCAAGGACACGGACGAGGAGGCGGATCCGATCAAGCCAGAGCCTCTCAGATACGACGGTAAAGAAGGAAATCGATCGTCAGCGCCAGCGATGGTTGACCTGTCGAACGATGGAGATGAGACGATGGAAGAGTTCGTGCCACTGGATGAAGACGTTGCGCACGTGGACGTGGACTTGGACACGTCTCTCACTCAGTCAGATCCAGATCCCGACGCAGAGATTATCTCGTTCCTGGATGCGTATCCAGACTCACTATCGGTCGAGTTTAACGTACCGTCTTCGGAATCGAGTTCCAGCGCACCAGTGGTTGATGAGCCTGCACTCTCGCCTCCGTCTTCACCGACCACAACTTCAAGTGTTCCTCCAGTGTTCTACATTGTCGACAAACCCGAACATATCGCTACAGATCGCCTGGAAACGAGAGCGCAGGCATTCGAGATCCTGCGCCAGGAGTTGCTGCGACTACTTGAGATGGATGATCTTCTCCCGAGTCAAGTCCCCAAGGGCACCGTTCAATCCAAGACAACGATCTTGTCGGATATCCTTCATAATCGCGATATCAAAGACCGAGATTCTGTGCGGCGCTTTGTGGACAGTGGTGGGCTTGTGGTGGTCAATCACGTGATGAACGCACACTTAACGGACGTGACGGTACCTTCTCAAGCCCGAAACGAGCGTGTGCTCTTTCTTCTCAAAATCTTGGCCATGTTACCGACACCGACGGGAAGGCAAGTGATGGAGTCCACGATTGGTAAGACCATTGGGCGGCTCTCAAAGTCTCGTCGCACTGATAAAGAAGCAGATCCGACCATGCCGAAGTGTCTACCGCATCTCGCAAAGTGGATCAAGACGAGGTGGATCCAGACCATGGAGCGCGACGACATGAAACCCACGAAATCGCAGCCCAGTAAAGCCTCCAACAGAACTTCGAACTCAAGAAATTCCAAAGCTCCGTCAACGACGGGACGTCCCAGCAAACAGCCCGACCCAACGCCAAGACCGTCAGCAGCTCCTGCGGCTCCGCGTGATGTCTTGGGACATGCGTTGTCGTCGGCCGGGCCTCCCAAAGCCAAAGGCAAGGCAAGCCTTAAGCCTGACTGGATGCGACAGAAGGAGTCACTGTCTCGCACACGCTTCACCGTCAACACGGATGCTCGCGCTGAACAGAACCACTACAACCGTGATCGACGTCAGCAACCTTCATCATCCGCGCCGTCCAGATCACACAAACAGCAAACAATGGTACCCGAGCCTCCTGCACCTATCAGGGAAAACGACATTCCAGGAGGTACTCGCGGCGTGTTTGGCCGAAACCAAAAGCTTGCATTCGGCTCGCGATGGAGTGTTTGTGAGTTCTATCGTGATACACCCCCTACCGCTGTTCGTCGCTTCACGAGTGGATCGAACTCAAGCATCACTGGTCTACCACCGCCTTCGCGCCTCATGACGCCCAAGCGGTCGATCCTCAGGCGGAACACCAAGTACACAGCGGATCCCGATGTTTTGCCAGGCTGAGTCGGGGAAGTTGTCGAATTAGTTAGTTAGGTGACAGCAAGAGGATTGGGTAATATGCCGGGAATGCATGATAAGTGTACAGTGCACACATGTCAAAGACAAACTCCAACTCACTATTAAGAGACAACGATCGAGTGCTCGAATCTCTATCGTTGCGAAAGAAGACTCACGGCCCACGATGCACTCAAATACCCGATGATGTCCTGCAATGCCAGGCGACAGATCAGTCTAGTGCTACCACATGCCAAAGAAAAGAACACAAACTCACCTGAATGAAGTTCTCACGACTGGCGACAGGCAGATTGACGTACCGAACATACTCACGCAACGATGCTTCGATTTTCTGGAGTTTTGATATCCTCGGCTTCCAATTCTCCGTCAGATCGGTGCGCCGGTCAAAGTCACGATAGTAGTCGACCAACGTGATGACTTGCTCTGTGCACCCATAAATACCGTTGTCGTAGTTATGGCGAAGAGAGTGGAGATGCTTCTCCTGTTTCTCTGCTAACAACAGGGCGAGTGACTTGCTTGGAGCTTGGGATGGAGGCGATGGTTCGGCACTTGGCGTTGATTCCTCGGTCTTTACCTCACTCTTGACAGAGGTAGTAATCTCCTCGCTCTTCGAAGAGTTTGCCTGCTTACGAGGCAACCACTTCTCGAGCTGTTCCAACGTCGAACGGAAGTGTTCGACCTCGCCGTTTTGTCCAAATAGCCGCTTTCTAGACAACAGGCTTGTCTTTCCGCTGGAAGAGAGCTCGTTTGACTGCTTCTCCGTCTTGATGGCAGTGGAGTTGATTAGCTCAGCCTTGACATCACGAACCTCGTCGCCATGAGTCCCTGGATCAGCCTTGATACCATGAATTGGAGAAACGATTGTGACTCCTGCTCCACTTGATAGTTCCTTCTTCAAAGCGCCTTCAACACTGGCAATCAATTCATCCGTAACCACCTTCACCACCTTCTCGACTCCAAGACTGTAGTCAATTGAGGAAGGCATCTCACGCTTCATATGAATCTCGCGTCCGAACTGAGCATTTGCGTCTGAGCTGGATGGCCCTTCCTCCTTTGTAGCCGGTTCTTTCTCTGGATCAGACTGATAGACAATTACCTGGAGCACCTCGGCCCTAGGTTCTGTCATGAGCGTATCCTCATCCTCCTCGATGGCTTCAATCTCGATTACGCCGTCGCTCATTGCCTCGTCTTCAATAACCACAACGACATTTCTTCCGGTGCTGGGCATATTGAAATCTTCGTCAATTACCTCCACGTCATCCCATGCAGAGGCGTGTTGACTTTCTGCTACCAACTCAGAATCTGCTGACGCATCAATGGCATCATTCTGAGTGTTGAATACGTGTTCCTCTGCACCCGGTATCCCGGTTGCGCCAGTTCGAGGTGATTTGATCTGGGCTCTGGGAGGCGTACTGTTGATCTTCTTCGTCGTCAAAGTTGGTTTTCGGGTTCGTCGTCGGCCATTTCCACCATGGATAGGAGTCGATCCAGCAGAAGTTGTGCTGTTTGCCTCAGTCTCCACTTCTATGATGTCCGGAGATTCAGGAACCGCCGTCGCTTCCGCCTGAGCTGTTTCAAGACTAGAAACCTCAGGCACGCCTTGCTTTCGGCCAGTTTCGGAGTTTCGACGTGCTCGGCGACGGGGAGACAAATCAAGGGGTGATTGGATGTTTCGCTCGTCGATCGTCTCCTGCACGCGCTGCATCTCAAGACGACGTTCACCCCCTAGAAGCTCACCCTTCACAGGAGGATCAGCATTGTCAGCCGTGGGTGTTGGAACGTTATTTGCCTGATCGCTCTCACTTGGTAGAGACCTCGATTCGAAGGCATCTTCCGCTCTTGACTGGGGTGAAGGGGCATCGTCGATGATTTCGATACCTGCAAATGGGTCATCCTCTACTACTGTCGTCACGCTGGGATCGTCTTGTGACTGGTTTTGAGACGCCCTCTCACTGCGCGGGGATGCAGGAACTACTTCGTCTCCTACTTTCTCCAACTTCACCTTTCGAGAATCCGACGAATTGCTTACTGTATTTTCTGGGGCTTCGTCAACAGTGACAAGAGATGGGAGCTTTTCACCTTCTGGAGAATCCTGGCTTGGCTGACTTTGGCTTGTGTCGCACACAATCTCGTCAATATCCAATCTTGTCGATCCAACATTCTTTGGTGACTCCTCCACCTTGACTGGCGATTTCAAGTCAATTACTTCCGAGGTGCTCGGCTTAATAGCTCGAACTTGAGCACTTGTGTCCATGTGCTGGCTGTAAGCAGTACTCTCCTTTTGGTCAGTAATCGATTCAACACCTTGACTTGGCGTAGCTTCAAGTGGATTGACGACATCAACAGCTGACAACTCTTGGCTTTGGCTCGACCCAACGCCTTGATGGTCAACATCCATACCCTGGCTCTGGTTCTGGCTCGCTTCCGAAGATATTTCGATGACAGCTGGAGTTAACACGTCTTCATCGTTCCCGCTGACATCGATCATCTCTACTTCGCTTCCACTTCGTCCTGGCTTCCTGGATCGAGCATTCTTTGCTTTTCCTCGTGCTTTCTTAGTTGCCTGGTCCTTCTCCGCTCCAATATCCGCAGAAACCTTTCTCTTACGGGCGACATTCAATTTCTTGGTTACTGAAGGTTCCGACTTCACTGACGGGTCAGACTTAATCACATCGCTGGGTACAACTGGGATCTTCGTTGCCAGTTCAGTTGCCGATCTGTAGAGCGCCTGAAAAACGGAGGGATAGAATGTCAAATGACGCGTTTTGTCTCGTTCTTCGTCTTCAAGAACGGCTTGATAGTACCGACGAGTAGGAACCAATTCGTACGGCATGAAGACCTCTCGACGTAGAGAGCTACTCACACGTTCAGATCGAACATGGAAGTAACGGAAGAGACTGACTGGCGTATCCCGTCGCGTATCGTACGTGCCGACAATCAAACCAACAAACGGTTCCGATACTTCCCACTTGTCAGATCCTTCCGAGACCTGTTTCCGTCGCTGGAATAGCTGCTGATAGCTCGCTTGGTTCTCGATATCCCGGATGGATGGGTCGGGTGCGAATGCTGGGTGGGAATGATACCATCCGACAACTTCCAGCTCAGCATTCTGAATAATTTCGCGCAGCTCAATTTCACTTCCAGGATCCATCTCCACATCGGTAGATCCATCATCACCATCGATCACTAGAGAACGACATGGGAACGCGGCTTGGATGTACAATGTCTTCGTGTCTTCATCCCATTTACCACCAAGAAAACCGATAATTTCGCACGTCGCAAGATGGGCGTGTAAGTCACAAACGAATGTCGCGTCTGGATGAACATGTACTTGAAAAGGAGCTTCAAGAAGAGGAGCACTGCGACTCCTGCTGTTTTCTTGCTTAATACCGGCCGACAGATATGCTTCACACTGCACCATAGTGTGCGGATCGAGATTGCCATTCATAAGGCCTTGTCGAATTTGCGACTGTTGAACAGAACGCCCTTGACGCTTACCAAGTGGCCGATCCCGGCCTCCTGCGTTGTCATCGGCCGATTTGTCAGTGATCTCACTTCCTGCAAGCTTGCCTTCTTCATTGCTGCTAAAGACAGTGTTGTCCCACAGAACATCCAGCTTGTACGCGAGACCTGCTTTCCGTTCAGACTCTTGAGCATCTCCATCAGCGACTTCTTCTCGCGTGGTCCAAATCTGGGCTAATGGCGTCAAAGTCACGGCTTGTGACTGTGCGGGAGCAATCCCATCCTTAGTCTCGAGTACACTATCTTCGGAATGTTCGCGAGATGGCTCACTCGAAGATTCCACATCCTTCTTCTTGCGCTTTGGAGGCGCTTTTTGCCCAGCAGACTTCGTTGCCGGATGATTCTTTTCACCCTGCTTACTGGCGGCTTGCAATTTCTTTGAAGAGCTCTTCGGAGTTTTCGTCGGTTTCGCCTCAGCTTTGGCAATCACGAAGGTGGCATCCACCATGTCGTCATCATCAAAAATTTCGATGATGTCCCGGCCTTCCTTTCGAGACGCCTTCTTTCTTGACATATCGACTTCCTTTGCAGCAGCTTTTACTGGGCGTGAGCGAGGCTTCTGTTGCAAAATCTCGACCTCATCTTCGTACTCATCAGAGCTCTCGATCGCTTCATAGTTGACAAACTTGGTAACTCGCTTCGGTTTGGACGAAGTAGTGTAATCACCAGCGGTTGCCTTTCCGACACTGCTTCCCTTGCCCTTCTTCGTCGTTGCCTTCTTCTGTGGCTTCGCCTTAACAGGTACGCTCTTTGCTGGGGCAAGCTCGAAGTCACCATCGTCATCGTCATCCGGCTCGTCACTATCTTCATCATCGTCCACTAGCTTCAACTGATGAGAAGGACGTCGCTTGGAGGGTGCCTTCTCCACGTACTGGTCTTCCTCTTCATGTGTTTCGGCCTCCACGTACTCCTCCCACTGCGCCGTCTGCTCTATCTTCTGGCGTTTCTCGGCCGGTGGAGGTGTCACCAACGCAAGCTCCTCCGTTGTCATGTGATTACCCATGTGTAGAATTTGCTCAGCCCGTGCCAACGCAACGCGGAAGGAAGACGCATACTTGGAGTTCTTCGTCAACACCGACTTGGTGATCCGCTGGTAGTTGAGTGCGTACGAACACACAAACGCCGGCGTAACTTTGACGGTGATACAGTTAAACCGATCCAAGAACATAACCAGCGCGTGGTAGTACTTGACCATCTGTCCTCCCTTGGTCTTCTCCACCACTGGCGGCGGAATCGTCAGGCGCGGCTGGAGGTCAATGACCGCGTTGTCCACATCCTCCCAGTCAAAGAAGATCACGCCTGGCCACCACGGATATCCCTGCATTTTGGCCCACACAACGTCATAGCTCTGGAACTGCTCCTGGACATTTTCCGTCACGTTTCTCCAGTGGGTTTCCTGTGCTTTTTTCTCAGGCGAGAGTTTGGACAGCGTTGGTCGCACGGGAATCGCCACCATCGTGCTTTCGTGGACGGAACCCGGTAGACTAACGCCTCGACTCTCCTCTGAACACGTTTCCACGCGCGTCGCGGCTCCACAGGCCTCGTAACAGCGCGTCGACGGCGTCAACTGCGCTTGGTTGCCCTTGCTTCCAGGCTTTCCGCAACGAAATGCCGCCCAACGGCAGGAATTGTGCAGAGTGATGGTCCCTATCCAACTCACAACCGGTACTCAACTGGTCAGGTCATACATAGAAACGTTAGATACAAGTGTCTAACGAGACGAGTCCGACACAAAGCAACCAATGCGTCACATCGTCGCACACATCAACACGCTGCGCAATCGAAGATGGCGACGCGCGAGCAGCAGCCTCTGCTGCCTGTGCAGGCGCCTCCATCGAGTTCTCCGGTGCGCGGCCATCTGCTGTCCTTCGAGGCCGGTTTCCCGTCGATTGTGGACGAAGATGAAGTGCTGCGGACCTCCAGCGCCTGTGTGAAGACGGACGAGTCGTCCTGGTCGAAACTCGCGGTGCTGCTCACGCTGCTCATGTCGGCCATTGGCTCAGGCACGCTCTCGGTGCCGTACACGCTGCTCCTGCTGTCGCCCATGGAAGCCGCCGTTGTGATTGTGTGTGTGGGATTCGCCATGGCGTTCACGGCGGATGTCATCTTGCGGGTGCATGTGGCGATGGTGACCAAGTCACACGACGAACAGATCCGCGAGACGTATCAAGAGCTGGCGTTGCATGCCGGTGGTGAGAAACTCTCGCGTGTCGTGTCGTTTCTCGCGGGATTCGCGGTGTTTGGTGCGTGTGTCGGCTGTGTTCGTGTCGTCAAGGACATGGCGCCATCCTTGGTCTCGATGCTATACCTCCCACAGGACCAGCTTTTCGAGAGCTTGGCGGCGAGTGAACAGCAGCGTCTAGTGATGAATACCGTGTGGATCGTGTTCATGGCCGTGGTGCTGCCGCTCGGCTTCTTTAAAAAGATCTCAGTGCTGCGGTACTCGTCGTATCTCGGATTCGTCTTCTGTTTGTATCTCGTCGGCGCCGTCGCGTACCGTTCCGTCGTCGGTGAATCGCCTGAAGCGTCCAGTACCACGAGTCCCAGCTTGACGCGCATTGAGATCCACGAATCCTGGTTCTCACGGCTCTCGGTGGCCATCGGCATCTACAACTTCACGTACATGCTGCACCTCAACGTCATCCCGTTGTTCCCTCAGATGGTGGCCAGCACGTCAGTCAAGCGACGTGACCGCCTCGCGTCTGCGCGACGCCAGATGAGTGTGCTGATCTACGTCACCGTGGGTATCTGTGCTGTGCTTTACGCTGCGTTTGGTCTTTGTGCGTCATCCATCTACGGCTCGCTCACTCAAGGCAACATCCTGCTCAACCTGGCCCACGATCCGATCATGACCGTACCGCGCGTGATGATCCTCTTCACGATCCTCTTCTCATTCCCGTTGCTCTTCCACCCACTGCGGTGTCTGGTGTTGGAGATGCGTTGGTGTGGCGCACAGCCGACGCTGGTGACGCAAGTGGTCGTCTCCGTGTTGCTCATGGTCACTCAGATCTTCGTGGCCACGCGCGTCCCGGGTATTCAGGTGGTCTTCTCCTTTGTGGGCTCAAGTATCCTCCTGGTACTCTGCTACGTCATGCCCATGGTCTTCTATGCACGGTTGTATCCATGGCGCGCCAGTCGAGATGGTCGACTTCGCATGTGGATACTGGTAGCGCTCGTGGCGGTTGCCTCAGTCTTTTGCACCATGGCCACGATCAAACTCATCAATTAATTACTAGTGACAGAAAATGGAAATGGAAGCAAACCAATGTGCGTGAAGCCACGAGGAGCTGGTGTAATGTATGGATGCGCTGTTGTTTCTCTCGTGCTGCCTACTTCGGCTTATGTGCTTTCTGTGACGTGAAGAAATTCGCAGTGAAGTCGTCGATTTTTTTCCCAGGCTCGCTGTTGGATATTATGGGCGAGTTGAGTCAGCGACGTGTCCACTTTGCTCTCGAGCAACTAGAGTTGACCGGCCAGCGTCGCCTCGCCTCCGCCAATCGCTGGGTGGGGGAGATACTCGATCGTCTCGACAAGGTGGGACGCATCGCTGAGCGTTCCACCTTGCCGGACATTCAAGTATCTTCCCCCACCCAGCATGGCAGTGGCTGGCACACAACAGACTGGAGAAGTGGAAACGCTTGCGGCATTGGCTCGTCAGTGAGGTTGGAGGTCTGTTCTCGCAATTTATTTTGTTGTGCAGAATCCACAACACCATCGTCGTCGTTCGATACTTTGAGGCCACTGGCCTCTCTTATCAAACCAAACATGGGCGAACCAACAACATGCGAGTGTCCGTGGCCGCGTCATCCACAGGTCCATCGACTGACAGGGTCCGACCCACGCCGTCCACATGTCCGTCCACCAGGTGGACGCTGGTGGTCGGAAGCGGTCGGTCGATCCGTCGTGAGTTGGATCAGGCCTCGTACGAAGACGAATGACTGCTCGATGCTCACTCACATTTACGATTCGTCATGGACAAGCACCGACCAGAGATCACGAGCTTGGCCTCGCCCGTGGTTCTCTCCACGCCACTCGGCTCGCTCCCAGTGCTTGAAGTCCTGGGTAGCACTCGCAGTCACCATCGAATGCCGAGGTCATATTCGACATGGAAACCTATTGTCCACGTGTTTATGAATCTGCTCATGTCGGTCATTGGCGCTGGGATGCTCTCGTTGCCCTTCACGTTCGCTGTGGTTCGCACTGGGGACGCTGTGGTGCTGATTGTGATGGTTGGACTCTTCATGGGACTCACCGCACACGCGTTGCTCCATGCTCACGCCCAAGTGGCGATGAGAGAAGAGGCCATGGGATGCATCGGCGCTGGCCGCAACTGGGCGTCGTATCGCTCGATGGCCATGCAAGTCGCGGGTGTACGCTTTGGCGACTTCGTCTCGGTGGTCATGGCGGTGGGCATCTTCGGTGGCTGCGTGGGTTGTATCCGGATCATTCGCGATATGATGCCGCACATGTCGGAACTCATCTACTCGAGCTTCACGACCAACGACTACGACGCCCTGGGTGACAGCCAGCAGTCCCTTTTCCAGAACACGTTCCTCTGGGTGGTGTTTCTCGTGGTAATCTTCCCCTTGTGCTCACTCAAAGAGCTCTCCGCGCTCAAGATCACCAACTATCTCGGCTTTGTCTGCTCGCTGTCGCTTGTCATTGCTGTTGTGTATCGTTCCCACATGGCCCAACACGCTTCTTCGTTTAACCATCCTAAACATTCCGCAAATACGACGGCGCATCATCGAACACGACTTCCTTTACCCGCCACGGAAGACGTCTCCAGCATCGCTCGCTTCGCGCAGTGCATCTCTATCTTCAGCTACGCGTTTACGATGCATCTCAACCTCCTCCCGCTCTTCATCCAGCTTCGAGGCAAGTGCACCGAGCCCATTCGACAGACACGCGACCGCATGACCGCGTGTATCGTCGCGGTGGTGGTCTTGTGCATCCTTTTGTACTCGATCTTCGGGTTCTACGCCTTTCGACTCTACGGCAAGAACATCCAAGGCAACGTTCTCATCAACATGCAACACGACAGCTTCATGCAGACCCCACTCGTCGCAGTCTTCGTGACCGTCCTCGTGACGTTCCCGCCGCTCTTCCATCCACAACGAGTGATCGTCGAAGAGCTCGTTTTCCGACGGCCGGCAGTAGAAGTCTCTCGATCCCGACGCCTCATCACGACCGCCGCGCTGTTACTCGCTGAGCTCACGACTGCGATCTGGGTTCCGAGTATTGAAGTCGTGTTCTCGCTGGTCGGTGCGTCGACCACCGTCATGATCTGCTATGTGTTCCCAGTCGTCATGTTTACGCGGCTCTCGTCGTGGACCAAGATCTCCTTCGGCCCAATGTGGTTTCTGCTTTTGTGGATCATCGTCGCCTTTGTGTCGTGTATGGGTCTCCGCACCGTCGTCTTCATCGTGAGCAACAAGTAAGCTAATATACGCATGTATTCTGCCTTAGAGTAAAACAAAATGAAGAGCTACTTAGATACTTATTGCTGGGAGTTGTAGAAATACGGCTTGAAGCACGGGTAGGCGTTCAAGACCTTGGCAGGGGCCTCGGCCATCACGAGTTCTTTCATTGTCGCCTCGTGGAGCAGTCCGATGCGGTGCTTGGAGGCCTTGACCATGCCATGGCGCTCAAAGATGCTGCGAACAGACTGGATGTCACGCTCCAGAGCTTCTTCGTGCTCGGATTGAGCCGTGTTGACGGCATGAGCGAAGTCGATGAGCCAGCACGCCTCCTTGCGATAGAGGATGTTGAACTCGTTCAGCTCGCCATGGACGAGCTTGGCTTCACGGTAGAGCTTGCGCATAAAGACCAACAGCTCGACGTAGATTTGCACCAACTGGCCGGAAGTGAGGCTAACATCGTGGAGTGTTGGCGCGACACATCCGTCTTCGTCGCCGAGGAACTGAGTGATGAGCACATGCTCAAAGTGACAAATCGGAACTGGCGCTCGGACACCGCAGGCAATTGCTCGACTCAAAGCAGAGTACTCATGATCGATCTTGGTTTGCAAGTGGCGACGCACAGTTTTCTCGACCATGGCGGCGTTCATCGGGCGTCCACTGGTGAGAAGCGACTCAGTGGTTCGCATGGTGTAGTCACCACTTGGTGCCTTGAGAATCTTGACAGCGTAGTGGGCAATTCCAGGCAGTTCATTACCGTCCGCGTCTTGGATCGGACCCACAGCGTGGTGCAGCAGCGACAGAGGACTCGAGTGAAGACGCTTGTCCACGCCATCGATCTTGTATCGTCGTACCAAGCGGCTGAAGACGTACAGCGTGCGTTTGTCAAAGTCCGAGCTCAGTGAGAGCTTGAGACCGAACGGCAGCTTGTCCTGCGCCTGTCGACCTCCGCCGCCGCCGCGACGACTGCCCTTGGTTGGAAAGTACTGACCTTCGTCATCGAATTCATCGTCGTCGTCGTACGCGTCGAAATCGTCTTCTTCATCGGCTCCAGCGGCATCCTGAGCATAATCTTCTTCCGTTGGCAAGTCAAATTGCTCAAAGGCGTCGTCCGTCGCAGCAGCATTGGCTTGGGCTTCGCGAATTTCCATCTCCATCAGCTGCTTGGCGAGTTCTTCGTCCAGGATTTCTTGCAAGGTCGGTGGCTTGGCGGCAGTGGCATTGGTAGAAACAGCTCCCCAGGGACTTGGTGGAGAGCTGGCTTGAGTCAGAGGGGCAGTGGCCATCGTGGCGTGCTTCCTGTAGTTGTGAGAATGGAAAAGTGAGGATGTCGGTAATCACGTTGGTTGACGTAACCATCACTCTTGATGTCTACCATCGTTCTCACAGCACCATCCGGAACGTTCAGCACAGTTTCCGTGTGAAGCTAGTGAAATAACAAACGTAGGTTATTTTGGGCAACCAATTAGACGTTTAATTCAGGTGGTCCACATCAAGTGCTGCATCTTGAAAAGCCACACCAAGTCGAAGAGCTCCATTGCGATGGAGTACGTCTCACGCCTCCGCCACGCACTTCTCTGAATACAAAGAGGGGTTCTTGTTCGCCATGGACGTAATGATGCAGATGACCACGGACGATGTCCGCCGACTTCGCCCCAAGTTCACACACAACCTCACACTCGAGGAGTTCGTGACGCTCATGAAGACGAGTCTCAAAGACCGCATCCACTCGGAGGTACGTCTCCTACTCACCAGGGCGGCTTGATCGATGCCCTTATTCCATATGCTATGCGTGGAGTCAGTTGGACTTTGTGGTAGGGGCCATCGAACTCTTCCATACGATCGACGTCAATGGCGACAAGACACTTGAATGGGACGAATTCGCTGCGTATATGCTAGATGCGGGCCAGGCCAAAGCCGACTTCGCAGGCGGTGGGACTAGCATCGATCAGAAAGCATATCACCCATGGTCGCTGGGGTTTCGTGACCCCAAGACACCCATGAATCGCATTCGAACTTTCATCCAGGAGCTGCTTTTCCTGCCTGACATGAATGCACTCGCGTATTTCGAGCACGGCGCCGACGTTGTGCATCTCTACGGACTCCACTTCGGTCAGAACGATGCACCACGGCATCTCTCGACTATTCGCTTGCACACAGCGTTCCAGGCACACGTTGTCATCACGATGACGTACATCCCCATCCGACGCTGGCTTGTCATCTCTTCAATGCTCAACCAGGCAAAGCTGAGTATCTGGGAGCTCCCAGACGCAATGGCTTCAACGCATCAGTCCCCCATGATGCTGAATCGTGTTGAACTGTCGTCGCCACAGGAACAACTCACATGGATACCGAGTCTCCACGTTCTTGCGACGGCATCCGTCGTTTTCCCGCCGATCTCGTCTCGCTCCGATTCCTACAAACCCAATCAGCGCATGGGGCACACCAAGATTTACCAACTACTGCTCTGGGATCTCGCGACATTGTCAACCATTGCAGATTTCAACCATCGAGATCGCATCAAAGGCGTCAGTGCCCTTGCTTCGTTCTCTACACCCAACCATCGGGTCTACCTGGTTGTTGGGCGTGAGGACGGCGTCATGTCCGTGATTGAGACGGAGAGTGGTCGTGAAATTCAGACGGTCGATGCGCATGCTCAGGGAGTCAAGACAATCAGCGTATCTCTGGAACTAGAGTTGCTCGCAAGCGCTGGTTTCCATTCGTACGCAGACGAGTCCACGCAACATATCTTGGTACGGACAACTGAGTGCTGCACTGCTTCTTGAAAACGCTTATGAATGTCTGTTGCCAGATATGGCGAGTCACAAGTTCTGGGCGACTTACCAGTGAGGCAACACTACGTGATCATGACGCAGCGGTGGATACGCTTTGCTTTGTGGATGAAACGCAACAGCTCGTCACAAGTGATGTTCACAGTGTCTTTCGCGTCTATGCCAGTGCTCCACGCTATCAGCAGGTCGATCGATGGCAATGTCTCCAAGTGTTCCAAGCTTCCTTGCCCCGATCACACGCCTGTATTATTGTCATCCCAGAAACTTCGTACTCGGATGCTGTCATGATTGCGACTAGTGGGTCCAGCGTGTCTTTCTTCGATCTTTGTGTGCGTCGAGAGCGAGAAGAAGTGCTATTTGCCTTCTATTCCTGCCCGTTAAACGTGATCATCGGTGTCACAGCTCACCGTGTCCTGCTTTGGCACGCGGAAACGGGCAAGTTCTGGAAGACATACGAATACGCAGTGCTTCCCGTACCGAATTCGACAGACGTAAAGGCAAAGGAGAGCGACGAGGAGACATCTCTTCCGCCAAGAGTGATGTCTGCTGCGTGCATGGACGACCGCGAGCGAAAACTCTTGCTCGGCGACGATCGAGGCGGCATACGCGTTGTCAACATCGTAAATGGGAATGTGATGAAGGCTTTGGATCCTCACAACAGCGCGATAACGTGGCTCTCGTACGTACTGCATGCCAAGCGCGTGCTCTCGATTTCAATGGATGCTGTGCTTCACATATGCGATGAGAATAACCCGTCAGGCTACTACGTACCATTTGGAGGCGGTCCTCCACAATCGGTACTCTTGCAGTCACTGCGTGTTCATCCTGAGACTGACACCAGCAGTTCAAACAACGCATCGTCAACGAAGAACGCACGGTATGAGGTCTTCAAGGCCATCGGAAATCACGAACTCAACTTATTGGCAGTTCTCATGCTCGGTCCTCATGGGGAAAGCTTTATTCAGCTCTGGAATTTCGATCTGGGCCACGCTCAAGGCACTTGTATCGCACCGGAGCAAGAAGAGGTGGCTTGTGTTGCTGGGTCATGAGCTGAACGTGGCTTGCTGATGTTTCGTGTATGTAGATCACTTGTTTGAGCTTCTTTGGATCAACAACTGAGATCTTGGGTGGTACGGCAAGTGGGAAGATTTGGTTATGGAGCCAAGACCCAAACGACGGCGTCTATCGGTAACTTACTTGTTCACCCTCACCCTGATAACCCGCTGTCTGATCAAATTTGTGTGTTTATTTGGCTGGCTAGATGCTCTGTTGCATTCGATGTGGATCGCTCCATCTCTAAAGCGTCGCCGTGTCTTCATCTCCTTGCGCTCGCTTCCGATCCCAACACTTCCAGTGTGAACTCTACATTCCTCACAGAAACCGATGGCGCAATGCTGGCTCCCTCTCCATCCTCCTCGAACGTCTTACCTACTTTACATCATCGTCAAACAATCGCAGATCGGATTCGTCGTGAAGCTGATGGCATTCGCGTCATGGCGGGAGATGAGCGCGGCGTCCTCACGACTTGGTGCTTCCAGCGCAGCGCGCATCGTCGATTCATCCAAGAAGCCATTACAAGTACTCAAGCAACTCGACCACGCGGTGCTGGAGACCAAAATGCATTCTTCCAGCATGAAGAGATGACGATGGGACATGAAGCCCTTGCTGCTCTGTACGAACACGCTCTTCGCGCATTTAGCCGTAGCGAAAACAAGTTGTCCGCTTCGAATCGGCTCCAATGTCGCGCTGTGGCCCAATGGCAAGCTCATCGGACACCAATTTCGTCGCTTCGGTATGCTGCTGACCCTTTAGTGCTGATATCGTCTGGAACCTCGGGAAAAGTTAAAATCTGGGATTTGGACGGCCAGCTACTTGGGGTTCTTGACCACTTCGCAACGCGGCGAGCCCCATCAACTCAACCATGGCGGTTCCTGGTGGACATGGCCGAACGGCAACAGCAACGAACTCTCCAGGCTCAGCGTCTGTTGGACATTCTTCGGCAGAAAGACAAGGGACCGAAGCGAACGATGCGTCTCTCGATTCTACAGCGACGCCTTTCGTTATCACCTGAAGAGATGATATCAAGTCGAGCAAGCACTCCGTTATCCCCAACGGCACGAGATTCTCACTCAGCTGGCTCTTCCGCTAGAGAACAACGTCGTGGAGCGACGACTGAGAAGAGCAAAGACGGGAGGGCTCTCAGCCGCGCAGCAAGAGATCATGTGCTTGTACAGGCATCATCCAAACACCTTACACTGACCAGAATGCATTCAATGCCTTCCAGGCTGCACGTTGACAGCGATCGCAACGATTCGTCATTACGTACGTACGTGTGAGCTCGGAGCAACACCTTGATTACCAAATGATTCATTTGATTGTAGACACACTACTTACCGAGCTCAACGAAGTAATCCCACCCACAACTTCACACGTTCGCATGCATGGAGAGAGTTTTCAACGCAAAAAGTACTCGATAGTCACGATTGCGGATCTTAAGCATGCTCTGCGACCGCGAACGTCGTCGTCAACGATCCACTGCGAGCTTCCTTCGGTTCGGGCCCCATCAACAGCGCAAGACAAGGCACGAGAGGTGATCTTTGTGAAGACCGCAGTGCCAGACGAGCATGCTCGTCGCGTTGAGCTCGCAGATCTACGACGAGCAGACAGACAAGTCTCTAATCAGCAAGAGCAAGAAAGGGCAGAAGGAGATCAGTTACGCACCTCGAAGTCGAAGAGACCAGACTCGGTGCTGAACTACCATGTGAAGCTTGCGCATTCGTGGCAGCACTACCATGCATGAGGGCTCGATCTAGAATCTATAGCATATATCCATTTAGCGATTAGACTAATCACGTTAGAGACTGCGGTGAGACTGGACTCGAACGGGTTCCTACTTGGCTTCTGCGCGAATACGATGACTAACGTCGAAGGTCATACGTTGCCTTAATACTTGTATGCGCGGAGACAGCGAACCTCGAGTAATAATATCGAAAGTCACCGGGTTGGAAGTCCGATCCTCAGCGCTGTCTTGACTTGCGTCCATCAAGCCAGCATATGGAGGCGAGGGGCGGATGAATACGAATATGTCTATGATTTTCACCGCATGTGCTGCATAACAGCGCGGAGACCGTACATGAGACCAGCTTGCTTGCGTGCTTCTGCGACAAGCAACGTCACGTGGCACTTCTCCGATGGACTGAGCGTGCGGTCGAAATGCTCGAAGTCCGCCTTGGTGACCTTCCAAGGAGTACACGCAACTTTCTTGATGAAGATCTTGGTTGGACGGTTGAGGAACTCATTGACCTGACGATAGTCATAATCGTCATGGCAAATGCCGAAGATACGATGAACATAGTACCAAATCGCGCTTCGGTATGGACTTGTGTCGACGTCCTGCTCCTTCTGAGATCCATAGTAGTCGTACGTAAGCTTGTCGGTCAAGTTGAAGAGATCTTCCAAAATCTGACCAGCTTTACCAGGGAAGTACCGCTTGACGAGGGAAAACCCATGTTCCTCCCAGCTGAAATCCTCCGTGTGGAGAACGTTGTAATCGGTGGAACGAACGTCAAAGTCAGCGTACCGAATCACGGAGCCACCACAAAAGCGCCAGAGCGTATCACGTCGGCGATGGCCATCAGCATGGAGGCCGTACGACTGTTCTTCGGCAACTTCAAATACACCATCGACGGTCAGACTCTCATCTTCGTAGCTGTTTTCGTCGTCGTCATCATCGTCATCTGCGGTGTCGCTGCCTTCGTGGCCACTCTTCAAGCGGCTCAACAGCTGGCTCTCGTCACGCTCGATCATAGCCATGTCTTGGTCGGTCAGGCTTCCAGCGCTGCTGGCAACCTCGATTTGTGGTTGATCTTCTTTCGAGCTCATTCCGTATGGGTACTGAAGGTCGAGGATTGCTTGTTGCTCGGCGATCGCAGCTCCATAGTCTCCAAAGATGGCCAAGTCCTCCTCTTCCGCACAGCCGAGTCCGAGCGCGATGCTGCTCATGGAGTGATACATACACATCACGATGATGGCATGAACGAGCTCCGATACTGACCACGAGTCATCCTGGTCAGACGACAACAAGTCACTGATGTGCTGCTCCGTGATCAACCATGGGCGGTGTGCCAAGAGAGAGCTGAGCTCGTGCAGTCGGAAAAGCTTGGGCGAGATGTAGTCGATGCCCTTGACCCACTCGTAATCACCACCGTTCACGACGAAGTAATATTGCTGGAGGTCGGCCCAGTAATGGCAGCGCAACTCGGACGCGGCCATAAGCGCGATGTAGTTCCGCCATGGCATCGGCAACGCGCCATCACGAATCATGATCGACATGAAGCTGTTCTGGAAAAGTTGAAGGTAACTCGTGTGCCATCCGAGAAGCTGAATGAAGTGGCTCACCCGTCCCGTTCGGAGGAAGGCGTTGTAAAACAGCGCGTCCAATTCTTCATCCGAGCTCTCTTCGACGCACTCCACGTCCTTGTTATCGACAAAGTACGACACTTGATGGCACACCTTGGTCGCTTCATGCAGCTCGGGCCAGACGGCTTCAACCGTCGATCGCACTTGAGCGAACGCTTCGCGCATCACCTTAACCGGGGCTTCACGCTCGAGTCGGAGCACCGTCGGGTAGTAATCTTCCACGAGCGTCGATCGATCTTCAATCATCGTCACGAGTTCCTGGGTCACGAGCGTCATCATCTGCTTCTGCACGGCGGGGTCCGAGACGAGCAGGCGACGGAAGAAGGCATCTTTCGCGACACCAATGCGACGCGCTTCGGCGGCGGCGAGCGGATCCGAGGGCGAGAGCGAGCTGGAGCGGCGTGGCTTGGTGACGGCCACGAGCGTCTCGGCGGCGACGAGGCTCATATACGCAGGACGAGGAAAGTTGCCGAGTGATGGTCAACGGCAACGTCGAGTTGCCTTTGTTGGTTGTTGGTTCTAGAAAATTCGCGTGAAACGCGTTGGTTGTTGGTTGCGTGGGATGAATTTGTTGGACGCAACGAACGAAGGTGACGCGATGTTGGATGTGTGCAGACAGAACAGAGCCGCCCAGGACGCCAACCAACAAACAGATGCGGAAAAAGCAGAGGAGAGTTGAGCGAAGTGTGTGTGTGCACTCTCTCTTCCAACTTTACAAATGGCAAAGCAAACGAAATGGACACACTTAACCCTCCTTCATTCAAAATTGTACTGTGCCAGACAGAATAATTTATTTTAGCCAATCTGAGCACGCCCCTAGTCGCAGAAGAGCCTATCAGATTGCATTGAAACCCAGAGTTGCATTCTTTTTCTCCTGGTCAGAGATTGCTTCGTCTGTGGGTGGTGGTGGTCCGGAGACGAACCAAGTGGTGGTCCCATCACAAGCTTATGCTTGTGACCTATAGGCGCCACGCCACGGCGCACGTCAAGGCTGTCTACAGATTCAGGTCTGAGGCCAAGGGTCGGCCGGCTTTGGCACTCGCCCTCTGTTCAACATGCGTGCGCATCCTGGCAAACTTGGCGCTTGAAGTTGGTCAGATGCTTGGTCGGGCAGATTCTGCACCCTTTGGTCTGTGGATTCGGGCACCATACAGTATCCAAAAGAAGAGGAGCGAACGCATCCCGTCATCGCGTGCGTGAAAAGGTGTAACAAGGGCCTTGGCCCTGCGGCAACTTGCAGTCCCGGACGCAAAATTGTTCTCGTGAAACGGGTGCTGCCAGTCAGTTGAGCTTGCTTTGCCGTCGGCTTGAAGCGCGTCCACCAGGGGTAGGGTGAATTGTGTTGATTTGGATGGAGAGGCGCCCTGCCCCGGCTTTTTCTTGTGGAATTCATCAAATGCCTCGAAACTGTAACCGTAAGGTTCGAAAGGGCGACTGGACTCGTTGGACGAAAGAGTAAGAAGAGATGGATACAGTAGATGGCGACGACGTACTTCCGCCCTTGTGTGAGGACTTCTTTCCGCGAATGCATCAGCGCTTCAAAGACTTGACGCTCGAGCGCACTGGAACTCTCAGGGCATCCGCGCCCGCCATTCGCACGCCACTTTTACTCCTGCCGTTTCGATCGAACGAAGTGGCGAGCCTGAGACAGCAACGCCAGTCAGGATGCGATCCCCACACTTACGTCAATTGCCACAATCTTGAACACTGGAGATTCACGATAGCCGCAAAATGTCACACGGCAACTGGTGCTTCGATACCCACAAAAGACACAAAGAGCCATGAAAAATCGAAAATTATCGCACATTTTATGATGGCCAAAGCGTAATGCAGTAAACTTGCCCACATTTCCCTCGCAAATCGCCTCATCATGCTCGTCCTCGGTTTCGGTCTTCGCTCTGTCCTGTGCTCAGCTGGTACACTGAGGACCGTCTGATTCCCGCCAGCGTGTTTGCGGGTCTCAGATATGCAACCATAAAAGCGGGTCTGGCTGGTGACTGACCCGTCAACCCGCTCATCTCCCAACGCATCTCCCTCACTAAGTTCGGATTACGCATCCATTTGCGCACTTAGTGACTCTGCTTCAAGTGTCGCTTCGCGCTCATCGCCGACAGCAGCAATGGTGAGTATGGAGACCATGGTCAAGCGCTTCTAGTAGCCCTTATCGCGTGGTTTATGGGGTATCCTACGCAAGTCTGTTGTTCAGTGTGCGTATTAATGGGTTGGGATGTGTGTAGCCACCCAAGAAGAAGGGAAAAGCGCCCAAGAAAACCAAGGAAGAGCTCGAAGAAGGTTGGGAACGTTGCGCCCATGGACACATTTGCTGGAACTAATCCATGGTTCTCTGCGATAGAACGTCGTCTTCAAGATGAAGAAGAAGCGCGACGACGGGCTGAAGAAGAGAAGCGATTGGAGGAAGAGCGCAAGCGGCGTGAAGCTGAGGAGGCCAAACGTCGAGAAGAGGAAGCCAAGAACCGCGCGGCGGAGCTCGAGAGACTCGATGGAGAACATGAAGCCACGCGGCTGGATCTGGAGGGAAAAGCCCAGCGACTTGCTGAGATTCTGCGAACTCAGAAGGAAGCATGTGATGTAAGTGGTCTTTGCGTCCGTGCTGTTTGATGTAGACTGATGGAGTTCCTGGTAGTGGGAAAAGTACCTTGCGTGTGAACCACGGCCTGACGCACAAGTCGAAGGCGATATGAACTCGTTCCTGAACTCGTGGCTGCTTGAAGTCTCGACGGATCTCCAAGAAGTGGCGGTCTCGTGTGACAGTGCCAATCAGGTGATCAACGACTTGCTCTATGTCGGAGCCAATGCACGCGCCACCAATGACGCAGCGCTAGACGAACAGTGTACCACGTTTATCGACAAAATCCAAGCAATCGTAGACGATAAGATCGACCACGCCACGGCGCATATCCTCCAATACGCTGATGAGTACACTGACACCAACTCACGCAGTGAAGTCAAGATGGCGAGTGCAAGCGATTGGATCAAACTGGGCTTGTGGATCAATCTAATCGCCAAAGGATCTCGGAACAAGCGCATTGACTTCAGTGAGCTTGGAATATCCGTCGACCTGCCCAAGGCAATCGTGCTACAGTCGCTGGCACTGCGTGTGACGTACCTCCCATTCGACCAACTCTCGCGATTGAATCCGCAAAACATCGACTTTGCACTTGGTGGTATTCTCACTCTTGATCTCTTGGCGATTCCTCCACCTCCCAAGCGTGCGCGTGGATGGATGATCCGCGAGGTTCCAGATGCCGCAGACCGTATCAAGAAGCTGCATTATCCGCTCGATGGAATGGTCGCATCAGCCGCAATGCCCGTCAAAGTAAGTCTCCAAATGCCGGCGCATATCATCTACACGTCAACGCCTCGTGTTGGTTGGTGGGATCCACAGACCCAGAGCTGGGAAGAGGACGGCATTACGGAAATCCAATGGAATGCCGAGACCAACATGCTCAACTTCAACACAATGCACGTCACACATCTGGCAGTGCTCCAGCAACGCGATCTCAACTACCACAAGCACTCATGGCGACTGCAAATGAGTACAAAGCAACCGAATATGGCGCGATTGCAGCTCAAGACCGAGCATTTCGAGTCGATTCGGTTTGAAATCACAGATGCAGGCTGTCGACTTGTGTCGCCACAGCTCCTTCAGTCAAAGAGTCTAAATAATGAGTGGTTTGCGCCAGGCGAGCTGCTGATGCGACTCACAGCGTCGGGAATCGGTCTATGCCCAGGCCTGGAAGATGATATGCGATTCAGTCATCTTCCCAAGCTCAAGACGCTTGAAGATCGCATGATCCAAGAAGTCGTGAGTATCGTCTCGGCGTATCAAGTGAGCATCGGCAACCTCGTACTGGATTCACCGAGTGGCGGCATAAAATGGCTCAGTGCGGTTGAAAGCTCAAAGCAAGTCGTGTTTGCTGTGCAGGAGATCTTCTGGCCGTATATTGAGAACGACATCGATGCGTCAAGTCGTCCCACGACGACAAATGGAGAAGTTGATGGGTGTCAAGACAATAACGAAGCGCTGCGACGTCACCCAGCGAGCGGATCAGAGGTCAACGTGCTCACAGAAGTTGATGAGGAAGCAAGCGGTGGCGGTGTCAAGTTCCGAATCGACCAGAGTGATGACCCTTACGACACCCATGTGCATCTCAAGCTGGCGCTTGATGAGATCTCGTCCCCCGACGCCCGCGATCGCATGGAGAACTCGAATGTGCTCTTTGAGTTTGTGCTCATGAAGATGCTGGCTCTCTTGCGCTTATTCAGCTACTCCAAGCCACTGAGCACCGGTCTACATGGTCTTCGAGACGGTCTTACTAGCGGCGGCGATGAGAGAGAGCTCAGCGATGACGTTATGGGCAACGAAGGAGACACCAAACCCGTGGAAAACGGAAAGGATGTCAATGGAATTAGTACAGAGAATGGTAGTCCTAAGGTTGACGAAGTTGCAGGCGCTGAGACCGCAATCCAAAGCGAGCCAGTCATGTAATGGATTCATTTGGATCAACTGGTTGATTTCGATTGATTAATTAGGTTCTCTTATACAAAACACGGCGATTCTCCACGTGGTTAAGCGAAGCGGGACGGAATATCCAAGTGCACACAAAGTTCCGTGTATCCGCCAATGTACTTTCCGTCCAAGAAGATCTGGGGCACCGTCTTCACGGGCTGGCCAACGATTACTTGTACCGACTGCGTGGACACGTCTTCGCCCACCGTGAAGTCCTCGTAGTCCCATCCACGCTCTTGGAACAATTCCTTTGTTGCACGACAGTACTTGCAGTTTGGCTTCGTGATAATGACAATGCCCTTGGACTGCTTGGTCTTGGCCAAGATGTCCTGTTCTCGTTCAGTGAGGGCTGCTGGGTCGTCGAGCGTAATAGCGAAGTCTTCAAGCTTGACGTCCTTCATATCGATGTGCAGACCACACTCCTGAGCAACGCCGTGGAAACGACTGGAGCGCTCGTTGCCGTCTTCAGCCGACACTGGTCGGCTCGAGTGTGCGTCGCCGACTGTTTCGTAGCCTTGGGCCTTGAGTGGATGGTAGGACAGGTTATTAGCAGCCATGTACTCCTCCACATCCTTCTTTGTCCACTTGATGATCGGACAGATCTTCACGCGGCCTTCGTAGACGTTGACAACCTTCATGCCTTCGCGGTTGGCGGTTTGTTCCGCACGAACGCCGACGAGCAAGGCCTTGGTGTTGAGTTCCCGCAAGGCCCGCTGCATTGGCTCCACCTTGCGGATGTAGCCATACTGCTTGTGGGCCTCCACCGTCGGAATCTCCCACAGCTTTCCGTACAAGGCCTCCATGCGTGCTGGTGAGATGGGCGACTGGTAAACCTTCATGTTGAGACTCATCTCCTTGGTCAGCCGCGTCGCGAACTGGTACGTCTCGCGAGGCAAGTAGCCCGTATCGATCCAAACCACAGGCACGCGGTTGTCAATGGAGCTCACAAGGTTGAGCATGACCGCCGATTGGATGCCGAAGCTCGTGCTGAGCGCCGTGTGATCGACGCCGAACGTAGCGACCGCCCACTCGACGATCTCGACGGCGCTCTTGCCCTCCAACTGCGCATTCATTTGCTCCACGTAGCTCTCGAGCGAATCATAGAGCGACGGGTCATAGACCGACGAAGAAGAGGCGGAGTCGCATGTAGTAGCCGTCATGCTGTGCGGTCGTTGGCGAATTGCCGAGTGCGTGCGTTCCGCTTCCGTGCCAATGCCTTCCGGCTGGTGGGATGAGGAGCTCTCGTGGTGACGTCTGGGTCTGTTGGTCAAAGGGGTCGGGTAGAGCATATTATTGGCTAAAAATGATTATGCATCAGACCCATGCGTGGATTGGATTGGTCGAAACGATTTTGGGATATTCGATCGACCAATCAAATGAGTGTATCCATCCAAGTCACACAAAATGCAGCATTCGGAAATCCGAGAACCGGCATGTGGGTGGGATGTCTTATTCTGTCCTGTGCTGTACGTAATCCTCGATGACCTCATCATCAACAACGGACGACCAACACTCTCAGTTGTGTACTGATAGTTTTCTTCAAAGTACGAAATCGTACTTGAGAGGAGACGCTCCGGGCATAATGGACTCGAGCGGAAGCCATGGCGCAACGACGGCGACTGGCGCTGCGGCAGATCGCCGAGCCTGAGCTCATTGACGTGCTGAGTGACTCGGATGAGAATGGAGACGTTGACATGGAGGCGGCCGCGCCGAGCTTTGCGTTGCTTCCCACAGTAAGCGAAGCTCCTTCCGTTACTGCGCCCGGAGCTGGTGAAGTGGAAACAACGCAGGAGCTCTCGCCTCCAACCCCACTGGACGGCACAAAGCCGAACAAGCGGAGAAAAAGTGCGATTGCAATGACAAAAGCCAATGGGACGCAAGTGACGAATGGCGATGTCAACGATGCTGGTGGTAAGGCGGATATCGTGGCTTTGTACCAAGAAGGCGTGCTTTCGCAGCATACACTCCGTCTGCACTACATCCGTCGCAAGGTAACGCTCCACCATTGTGTTTACATCCACCTCTTGAGACTAACGCCTTACCGTATGTAGCCATCATCGCTGTGTCATCGGCACACCATGCCGATTGAGCACGATTTCGTGTTGCCACCTCCTACGTTGTCCTTGCTCGAGGTCATTTCTCCTCCGGAAATCAGCCTGGAAAGCACGGATTCTGCGACAAACGCCGTCGATACTTTATCCAAGATTGACATGAAACCAGTGGATGATCGAGAACTCCATCAAGTCCTTCAAAGTGTGCGTGAGCATTGGTATCTACCTCGCAGCACCTCTAACGAAACGCGGGAGTCTTGGCGAAGACTACAAGAGTGCGACTGGGGCACCGCGATTCAGTCTCCAACAGCCACCGATGAACTACCAGCGACATCGGACATCGTCTGGCTCCTCCAAGACCTCCAGAGCGACGCCTTTGCCATGTTCGTCTGGCAGAATCTCCTCCTCCCCATTATAAAGCGCGAAAGCCACGCGACAACGTCTGTCGTTTACGAGCTCTGCGACGCTCTGCTCCAGCACAAGTGCTTTCGCTCTCTATTGCCCAAGGACTTTCGCGCGCAGCTGCGAGCCAAGAACCTCCGAGCCATCGACTCGCCGCTCGCCATTGAGCTGGAGCTCCATTTGATCCGCAGGTTTCTAGAATTACGTTAATAGAACATTCCTTTCTTTTATTTACAATTGTACTCGGTGACCATCATTCTGTCTTTGAAAGTTGAAGTTGCCGGGCAAAGTGCAAGAGGAAACATGACGGAGAAGACGACGAGCGCGCGCGTTCATGCGAAGCCCACGGCGACAGAAGCGTCGGAAGTGGCAGGAGGGCCGAGGGATATGACAGGGCGAGCGACAGTGGTCTCGGTGGGTGCGCCAAAGTTCGCGTTCTCGTTCAACAAGTTGGTGAACAAGGGGAAACAAGCGACGGCAATGCTGAAACCCAAGGAAAGAGGCGTGTTGTCGGCGCCCAAAGCACAAGGAAAGATGGTAATCACGGGGTTGAAGGGACTTGGAAGTGTGACGGGACCAGTGAAGACGACTGCGGTGTCGAAGACTAAGCTTTTCAGCTCGATGGTGGCCAAAATGCCCGCTGAGGCTGTTGGTGTATCCCAAGTGAAGCCTCTTTCGTTACACCCCAAGGAAACTTCGGCTGAGACCTTGACGCTACCCAGTAAGAAGCCTTTGCAAAAGGCCCTCGTCGTGTCCAAGCCAGTGGGGAAGCTCAAGTTTGTAGCACCGAAGCCACTCACGGCAAGTTTCAAGCCATCTGCTAGTTTTATCGCACCCCAGAAAAGTCCGATCAAGACTGCTGGTCAGTTGTCGCTCGTAAACCTCGAGCATTACACCCCAATTCAAAAGCCCTCGATGAGTAACAACATGCAGCAGCATGACGCGTTGATTACGATTGAAGCGCCCAAAGGAGTAATGCCTTTGAGCTCAAAGTCTGCAAAGCGACGATTGTCTCCAGAGGGTCATCTTCTTATCACCAAGAAAGCTAAAGTGCCTCGTGTGGAGGCGCTTCAGGTGAATCGACTAAACATCGTCAGTCCTGAGCCGAGACGGGAGATGGTCAATGTCAGTTCGCGATCTCCAGACAACCGAATTGCTGGGGCGAAGACTATCCCCACATCCACTCGGTACGTGCGTCTTGGTTGCATCTCCCGTGTTCGTATTGCTGACCTACAGGTTATCCGTAGTGAAATTGAGCACACGCTCGAAATTTCTGACTCGAATTCTTTCGACAACACTCTTTTCCACCCCACGGTGCCCTCAAGTGTTCAAGATTCTACAAAGCAAATTGAAGATCTACTCTCGTTTGAGGTCAATGATAAGGTGCTGTCCTACTGTTTCGAGGGTCGTGTCGTTTGGCTGACAAGAAGCATTCTCCGTGCAAGGCTATGGATGATGAGGAAGAAGAGTTTGTTCGGCGAATCCGAGCCGTACAAGACTTCATTGATGAGGTAGCCTCAGCAGAAAATGCAATGAAGAACCGGCTACTCGACGTGCACGGTAAGTAAACGAAACTCGTATTGACGAAGGCTATTTTCTTCCCATCCCATATCTTGTACCAGTCTCTGTTTCGGAACTCTTGCACGATGTGATCACGGACCTCATCGCCATAGAAGGGAGGGTCGATATCCAAGAGCTAGACCGGATGTTCCAGGACATCTCCATCAGCACGTCGATCGATAACCAGCTTCAATTCAACCATGTTGACGGAGAAGAGATATGTGCGCGCAAAGGTGTGTTTCATTGCTAATTTGAACTCACTGCCTACATCACATTGCTGATGTACACCACTAGACACGACAAGAATCCGTTATTATACATGCTAAAGAGAAAGAACAGCACAGGCACGTACCTTCTTGAATTCTTCGAAGCTCAGCCTTTGGTCGTGATTCAAATCGGCCTCCTTGAAGCACTGATTTGCAGTAACACGAGCGAGTTCCTCGGGACTGACACCCATGCTTTGCTTGGCGCTGTCGGATGTCTCATACATCACCTTGAAGATAGACGTCATGTAGCTAGTCATTTCTTCGAGACTGATGAACCCATCGCCGTTGATGTCGTACAGCTGAAAAGCTGCACGGACTTTATCATCCATGCTTGAGCCCGAGAGAACGGAGAGACCACTGGCCAGCTCACCGAAGTCAACAGTGTTGGACTTATCTGCGTCAAATACTCGGAAGAGACGACGAATCATCTGATCAGCCTCCTGCTTCTCCTCCTGAGTCTCGTGACCGCCGGCAAGACGGATGATTTGATCAAAGCACTTCTTGAAGTTGGCAAAGGTGAGTTCACCAGACGGCGCCGCTTCGGCAAAGATTTCAAAGATGTCGTTCACCTCGTACGAATCAAGCTTTAGCAGATGTCGAGCATGCTCCATCTTGGTGCTGTTCATGTTCAATCCGGAGGCTGGTACCCCTTCTCCGTTTTCAGAAGAGATATCGAACATTCTTGATGTGGGAGAGGATGCGTCGAGTGATGCGGCGTCACGCGTCGTCGAGTGATCCTTTCCTGAACGCTGAGATGACATGCTGTTGCCGTTCGATCCATTCGGACCCTTCGAATGTTCTTGTGGCTGTTGCTGCTGCTGCTCCTGTTGGTGTCGACGCTGAGCTGCAAGCGATGCGACTCCTGCGGCAGGTGCTTCAAAGTCGTGTGATCTTGAGTACCATCGGACAAATTCATCAAAACTCAGTCGGCCGTCGTGGTTCAAGTCGGCCTCGACGAAGCACTGCTCAGCAGTGATCGCTGCAAGTTCCTCAGGTTCGACACCCAGCTTGGTTTTAGTCTCGGGGCTCGTTTCAAACAGCACTTTGAAAACGCTAGTGAGGTATCGAACCATTTCCTCCAACGAGATGAACCCATCTTGATTCAGATCGTAAAGCGCAAAGGCTGAGCGAACCTTGTCTTCACGGGAGCCACCACATAAGACGGAGAGACCACTACTGAGTTCACAGAAGTCGACAACTCCGTTACCGTCCGCGTCAAATATGGTGAATAACCGGTCAAGAATCAATCGTAGCCGACTGAGATGTTGTTCGTCCCCACGGAAACGCGCATCAATGAGCTGCTCGAAGCAATCTTCAAAGGCTTCCCGAGAAATCGTGCCTTCTTCGGAGCATCGGTTTGCAAATACTTCGAATACTTCGTTTGGCGCGTATCTCTCGAGATGGGTCATCTCCTTCACAGCCTGGAGACTAACCCAGTCTGGAATGCGGGTCTGGCTCAGTTCGTTCTCGGGATTCAAGTACCATTGGCGGAACTCCTCATATGACAGTCGGCCATCGCCATCTTGATCAGCCTCCACGAACGCCTGTTCTGCTGTGATAGCTCCAAGCTCCTCCGGAGAGACACCAACTCGGGATTGCACCTCTGGATTCACTTCAAACAGCACCTTGAACACTGATGTGAGGTACAACCGCATCTCGCCCAGAGAAATGTAACCATCGTGATTCACATCGTAGAGGTTGAAGGCTGCCCGAACCTTATCGCTCTCGGTGCCTCCGCACAGGACGGATAAGCCGCTTGCCAGTTCACTGAAGTCAACCACTCCGTTGTTATCAGCATCAAACAGCGCAAATATCCGATCCACAAGCAAGCGCAAGCGGTCTGCAGATCCTTGGTCGCTGCTATCCTTCTTCAATTCGGCAAACGCACGGCGAAAAGCCTCCTTACTCAGCGTGCCTTCGTTCGAGGAGAAGCTGGCAAACGTCTCGAAAACCTCACCAGGCGTAAATGATCCCAGGTTTGTTAGGCGACGCACTTCCTGAAGTGATAGCCACTCAGGGATGTTGTTCTCGATGAGGCGTTCGATGTTGGCAGTGCTTGAGCTCGTGTACCACTCACGAAATTCAGTGAAGCTAAGTCGTCCGTCATGATCACGATCGGCTTCAGCGAACGCTTGCTCAGCAGTGCGTAAACCGAGCGTTTCGGCTGACTCGTTTACATGTGAGATAGCATCTGGTGATGCTTCCTTCAGGACCTTGAAAACTGCCGTGAGGTACCGCGTCATCTCTTCTAGCGAAATGTAGCCATCTCCGTTGTAATCATACAAGGAGAACGCGGCTCGAACTTTTTCATCTGATGAACCGCCACAGAACACTGAGAGACCACTTGAAATTTCGCTGAAGTCTACGACTCCGTTCTTGTCGACATCGAACAAGTCGAACAGTCGGTTCAAGATGACCGAGATGCGCTCATATTCACCAGCTTGAATGCTACGACCACGACGAGACGCAATAAACTTGCGGAAACAGTCGTCGAAAGCTTCCCGTGACACGTAGCCTTGTCCGTCTGCGCACTCTGCAAGGGCTTCAAACACTTCCATCGGTGAGATCGCTCCAAGATTCGTCAAGCGCCGGGCTTCTTCCAGACTGAAGAGTTGTTCTCCATCCTTTGCAACTTCACCAATGCCTCCTGATTGTTGATACCACGCTTCAAACTCTTCGAACGTCAATCGACCATCGTGATCTAGATCTGCTTCGGCAAAGGCTTGTTCGGCGGTGATCTTACCGAGCTCCTCTGGCGTCACGCCCAGGTGTTGCGTATCTGGTGATACTTGGAAGAGTACTCGGAATACTGAAGTGAGGTAACGAGTCATCTCTTCGAGAGAGATGAAACCGTCTCCATTGAAGTCGAACAATGCAAAAGCAGCACGGACTTTCTGCTCCTTCGTACCGCCGCAAAGAACAGACAAGCCACTTGCGAGTTCTCCGAAATCCACGTAGCCGCTGCGATCAGCATCAAAGAGATCGAAGAGACCGTTGACTGCATTCTTGATTCGATCTCGCTCATGCAAAGATAGCTTGTTGACATCCTTCTTGGTTGATCCGTCTGTTCCAGTACCGTGGATGATCTTTCTGAAGCCGGCATTGAACGCTGAACGAGAGAGTAATCCCTGATTGCTGGCCTCAGCAGCAAAAATCTCAAACACTTCCTCTGGTTCGTACTTGGAGAGATTCGTGAGCTGCTTGATCTCGTTCAGTGGCATCCAGCGCAGTGAAGAATCCACAATGGCATTCTTGGCGACAACACTACTTATGCCAGCTTGAGATGGGCTGTTGTACCATGTCAAAAACTCGTCATAGCTCAGCTTGCCGTCATGATTGAGATCTGCCTCCATAAATGCTTGCTCGGCTGTAATCGCACCAAGCTCTTCCGCAGAAACACCAGTCTCGTTCTTCATTTGAGGCTGTACTTCGTACAGAACCTTGAAGATCGATGTCAAGTAGCGGATCATTTCGTCGAGCGAGATAAAGCCATCGCCGTTAAAGTCGTACAGCCTAAAAGCTGCTTTGACTTTTGCGTCTCGCGCGCCTTTGCAAAGCACCGAAAGGCCACTCGCCAACTCACTGAAATCGATTCGACCATTGTGGTCACGATCGAAGACATCAAACAAGCGATCGGCGACCACTTTTGCTCGCAGACGCTCAACTTCTGTTCGCGGTTGTGAAGCTGCTTCAATAATTTCACCAAAGCACTTGTCAAACGCTTGGCGGTGCAGTAACCCTTCTTCATCTGCATACTCGGCAAAACGCTCAAACACTTCGACGACATCAAGACTTCCAAGGTTGGTAAGCTTCCTGACTTCATTCAGGTCGAGCGGCGCTACAATGGCGTTAAATGATTCTTGCTGAGGTTGAGCATACCAGCGCTTGAATTCGTCGAAGTTCAACTTTCCATCGTTGTCTGTATCAGCATCCGCAAAAATCTCAGCTGCTGTGATGAGAGCAAGATCATCAGGAGAGATGCCAAGGTTCAGCTGTCGAGTGGGATCCAACGCGTAGAGTAAGCTGAACACCGATGTCAGATAATGCACCATCTCGTCCTCCGATATCAAGCCATCCCCATTCACGTCGTAAAGATCGAAAGCAGCTTGGACTTTTGCATCTCGGCTACCACCGCACAAAATAGAGAGACCGCTTGAGAGATCATTGTAGTCCACGAAGCCATTGCCATCTTTGTCAAATGCAGTAAAGACCCGATCAATCACCTCGTGGACACGCGCGCTCTCATCGGCACTCATCTCAGAAGACATATCCGCACAGAGATACTGGTAGAAGCAATTGTCGAAGCCCCTTCTGCTGATCAAGCCTTCCTCATTTGCAGCAGACGAGAAGATTTGGGCGACCTTCTCGAGCGACATATTGTTCAGACCCGTCAATTTCTTGGCCATGTCAATTGGAATCGCTGCTACAAAAGATGAAGGGACTGCTGGTGATGATGTCCCATTCTTTGGTGACACAGTGGCTGACGGACGAAGCGGTACCGTGCCTCCAGGTTGAAACTTCTGGAGCTCCACCCAATCCTTAAACTCGTCGAGGCTGAGCTTATTATCGTGGTTGTGATCGCACGAGTCAAAGCACGCTTTCGCGGTTGCGGCAGCGAGTTGCTGAGGGGTCATTCCTGTCTGAGTTGGCAGCTGAGTTGATGCTTTGTACAGCACCTTGAAGACAGCCGTCAGGTATGTATTCATCTCATCTGGAGAGATGAAGCCATCGCGGTTCAGATCGTACAACGTGAACATGGACTTCACTTTGTCCGCTGAATCACCACCACACAAAATTGAGATTCCAGCACCAAGCTCTTGCACATCAATGACTCCGTTCTGGTCAGTGTCAAACAAATCGAAGAGCTCTGCGAGCAGCGTTCGAGCCTTGGACTGCATCGACGAGGACATTGAGCCATTCTTCTCAGCGAGCAGCTTCTGAAAACAACGGAAGAAAGCAGGCTTGGTCACATTTCCCTGCTTGTCTGCTGATGCCTCAAAGTACTCGAAAATATCGTTGATGTCGTACGAGCCTAGGTTTGTCAGTTCTTGCATCTCTTTGAGCGCATTCTTTGACGAGGACAGCACTGAGCCTGGGTGATGAACCTGAACGGAAGGTGCGGGCCCGCGGCCGGGAGCGAAATGCTGGCTGGTATACCATTTCGTAAACTCTTCAAAGCTCAAACGACCATCATGATTCACGTCCGCAGATAAGAAAGCTTCGTTTGTCGTGACACGAGCCAGCTCTTCCGGAGTGACATCTCCCATTTGTGCCGCAGTTGTAGGGGATGTGGTGTAGACCATTCGAAACACGGAAGCGAGATATGTCTCCATCTCTTCACGCGCGATAAAACCATCTTGATTGACGTCAAATAAAGTAAATGCCGCGCGGATTTTCTCTTGCTGTGTTCCATCACAGAATACGGAGATACCACTGGCAAGCTCGCAAAAATCTACGAAGCCATCTTTATCGGTGTCGAAAGCATCAAAGACAGCATTCAGAATCGAGTGCAGCTTGGATAATTCGATCTCCGAGAGTTGATGTTGTGCCTGTTCGAGTTGTTGCTCCGTGAGTTCCTCGAAAACTTCTTGGAACCCATCGCGGGAAATTACACCGTCTTCATTCACTTTTGCAGCCAAGAGCTCGAACACCTCATCTGCCTTGCGAGTGCTCAAGCTGGTAGTCGACGCGACCAATTCAATTGACGCTAGGGCACTTGGAGCAATCGGAATGTGAGAATGAGAGTGGGCATGCTGGTGCCCTTTAGCTATGTTTCCAAAGATCGGCTCTCCAGCTCCGGCGTACCACTTCCTGAACTCTTCTAGTGATAGACGGTCATCGTGATTCAAATCTGCCTCCGCGAATGCCTGCGCGGTAGTGTAGCGTGCCAGGGCGTTGGCGTCAATACCCAAGGCATGCTTTGTTGAAGGCGTAGTCTCGTAGACGACGTGAAACACCGATGCCAGGTATTTCTCCATCTCACCACGAGAAATATACCCATCTCCATCCGCGTCAAAAAGCGAAAATGCCGAGACGACCTTCTCATGGCGTGACCCACCACACAGTATAGATAGCCCGCTGCTCAACTCGATGAAATCAACCGTATCGTTGCCGTCTGTATCGAAAGCATTGAATAGTCGATCGAGAAAGCGGGCAAGCTCACGAGTAGGCTTCTTCTTTTGCTTCTTTAGGATTGAGTAGAAGCATCTCTTGAACTGTTCCCGCGTGAGAGTCGTCTTGCTTGTCTTCATGTCGTCAGCAGCTCCAGCACTGAATATCGAGAAGAGATCGTCTGACGACAAAACGGACAGTCCCGTTATTTCACGAAGACTTTCCAACGTGATTTCCTCTGTGCTGCCTCGTGTTCTCTGGGTCGCAGCTGCTCGTGCAGCCACTAGCTGCGTCGGACCAGGCTGTGAGTACCATTGCTGAAAGGCCACAAACGAAAGCTTGCCGTCTCTGTTCACTGCGGCTTCACGGAAGCATTGCTGCGCTGTGACTGCACCAAGCTCCACCGGGTCAACACTAGTTACACAACACGATGAGGATGATGTGAGTGACGTGGTCTATGCATGGCGAGTCAGCATACATACTTCTTTTGGGTGAATAGCTCCGGCGAGGTCTCCGATATGACGATGAACACTGACGTCAGGTATTTGGTCATTTCGTCGAGCGTAATGAATCCATCACTGTCTGTGTCGAAGAGATCGAACGTGAATCGGATTTTCTCGTCTCGCTCACCACTCGCAAACACGGAGACACCGCCAAGAAACTCGGCAATGTCAATCACTCCTTCGTTGTCTGCATCGAAGATCGCAAAAAGACGCATAAACATTTTCCGAGCCAGCGGGTCATACCGTCCCGACTACACATACATACACACGCAGAATTAGTTCAGTCTACACATTGCCACTCCGCATTGCACCCACCTGAGACAGGATTTTCTCCAGACAATCCTCGAACGTCGCACGATCCATGTCTCCACGTGGACACGCCTGGGTGAACACGTGCACCAACTGAGGCAATTCGAAATCCGTCAAGTCCAATTCGCGCAAAAGTTCCTGTTCGTCGTCATCGTCATAGTCGTCCAGGTCGTTATCTTCGTCTTCTTGTTGCACCGTCGACACCTGGAAGCGCTCGTCATCATCGAAATCCTCTTCCGTCATCGCGGCAACCCCGCGTAAGTCTGGAATCGCAGAGGGTGACGGCAATCCCGCCAGCATTTCGTACGCATCGATAAACTCAGGTCGCCCGACATGTCCGGCATTCTGGCGATTCCGACGTCCTCGTCGGTGATGATTCCGACGTCGCGGCGTGGTTCCTGCTTTCGCCGAAGGCGACAACGTCGTCGACACCCCTCCATGCTGAGTTTCCTCCACGCCACTGCTTTCTCCCGCGTCTTCAACCTCCACCGTCACGACTTGATACACTGCGTCCGTAAAGCGCTTGGGCTGACGCGCCAGCAGCGACAGCGGATACACCACGTGACGCGTCGGGTGCCGCACCGCCACAATGTCCTCTTCCAGCCCGCCAAAGGCCACGGCATGCAGGCACTCGGCGAGTTCTTGCGCCGAGAGTGATGGTCCCACGACAACTTCTTGCACTTGGTCGGACTGCGCGTGCGTGAGCCGCACGACGACCAGCGCGGGCGCACGCGTGGGTGGCACGAAGGGCGAGGTGTTCCGCGCGCCGTTGGACGCGCCGTGGTGCTCGCTGGCGGCGCGTCGACGCGCATGTTGCGTCATGGCCTTCCTCCCCTTTCCTTCTTGCTGGGAGTTGCTTGCGAACTGGGACGTTTCCACGCGAAATCTTTCGTTTCTTTGGGGAAGCAAACCATAATTTACTTTGCCCCTGCGGTAAAGTACGATAGATCTTGAAGCGCGAGGGGAGGAAAGTTATTTATTTGCGATAGGATTGGTGGAAATAAAGTTCGATTATAAACCAATGAGAAATGAGCAGAAGGGATCCAGGTCGAACGGCGAATGGTGATGAGTGAACACAAGTGTATACAATAAATGCATGATTGCATCGATTCACAGTCATTTACACACACACAGTTTGATCTGTATACTTAGACGTACTTGATCTTACACTTGGATGGGTCGGAAGGCTTGTCCGATGGCTTCGTGGATGGCTTGGTGGATGGAGCCGTCGATGGAGCAGCCGAAGGCTTGGTCGATGGGGCGGTGGATGGAGCGGCAGAGGAAGGAGTTGGTTCCTCGTCGTCGTCATCATCCTCGTCGTAGTCGCCGTCGTTACCGACTTCGGCAGATGGAGTTGGCGTCGCACCTGGAGCAGCGGATGGGGCGGCGCTAGGAGCAACACTCGCACCTGGAGCAGTGCTTGGAGCAGCGCTCGGAGCCGCACTCGTAGCTGGCGATGGCTTCATTGAACCCATCGGACCCATTGGCAACTCCGTCACACGGTCCACCTCCTCCTTGATCTGAGGCTCCAACGTGCAGCGCTTCTCTGGAGGCTTCGAGTTGTACGTTGGCGCCAAAGGAGCACACTCGCCTGGGTTGAAGTAGTTCTTGTCACGGCACTCGTCGGTCGCACGCTGCAACACATTCTCGTCCCAACCACCGAAGAAGTCACCGTGGAAACTGTAACCAGTCGTGTCACCGTTCGCCAACACGAATGGGTGCTTATCGCCATCCCACTCGTTGTCCCACTCAGCCACTTCAAAGAACATCTCGTAGAACACCTTGATCACCTTCTTTGGGTGCGATGGAGGACACTTGCCACCGTCAATACCCTCAGCATAGGCCATGTGGCTCTTGTGATCCGGCGAGTCGAGGTTCACACCATCCCAGCACATTGGAAAGTTGACCTGACCACGGAGACCCTGAGGGCAGCGAACGTTTGGAAGACCTGGCTGTTCTGGCACTCCATTGGCGTAGTTGATACACTGCCAAGTGACAGCGCGCTGCTTGATGTCGGTCTCGTTGTACGTGCGAAGGTTCACGTCACCAGCAAGCATCTTCAAACCATTTGGAAGAGCGTAGATCTTCTCGTCCTTGTCACCACGCGGCTGGTAGTACACAATCTGACCACCCTTCACACGAGCGTAACCAGTGCCGTTCTTGAACTTGACGTACAGAGCTGGCGTCCAGTACGCACTCAGATCCGCACCAATCGGGCACGACGTACACGTCGACTTGCTCAGATCCGTCGCGTCCTTGCTGAAAGCGTTACCACCGCTGACGATGTGCACGTGACCGCCTTCGGTACCAGGGTTCACGATAGGGTCGACACGGTCGACCACGAGGTTGTTGTGGCAGTCGAAGCGAAACATACCCTGGGTGGTGGAGACCCCCAGGGCGAGCGCGATTGTTGAGAGGACTTGAGTGAGGCGAGGCATCTTGTCGAATGAGAAGGCTGCAGCGTATGAAGCTAGCTCTAAGAGTCACATGCTTCATGACGCCAAGGATGGGTCCTCCTTATTAGTCATAGATTCTGCCGATCAGACCACCGTCCCTCTTCCACACGCCATCAATTCTAGCTGGCACGTGAAGATGACAACAGTGCGGCGACTTCGTTTTCACCAGCTGGCACGCGTCTAGCAAGGTGGACCCAGCTGGGTGGACTATTTCTTACAGGTATTTTGCAACTTACTTGGCTCTTCGTTGTAGCAATCTTCTAGCGGAACACTAGTTTTCAAAGATTAAACATGGGCACTTACTGGCTGAAGATCTGATCGGCCCCCACTTCTGCCTCACCAGGTGGCACGCGTCTCAGTGCATAAATGCTTGAGTCGATTATGCTCACTAGAGGGAAGATTTCCAACGTCAATTTTATATCACTTCACATATTTTCAATAGAGACATAGCATATTCTGAAACACGTTGAACATATATTATATGCATATGTAATCTCAAGCACAAATTGGCTCTACAGAAAATCGAGTTTTCTCGAGAAGGCTCGGTTTTGTCTCTTCCGGAATGGAGCATTCCGCGCAGACATTTCTCTTGAAGTAAGAGGAATCTACCGTTTAGTCGAAATCGTGCTCGGCTTCGCGCTCGTCTCCGTCGTACCCCAAGTCGAACTCTCCAATCGTGGTCTCGCCGTCATCGCTATCCAAATCGTGTCGGGAGGGGAAGGCACGCATGGCTTCCTCAGTACGAATAGCTTCGTGAGCTCCTTCGAGTGGGACGTCGTTAAGCCGAGACATCTCTCCACGACGGAGTTCTGCCTCTCGGGTCAGCATCGCCACCCCTCTCGCCATTTCCTGACGGGAAATCGTTGGCGCGGTCCTCCGGGCCGTTGCACGTGCCCTCTGAGGGGTAGACGCCGATGCTTGAGGTCGAGGACGCGTTTGATGACCCTGGGGAGTCAGACTTTGACGACGCTGGTGTTGGGGGCGGGACTGGGACATTGTGATCCGTTGCGAAGCTGGAAAATTGAAGAATGAACAGCTTCATTTGAGATGGCTGAGGCAACCTTCTAGGCCGGTGGAAGCTGAGGACAATCCTGGGATCTAATGGTGTTTGTACAATCTCGGAGTAAAAGCTAGGATCTATCATTGCTCTTGAAATCTCTAGTTTCGGCAGATGTATACTATACATATGTTTATTGTCTAGGTTTGAAAGGGTAGCATATATAAATATACGGATAGCATATTTCAGATGTTTATGTATTGACAGCTGGCTTGCATATGCTTAGGTCTACTAGAACATCTTGGTGCGGTTGTGATTATCTGGCCGTCGATCGGGAAAACCAGATGGATCAACAACTAATAGGATTTTTCCACGGTGGGGAGATGCCACAGGACACGAAATTTGAACTCTTCGTGCGTGTGTCTACGGCAGCGTGTCGAAGAGGCGCAACACGCATTGCTGTCCACACGCACAACATAAACGCGTGCTATCGTCATGAAACGCAATCGCGTTCGAGCGACCGTCGGTAGCTATGAGCTGAGATATGGGCCAACAACTCGATGATTTCTTTGAAAACGACATTCATGATGATCATCGTGCTATCGATCTCATGTAGTACAACGCAACACACTTTCTACAAACGAAGACCCCTTCGATGTGGGTTTGTGAGACTCCGCTTTACACGTATTTGGTATTGCACTTGGAAGGCTTGGTAGTTGGTTCGGTCGAGTCATCGTCGTCGTCGTCGCTGCCATCGGTGCTGTCATAGCCGTAATCTCCGCCGGTGTCGCCCTCATTACCAATCTCGGAGCTGCTAGCTGGCTGAGGAGTGGTTGGCTTGATTGGAGCCTTGGTCGTGTTCTTTGGCGTGTGGCGCGGAGTGTGGTGTGGGGTCTTGGTAGGCTTCTTCGATGGAGACGGGTTGGAGCGCTGCTAGGTGATGTACTTGGAGTAGAACTCGGTGACGTACTTGGAGGCAACTCGGCTGCGGCGACGTCTGCCTTCTTTAAGCGCATCTCGACCAAATTTCAGAGAAGACGACAGGTCGCCGTACCACGAGATCCGTCAAGCAGCCTCAGCGCACCGAAGCAGATGGCGGCCGATTGGAAGCACATCACGCAGCAAACGCCGGTGGATAAGCGAGTCCTTGACGAGTTCTTCAAGAAGCTAGGCAGCGTGGCACCACGGCCCGGAATGGGAAAGCTCTTGGGGCATTCCTTCCAAGCGAAGTCTCAGCAGCCATTCGCAGTTGCCCACGGGGCAAGTCCAGTGGACCCGACGGATTGCCGAACGATTGGTACAGAGAGCACGAGGAAATGCTTGCTCCAATCCTGGCCGAGGTGTACAGCAAATGGTTCGAGCGCGGAATCGTCCCGGACAGTTTCCAGCAAGCCATCATCTGCTGCCTGTCCAAGACGACGAACCCCAAAAGCGGACTAGACTTCAGACCGATTGCTCTACTGAACACCGACTACAAGATCTACAGCAGACTACTCTTGAACAGAGTGCGACCACTGCTTGCGAACTTGGTCAGCCCACTGCAGTTTGGATTCGTACCGGACCGACAAGTGCACGACGCGATAGACGTCTGGACGGCAGTCCAGCGTCTTGTAACCCAAGGAAAAGTGTCAGAGATTCAGTGGCGCTGCTCCTGGACTTTGCGAAAGCTTACGACACACTCGACAGGGAGTTTCTTTACGCGGTTCTCACCAGACTCGGCTTTCCTGACCAATTCGTGACAACAGTCCGTCAGATGCACCGAAACACTACGGCAGCATGTCTTGTTGACGGCGAGCTGTCGACGGACCATCCGGTGACCAGCGGTATCCGTCAGGGATGCCCGCTTGCGCCAGTTCTGTTCATTCTAGCTGTCGATACGCTGCACGAGATCTTCTCACGAAGCACCGACTTAAGCGGAATTGAGATCAACGCGGGTCAGCGGATCAAGAGCGCTGGGTTTGCGGACGACACAACTGTGTATATCCAAGGTCCTCATGAAGAGAAGCCGGCGCTCGAGATTCTGCAGGAATTTGGGGATGCCTCTGGCCTACGCATCAACATGGGGAAATGTATCGCGGTCTGCCTCGACAGCGCCGGCCCACGGGGACCTCACAACGACATGCAGATTCAGCCGATTAAGGCAGGACAGCACGTGCGGTATCTGGGGATGCAAGTGGCGAGTCGAGTGGACAAAGACCATGTGTGGACACTCACGTTGCAGCAAATACGATCCAGGCTTCACCTAGCGGAAATGAAGACAACAAACATCCGGCAGCGAGCCAAGATCGTGAAAGCGGTAGTATTGCCGAAGGTCCTCTTCGTCGTTCGACACCAGTGCCCAACGGCAGGCATCATCACACAGATACAGCGGTTCATCAGCAATTATGTGTGGCAAGGATCACTAACGGCAGATGCACGAATGGCAAACCATGGATGAGCAGACAGACAGCGGCACTCCCTGGCGCGGCCGGAGGTCTCGGCCTACCCCTGATTCACGAGGAATGCTTACTCACCAGCGCAAAGATGGTACTGCGGTGGGCTCGGCCGATCTCTGGCATCAGAGGAGCGATCGGGACCGCGCTGCTGAACGGCACGCCGGCAGGACAGCAACAAACGTGGTATCGATCACGCGAGATCTAGCAACCGCTCCAAGGCTCAACAGCAAGAATTTTGCAACCACTGGTGTATCGACGTTGCGCAGCATCACAGCCCAGCCCCGCGGAGACGAAGAGAACAGAATCCAGGCAACACTGTGCGCCATGCCGGTGACGACGCGCACAGACAGGAGATGGTGGAACGACGGATGGAATCACGCAGACTTCAGCGAAGATCAAGCCCTGCTGTTCGCACTTTTGAACGAATAAAATGCGGGACACGGATCATTCAACAAGGGTGGCCTCATGATTGCGCGCGTCCTCGGCGATGGTGTACTGGCGACTGTGGACAAGAAGAGTGGAAGCAGCCGACAGATTGAGAAGTCTGATTTCCCGAACTTGCTTCAGGCGCATGACCGCATACAAGACGTTCTAGACGTGACATGGCACAGGAACTACACTCTCCGATTCAAGGCACGCCGACACGACTAGCCCATGTCACCGGTACTCGTCCGAGAATTTCGGCGTCTCTGCGAGATCCTAGTCTACAACTACCTACTCTACGCACGTGAGGAACCAGAAGACCTCTGTCTACACTCGCCCAGCCATGACACCTGGAGACTCGAGGAGGCAGATGACGGATTCATATTCGAAGTGGTCACTCTGAATGGCAAAAGCACACAACTTGGACAAGTGACGACACGAATCGAGGCACAGAAGCTGGCGCGGATGCACTTGGACGACAGGAGGGCGACCTTCGAGCTCCATCCATTGTTGGATGCGTTTGTACCGATCTGGAACCAGCCCTTGATGGAGCGGAGACCCACCCTCAAACAGAAGATCTATCGCAGCACGACGGAGCGAGCGGAACGGGAAGCAGCTTCAAGAACGGAACGGTTACGCGCGGAAGACGACACGGTCGGCAACGCACTGGCCGAACTAGAGTGGACCACGATCATGAGGTTGAGACACGCTACAGAGGGACAGAAGCTACTCATGCAGAGGATCAAGGGTGGTCGCATATCAGGGTGGGATCGCCTACATCGGAAGCGCGGCTGCCCCCACTGTGAGGAAGACGTCAACGGTGGCAGAGTTTCTCACATCTTCTGGCATTGTCCAAAGGCAAAGGCGCTGTGGTCACAGCTGGAAGATGCTTGGACTCCAAGCGGCAAGGGATGGGAGCGAAGCTACCCACGTCAGTACTGCCACGAAGTATTCAGCCTAAGCATGTCAGCCAATCCTACTGGACTGTGGGATTGGGAACAGCTCCACCCGAGCACAGTCGACGCACCAGAAGTCACCCTAGCACGAACGAAGATTGTGGACCTCTGGAAACAGCATGTGCTGGTCACCCTGAACGTGTTATGGCGATGGAGAAACGGTATGCACGACGAAGACAACAGGTGGTCTGACGACCAGGCCTCAGCGATCCACATCGGAGCGATCCGAACGGAAACTCAGTGCCTACAGCGCGACCTACACCAGACACGCGCCTCGAGACGACTCGGATGGAACATTCTTAAGAAGCTGAAGACCCAGAACACTCTCGAGCGTGACCCAAGATCCACCGATAGAGCAACGACACGGTACATACTGTACTTCAACGGCCACACCGACCAGAAATCCAAACGGAGCAGAGCTGGAACAGTCATGGTCAAGAGCACTGAAACGGCGACGGATGCAGACATCGTATGGAGCACAAGCATGAGCCTCCCTGGCACAACCAACAATCAAGTCATGTACGAAGGCCTGATCGCAGGACTGAAGGAAGCTCAGAGGAAGGGATGGACACCACTTGAGGTGGTTGGCAGCAGCTCGCTCGTCCACCAGCAAATGAGCAAATACAAACCGCCCAGAAAGAAGAGACTACTCGGATTCTATGCGGTGGCACGACGATTGGCGGACAGTTTAGGCGTCCGACATTGGCACCATCATCAGAGTGAGTTCAACCGAATGGCGAGAGCAGCAGCGACCCACGAGGCGACCACCCGAACGAGTGCAGCGACACTCCACCCGACCGAGCGACCAGGCACAACAACACTGGCAACGTATCTTTCGGGAGACCACGCGCGCTGGCAAAGCAACTACTGGAGTAGAACTTTAGCGGTAAATTGACAGGGTGTAGTTCAAACAGCTATAGAGCACGTGTAAAACGACTCAATAGACTTCAATGAGATGTGATGTGGTGACGTACTTGGGGCGGAGCTCGGTGGGGTACTTGGTGAGGTACTTGGAGCAGAGCTTGGAGCAGTGCTTAGAGTAGTCGTTGGCGAAGGACCTGGAGCACTGGAGGGCGCGGTGCTAGGGGCGTCAGTTGGCGTAGTGGTTGGAGCTGGCACAGGGCTCATGGATCCCATTGGAATCTCCTTGATATGATCAACTTCTTCCGGAACGGATTGGCTGATGGTACAACGCTTCTCTGGGGGCTGAGCCTTGTAGGTTGGTGTCAAAGGTGTGCATTCAGCTGGGTTGAAGTAGTTCTTATCAGCACACTGATCAACAGCGTCTTGAAGTACCTTCTCGTCCCAACCAGCGAAGAATCTCCGTGAAAGCTGTAACCAGTCGTGTCGCCGTTCGCGAGGACGAATGGGTACTTGGCCCCGTCCCACTCGTTATCCCACTCGGCAACTTCGAAGAACATCTCATAAAAGAGCTTGATAAACTTCTTTGGGTACGTTGGTGGGCACTGCCGCCCTCAATACCTTCGGCGTACACAACGTGGCTCTTATGGTCTGGCGAGTCCAAGTTCTTGCCATCCCAGCACATGGGGAAGTTGGCCTGACCGCGAAGACCCTGAGGACAGCGGACATTTTGGGAGGCTCGCTTGTTCCGGACTCCCCTTGTCGTAATTGATGCACTGCCACGTGATGGCCTTCTGGTGGATGTCCGACTAGTTGTACGTGCGAAGGTTCACATTGCCCGACACCATCTTGAGACCTGGTGGGAACGCGTAGAGTTTCTCATCCTTATCACCACGCTGCTCATAGTAGACAATCTGACCACTCTTAACACGAGCGTAACCAGTGCCGTTCTTGAACTTGACGTACAGAGCTGGCGTCCAGTACGCGCTCAAATCAGCACCAATTGGACACGACGTACACGTCGACTTAGTCAAATCCGTGGCATCCTTGCTGAAAGCATTACCACCGCTCACAACGTGGACGTGGGTGCCTTCCGTGCCGAAGTTGATGATCGGATCCGCACGATCAACCACGAGGTTGTTGTGGCAATCGAAGCGGAACATGACCTGGGTGGTGGAGACCCCCAGGGCGAGTGCGACGGTCGAGAGAACTTGAGTGAGGCGGGGCATCTTGTCGAATGAGCAGAACTGGGCGAGGACATGCAACAGGGCACACCTCTAGAGGCTCTCGTGATACAGGGCACTCCTAAGACGTCCTCCCTGCCTCAGCGTCTTTCTCCAGTGACGCCATTCATTGTGGCTGGCGTCCAGAGAATATCCCGTGCCGCCATCTTCGTGAAACCCAGCTGTCCCGCTGACCAGCATCGACAAACCATAGACATCTATTCTCAAAGCTATCATGTGCATCCATTTTTTATTCACAGTGCACTGGCCGCGGTTGTATGTATCCATTGTTGGAGGTTTTCAGAAGCATCTTGGTGTCCATGTGTCGCTAGTGTTTGTGGCTCTGGAAAGTCGATTGATTGCTCTGAACGATTACTTGCCAGGGAAATGCTGTCTGTGATTGCGCGCTGCATACCACAAGACCACACGACGAGAGCGCCGTCCTCTTCTGCCGGTGAGAACAGGCACCGAGACGACGCGACGAGGCTGGAAGGAATTGCTCAGAGGATGCATCTTCGTGCCTTCAGCGATCAGCGGCCTGATTCAACTTCTCGCATAGTACTGCACTAGGTCTCTGGAGACACAATGCTCAAGATTGCTTGCGACGTGTAGAGATGGTGAAGCAGCCCGCTGAATTGTTGCCGAGGCTGAGGCAACTCGCTGAACTACTGGCTTAATCTTAGTGTTTGTTTAGTCTGCATTCTGCTGGCACATTTAATAAAGCTATCGATACGCATAACATCCCATCAATCCGTTGAGTAGCATGAGTGTATACTCTCACCAAGTTAAGTGGTGTAGCCTATGTCCTCTATAATATAATAACTAGACCCTCACAGAAACACGATATTAACTAAACTGAGTCAAACTAGTACCTGTATCAATAAATATTCGCAGCAAGAAAACGAAAAGAGCACGTAACAAGTACAAGTATACTTGTATTTCGATGATATACAGACAACGAGGGAGTCAAAAGTCGACTCTATCACATCAACCCCGAGTGAATCTATCAACTTACTCGCGAACTCATATCGGAGTTTTAGTAGTTACGCTTGATCTTGCACTTGGTTTCGAATATAACCAATGCATACAATAGATCCCACACCAATCAGCATAAGTTGATTGATATTGAAACTCATTGAATGGTAAATCACCTAAACGTGTAGGAGGACCTATTCTTGTCGAATCGAAGAACTCACCATCATGTGTACAAACCAATGCCCTACACCACCTTCAGGTGGTCTAAGTAGAATAATATGTGTTCCTTTTCCAACACGTTTATCTGCTTCTGATAATTGGATGATTGAATTTAGTTTAACACCAATCAATTTAGCTAGTTTAATCAAATCATGGTCACTTGTGATCGGCTTAAGCAAGTCCATTTTGCTTCTAAAAATTTATTTAGTTTCTTTTCCACTTCTGTCTAGCCTATGTATAATATAAGGCTTATAACTACAACTGTACAATAATGACTGACGCTACGCAGCTCTCGGATTTCTACATGCTTGATTCGGCTCTTAAGACCGATCAGAATATCAAGGTATCACGCAAGAAGAAGATCCTCACCGTCAACGATGCTAACAATACAGATTACACTTCTGGTTTAGTTGAAATCGATGCTTCAAGCGTTACAGGTTCTGACGGTTTCTCGTCTCTTAAGGAAGGTTTTCTAACAGTGCCTTACGTCGTAACGGCTAAAAACACTGGTACACAACCAATGGCTGGTCCTTTAAGTCGCTTTGGTTGTGTTTTGAAGACAGGTGTATGGAACGTTATCGATTCGATCGAAGCATCTCTTAACGGCAAGACGATTCTCACCCATGACCAATATAAATCCCATTGGGCTAATTTCCGTGCTCAAACAGAGACTTCATTGACGGATTTACCTAAGCATGCTGCTGATACTAACCTCTATCCAGATGATTGGTTCTCGATCAATTATATCAAGACCCCATCATCAAGCGGGGATGGTTATTCGAATAATGCTGGTACAGTTTTTAACGTTGCATTAGACAATACCATTCCCCAATCTCAAGAGAACCGTGCTTTGAACAGAGGTATTTCTAACAAATGTGAAAACATGTTTGGTGTTATTGATAATACTACGAATGCTACATTCAGTTGGCCAAGTATGCAATCAAAAGCTATTGACCAAATTGTTCAGCAAACTGGGCGCGGTGGATTCATTGAGAAATCAACTGCCGCCGTAGACTCTGTTGCCGGTATTTGGGTACATCTTCTAAAGATTCGTTTAACCGATTTGCATCCTCTTTTCAAGGAACTAGATCTCATTTCAGGCTTAGCTCAGCTTCAGCTTAAGATTCGCTTTAACTGTGGTGCAGTAGCTGTCGCTATGCAACGAACTGATTCGGCTGGTAGTATTACCGCATCTGGTTTAACTGGTGGTAGTGTAACAGCGTTCACCCCTAATACGGTATTCTCTAGTCTTGAATTAAAGTCTGTAACGTTGAATAGTGGTAAAACAGTCCCTATTATGGTTTCCGGTGCTGGCCCTGACGAACCTCTTTCGAAGGTCGCGCCATCTGCCACCGGTGGTCAAATGTCGTTCTCTTGTGGTGTATTACGCAATTCTTTCACCGATACCCCCGAGATTAGTAAATATCTTCCTTATCGCGCTGTAACCGTCCATGTACCAACGTATGGTTTAATCGATCCTCGTCCCATTATCAGCAAGCCTATTAAGGAAGTCAAGTATCTTGATGCTAGTAGTCATTTCTTTAACAATGCTGCTGGTTCTGGTGTTGGTGATGGTACTCAAATGAATGGACTGTTCGATGTTACTATCGGCCCTACTTACAAAAATGTTAAGTATGTAGTAGCCATTCCATATCCAAGTACCGTTGACTTGTTTTCTTCAGTTCAGAACGTGCAAGATTTCCAAAGCCCATTCAGTAGCTCTCCGTGGACGGCAATGGCTGGGGCAAGCATGTCGAACTTCCAATTCCACCTAGGGGCGGATTCGGTATTCGATAAGACTCTCGACTACGATTATGAACATTTCATGAGTGAGTTCTCGAAAATCTCTGCTATCAACGGTGATATCACTCGTGAACACAACTGCGGTCTTATTGACTTCATGAAGTGGACTTATGCTCATCATGTCTTTGTAGCGGATTGCCCTCGCGTATCTAAGGAGGGCGTTCCAGCCTCTGTACGCGTTAGCTTCACAAACAATTGTAGTCAGGGATTGTCAGTATTGATTTTAATCGTTCGTGACCGTTTGCTCAGCATTGATCGACTCACCGGTGAAGTAGAGCGTCATGATTAGACAATAAGTCTTTTAGTGGGTGTATTAACACACACAAAAATCTATTTTTTTGTCTAATTAGTAAGCTAAAATAACGAAAAAGACCCAGCTACACGCTTCTTAGTTGTAGAGGTTCCTTTACCACCGCGCATATTACGAATACGAGCCATGTGTTGTTTAGCTGCATCACTTCCTTTCACAAGTTTACCGCCCTTCTTTGCATACTGACTAGTACCAACACCTGTAAGTTGCTTCAAAGCACCACGAGCTGCCACACCGGCAGTAGGAGCCCCAAAAGCACTACCTAACGCTGGTAAAGTTACATCAGCAACAGCACTTGCAACAGGTTTAATAATACTCCAATTCTTCTTCAACCAAGGATAAGCTTTATCCTTGATCCAACTCCAAAAACTACCACCTTGCATGGTTTCCCATATCATAAATGATCTCACCTGCGGCAAGTTGTAAACGAACACCTTTACCGGCACGCTTAGCCTTCATAAGCTTCTCATAATTAGCTGGATGAAGATGGATGGTATCTTCACCACCTGAGATCTCAGAAGCCGTTAAATTAACAGGCTTAAGTTGACCAAGCTTTTCAGCTTTAGCTGATGAAATACTAATCGATACTTGCTTGTATGACGACATGATTACTATATTCGTTGAGTTTAAGGAATCAATGAAATATTAAATTAATTTACGTACAGCCATAGTATCATAGTCTTCGATAACAAAGTTGAAATTAAAGCGTAATTGACTGTTTGGTTGATCAATAAGCAAGAACTGACCTTTATCCTTAGTGGCGTTTTCATAAGCCTTCTGACGCTGTTTAAGAGTGATACTTGGAATAGTGAAATCAGATAGGATCATACGAAGGTCTCGAATACTGTTTGCCTTCATTAAAAAGAGATACTCTGAATTCAATCGAATCATCTTCTCTAGAGCAAACCATGAGAGACTAAGGAATAGCGTCGAAAGTCTCTTATGCCGTCCACGAATAAAACAATGACTAAATAGTGATTTCTGTAGGTTTTGATCAGAGTTATAGTCATCAATAACGACAAGCTGTACCCCACCACGATCATCTGCTTTGATATCGTCAACTGATGGAGGTGTAGAAGGGTCATAAATAGTACAAAAATCTTTAAGCTTATCACGAATGTAGTCATACAGTTCCTGTTGTGGATTACGAGCAACAATGTGCAGATGGCTAAAGACATTAGGAGAGGCCTTGAGAATATGGAAAATCAGGTTTGTCTTGCCAGCACCGCTAGGGGCAAGGGTAACCCTCTGAATAGCTTCTTAATGTGAAGAGCCATGATATCACCGACATCGTTTTTCTTGTATGATTTAGGTAATGTCCCACCCCTATTAATGATTTTATCGGTCATCTTTTGTTGAATATATTATACAATTTATCGGAGATAACCGGCAAATTTTATTTGCTATTAACTTAAAATGTCTGGATTTCCAGTTAAACCACCTACTACTGATAGCGGTTTCTATAATCCAAGCTTTTTCACAGCTGAAACAGATTACCTTACATTGGCTACTGCTGAATCAGCTTTTGCTAAACTCAATGATTCACGATTTAATAACCTAGGGTTTATCACAAGTGTCACAGCTGGTACAGCTGCCGCATCGAAGGCGTTAATTCTTGACAGCAATCGAGCTGCTTCGATTATCGGCCAGCTTAGTTTATTTAATAACACATTGAATCAAAGCGCAGGCTCTATGGCAAGTGAGTATTCTTTAACGATTCAGCGCTCTACTACAACCGCCGGTCATCGAGCAGGAATAGCTTTTATGGCTACATTCCTAGCGGTATTGTTTGCAAAGAACGGACAGGAACGAATGGCATCGGGGACTTTGTTTTTGCCATGCGAGCGAGCGAATCAGACTCATTATTAAGTAACATCATGCGCCTTAATAATCTTGGCTGCGTCAAGGTAAATGATAGCAACCAAGGCTTAGGAAACGGAATCAAGCGTGAAGTTAATGGTAGTATCCGTAATAACGTAGTTAGCTGTGCTCCATGAGTTCAGTTTCGTGACACGAAGGACGAGCGCAGTGCTGTTGGCCACAGTCGTCGATGGCGCGTTGCGACGAGAACACAAGTTCCCCTTTACCTTCCTAGCAGACAACTGTCGTTGTTCTAATAACGGAAGCAAGGGTTAATCTGGCGTGGCCTATGAATACATCTCAGTGATTGATCAACTGTCCATTCGTCTTTCTTGTTCTGACACAATAGCGAGTAATAGAACTTGGCTAACCAACCCGCATGTTTGCTTGTGCTTTTCTGGAGCACATGAGTTTGCTTGTGATGTTTTTACAGTATGGTTATCGACCAAAGCCGTTATAAATGGGTACACTCGCCATGACATAAATGTTGAGCATACATACGTTATGTCAAAATAAATAACATAAAATATGTGCAATGACATATTATGTCAGGTTCCAAAAACCATCCTGCTTGACTGGTTCTGAGAGATGGCAGACGATTCAAGTTATGTAAAGCATCAAATTGTATGAAGCAGATCTGTCCATCGAGTTTGTGATAAGGCTATTAAACTCGTGATACAATTGCCTTGACCTGATTTCTCCTAACAAAACTGCCAAAGCCACATCAAATCGTGTGAAAAAATTGCTACATCATACGGCAAGAACTGTGGATATCAACGTTCATCCCTCCTCAGCAACGATATACGTCGTTGATCCGATGAATCGAGTGGCGAACGAGCTGATCTGCATATATATATTATTACATTGCATACGCCATAAGGGTACAGTGAATTACGCTCAATGTTTCTGACCTTCACCGCCATTATGAGTAGGTAGGTATTTTTATGCGAATTGTTGGTGTGTGCAAAGCGCGAGTTGATGTCTGGAATATTTTGTTGGAGCCTTATCTTTTCTTTTTACGCAATGTTGGCTCAAAGCAACTTATGTTAATATCATAATCTGATAGAGAGACCGGAATAAAAACTCGGTTCGCATAGTTCCAATTGCTTTCGTTTACACACTGCAAACATCGGTCGTTGAGGGTGATTACTCGGCTTCATCCTTGAAGAGAGAATGAGTTGGATTAGAATGGATAAGAACTTGAGTAAACACAAACGTATTTCTAATGAGCTTGAGCACCACGGTATAGCAGTTGTGTATGTTTGTTTAACCGTGATGCCGAAGCTCGTTGGTGGAATGGATTGTTTGGTATTTGTGCAGTTTGTTCAGTTTTGGTCGCTTTGGTTTTCGAAAGGGTGACCAGACAAGCTTTAGTATGAAAATTGTCTCGGTAATATTTCGCCGGGTTGAGTGGCGTCAACTTGTAACAGGAAGTTTCTGCCTGGGTAGTGGGGTTCTGAGGGTTGTGGTATGCCTTGTGCTGTCACTATCAGCAGGATGTCGATGGTGCGTCCATTTCAAACCAGGAGTAGACATTGGGGTATTGACGGAAGTCAGTACATCGAGGTCTCTAAGGAGGGGTGAACCGCCCCAGGCTGGATAACAGAGCAGGGAAAAGCTCCCGCTCTTGGTAGTGGAAGGATCGCGCGCCAGAATCCTGACGTGACTGTGCAAGGCTATCAACCGCAATTCGATAGCTCTGCGAATAACCCCTTTTTATTCACACACTATACACCACCACATCATCACAACAACCCTGTACATGCTACATCAAATAAAATGCAACCTCTTTTTTTTATCTCTATCTCTTCATCCAACGCCAAGGAAAAAAAAAAAGGAAGGCTACCTAAACTACCTTCATCGTACGTCGGCAGTCTTTACTTTTGTTACAGATCCTTTTTCTGTCAACTTAGAGCAAATACCTTTGAAGGGTAAACGAACACAAGTAAACAATGTTTCATGGGGAGATTAAAATATTGACTACTGGGAGTTCTTGTTCATAGACAGGATATTGAATACACACCAAAAGATGCGACTGTTAATGGAATAAATAATTTCGGACACTTTTAACAAAAGAAATAACATCAATAAAAGCCTCCAAGAAAGAAGGTATGAAACCATGCCATTACAATAGTTGACAGAAAAAGGATCTGTAACAAAAGTAAAGACTGCCGACGTACGATGAAGGTAGTTTAGGTAGCCTTCCTTTTTTTTTTCCTTGGCGTTGGATGAAGAGATAGAGATAAAAAAAAGAGGTTGCATTTTATTTGATGTAGCATGTACAGGGTTGTTGTGATGATGTGGTGGTGTATAGTGTGTGAATAAAAAGGGGTTATTCGCAGAGCTATCGAATTGCGGTTGATAGCCTTGCACAGTCACGTCAGGATTCTGGCGCGCGATCCTTCCACTACCAAGAGCGGGAGCTTTTCCCTGCTCTGTTATCCAGCCTGGGGCGGTTCACCCCTCCTTAGAGACCTCGATGTACTGACTTCCGTCAATACCCCAATGTCTACTCCTGGTTTGAAATGGACGCACCATCGACATCCTGCTGATAGTGACAGCACAAGGCATACCACAACCCTCAGAACCCCACTACCCAGGCAGAAACTTCCTGTTACAAGTTGACGCCACTCAACCCGGCGAAATATTACCGAGACAATTTTCATACTAAAGCTTGTCTGGTCACCCTTTCGAAAACCAAAGCGACCAAAACTGAACAAACTGCACAAATACCAAACAATCCATTCCACCAACGAGCTTCGGCATCACGGTTAAACAAACATACACAACTGCTATACCGTGGTGCTCAAGCTCATTAGAAATACGTTTGTGTTTACTCAAGTTCTTATCCATTCTAATCCAACTCATTCTCTCTTCAAGGATGAAGCCGAGTAATCACCCTCAACGACCGATGTTTGCAGTGTGTAAACGAAAGCAATTGGAACTATGCGAACCGAGTTTTTATTCCGGTCTCTCTATCAGATTATGATATTAACATAAGTTGCTTTGAGCCAACATTGCGTAAAAAGAAAAGATAAGGCTCCAACAAAATATTCCAGACATCAACTCGCGCTTTGCACACACACTCTACACACAAAATCAAATAGATTCACCAACAATTCGCATAAGAATACCTACCACACAACTCGCAACACAACAATCTAGGCGCCAAAAAACACGGCCACAATAACTAACAGTCGTCTCAGTGAAGAAGTTGCATTTCGCTGTCTGTATACTGCCGCTATTACGCTGCAAAATGCTATGTGGATAGTTCGCTGTTTCTTGCCTGTAGTGTAAAATATCTAAAGCCAGCTAAGTTATGATTTCGAGGAATTAAAATAACTCTCAGATTTTTCTCAAATTTATGAGCGACATATATAGAATATGTACGACCAATGACCCAAGGTTATGTATTTGTGATTGGGCATATAATCCGGAGTGCTGCAACTCACGCTCTCGTTGGCAAAGATAGACTCCCGACAAAACAGTTCGATCGCACATCGGAGTCCCATACCGTCCATCCGCGCGTATTATCGACGTATTCACCAGAAAAATAGGTGACGTTGGTCCCCACTATGTCAAGCTCGCCGGGAGCATTGTTTCTTCCAAGTGTCGATGGAAGCCCATCGAGAGGGTTACCGCCGAGATCAAGCAGCGAGAGTTGGCTGTCCTCGAACGTCTCGTCGAACACGAAGGAGATGGAGTCATTAGCTAGGCTGAGCTGTCGCAACCACGGCATGAATGACAACACGGGAGGAACTGATGTGATTTCCGGGCTTTGACTCAGTGTGAGCACCTCCACCATTGTCCAGCATTCGCATACAGTTCCAGACAGACCAGTGAGGTTAGTTCTATTGAACTCCAAGAAAGCGAGTAGAAACGGTGGAGTCTTGCTGAGAAGTTCGGGGGGATGATCGTCATATTGGTCTGCATGGCTGAGAACGATATGAGATTGGGATGCGCATCAGCCGTCAAAGCTGCGTCGAGTTCACACGTTGCGATATTGCTGTTGCGGGCGGCGAAGAGGTGAATATTCGGAAACGATTGGATACGAGGTGGCATTCCCAGCTCTTGACAAGGGGGCATAAATACCGAGAGTCATCCATGGCTACATCAGAAGCACACATCCGGCGACGTTGGCTTGGTTTTCGATGTGAAAAGCGAAAAACGGCTCCCAACCACGACAAATCCCCAGTGAAAGAGTACGAGGTGAATGAATTTTGGTGAATCTATTT